>JAHLJS010000002.1:44964614-45649552 GCA_038502445.1 Eremochloa ophiuroides
CGTACGCGCACCGGTACGAGCAGAACCCTTCACAGATTGGTAGGCTCGAGTTGGTGGCCGCCCTTCGACGACTGTGGCAACGGTGCTTGGCGGGCGTGCATCGAGCATCGTGCTGGTACACCACGGACGTCGTTGGGCACGACGACCAGGGCCTGCCCGTAGGTACTCCCGTGCCTCCCAGAGCGGGCTCCGTACGACGTTCTCGTCCCACGCGCCTAGGTATCTTTTCGATGGCCATTTATTTAATACATTTGTATATTACGTGCACCACATGAGTAAGTCAACAAGTTTCTTTGTACAGAGCATATTGCAAAACTCCCTATATACAGATAAAATGCCATCAGTTAGACACCTCCAAATAGTTGCTCCCAATTTACAGCACTTGACTCCCTTGTGCTGGGTCCGAATATACCAGTTGAGTAAAATCACTACAAGAAATGCTTGATTTTGTGACATAAAATCCATTTATGACATTGGCTTTTTGACATTAATTATGATATAGTTTATGTCATAATACGTTAGTTATAACATGATTTTATGTCATAAAACATGAATTATGTCATAAAATATATGCAATCTTCTTTTGACGTTGCACTTTTGTCATAATATACATAACCGATGTCATAATTCACATAACTAATGTCATAATTCACATAACTATGTCATAATTAACGTCACAAAGCCAGCGTCATAAATGGATTTTATGTCACAAAATCAAGCATTTCTTGTAGTGAATAAAAGAACCTCGGAAGGTATTGAGGATTCCAGAGGCACTGTATGATACCAAGTAATCACAAAATGTTTTCTCCACTGATGCAACATTAATATCCATTGAAAGAAAATCACAGCGCCATTTGCTCCTGCTACCAAGCCGAGCGTGGTACAGGTGATGTGGGCCTCCTCGCGAGCTTTTGATTCGTTGGTGTCCAAGCTTCGCACGCTAATGCTACGTATGCAGCAGATGAAGTGGTTCATGGTCGACACAATGATAGCCACGTCAAAGGTTTCCATAGACTTAGTGCACCACGCCTAGGTATGTTATTTATTTCATCATTCTATCATTTTTGTTAGGAATAATTAGACATGTAATCAATTAGACTAATTTGTCATTAGCAACTGCTAATGATGGTTCTGGTAATTAAGCCCCTTGGAGGCATCTAGCCTTTTCGAGGGGCCCTTTGGGCAAATAGGCACATGCCTTTTATACCATATAAATTGTACAAACACTGTTCATCAATAATACACGGTTACTTTACAGTACATTCATTCTTCGCACGTTATCAGCACTTTTCGTTCTCCACTGATTAAAGCAGAGACCACATAGAGAAGAAAAAAGAGCGGGAAGTCGCTCCCCGGAAGATCGCTGAAATCTCTGCAGCCCACCCCAAGGATTATACTGTTAGAATTTTAGGCAATTTTAGGTTTAATTTAATCCAGAAGAATGACATAAAATAGCAGTGATAAATACGTGCTTATTCATAATAGAACAAATCATAGTAATCATGAATGACTTGTCTACCAGCAAGCAAACAATCATGTAGAATATGCTAACCAGCAAGGTATTGATCAAGAGCATAATAGGGCGACCCAATAAAGTAGAAGAATCATACCCAAAGCCGGTTGCAACAGAAGAGGAAGCCATATTGCCTGTCGGTATAGAAAACCGCTCTACGCCTGATAATCCAAAGAAAGTTTCAAGCTTAGCTACTTCGGTAAAATAAGAGAGAGGCCGCAGGCGAAGCAGCTTAAGATCTAATTCTCCATTCTTTCAGCTATAACTATTTGGCCAAACTTGATCTACACTATCCTCTATCCGGATAGATATGTCCCTATGAGCGACTAGGCCGATCTTTTTATATATGTTTTGGCCACGTCCATTTCCGCTCCAAAATAATCCAGGTCGGTGCAGTGCAGAGAGGCACTGCAGTGTCGTTCCGCTTGCGAACTCCGGAAAGAAGAGAGTTCTACCAAGGAAGCTCCGTGGTCGCTGTTGATATTTATTAAGTGCAAATAGAATATAAAAGATTCCGCAAGCGCACAGAATACCATTGTAGCTTTTACTCGGGAGTATTCCAGAGTATCGTTATTTATATTTTATCATAGGGAAGCAATGGTTAAAGAATTTGATAGTTACCATCATGCTTCTACTAACTTAGCAAGCTAACTAGACTCTAGTGGGCGTAAGTGTTGATGATAACACATATAAGATAAATGAGTAATCCAGCTAAGTTAAGAGGGCAACGGGAGAGTTCAAAGTTCCTAAATACTTCTCTATTACTTGTGTTCTATGATAACTAAAGGATGGTTAGATGCGGTAATCGCACAATAGCACTTTGGGACATCAGAACACTAGTCTTACATTGAGATGAGAATGGGACTAGGAAGCTCTGATTAGGGTCCTAGAATCATAAACCTAACATGGTGGAATACATCGGCCATCAGGGTTGTCACCTCCTGGGGTTACCACAACTATCTGTGAGGTTGAGTGCAATCTCAGGTATCCTATAGACGAAACACCATGTCTAGCCTATCGATTACTACTCTAATCATGATTGTTGACAGATACTAACGCTATCAAAAGAATGTAGCCAAATCTATCCTCTAGCAATGGTAACAATACTTCTCAACGCAATCACATCCCTATACTCAAAGTATGTGGTTGTTGACACTTCTAACGTAGCTACTAGGAATAAAGGAATTTCTAGCAACGGCGCCAAAAATGCTATAGTAGCTCTAAAGGATAGGTGATGGGATTCTGCAAGCACACAGAACTATCGTGTAGCACTTTACCTAGGAGTACCAGGTGTCGAATTTATATTTTCCTAAAGGAAGGCGGGGTTTTGTGATTCTAAGGATATGATAGTCAAGGATCTAGATATGAATAAATTGGGTAATAATCTTAGTAAGGATAAATCAATTAAGTATAACTAAGGTGGAAACACGCACTAGGTAGCTCTGGAGTTTTGAGAGAGAACTCTATCTCAGTAAAAGATCAAATGATTGTTATACCAAAGAGACTTCTATACTTGGGACACGAAAAGTCTAAACTCGCCGGGGTTCGACTGACTAGGCACCGTACGTCCCCAAGTCTTACGCTTATACCGAATACTAGGCCGAACATGGTGGAATACAGAGGATCTTAGGGCTGTCACCGCCTAGCACCTACCACTACTATCCGTGGGGCTAGCGGCACTCAAGGGTAAGCTATAGCCTAAGTACCTCGCTTAATCTATAAAACTTACTACTCTAACTCTGGCCAAAGAATTAGAGCACTCTAACCAAGCAATGAGCAAGTAAAGAGCTATTTAAAATAAAATAATAGTAAATGAAGAAGGGGATCTTTATTACCGATAAGAGTGAAAAACACCGCAGAGGAGGTCGCCGACAAGCCCGGCTCCACCACAGACTTCTTCCTTCTCCTGACTTCTCTCCAACACTCTTCTCTCTAGTGTTTCTTGTGTGCTACTAAGTGTTGCTTCCTGTTTCTGCTTACAAGTGAGGATCCTACCCCTATTTATAGTGTAGGAGTGCACTAGGGGTACTTGTAGGCGTGCTGGAAGGCAGTGGCGCGAAGGAGGGAGGCGGGCGCCCGGTTGGATGCACCGCCTTGCATCCAATGGCCGTCCTTGCTCCCCTATGGTGATTGCATGGTCGGTTTGTGCCTTGGAAAGGTGGTTTGCAACCCCTAGGAGGATGACAAGTGGGCCCTTCAATCCATGGCACTTCACTTGATCACCGTTGGATGAAAACCGACTTCAATTGATGGTGTAGATGGCTCCTGGACACCTTCCCTCGGATTGTGGACGTGGCACTCAACTTTGACAGGGCGGGCACCCTGTTGATAGGGCCACCGGATCCGCGTGCCTTGTATCTGAGCCGTTGATGATGTTTCAACGTGCCACAGACCATTTGGGAGGTAGGCACATGGATCAGTGAGGCGGCAAGTGCCATTTGGTACTTTGGACAGGGCGAGCGCCCCCCTCTGGCTCCCATGTGGCAGCTGAGGTGCTGAGGTGTCTTGCCATGCTTTGGTTTTGCTTGATTTCACCATTTTTCCTGCATACACAACATTTCTCCAAGGACATGTGGAACTAGGTAAGTTTCAAGGTGGGTTCTTTGCATTTCATATGGCTTTACCTTGATTATGGGTGAAATGTTGACGGTAAAACAGGGTGTTAGCGACCGTCAACAATGATCTATAACTAGAGCACTCTATGCAAAATAACTACTATACTAACAAATCACATAATAAAGCATATAGTAAATAAGGTCTAGCAATAGTAGTTTTCATGGCTGTAGTAGGATTGTCGGGGAGCACAAGCAGCACGCTGGTGAGCAGCAGCTTGCATGATGGCAATTGGCGTGTAGCAATAAAGTTGTTCTGGAATACTACCAAAATGAGAGAGTTATATGGCACTCCTGCTCTCTCCCTCGCTCCACCCTCCCTAGTGACGCTCGAACGCCAACACTGGAATCTTCAGCATGATGGTCGCCATGATTCTCAATAAGATCAATCTTTGGTGTTTCTCTCAGTCTGGCCTTATTCTTGTGGATTTTTTCCAGTCTTCTCTGGTTCTTGGTTGGTGTTTCCCCTCGTGTTTTCTGCTCGGTTTTGCAAAATATGCCCTTGGAGATGAGAGATGAGATTGCCCCCCTTCTTGACTTTGAGCATGGGGAATGGTTTGAAGATGACGTTTTCAATTGCTTTGGAAGAAGGATTCATGATCGTGGTGCTGGTCGAAAGGGTTTCTTTCTCTTGGCAACATTCAGAAGATATCTTTTTCGTCTTGATGAAGACTCAATTGCTCTTGCGTTGCAGTCCTACCTGGGTGGTCAGGCTTCTGGTTTTCAAGTCTCTTATGAAAGCAAAAATCATTTCAAGTTTATGGTTTCCTGCAAATCAGTTGGGCTGGCAATCTATAAGCTGCGTCGATTTATTGGTAGATCCTTCGATGTCTATTTCCATCTCTGGAGTAATGGTGCCCCTCAATGGGAGTGGGAAAAACGTTTATGGGAAGAAGAAGAAGAAGAAGAAGAAAAATTGTGGACTCTTGTTCTTTCAAAAAATCAGAAAAAAACCGCAAAGAAGAACTCTATGAAAAGTGTTCGTTTTGCCAAAAAGTTGGTTCAGAGCCCCCCATTGGTAAAAGCTCGACCCATTACAAATTGCTCTTCTATCAAGATTGGTTCCTTTGATCTAAATCTTGCAGATGCTTTCACCCCGAAGGTGCCCCGGATCACAACTATTAGCATTCTAAAGAAAAGTCATGTTGAACATCAAGATCCTCATGATGAGCAGTCTTTCAAGGATTCATCAGAAAAGCAGGCAAATTCAAATCGCCTGGTTCCATCTTGCTCGAAAGGGCTAGGTTTGCAATTTTCAAATTTCAAATCCAGTATTAATTCAGCTTCAGTGATTGACATGATTAAATGTGCCGGCCGTCTTCGGGGGTGTTCCCGATGCTTAAGCCGTAATCATTCTCGTGGCAATTGTACCTCAGAAATAAGGTGTGCTGTCTGCTTTAATTATGGTCATAAATATAAATTTTGTTTAACAAGGAGACTGCCTAGGGTCTTTTGGAAGCCCAAAGTGTGTTGCCAGTCTGAACAGCCCACACTAGCTGAAGGGGCCGGCCCAAAATGTGAAGAGCTAAACAAGTCTAAGTCTCTCGAAGAGGCAGGCCTGGAAGACGAAGAGACCAAGGAGCACAGTATTTCTCCCCCAATTCGCTCTACAGAGGCAGAAAACCCCAATTAAGCAACAGTAGCAGCCTTCGTCTGCCTCGACATCCCCGCTCCCTCAAGCTTGCCGGAAGACGACTCTATGGCGAACTTTGCTGTTGATCCAAGTCCTTTTGTCCCCGCCGGACTTGAAGTTCAAGGCTGGGCAAGGCCTGCAAGGGGAAGAATCATTGTCAGCGGCAATCCTCCATGTTTCCACGATGAGTATGCCATTGTCACCATTCTCCCTCCCCCTCAACATGACCAGTTGTATGATGTTATGGAGGAAGTGGTGGAATATTTTGAGGAAGAGCATAGGGTTGCAATCGAGTCTAGTTGTCTGTCTCCTCTTGGTTTGTGCTTGATTCAGTTTCGGTCTCCAGTCTCTGGGCAATCCATGATCAACCAGAGCCCTCATCAACTGGATGCCATCCGTGTGATTACAGTCCAAGAACACGATAGAGGCATTAATCTGCGTAGTTGTCCTTTCACTAGAACCTGCTGGGTGATGTTTTTGGCCTTTCTGCTTGATTTTCAAACTAGGGATATCATCAACCAAGCTGTCGGTCACTTCGGCTCTATAGTGACTTCGACAAACAATGACAGGTGCAAGTCAAGGCTGCTTCTCAAGTGCAAGGTCACGCTCATTAGCAGAATCCCGAGAAGCTTGCTCATCTGTGAAGGAAACCCTGTGGGTAAACAAGGTTTATCATGGTCAGTGCCAGTTTTTGTCCTTAGCAGTCAGGGAGAAGATATTATGGCTGGTGATGAGGATCAAATCCCCTACACGGTAATCCTCACCCTCTCCATGGTCATCAGCTTAATGGAGGTGGTAATCTGGGGAATCTGTTCCCAGGATTCTTTGAGGATGTGGGTGGATGAGGTACAACAAAAAATATTGCTCATGGATAGGAAGTTCTACCAGCTCATGATCAGCAGGTCAACAATAATGGCTGGGGAGTATGGGAACAACAGGATGGAGAAGCTATTGCCGAGAACGAGCTTAATGCTGTCAACAACATAGCTGATGCTGCAGTGGCAGATGCAGTGGTAAATGGTCTCATGTAGCATCCGGATCAACCTTAACACAGCTACTCTGTCAGCAGCAAGACCTGTGGCTTGTTTCGTGCTGAAGGTGCCCCCATCACTCTAGAACTCCCTCTGCCTACTGTCTCTAGCAAGGCCCCTGCTGATCAAACTTCGGTAGTCTTCAAGTATGACAGAAACAATTTCGACAGTGACAGTCACATTCGAGACCTTGCTAAAAGGCTTGGAATCCATCAAGGTTTTGGCCCATATCCCTCAGTTGAAATGCTGCTTCACAAATTAGCTCAGAAGGCCCACGAACAGTCCACTCTTCCTTTGAAGTCCCCAATGCCGGCATGTAGCTAGAACTTTTGGCTAGTGATTCCTCCCTGGACACTGTTGACGGTGGATAAGCAATAAAATTTCACACTCTAACACCGTCAATAGACTCAGTTTCTGATGGAAGATCAACATAACATGAACATATTTTATTCAATAACTAGTTCCACTTGTACTCTTAGCTTGTGAATGCAGGGAAGATCAAACAGAGCAGAAATGAGCACTTGGAGCCCAATATGTTGGGTCAGCCGAACCACCCACTTGGGCACCAAGCTGTCACACTTCATCAAATGACTCAAGGAGGCACATAGAAGAGAGTGGAGCACCTGGAGGGCCCACATGCAGGTCGGCCAACCCACATGTGGGGCCTACCAGGGCTCTGCTGATATGGCATGATCCGTGTGACACTCCACTCAGCTCAATTTCACCATTGGATCAAAGTTGTGTTTCCAATCAACGGTGGAAGATCAAAGCACATAGATCAAGGCGTGAACTGACAGGACCAAGGCGAAACCAGTACATAGCCACACTCTATGACTAGTGGGGACCATAGTGGTGGGCCCACCTTGCCATAGGTGGGTCACCCAACCCACCCATGGTGGGCCCAGGCCACCGCCATGCTCCACCGACTTCCTGCATGCTTCCCACGTGATGGTTTTGCCACTGCCGTCCATCTAAGGCGGTTTCAATGACAGCTTATCCAAGGAAGGAGAATGAAGGAGCACGCGGATCGTTGACGTGGCACCTCTCCACTTCCCCCTATATATAGATGCTGCCTCCACCCTCTCAAGACATGATTCAATCAAGATACAAGTGGAGATCAATGTAGTTCCACATCTAGTAGTAGTGTAGTCTTGTGCGGGAGTTAGAGTTGAGTCGAGCTGCGCTCGGTGTCTCCAGAGTCATCTGCTGGAGAGTTTGGTATAGCTCTTGTATCTTTCTCTTTATGTAAGACTTATTTATTTAAATATAATATTCCTACTTTACTTTACCGAGTCTTTACTTAGTGCAATATTATTCTTGCAATAGTATTATTGTGAGTTATCATATTACTTGGTCGGCATACATTAGATTGTGATCCTGTAACCAATTCACGTGTGTTGCTCATCACCAGTCATAGGGTGCTCTAGTTGCCTTGGCCACAGCTAGAGTAGTGAGAATTAGTGTAAGCATGGTGCTTAGACTAAATCTTACCTTTGAATGCCGCTTGTCGCACGGATTGTTTGTGGGTGCAAGCAGGTGGTGACAACCCTGTCTAGTCTTAGTATCCCTCCACGTGTTTTGGGCAAATTCTTAAAAGGTAGGCTCCCATAAGAGCATAGGCGCATCGGGTAGAGGTTATATCCTCTATTGTTTCGCACTATCCCCTACACATCGAAAGTAAGGTAGCAGTCTTAGTGTATCTTGTCCATTTGATAGGATAGATCACAGGAGTAGAGTTTGAATCACAGCAACCTTTCTCACTCGTTGTCCTCCCACCTAACTATATTATACTAGTTATCCTTTACCATCTTCTTTGTTTATCTTTGAATCATCACCTTCCTATCATACTTCGATTACACCCTCTACGCTAGTTGCTAGTAAGTTGAGATAGATTTAAGGATCTCCTTCTATTAACATTTCTAGCAACCCCTTTCCCTTGGGATAAAATAAATAACGATACCTTGGAATACTCTCGGGTGAAGTGCTACATCGGTATATTCTGTGCGCTTGCGGAATTATCCTATAGACATAAGAAATACCCTCAGGCACTTCTGGCGCTGTTATCAGAGATAGCCTAACACCCTGTCTCTGGTGGTTGCGTTAAGAAGTGTCAACAAGCATTTCTGGCGCCATTGCCGGGGAAAGCATAGCCTAGAAATTTTAATAAGATCGAATCCGGAACTTATCATCAATTTAGTACCAATTAGTTGTAGTAGGGTTTACCCTTGCCTCTGCTTCTCTTTATCGTGAAGCAAGGCATTATATGAGTGGACTCCAGTTTTGAGCCACAACAATAGAAAATCCAGGAACATCCACCAGGAGTTCTAGACATCGTCTGGCCTCCACTTGGAAGTTCGATTCGGTTTTCGAACCACTCAAGGAAGGAGGCTCTGCACTGTCACCTAAGGAAGCTATGTCCCAAAAGACCATCTTTGAGCATTCTACACCGTCGGCCGACAATGTCGCCACCGGTCCGCAGCCTAGCTTGGGGGATGCCACTTTTGAGCTCAAGCCATCTCTTATCAATATGGTGCAAGCTAACCCATTCAGCGGAAAGCCCCATGAGGATGCAAATGCGCATCTCCAGAATTCCCTGGAGTTGTGTGGCACTATTGCCATAAAAGGAGTCAAAGTGGATGCCATCTGTCTTCGCCTTTTTCCGTTCTCCTTGCTCGGATGGCAAAACAATGGTTCTACACTTATCCCGAAGATATTGGCAATTGGACAAACTGCGCCAATGCATCCTCAAGAAGTTTTTCACAATGGGCAAAACCACTGCTCTTTGAGGAAAGATTTCAGGCTTTACACAACAAGTGGAAGAGACAATTTTCGAAGCATGGGAATGTCTCCAGGAATACATTCGGGAATGTCCCCACCATGGGATTCTAGAATGGCTCCTGATTTAAGGTTTCTACCATGGGCTAACCCCGATAGCCCATAGTCACCTTGAAGCCGCTACTAGAGGAGCATTCACTTCACTCAATGTCACACAAGCCAAGAACCTGATAGAAAAGATTGTGACAAATCAAGGGTGGAATGAAGACCGACTCCAATCTAAGAAAAAGAGTACACATACCATCCAGGAAGTAGATGCAATCTATGAGAAGGTGGATCTCTCATTGAGAAGGTTGGAAGAACAACTTCAAGAAAGATCGAGAGGCCATCCAATATTATGCTTCCAAGCATCAATGGAATCAGGTATGTAGTACAACACATTCAGGGAAGAACCCTGAGGAGATAGAGGCCGTCTACAACAATGCAAACTATCCTCAACAAGGCAGATGGACGTCATACTCCAAGTTTCAAGGTAATGCAAATTTTGGTAACCAATTATCATTAAAAGACCTTGTCATGAACCAAGATAAAATGAAGGAATGAATAAAAGGCTAATAGCAAATGACAAAACCCTTGAAACACTAAATACTAGGATGGATCTTCTTTCTTCTTCTGTAAAGGAACAAATGAGCTTTAATAAAATGTTAAAATCTCAATTAACTCACCTTGTTACTACTACTTCATCTCCTAAAATGCTTGCAATACTTCAAATGTCAATGCGGTATCCATGAGGGAAGGTAAGTCCACTCGTGATCCGCCACATCCTAACATGGCAAGAAAGACTGCAAGAAAAGACTAGGAGAATGATAAAGAAGAAGAAGAATCGCCACCTTCTGAAGGACAAGGAAGCAACCCACCGACGAGCAATTCGGGGAATTCGTCAAGGTAATTCCTGCTTCAAGGACTTGAGAAGGTAAATCTCCTGCCAAGGTAAGTACTCAATTTTTCCTATTCAGTATTTACTTTAGCATTTATTTATCTTTCTTTCATTCTCAACCTTGATTAGCTAAACACTGATAAAACATAATACTAAGCCCCTGGGTGAATTTGAAACCCTAAAGTAGAGTCTAGGGAGGGGTCAGTTGACCCCCCAATGGACCTACCATCTTCTACTTTAACCCTACAATGATATAGGTTGCAGCACATTGATTCAGAATTTAAATGAGACAAAAGGAGGGGTCGGCCGACCTGCCCTAGGAGGTCTCCCTCTCCCATTTGTTGACATGAATTTGGGGTTAGTAGCTAATCAAAGAAATCAATGGATGTGGTGATCAATAGTGTTTATGATGAAAGAATCCTTCTTAATCTAGATTTGTGTAACAGAACCGCCTAAATCACGTGGCCCACAGGCACTTGTCATCGCCACTAATAGCCTCTGACAGCCGGGCCCGTGTTCCAGATGACCTAGACAGCTCTACCGGGCTACATAAGTTCCCGTTATCTCCGATAGGATCCCATTGCGAAGCCATTACAGGATTACAACATTTCATATCAAAATACATCAGAGTAAAAGTGCGGAAGATTAAATAGTACTTAATATTACAAACCGGTGTTCAAATATAATTTAGGTGCAGTTATTACAGGCCATAATTAAAGAGGTAGCAGTAGCGGTAGAACAATAGTACGACAAGATAGATAGATAATACACGAACCCTACTCACGGGTTCAACTTTACTCCTCTTCGTTTTCATGGATAATAGTGACACAGCACGGAGCAAGATAGATTTCAGGCTCCTGCTGGCTACCTGCAACAGGGTTAACAAACCCTGAGTAGTAGGGTACTCCGCAAGACTTACCCGACAAAAGGTGTAAAATTAGACTCAGGAATACAAGCTGAGGGGAGGCAAGGTAAGGCTTTAGCAAGAGTTCAAGAGTTTTGCGGAAAAGCATTACTGGACCTATTTCAATATTTTATTTCCCTTGATATTGTTAATCATCAACTACACTTCTAAGTCCTTTCCAAATGTCCATCATCATTCTTTCAAATTTATTCCAAAACATCATAGCTCCGAACCATATTCGCTAAATGGTCGAAGGATCAAGTCTCCATAACCGAGGAGCAACGATGATTCGAATCGATTAATACCCAGCTGGGGATCCCTATCCACACTGCGTATGTAGCACTTAAGCTTGCATACGCCAACCCCGACTACCATGGCATTTCATACCCTGGAACCGGTCCTGCGCCACCCGAGAGCACAGTACTCCTCTTGTCTCCAGGCACGACGGCCACGAGGGTATACGCTACTCTCGCCATCTCTCCACTCCCAGTGCGTGGTTGTCGGTTCCAGCAGTAGAGCCACCGGAGTCAGAGGCTTCCCGTAGTATGTGGCTAGTTGCAAAGTCTCGATCCAGTAGGCCTACAACGAACGGTCCCTAAACCTTTTTCCGACGGCGACAGTGCATTGGGACTCTAACCCAAATACCCCCGTCCCTTCGGTTTTCAAATCCCGTTTTCGTCGGTGACAATTGTTGGGACTCTAACCCAATGCCACGATCACCGAGTAGGAAAACCCTTCCTCGTTGATGACAATGAACTAGCTAGGAACACTGCCAACCAACAAGGACATAACCAGTCCCAGAAAGTGATTCTTTTGCTTTATATCATCACAATTTAAAATAGCATTTTTGCAAAACTAATCATTAAGCATGACTAAGCATTTTTCAATAATTTTAAGAAATCAGTTTCTCAGGTATTGACAGGTATTCATGGATGGTAATGCATCAATTGGTTGTTACCCAACTCCTATTAACCTAATGCAATTAATTAACTCGAGTGATAAATATTTTTAAAACAACAAGGAGAGGGGCAAATGCACCGGGGCTTGCCTTGGATTGAAAAAGAGTCGGGTCGGGGTCGGTGCCGCAAATATCAAACCCTGGCACAAACTCAGCAACAGGCTCCTCAATTATCACCTCGGGCTTCACCTCAGTATTCTCGGTCACTACACGTGTGCAATAATGAATGCATGAATACGATGCAACATGAAATGACAGATAAGACTCAATAATAAATAATACAGACTTGATCATAACACTACCATAGGCTAACCTTGATAACTCTCATATAAGATGTTCTAGGTCATAAGGGTGTTTGACCTAGAATCGCAATCAATCCAAAATCACATCAACAACCTATTTATCTTTATTTCCTATTGCTTTTATTATTCCATTAATCCATCATTTAATTAATAAACAACTAGATTATTTCCAACTATGCCCAAAATTTACCAACAGTTAGATTTCAGTCCCAAATAGTGTTAAACCAAATTTCATGACTTTTAGAATTACAGAGAATTAATTAAAATTGCTCAAAGTTGCACTTTTCCATTAATGTAGTGATTTTTAGTCTCTGTAGAAAATGTTCAACATACATATTTAATATTTTTATTAAATAGTAAACACCTCAGAGAGACTACCCAAATAGTTTCATAATTTTTGGAGCTACACATTTAATCTAACAAAAATAACAATCAGCAACACTATTCACTAAAATAGAAATGGAAAAAGCCATTCATAAATCCCTGGAAAATCAAAAACCAATCCTAACCCGAGCCGGCCCAGTAAGCCAGACCGGCCCAGCGCGGGCCACACGCTCACCCCACGCCTCTCCCTCTCAGCGCCACTGACGAAGTGACCCCACCCGTCAGTCCTTTCTCCTACCTCCCGCGTCGACACCCGATGCGACGCGCGCGCACCCGCATCGCTGTGGCTCGCCGCCGGCGGCTTCTCCGGTGAGGGAGAGACCTTCGACGGTCGGCCCAAACCCTAGCGCACTATCCGATGGACCTAAACGGGGCAGCACGGGTCGGAGATGAGTTCAACGCCACCCATGGCAGCTCGGCGGCGATGGCGCACCGTACAACGGCAAGAATAGGATAGTAGGGTTTAAAGTTTGGGGCGCAAATGTCGCAGGAGCTCACCGAGACTCTAAAGCACCCACTGGTCGATGTAGAGATGGTTCGGTGAGGCGAGTTCGACATCGAGCGGTCCTGCGGCGGCGCTTCCGCGATGACACTCTCCCTGTTCCGGCGATCCCGAGGAACCAAAAGAGAAACCGACTTGCGCGTGAGAAACTATAGGTCATATGGACACTGGAACACAAGGCACAAGGGTCCAGAGCTCACCTGAGCAGTCTGGCGACGACGATGATCCTCGCGGCGGCGCTCCGGCCACCCGCAAAGACGACGAAACCCGTTCTGGCTCACTCAGAGGATTACGACTGACACCAAGGGCACCAAACGATGCGCAAGGAAGCAGGTTAGTTGGCTGTGAGGTGGAGGGTTTGGAAAGTGGATGAGACTCGTTGTATTTGGCCGGAGGCCGGAGTGGTCTCGTCGGCGGCCGAACGGGAAGATGAGGGAGGTAGCTGTGCTCATCGCCTTTCAAGGCCAGTAGGTGAGCGGATAGGATCGGGCTTGGTTCGGGGCCCCCATGCGGTCGCAGCTCGACTGTGACAGGGCCATCCCCCGGCCGAACGTCGCCGGCGTGCGGCGCGGCACGCGCGTGTACCCACGCTGCCCACGCGGCCAAGAACAGAGGGGGCCGGTACTGTTGCTCAGCCAGGTCAAATCCTATGGATTTTAAAATTACTCCTAAACCGTGCAGCTACAGTAGGGGCTCCAAAAACAAAAGTTGTGCCAAATTTTATTTAGAACACGTTTTCTTTTGACACCATGTTCAAATTTGGCTCAATTTGAAAAATATCAAAAAGGGGTAAAAGTGGTTTTGAATTTTAAACTGTATTTTTAAAATTACTTTTAAATTTTCTCGATAACTTAAAAATTGGTAAACATGAAAGTTGTTCTACTCAGTGAGCTTGACAACTTCTATTAAGGGAGTTTTGGGAGATTCAACATAGTTTTGAAATTTAAGTTTCAAACTTGAATTTCAACAAAGTTATTTGAGTTTAATTTGAATTTCTATAATAGAACTTCAAAATCTCCAAAAATAAAAGTTGTTCCATTTTAAAATTTCTAAAACTTTTATTAAGACACTTTCATCAGATTCATTATAGATTTTGAATTAGGGTTTTAGGTCAACTCTAGGGCTTAATTTGATTTCTTATTTAATTTTTATTTTTGACTTTTGATTGAGGACTTAATTACACAATCAATACTAAATGAAATCAAATCACTCTAGGGGCCCTAAGCATAATCATATGTAGATGATTAATAATAAACATGATGTCATGACAAATTAATTAAGCAATAATACCAGAGGTATTAGAGCCTTCCCCCCTAAAAGAAATCTCGTCCCGAGATTTGATGCAAGATAAAACAAGACTTAAACAAAGTACTGGAAAAGAAAATGTCTTAAGCAATCTAAACCCACCTGATACAAACTATCTAGGGAACTCTACATGCTACACCATCAGACAATTACACCTACAAGGTAGCGAAAAATTCGGGAAAATTCTCGGCGAGATAGTCTTCAGATTCCCATGTGGCTTCATCCTTGGAATCTGCACTCCATTAGACCTTGTACCATCGGGTTGTTTTCCTTCGCGTGACCCGATCCTTTCTATCCAGAACCCGCATTGGATACTCGGCATAAGTCAAGTCCGGCTCTAGCTCTACTCCTTGAACATCGACAACTTGGTCAGGCACTCGCAGACATTTCATGAGTTGCGACACATGGAATGCATTGTGCACTGCTAAGAGATGATCAGGCAACTTCAGTTTGTAAGCCACCTTTCCATAACGCCCCAAAACTTGGAATGGTCCGATGTAACGAGGGGCTAATCTCCCTTTGATCCCAAAATGGCTGATACCCTTCATTGGTGACACCTTCAGGTAAACATAATCTCCCACTTTGAATGCCAAGGGTCGACGCCTTTTATCGGCATAACTTTTCTGTCGAGACTGTGTTACTTTCAAATTCTCTTGGATCTGTCTAACCTTTTCTTCGGCTTCATTGACCAAATCAATGCTGTAAAACCACCTTTCTCCAGGTTCAGACCAATTGAAAGATGTACGGCACCTATGACCATAAACTGCCTCAAACGGAGTCATCTTGATACTTTCTTGATAGCTGTTGTTGTATGAAAATTCTGCCAATGCTAAACACTCGTCCCACTTGTCAGGGTAATTGAGTGCACAGGCCCTCAACATATCTTCCAGTACTTGGTTGACTCTTTCTGTCTATCCGTTAGTCTGTGGGTGATATGTGGTACTATGCAGAAGTTTCGTTCCCAATGACTTGTGAAAAGACTTCCAAAAGTTTGAGATGAACTGTGTGCCTCTATCAGAAACAATAGTCTTGGGTACCCCATGAAGCTTCATAACATTCTTGATGTATAGGTCAGCATAGGTAGAGGCAGGATAAAGGGTCTTGACTGGCATAAAATGAGCCTGTTTAGTGAGACGATCCACAATAACCCAGATGGAGTCAAAACCTCTTGTGGTCTTGGGTAAACCTGTGATGAAGTCCATACTAATATCTTCCCACTTCCAAGCAGGAACAGGCAATGGCTGCAGTTCTCCTCTAGGCCTCATGTGAACAGCCTTCACTTTCTGACAGGTGTCACATCTCGCGACATACCGAGCAATCTCTATCTTCATCTTTGTCCACCAGAACTTTTGCTTTAAATCCTGATACATCTTGTTGCTTCCAGGATGGATAGAAAACCTTGTCAAATGTGCTTCGTCAAGGATCTTTTGGCATAACTCAGGCCCCTTTGGAACTACCAGACGATCCTTGAACCACACGACACCATCATCATCAATCCTGAAACAATCTTCCTTGCCGGCTTGAACTTTTTCCTTGAGGTACTGGATTCCGCTATTCCTCTTCTGGGTGGCAATAACCTCATCTCGGATGGATGTTTCAATACTGATATTGCCCAGGCTGCCCTGTGAGATTATTTCTATGCCTAACTTTTCCAACTCGTAGCACAAGGATAAATCATGTGGCTTGACTGTCAAACAATTGCAGTGCACCTTCTGACTGAGTGCATCGGCGACCACATTCGCCTTGCCTGGATGATAGTGCACTTTAATATCATAATCCTTGATCAGCTCGAGCCGTCTTCGTTGTCTCATTTTCAACTCTTCTTGAGTAAAGATGTATTTTAGGCTCTTGTGATCTGTATACACATTGCAGGTACTGCCCAGCAAATAGTGATGCCATATCTTCAAGGCATGTACCACAGTTGCCAACTCTAGATCATGGGCAGGATAATTCTCTTCATGTCGCTTAAGCTGACATGAAGCATAAGCAATGACACATCCCTCTTGCATCAAGACACAACCAAGACCGGTACCAGAAGCATCACAATACACATCAAATGGCTTTTCAATGTCTGACTAAGCTAGTACTGGAGCAATGGTCAATAACTTTTTCAGAGTTTGAAATGCCTTCTCACACTCTGGTGACCAGACAAATTTGTCTTGATTTTTCAACAAGTTGGTAATGGGTTTGGCTATTCTTGAGAAGTCCGGAATAAAACGGCGGTAATACCCCACCATTCCCATGAAACTGCAGACTTGATGAACTATGGCTGGTGGCTTCCAATTCAATATTTCTTCGACCTTGCTTGGGTCCACAGATACACCTTTCGATGACAAAATATGACCGAGAAAAGGAACTCGATCCAACCAAAACTCACACTTGCTGAACTTGGCAAAAAGCTCGTGTTCCCTCAAATGGGTCAAGACAACACGGAGATGGTTGGCATGTTCATCAGGGGTTTTGGAATAAACAAGGATGTCGTCAATGAACACGACTACAAATTTGTCCAGTTCAGGCATAAAGACCGAGTTCATTAGGTACATGAAATAGGTAGGTCCATTGGTTAGGCCAAAGGACATGACCAGATACTCATAAAGGCCGTATCTGGTGGTGAATGCTATTTTGGGGATATCCTCGGGACGGATCTTTATATGGTGGTAGCTAGATCTAAGGTCAATTT
The DNA here is from genome assembly GCA_038502445.1 of Eremochloa ophiuroides. Classification (NCBI taxonomy): domain Eukaryota; kingdom Viridiplantae; phylum Streptophyta; class Magnoliopsida; order Poales; family Poaceae; genus Eremochloa; species Eremochloa ophiuroides. Next base: position 44,982,151 of record JAHLJS010000002.1, read on the forward strand.
TGGAAAAGACCTTGGCTCCAGCTAGCTAGTCAAAGAGTAGGTCAATGCGAGGTAAAGGATATTTATTTTTGATGGTGACCTCGTTGAGTGGGCGATAATCAACACAGAGCCTAAGTGACTTGTCCTTCTTTTTCACAAAGATAGCAGGACAACCCCAGGGAGATGAACTAGGTCTGATAAAACCCTTATCAAGCAGATCTTGCAAATGAACCTTCAACTCTGCTAGTTCCTTGGGAGGCATCCTATAGGCTCTATAAGATATAGGTGCAGTTCCTGGTTTCAACTCAATGGCAAACTCCACGTCACGGTCAGGTGGCAAACCAGGTAGATCATCGGGGAATACGTCCGGAAATTCACAGACTACCGGAATCTTTTCGATTTCTTGGACTGAGGTGGCACACAACCTCTGCACAGACTTTTCAACCATTCTCACGAGTAGTGGAAGCTGGATAAGAAGCTGAGATTGACTACCAGGTATACTGACTTTTATGGTCCTATTCAGCACGTCGATTAAAGCCTTGTGCTGATACATCCAATTCATACCTAATATGACATCTATGTCCTGATCCTCGAGTACTATCATGGTGGTTGGGAATATATGCCCGCCTAACTCGATAGGTACTCACCGTACTACCTCCTTATTATTTATACGTCCCCCGGGCGAATGTATAAGGAAGTTTTCCTTTATTTCCCCAATTGGAATCTCATGCTTGACAACAAATGTACGATTGATGAATGAATGTGATGCACCGGAATCAAAAAGTGTAATAGCAGGGTGATTGGCGACAGGAAACCTACCCATCATGACGGGCTCTCCTGCAGGGATGTCATCCACATGAGTATAATAGACATGTCCTACTTTCTTGACAATTTTGCCCTTCTGAGCCTGGTGCTGCTGGCCATGGTGCTGATTCAGATGATGCTGCTGCTGCTACTGTCCAGGACCTCTCTGGGCATTTTGATTGTACTGCTTGGGGTATGGGCAATCAAGGGCCTAATGTCCCATCTTGCCATAGTTGTAGCAGGGATGATTGTAGGTGGTCTGAGGTGTATTTATACGAACGCTTGGGGCATTCAGCTGAGTAGTGTTCTGTTGTTTTGAGGTATGGGAGGTAGCCACGGTGCATACCATGATTTGCTGCTGGGGGTAAGCTGGACGGTGGTGGTGAGTAGGATGATAGATGATCTTCTAGCGTTTTTGACCGCCAGAAAATCCCGACTTCTTCTTCTTCTTTTCATCTTGATGCTTACAATCACTTTCTTCGTAAGCAATGGCGCTGTTGACGGCTTCATGATATGAGCAATTAAGGTTGTTGGATGAGCTGCGCTGGATCTTGAAGTTTAGGCCCCTGACAAAGAAATCTTTCTTCTTTTGGTCAGTGTTGGTATGTTCCGGAGCATACTGGGCAAGATGATTGAACTGGTTCACATATTGCATAACAAAAGAATCCTTCTGCTGCAGAGCTAAGAACTGATCCAGCTTCATCTTCATTACACCTGCAGGGATGTAATGTGCTCGGAAGGCTTCGTGAAACTCTGCCCAAGTAAGCTGATGTCCCTCGGGCTGTGCAGCCAACAGATTGGCACTGGCTGGTCCACGCAGCTACTGAGCTGCGAACAGTGGCTTTTGGATATCTGTGCAATGGATCAAGCTGAACTTTTGCTCCATGGTTTGAAGCCAATCATCGGCCTCCAAGGGCTCATCGGCTTTTGTGAACACTGGGGGACGTGTTTCAGTGAAATCCACTAGGTAGTTTCCTCATCTTGCGACGGCCTCGACGCCCGCCACGGTTCTCCCGGTTTTGGGCCATAGCATTGCCTGCATTAGCAAGGGCTGCGATGGCATCGGCTAAGGTTGGTGGAATGGGTGGCGGGTAGGGAGCAGCTCCTTCGTCGGAAGTACCGGCACCAGTCGAGCGGGTGTTGACCATCTGTTTTTAGGACAACCAACTTAGGACTTGCTTTGCATAATTAAAACATGGTAGCATTACAACTTAAAACATTAAACATAACAAAGTTCAACACACTCGGACATAACAAGTTTCACCCCAGACTAAGGTTCTTGGCACGATGATTACAACACTTGGATAGCAGAAGACTAAAGTCACTAGTCCTAAGACTAGCCTAGTCGATGACGACAATCTCCTCCTCGTCGTCCTCCTCAACGACCACGTCCTCCATCGGTTCCACTGCCTCAAAGTAACCATCCTCAGTAGCCTCACTATCATACTCCTCCACCTCTGGTCCCACGACAACACCATCCTTAGGCTCATCCTCACGTGGAACCAGAATTGGATTAAGCTGATCATTCAGCCTATGCACCTTCTCGTGCAGCATACCATTGTTCCAGTCAAGGTTCTCCACATACCCCTCCAGCTCCTCGACCCCCTCACGGGCCATGCCCTCACACTCCAAAGCCTGGTCCCTCTGCTGAGTCAGGCGGTCGATCTCCCGACGTAGATCCCGGCTGGTCCTTACATCCCGGCAGTGGTCAGCCCGGGCCACGTGAAAGTCCTCCCGCATGAGACTCATCTCTCTGTGCAGCTCATTGATCTCTTTCTTCAACTCTTTACGACTGCGGCGGGGAGGGCGACTGCCAGACGCCTCCTCACTGTCGCGCGGTGCCAACTGGTGGCGCGGAACTCCACGGGGACTAGTCATCTTGCGAGCAGTCAACTTACAACGTGCCAGCTGGAAAGGTAAGTCTGAATTAGTGAGGTATAAAAAGCTAGCAAGAATAGGTGTGATAGATCCTAACCCACATACCCACTTTTAAGGAGGAAATTATTAACTTGTGTGATTATCATGATGCATGCACGTACTTATGAATTTTAAATCATGCAATATAAATCAAAGCATAAATAATTTGAACATAGGGCTAATATTAATAATAATGTTCTTCCACCTGCTACCATAAGTATAGTAATAGGTATAACAAAATACAGATCAAGGCAGGAACTACTGATAAGATAAGAATGTAAGCAATTTGGACTCAAAATAGTAGTTTAAGTTTTTATGATCCAAAATATTTTGAAGTTTTCGAAAAGTAACCCGCAATGATTTAGCAATGGAATGCTCTGATACCAGCTGTAACTGAACTGCCTAAATCACGTGGCCCATAGGCACCTGTCATCGCCACTAATGGCCTCTGACAGCCGGGCCCGTGTTCCACATGACCTAGGCAGCTCTGCCGGGCTACATAAGTACCCGTTATCTCCGACAGGATCCCATTGCGAAGCCATTACAGGATTACAACATTTCATATCAAAATACATCAGAGTAAAAGTGTGGAAGATTAAATAGTACTTAATATTACAAACCGGTGTTCAAATATAATTTAGGTGCAGTTATTACAGGCCATAATTAAAGAGGTAGCAGTAGCGGTAGAACAATAGTACGACAAGATAGATAGATAATACACGAACCCTGCCCACGGGTTCAACTTTACTCCTCTTCATTTTCCTGGATAATAGTGACACAGCACGGAGCAAGACAGACATCAGGCTCCTGCTGGCTACCTGCAACAGGGTTAACAAACCCTGAGTACTAAGGTACTCCGCAAGACTTACCCGACAAAAGGTGTAAAATTAGACTCAGGAATGCAAGCTGAGGGGAGGCAAGATAAGGCTTTAGCAAGAGTTCAAGAGTTTTGCGGAAAAGCATTACTAGACCTATTTCAATATTTTATTTTCTTTGATATTGTTAATCATCAACTACACTTCTAAGTCCTTTCCAAATGTCCATCATCATTCTTTCAAATTTATTCCAAAACATCATAGCTCCGAACCACTATTCGCTGAATGGTCGAAGGATCAAGTCTCCATAACCGAGGAGCAACGACGATTCGAATCGATTAATACCCAGCTGGGGATCCCTATCCACACTGCGTATGTAGCACTTAAGCTTGCATACGCCAACCCTGCCTACCACGGCATTTCATACCCTGGAACCGGTCCTGCGCCACCCGAGAGCACAGTACTCCTCTTGTCTCCAGGCACGACGGCCACGAGGGTACACGCTACTCTCGCCATCTCTCCACTCACAGTGCGTGGTTGTCGGTTCCAGCAGTAGAGCCACCGGAGTCAGAGGCTTCCCGTAGTATGTGGCTAGTTGCAAAGTCTCGATCCAGCAGGCCTACAACGAATGGTCCCTAAACCTTTTTTTCGACGGCGACAGTGCATTGGGACTCTAACCCAAATACCCCCGTCCCTTCGGTTTTCAAATCCCGTTTCCGTCGGTGACAATTGTTGGGACTCTAACCCAATGCCACGATCATCGAGCAGGAAAACCCTTCCTTGTTGATGACAATGTACTAGCTAGAAACACTGCCAACCAATAAGGACATAACCAGTCCCATAAAGTAATTTTTTTGCTTTATATCATCACAATTTAAAACAGCATTTTTGCAAAACTAATCATTAAGCATGACTAAGCATTTTTTAATACTTTTAATAAATCAGGTTCTCAGGTATTGACAGGTATTCAAGATGGTAATGCATCAATTGGTTGTCACCCAATTCCTATTAACCTAATGCAATTAATTAACTCGAGTGATAAATATTTTTAAAATAACAAGGAGAGGGGCAAATGCACCGGGGCTTGCCTTGGATTGCAAAAAGAGTCGGGTCGGGGTCGGTGCCGCAAATATCAAACCCTGGCACAAACTCAGCAACAGGCTCCTCAACTATCACCTCGGGCTTCACCTCAGTATTCTCGATCACTACACGTGTGCAATAATGAATGCATGGATACGATGCAACATGAAATGATAGATAAGACTCAATAATAAATAATACAGACTTGATCATAACCCTACCATAGGCTAACCATGATAACTCTCATATAAGATGTTCTAGGTAATAAGGGTGTTTGACCTGAAATCGCAATCAATCCAAAATCACATCAACATCCTATTTATCTTTATTTCCAATTGCTTTTATTATTCCATTAATCCATCATTTAATTAATAAACAACTAGATTATTTCCAACTATGCCCAAAATTTGCCAACAGTTAGATTTCAGTCCCAAACAGTGTTAAACCAAATTTCATGATTTTTACAATTACAGAGAATTAATTAAAATTGCTCAAAGTTGCACTTTTCCATTAATGTAGTGATTTTTAGTCTCTTTAGAAAATGTTCAACATACATATTTAATATTTTTATTAAATAGTAAACACCTCAGAGAGCCTACCCAAATAGTTTCACAATTTTTGGAGCTACAAATTTAATCTAACAAAAATAACAAACAGCAACGCTATTCACTAAAATAGAAATGGAAAATGCCATTTATAAATCCCTGGAAAATCAAAAACCAATCCTAACCCGAGCCGGCCCAGTAAGCCAGACCGGCCCAGCGTGGCCCACACGCTCACCCCACGCCTCTCCCTCTCAGCGCCATTGACGGAGGGACCCCACCCGTCAGTCCTTTCTCCTACCTCCCGCGTCGACACCCGACGCGACGCGCGCACACCCGCATCGCGGTGGCTCGCCACCGGCGGCTTCTCCGGTGAGGGAGAGACCTTCGATGGTCGGCCCAAACCCTAGCTCACTATCCGAGGGACCTAAACGGGGCAGCACAGGTTGGAGACAAGTTCAACGCCACCCATGGCGGCTCGGCGGCGATGGCGCACCGTACACCGGCAAGAATAGGACAGTAGTGTTTAAAGTTTGGGGCGCAAATGTCGCAGGAGCTCACCGAGACTCTAAAGCACCCACTGGTCGACGTAGAGACGGTTCGGTGAGGCGAGTTCGACGTCGAGCGGTCCTGTGGCGGTGCTTCCCCGATGACACTCTCCCTGTTCCGGCGATCCCGAGGAACCAAAAGAGAAACCGACTTGCGCGTGAGAAACTATAGGTCATATGGACACTAGAACACAAGGCACAAGGGTCCAGAGCTCAGCTGAGTAGTCTGGCGACCACGACGATCCTCGCGGCGGTGCTCCGGCCACCCGCAAAAACGACGAAACCCGTTCTGGCTCACTCAGGGGATTACGGCTGACACCAAGGGCACCAAATGATGCGCAAGGAAGCAGGTTAGTTGGCAGTGAGGTGGAGGGTTTGGAAAGTGGACGAGACTCGCTGTATTTGGCCGGAGGCCGGAGTGGTCTCGTCGGCGGCCGAACGGGGAAGATGAGGGAGGGAGCTGTGCTCATCGCCTTTAAAGGCCAGTAGGTGAGCGGATAGGATCGGGCTTGGTCCAGGGCCCCCCTGCGGTCACAGCTCGACGGTGACAGGGCCATTCCCCGGCCGAACGTCACCGGCGTGCAGCGCGGCACGCGCGTCTACCCGCGCTGCCCACGCAGCCAAGAACAGAGGGGGCCCGGTACTGTTGCTCAGCCAGGTCAAATCCTATGGATTTCAAAATTACCCCTAAACCGTGCAGCTACAGTAGGGGCTCCAAAAACAAAAGTTATGCAAAATTTTATTTAGAACACTTTTGCTTTTGACACCATGTTCAAATCTGACTCAATTTGAAAAAATCAAAAAGGGGGTAAAAGTGGTTTTGAATTTGAAACTGTATTTTTGAAATTACTTTTAAATTTTCTCGACAACTTAAAAATTGGTAAACATGAAAGTTGTTCTACTCAGTGAGATTGACAACTTCTATTAAGGGGGTTTGGGAGATTCAATATATTTTTGAAATTGAAGTTTCAAACTTTAATTTCAACAAAGTAATTTGAGTTTAATTTGAATTTCTATAATAGAACTTCAAAATCTCCAAAAATAAAACTTGTTCCATTTTAAAATTTCTAAAACTTTTATTAAGACACTTTCATTAGATTCATTATAGATTTTGAATTAGGGTTTTAGGTCAACTCTAGGGCTTAATTTGATTTCTTATTTAATTTTTATTTTTGACTTTTGATTGAGGACTTAATTGCACAATCAATACTAAATGAAATCAAATCACTCTAGGGTCCCTAAGCACAATCATATGCAGATGATTAATAATAAACATGATGACATGGCAAATTAATTAAGCAATAATACGAGTGGTATTACAATTTGTGAGCACATAAAATAATCACCATACTTGTTGATTGTCCCCTTGTGAGAATGAGAACTTTTATATCATCCTTGTCTCCTACTCACTTTCACATCCCATCCTTGGTTCCCACTTGAGCAAACTTCCATATTGAGAGGAATTCAAACACAAGAGTGAACCACTAGTATGGCAACACCATTCTTCAGCTTTGTGCAAAATTTGGAGATGAAGGGTGGGGTTGGCCGACCCATTGAGCTGACCCCTGACCACACCCACTTGCTCTAGTTCCAACACACTTTGCAAAGCATCAATTTTCCTGAAAAATGGACGTGATGGATGGGTCGGCCGACCCATCAATTGGCTTGCCACTTCACATGTTCTCTCTGCTTTCAACACACTAGAGACCCTAGCAAAGATTCCTGCAAATTATTGAAGGATGGGGGTCGTCCGACCCACAACTCTCCTCCTCTTCCTTTCAGTTTAAAAGCACATGGAGAGTAGCCTTCCTTCATCTAGAGAACTTCAACACTCAAGAACTCTACTCCCTTAACCCTCTCTCCAATCAAGTGTTCATCTCCCGAAGAACTCCAGAGAGCATGAAGAATCCATTCAAAACCGCAGCAAGGAAGGTGCACACAACATTGAGCGGGAGTTCATGACGTTCATCACAGGAGGGGCAATCCTCCCATGACACCAAGATATGACTCTCGGGGTCACAAGATGAACAAACTTCTGGAGAACATTTGCCTGTGCGGAGCGACAACATGGAGAACATTGAACAACCATCTCACGATCATAAAGAAGTTAATGAGGAATCCGAAGAAGAAGAGCAACCTGTCAGAACACAAGACCCAGAAACAGGCATTTGGGTCACTCCACAAGAACTGCTCATCCTCAACTTGATCCGCAACTGCAACTTCGAACACACCTAGGTAATTGATTTAGGACTTCTCCAACGCACAGGTATGTATAAGGAGTTTTTTAATGTTTTTGGTGCAATAGGTTGGGGGTGAATTTTGGGACTTCTCTAACTTCCCTGGTAGCAGGCTTCTCACTTTAGAATTCATGTGCATGGTAAGAATAACTAGAGACAACATCTATTTTCGCTTGTTTAATCAAGATTATGATCTTGATGGGAGCAATTTAGTGCTTGTCTAGGTTTTATTAACTACACCACAAATTTAGAAGTTGCCACCCGTAGGTTTAATAAACTTGAATTCTGGCATGAAATATCAGGGGAAAATAAAATGGGGAAACTGCGCACTAGTCATATTTGCAACCCTATGCTTCGCTTTCTGCATAGATGGTTGGGAATCACTCTTTTCCCTAGGGATGATGTTAGAATTGTTAGAGAAGATGATTTAAGAATAATGTATGCCATGGTACATAAAATTTGAGTATCACCTGTAAAAGCCATGGTAGAACATTGGATTTCTGCACCCTCTAGAAGTGGCTCATTTGATTTCACATCTATCATCACAGAATTTTGTAGCTACCTTGAGATGCTTAATGGGTACAACCGGTACTTAATCAGCCCTAGAACCATACTAGATGCAGACCATTTTATAAAGGCACATATCATTGCTGGTGGTCCCCAAGGAACAATTGAATAATACCACTGCAAGACTCACCCTGCCATGTGCAGAATTAAAATTGTATGGGGGCCACCCTTTAGTACCTAACATTGCAGGAGTAGGTGGCCGCTGGAGTTTTACAAAACCTGTTACTCGGGGACGTGCACGAGCTGCACAGTTTGGAGAACACTTCAAAGAAGATGACAGCACCTATGCAGGCAGTTCAAATGCCACGCAAACCTCCAGTTCTAGAGGAAGAATTTTGGCAGTTTGATGTGCTGCGGGCCGGCCATGAGGACATTCATAATGTCACAGTTCAAACCCCACAGCAGCCCCAACAGTTCCCGCAACCATATCCACCAGCATATCCACCACTGTATCCTCCTCACTATCCACCACCATATCCGCCACGTCCACCTCAAAGAGACATCTACAAAAGGACAAGCTTGGGGGAGATTCTCTCCCCCACTAAGGTAATTATTCCATCTCTAGCATTTCATATTTGATTTTATGCATTTAATGAAAATAAAAACAAAAAAATATTTCCTTTATCTTACATGTTTCATGAATGTTTCTCTCCCTCATGGAAATGATGAATAGTTGCTCTCTTAATATTTCTTTAATGCCTAGTTTACAACTTAGTATTTCTTTGAGTATGGATCACTTGGCTCATTTAAAAGCATCATGAACCTGAAAACTTTGTGGGTTGCAAGTGCTAGAACTAAGTCTAAGTTGTTGTGAGATATGATATAGTGAGACAAGAGTTGCTATAATATTGTTCTAAGCATGCATGATTACTGGAGATTTATTTCTTTGAAAAATCAAAATCTTATTGTTCCTCAATGGTGATAAATTCCTACCATAGCCATATAAGCTATACATGTTTAAAACCTTCCAAGCTATTTGCTTTGTATTGAGTATTGTCAAGTCTTGTTGACCCATGCCCCCAAGATCAAGATCACGTACACACCACACATATATGCTGCTTCTACACTGGAAGTACGCAACAACATGCCATTCATTTCCACTAAATAAGTGCTCCATTCTTTAAAGGTCTTAGAATATCTCTCTTAGTTGATTTGATAAAAGACAGACAAAAGGCTATGCAAAATGAATGAAAAAGAAAAAAATGGACACAAGAAAGTCCATAGAAAAGAAAAGAAAAAGAAATGAGCAGGTCTAAGCTCATGAATAAAAGAAAAGAAAAATGATAGCCATGTCTCAAAAATTTTATTAGAGAGAGATACAATTCCAAATAGAGGAGCATTATAGTCCACTATCTTTCACATACTTGCACATCTTGATCTAAGGGCATGACACTTCTCTCTTTGGATCCAACCTTTGACTGTACAATACATGCAAAGTAAGTATGCTATATTCTTTCATTCGTACCTGAAGCTCCACAAGCCTTTTTAGAAGTAGGATAACAAAGAGAAGGAAATATTTGCTTTATTCCTTGATAAGGAATCATAAACAAATTTTGAGAGACATGAGAGAACCATTTGAGGAACATTAAGTTTTCTTTGCAAAACATTGCTAAAACCTCCAGTATGAAATTTGCAAAGAATAAGAAAATTAGTACTCAAGTCAAACTGTTCTATCTCTCAACCACCTAAGGCAAAGGAAAGGCCATAAGTCCCATTTTAAGAGCCAATTTTTCCATTCAAAAGAGAAGTATTTTGTTGTACACATGGTACTATTGAAATATGAACATTGTAGCAACTCTTGATTTACCGAGACTAAGTTTAATTATTTGCTCGGGACCAGCAAAGGTTAAGCTTGGGGGATCTTGTTGACGGTGGATAAGCAATAAAATTCCACACTCTAACACCGTCAATAGACTCGGTTTCTGATGGAAGATCAACATAACATGAACATATTTTATCCAATAACTAGTTCCACTTGTACTCTTAGCTTGTGAATGCAGGGAAGATCAAACAGAGCAGAAATGAGCACTTGGATCTTTCTCTTTATGTAAGACTTATTTACTTAAATATAATATTCCTGCTTTACTTTACTGAGTCTTTGCTTAGTGCAATATTATTCTTGCAATAGTATTGTTGTGAGTTATCATATTACTTGGTCGGCATACATTAGATTGTGATCTTGTAACCAACTCACATGTGTAGTTCATCGCCTGTCATAGGGTGCTCTAGTTGCCTTGGCCACAGCTAGAGTAGTGAGAATTAGTATAAGCATGGTGCTTAGACTAGATCTTATCTTTGAATGCCGCTTGTCGCACGGATTGTTTGTGGGTGCTAGCAGGTGGTGACAGCCCTGTCTAGTCTTAGTATCCCTCCACGTGTTTTGGGCAAGTTCTTAAAAGGTAGGCTCCCATAAGAGCATAGGTGCTTCGGGTAGAGGTTATATTCTCTATTGTTTCGCACTATCCCCTACACACCGGAAGTAAGGTAGCAGTCTTAGTGTATCTCGTCCATTTGATAGGATAGATCACAGGAGTAGAGTTTGAATCACAGGAACCATTCTCACTCGTTGTCCTCCCACCTAGCTATACTACACTAGTTATCCTTTACCATCTTCTTTGTTTATCTTTGAATCATCACCTTCCTATCATACTTCGATTACACCCTCTACGCTAGTTGCTAGTAAGTTGAGATAGATTTAAGGATCTCCTTCTATTAACATTTTTAGCAACCGCTTTCCCTTGGGATAAAATAAATAACGATACCTTGGAATACTCCCGGGTGAAGTGCTACATCGGTATATTCTGTGCACTTGTGGAATTATCCAATAGACATAAGAAATACCCTCAGGCACTTCTGGCGCCGTTATCAGAGATAGCCTAACACCCTGTCTCTGGTGATTGCGTTAAGAAGTGTCAACAGACACTTGGACTCTTAGAACCGACAACCCATTCTGGGGCAGCAATGCAGAAGATACAACCTCCACGGGCTACAAAAGACCAAGACTGGAGCTTATTGAAGGCTTGGCTCAGCAGAATCTTACTGTCTCGCTCTTCCCAGCGCGAGGCCGGGAGATGGTCCCATACTGCCATAATTTTGCTATCAGACAGATCCTGAACAATATCCACTCGGCTGATTTGGATATTTAGGAACAAGGCAATATTGCTATGTCTTAGACTATGTCCTCAGCAGAGGAGCATATTTTAGATTCTGAGGGGTCACAAGTTGAAGATGTGGAACTGAATATGGTAATCCCTGAGGAACAGGCAACTGATGCCATCATGGTAGATAATACTGAGAATGGAATGATCCCCACAATGGGTTCCCCGGCCTCAATTCAAAAGAAGAGAAAGACCAGGGCCAAAACTCCTATAGTGGTTGATGAAGTGAGATGAAGCCTGAGATTTAAAAAGAATGATGCTGGTAAGTTTGTGCAGCTTGGTAGAGAGCCAGGAAGGAAGAAAGGTGAGAAGAAGATAGTCTACTACTCATTAGTTGAAGACCTCAAGACTGCAATTGTTAGCAGAAACCTAGATGAAGAATTGAAGGATGCTGATGTGATTGAGCCTATCCAAGCAAGTATGCTAGTCAAGCTAGGGCATTCTTTCTGTGGCGCCCCTCCTGAGGAGCTGACAGCAGCCACAGTCAACCCACAAGAAGAGTAATTGATTAAGAACCAGTCGTTGTCCTTTAGTTGCTGCTGGCGGTCTATATTTTGTCATCTTCTCATCTACTCTATGCACTCTTGGGGGGATATCTTAAACTACTTGAACTACTTTGGTGCTGTAAGCTTTCTGTTTGTTGTTTATCTCTATTTGGTTGTTCTGAGGTGGCTGTGCCCCATCAGTTATTACACTATCCCCATATATTTTTATAGTGAATAGTCATGCTTGGAATATCTTGTGCTGCAATATTCGTGGTCTGAATGACAGTGAAAAATGGGAACCCATCAGAAACAAACTTGATGAAAGTGATGCCAATATTTTCTGTTTACAAGAAACAAAAAAATCAGATTTTGATCTTCAATTCATCCAAAAATTTGCACCAAAGAAATTCGATAGGTTTGATTTTTGTCCCTCCGAGGGAGCATCAGGTGGAATACTTGTTTGCTGGGCCTCTAGAATTTTCACAGTTGTTGTTATGGAAAAGCACCGTTTTGCTATTCGACTGCTTGTCACCTCTACTCATAATCTGCAATCCTGGAACCTGGTTGTTGTCTATGGGCCATGCAGGCAACCTGCTTGAGATGAATTTGTGAGTTGGTTACACAACTTGGAAATAGAAGAGGAGGATCTTTGGCTGATCATAAGAGATTTCAATTTTTATAGATCTTGTAATAACAGAAACAGGCCTGGGGGAAATTTCAATGATATGCTTATCTTCAACAATATCATCAGTCACCTGGGCTTAATTGAGCTGCCTATCAAAGGAAGAAGTTTCACTTGGAGAAACATGCAAGAGACCCCTTTATTGGAACAAGTGGATTGGTTCTTTACCTCTATGGCCTGGACAAACCAATTCCCCTTTACCATGGTTCTCTCACTTGCTCGAACCACCTCAGATCATATCCCCTGCAAAATCCAAATTGGCCCCAGCATCCCCAAAGCAACTATCTTTAGGTTTGAAGACCATTGGTTTGAACATCCTAGTTGCATGGCCCAAATATCCCATGCAACTAGATGCACTAATAGTGCCCACATTGTTAATGCCAAATTCAAGCTGCTTAGAAGAATCCTGAAGAACTGGGCCAAAAACCTATCCAACTTGGCAAGGTTAATCTCAAATTGTAATCTCACTATTGCATTCTTTGATAAGCTAGAGGAGCTTAGATGCCTGCAACCACATGAAAATATCTTCAGGAAAGTGATAAAAGCCCACATCCGAAGCCTTTTATCCATGCAGAACACATACTGGAGGCAAAGATTCACTCACAGACTAGTGCAGTTTGGAGATGAAAACACCAAGTTTTTTCATACTATGGCAACAGAGAGATATAGAAAAAATATTATCAGTCAGATAACAGTAGAAAATGGTAGAGTGATCACAGAGCACAATGAGAAAAGTGCACTCTTTTACCAAGAATTCAAGAATAGACTAGGCACCTCAGTGGGCATCACAATGCAATTCGAACTGCAGCAAATAATTCATCCATACTTTGGCCTTAAGGATCTCTGTCTCCCTTTCAGTCATGAAGAAATAGATTCAATCAATATGGGGTCACCAAGTGACAAGGCACCTGGACCTGATGGTTTTAACAATCTATTCTTTAAGAAGGCATGTCATGTTACAAGAGAGGACATATACAAAGTTTGCTTGGATTTTTCTCCCATCAGGCTGACATCAAAAGCATAAATTACTCATACATCACTTTGGTCCCAAAAAAGGAAAATCCAGAGGGTATCAATGATTTTAGGCCCATCTCCCTTCTGAACTCGTCCCTAGAGATAATATCGAAACTGCTTGCAAATAGATTGCAACGTCAAGCTTTACAAGTTCTTCACCAAAATCAATACGGCTTCATCAAGAGTAGAACAATACAGGATTGTCTCGGATGGGCTTTTAAATTCCATCATCAGTGCCATCATTCAAGGAGGGAAATTATCATTCTCAAGCTAGATTTTGAGAAAGCTACCGTTTCATGTTTAGTTGACGGTTGAAATCATACAATAACTACCATTAACAGTCGCTGGGAAGAAGAGCTCGTAGCTAGTAGTCATGCCATGCAGCGACACTCCCCAAAAACGTGATCGCCGATCCTCACCCGAGCAGGTGAACTCGATGTCAACGTGCGTTACGGAGCCTCCTACTCTCCCAGCGCCTTGTGCGCGCATGCCGTGGGACGGGAAAACTTGGATCTAGCAAGATGTGAAGAACCGGAACCTTAGACTAACGGAGACAGAGACCTTTTATTGGGATTCTCGGGTAAGCGAGAAGACAGAACACAGTGAAGAGTCACCGGCGTCAGCGTCTGCATTTACGGGGGAAACGAAGGGAAGGAAACTGACTGCCTAATGTCTCATTGATCAAAAATGGAAGTAACTCACAAAATTGATGATTGACAAAACCTTTCCCGTCCCATCCATCCGCTCGCTCGCCTGCCCACCTGCCTCGCCATGCGAATGCCCACGCCCACGCCTGGCCCCGCCGATGTGGCAAGCCAGCATCCTTTCCTCAACTTCTCAATATATACAATTAAAATCCAACTATATAAGTCAAGTCAACGTCACGTCAATAGTCATGCCGGTAATATTTATTTCAAACCATAGAGTTATTATAATTATTAAATTATTAATTTGGGCCTGGCCCATTAAATAATTCAATAATCCCCACCATTCTCTAGGGTTTGGATAAATAATCTCGAGTATCACAACTCTTTGATATACCAGAGTTTCAACAGGGACTGTTAAGTTGAACGTCCGTCTAGAACAATGGTTCCACTCACTCACAACTGAACAATGGACTAAGCCTTGAATTGTCAGTTTTGTGTGAAAATGAGCTTCACCAAAGTTCATGTCTGTTGACGGTCATTAACACCCTGTTTGGCCGTCAACTTTTCAATCATAACCAAGGTAAAACCACATGAAATGCAAAGAACTCACTTTAAAACTCACCTAGTTCCACATGAGCTTGGAGAAATAATGTGTATGCAGGAAAAGTGGCGAAAATGGGCGAATATGGAGCTGTTGGCGCAAAAAGTGGTTCCCTAAGCCCAACACACCAGCGAAGCCGGAAACGACCCTTGAGGCAGTGAAGCTCTCGCAGATCCAGCTAGCTTCGGACCCGGTCTGAGAGTGTCAGTAACACCCAAGCGTGCCAGTCAATTTGACCTGCAATTGACAAGGAAAAAGATAGTAATCAGTAATCACAGGGCGGAACTAACCGGTATGTCCAGGTAGTTCCAACTGTATGGCTCGAAGAGCCGATGTAATGGGAGATCAACTAGAAAGCCGATTCCGTCATGTTATGAACCGATTGTAGCGAAACATGCATTATAACTCAAGTTAACCGATTCAGACATGAATTCAAAGACATATACTTGCATTAGACAGAAGTATACTATAAAAGATGTAGTCACAGCAAGCTAACATGATCATAAGATGTCTCAATGTAAAATAAGATGAAATCGGCTACATTAGCCGATTCAGTGTATACGGGCAACATACAAGCTTACAAAGCAAACAATGTTTCAACTCTCCGGCTAGTGGATCTAGATCGCAATCTTGCAACAGTGGAGATCGAACGGATCGAGGCAGTCATGATGAAGTTGCAACTTAAATCCGTTAACCTTTGAATCTAGACAATGTTTATTTTATTACTTGAGTGCGACCCTATCTAATCTAGATCCAAAATACAACCGGCTGATGCAAAACATTCTATCTTATCAATATAAAATGAATGGCAAACATAATTCGTTGAACATATAGATCTATTAGATATAAGCCGACGCATATGGATCAAGACGGGCAAGTTGATGATTACTTTAAATAATAAACAATAAACATAAGCAACATCGGTAACTTAATGAATCTAGCTAAACTGCCAAATTTAACTAGAGCCGATAACTAATCCATGCATGCAAACTGTCTTAATCCATAGCCTGTCCACCAGATGATGTTAACTAATAGATTAATCAAGCAAACAAACACGAATCGATAACTAATCCGCGCGTGAAAACCGTCCTAATCTGCATCTCGTCCACCGGATGACGGTTAACACAGATTGATCGGGTAAACCAGCGTGAATCATCCTTGACTCACTGTGCTTCCCACGTCCAGCGGATGACGCCAAAGAAACAGAGCTTAGCAAGGACCCTGGTCTGCCATGCTTCCACGTCCACCGGATGACGCTAAAAAGACATAGTTTAACAGGGGGTTGACGATACTTACAAGCAAGCCTGCGTCCAGCGGATTACACCCAGCCTGGATGAAGTAACTCGCCGGACTCGACTGACTCTAGGGTTTGTTTGGCCGGAGCCGAAAGTTGTGTTGTATTGATGTTGTTGTTGTTACAATGGCTGAGGGCTTATATTTATACCCTGAGCGTAGCTAGAGTCCTAGTCGAATTACAACTTATTAATAGATAATGAAACCAACAAACTATCCTATATCTAAGGTAACTTGGAGTCCCACTTTCCCTTTCATAACGGACTCCAACCGTGATCACATCTTGGCGGCGCGGACTCTGGATGACGTCACCAATACCGACGCTGCACGCCTCCTGTCACCTTCGCCCGATAACCGATTCACCGTGCAATCGGCTATTTCCTTCCTTCCGCTGGACGGAGTCTGCTTCCGAAATCGGCTATCTTCCTCTGGTATCGGCTATCTCCCTTTAGTATCGGCTATCAGTTCCCAGCCCAAAATTTTGTGTATTTCTTTGCTTCTATACCATCGGCCAGCTCTTTCCTTTCTGGGGCAAATTTACCAAATTTTGGTGTAAACACAGGCCCCCTAGTTCGGAGTATGATTTCTTCATGCTTCGAACTATGATCCGATGGTCTTCCTTGTGCCGAGAAACTCACTAGCAGCCATAGTGCGTCTAGGTCTTCTTCCTTTAACCCTTGAAATATAAGCATGTTCTCACCATATTTCCACACCTCTGTATGCAAGTCCTGTGAAACAATAATCCTCCAATACATGTGGAAATAGATTAGTAATAAATGCATATGTGTATAAATATTATAGTTTTATCCATTCTTAGATATTGTTGATCAGAAGATGCTACAATGTCGATTACATCTCAAGAGTATCATATTTATAACCAAGATTTCTTTTAAATTTGAATAAAATGGTACTTTACTCATCCATCTATCTCTTCAACCATGGGGCTTTTACTTTTCACTAAGTCCTCAAGCAACCGCAAAACAGAACAGCTACAGAACTGCTTATCTGTTATCCCTTGAACACTTTTCTTCTGGAGTTTTATTATTATCTTTTTATAAATTGTATCACATAATATTGCAAAGTCAAAAAACCGAACCTTAAGGAGATAAAAGTCATATACCTAGATCAAGAAGTGCAAGTGAATATTTTTTATATTTTTATTTTCCCTGTGCATATGCCACCCTCTTTGATCATTCTAAACTATAAGGCTATTGGGCCTTTGGCCATCTTTCATTTTTATTTGGCGATCACGCGATCGTCATTTTTTATTTTTCTCTTCTCAGTTCTGGTGGACACGTGTCCATCGTTTTTATTTCTGAGTTTATAGAATAGCCTCATATCTTATCTTAATCAAAGAGAGAATGTCCATGGCTCATCAAGGAACTTTATTAATTTATAATGTGTACGTGAATCTTGATCTTAGGAGCATGACTATAATCTCACTAGTGGTCACAATAATTTGACAAGGCTCAATATGAAATCAATTAATCTTTATTAATTATTTTATAAAACTCTCCGGATTTCAAGTATCTCTCAGAATAATGTCATAGCAAATTCCATTTTCATTCACATTGTGCAGCCACTTTTAGACAAAGTTCAAACTTTACGCAACCCACAGGTTCTCAAGACTTCAAGACAAATATCAGACCAAGAAACTCAAACCTTAAAGAAATCAAAATTATAAACTAGACACGGGTGAGACATGAAACAGAGCATCTATTAATCATTTCAACAATGGACAAACTAAAACATTTATATCACATATTTGTAGAGTGGAATTACCCTTAAGATTTCAAAGTTTTGCCTTTAAATATTTCCAACTATAAACTTTGAAACTGTGAGAGTAAAGTTGTGCATACCATCGTTGAAGATGTAGGAGCCAATGAAAGTTACTCATCTTGTCCGTCTTCATGATGGATCGCTTGATGTCGTGCAACGTGTGCATGCGGCGAGTCCAAGCCCCCAAGGCATAGCTGATGCAGGATCTTGAGACGCCGTGTGTATCCTTCTCAAAGGTCTTATTCGCCATTATTTCTTCGCATCTGTATGTACGTCCCTTCATTCTAGGCCGATAAAGATGTTGACGACTTTTTGCTGCATGCGAATCGACTCTCAGGCTTGCATTGTACCTTAAAATCGATTACTCAGCCTGATCCGTTCTACATATGAATCGGCTTTCGGGCCTGCTTCTTAGCATCGGCTTCGTTCTGCTTTTCCATAAAATTAACCCCTCAGCTAGATTCACTACGAATCGGCTTGTGGGTACTCACAATAGGATCGGCTAAACAGCCTGACCCAAAAAGCCTATCGGTGCACGACCATTGATGGCTGCGCTTCGTCTCCCTCCGGGATGGCGCCAATAATCCAAACTAGACTGTATTAGGCATTTTGATGTATATGATACTTCTGAACTCGTTATGCCCGAAACCATCCAATCTGCAAGGCTGTATATTTTGTTTTTATTTTTTACTATAAAGGCAACACTTATCGCATC
The DNA here is from genome assembly GCA_038502445.1 of Eremochloa ophiuroides. Classification (NCBI taxonomy): domain Eukaryota; kingdom Viridiplantae; phylum Streptophyta; class Magnoliopsida; order Poales; family Poaceae; genus Eremochloa; species Eremochloa ophiuroides. Next base: position 45,001,014 of record JAHLJS010000002.1, read on the forward strand.
AGTTGTTACATCCCATCGAGGGTATTTCATTTTTGTGCTAAGGGCGACTCGTTACTACGATGTCGGCCATTTTTGTCCTGCAGGCGACCCGCTTACACGGCATCGGCTGTTAAAGCCAGATTCACATGAATCGGCTATTATCCCCCAACTGGGATGCTAGGGTAGTATTTCCTCAGATGCTTCCCGTTGATGGCTCTGGCGAGTCTCTGCCCTTCCAAGTCTTCAAGGATATAAGCATTACCCGGAGTGTATTCCACTAGTTGATACGGGCCTTCCCAGTTTGGCGACCATTTACCGAATCGGCTATCTTTGGTACCAATAGATAGAATGACTTTCCACACCAGCTCTGATTCGGTGAAGCTCTATTTAAATCCCTAAAATCAATACAGACTCGCAATTTACCATTTTTCTTATACACAGGGACGATGTTCGATATCCACTCGGCATATCGGCAAGCTCGAATGAACTTGGCTTCTAACAGCCTCGTGATTTCAGCCTTAATGTCGGGTAGAGCATCCTCTCTAAAATGACGTGGAGGCTGCTTGTGTGGCCGAAACCCTGGCTTCATAGGTAGCCTGTGCTCAACAATAGATTTGTCCAATCCAGGCATTTCATAATATTCCCAGGCAAAACAATCTTTGTACTCTTTCAATAATTGAACCAGCTCCTGCCTGAACTCTGGGTCTAAATTGGCGGCAATAAACGTCGGCCTTGGTCTGTCGCCGGGTCCAACATCCACTTCTTCGAGCTCGTCGGCCGACGTGAATCCTTGCCCCAACTTACCCTCTGTGCCGTCAATCGGATTCTCCATTTAATAAAAGGACTCAGAGCCGATTGCCCTGATCAGCTGTTGACTCTCATCACTGACCTTGATGAGCCTCCTTCCCAAGTCTTGCCAGAGAAACAGTCATGATCCCCAGCTTCCCAGTATGTGGCATCTGCCGTCGCCACGCTGACCGAGTCGTCGGCCGGGATCACTTCGACCTCATCGCCATGCCACTGAATGAGACACTGATGCATGGTCGATGGCACGCAGCAGTTGGTATGAATCCAGTCGCGTCCGAGTAGCAAGCTGTAGGCACCTTTACTGTCGATCACGAAAAAGGTGATAAGCAGTGTCTTCTTCCCCACTGTTAGCTCGACATTGATTGCCCCCCGAGTGTTGGAAGAATTGCCCCCGAAATCCTTGAGCATCAGATCAGTTTCTATTAGATCATTGGGACCCTTGCCTAGCTTGCGGAATGTAGTGTAGGGCATGAGATTGACAGTGGCACCACCGTCCACCAACATCTTCGTCATGGGCATGCCGTCGACATAACCTTTGAGATAGAGGGCCTTCAAATTTCAATTCTTGGCTGGCTTATCAAAAGTAGCTTGCTGTGCGAGCACTAACTTGGCCACTCCGTCTTCTGATCCCGAATCATCTGAGTCAGACTCGGTATCATACTTCTTGGCTCTGAACTCTGCAGGCAGCACGAACACCATCTGTGCATCGGCTACAGCCTTTCCATTATTTTGTGGAGGCTTCTCGCGCCATATCTGTTTGGCACGTCCGTAAGCTTGGAGCTCTCTGTTTCTAAGCCGTTGCACCCAGCGCCTTTGGCTCCTAGTTAGATCCCCTGGGCACCACTGATTCTCTTGCCAAACCGGCTGTCGGCGTTCAACTACCGTTTCATCAAGCCGATCGTGCGAGTCCCTTTTTTCACGCCGATCCCGCGGGCTGTGGGGGCTCCCCAGCCTCTGATGTACAGACCGGCGGTTGACCTGGGACTGCCTGTACTCTTGGTACTGATCGCTGCATTCTGGGCAGTTGCGCAGCATTGGTAGTTTTAGGCCTTCATTCCAACAATGTCGGAAGAATGGACAATGCCAATGATCCTCCTCACCTCCCCGGTGGCGGGTCATTTCTTCATGATAGCGCGCCTCTTCTTCTTCACGGAGCCACCTGCGGTACTCCTCTTCTTCGCGCTGCAGCCGCCTCTGATGATCTTTCTCTTTCTGTCGCCGCCACTTGTTCAGAAGGTGCTGGTGTGTGGGCCTCCTGCTCTTGGTGCCACTGGATTCTCCCTGCTCCGGCTGTCTCTGATTCTGTTCCCTCCTTCCTTTGATCAGCGCCAGCTCCTCAGCTGTGATTTGTGCATCGGTATCAACTGAGGAGTTCTTCCTGGCCTGTTCGGAGGTTAATACCTTTACTTTAGTCAGAGGATTCGCGATCTGGACCATGTTCTACCCTTTCGGGAATGGAAATTTGTCGATCTTCATCTTCTCCTTGGGAGGAGCCTCAAATTTCAACAAACCGCGCCTAATAGCATTCTGGATTGCTGCTTTGAAATTGCGGCAATTGTTTGTAGAGTGTGAGGTGAGGCCGTGGTACTGGCAGAACGGTTTTCCCTGCAAATCTTCAGGAGATGGCTTGACGTAATCAGCTGGGAAGGTGATGTGGCCTGCACTGACTAATAGGTCAAAGAGTTTGTCCAGCTTGCGCGTGTCAAAGTCGTATTGATCTTCCGCGCTCCAACCCTTCGGTACGGCCATGGGCTTTGTTCCCCATTTAAGCTCAACAGCAGCCACTTCTTCATTCTCTCCATCCTCTGAGTCGGAATCACAGACGTAGGCCTGCTTGTATTTTGATTTCTTCTTGAAACTCTGGGCCTGCTGTTCTAATGCGGCCACCCTCTGCATCACCTCGCTGATGCTGTTGAAGTTGGTGCCCACAAGCTTCTCTTGGACGTGTGGGAGCAACCCACTGACCACTATCTTGGCGAGCTGCTTGTCGTTCAGGTTCAAAGAGTAACACATGTTCCTGGTCTCCCTGAACCGCTTGATGAAAGCCGATCCAAGTTCATTCGGCTTTTGGCGCATGTTGGTGAGATCTGTGATGTCTTTCTCCCCAGTGCCGGAGAAGAAGTAATTATGGAATTTAGTCTCCAGATCTTCCCAGCCTTGAATCGAGCCAGGCTCCATAGATGCAAACCAGCTAAATGCCGACCCTATCAATGATAGCGGAAAGAGCCGGACCCTGTGAGCTACCTCATACGAAGCTTCGCCGAGCTGGGTCAGGTAACGGCTGATGTGCTCCATGGTGGTGATGGCGTCCTGCCCACTGAACTTGGAGAAGTCGGGTAAGCGATACCTGGGCGGCAATGTCACTCGGTCGTACCACTCGGGGTAAGGGCGCCTGTATTTGATTCCAGTTTCGGTCTTCGGCTGTAAACCGAACGTATCACGGAGCATGGCACTCATCTGCTCCAGCAGCTGATTGTTGGGCGTCTGGGCGTACCCCGGATGCGGCGCTGCCTGAAGGTCTTGATATGTGATCCCCTCATGGTATCCAGGAGTTGGGTTGGCCACGTCTGCCGCTGGTGTATTTCCAGCTGTCGGATTCACTGCTGATGAGTTCATCGAGTTCACCGACTGTCCAGTGGCCTCCATGAAAGCAGCGAGCTCCTTCGGAGTATGATCTTTGTATAATCTTGGAGAAGCTGCTATTTTTTGAGCCAAACCGGCCGCAGTGGCACCCTGCCTTGGCGTTTTCGGCTGGCTCAGCTATTGCGGTGAGGAATTGGAGGTCCCTGCCGCTGCTTTTGGATCTGCATCCTCTGCGGGTATGTTGAGGTAAACCGGACCCAGAGACTCCCAATCCTGCCGTTTGAGAACAGTCTTCATGATGTTATAGAATGTCTGCAGGAAGGATTTATGGTGATGGCCGACTGCTGAATAGGCGGCCTCCCGGGTCGCTTCTTCCAGCATCTGCTTGAGGTCGGCCTTGCACTCCTTTTTAGATTTATCAGAATGGCCGTCCATGATCCATCTAGGGAATGCATTCTTCTTCACTACCGAGCCATCACGCTGCTTGCTGAATGAAAGCAGGCAGGCATCAGTGAATTCCTCAACAATCTTGTTCAGCACTGCCGCGTCCTCCTCACTGAGGTCTTCGACCCTGACCCTGAGGACACCGTCGTCCCTGGAGGGGCCGTCCGCCGCAGCCTTTCCCTTTGCCATGGTCTTCAATGAAAGGTCCCACCAGACGTGCCAAAAAGTGTGTTGGCGCAAAAAGTGGTTCCCTAAGCCCAACACACCAGCGAAGCTGGAAACGACCCTTGAGGCAGTGAAGCTCTCGCAGATCCAGCTAGCTTCGGACCTGGTCTAAGAGTGTCAGTAACACCCAAGCGTGCCAGTCAATTTGACCTGCAATTGACAAGGAAAAAGATAGTAATCAGTAATCACAGGGCGGAACTAACCGGTATGTCCAGGTAGTTCCAACTGTATGGCTCGAAGAGCCGATGTAATGGGAGATCGACTAGAAAGCCGATTCCGTCATGTTATGAACCGATTGTAGCGAAACATGCATTATAACTCAAGTTAACCGATTCAGACATGAATTCAAAGACATATACTTGCATTAGACAGAAGTATACTATAAAAGATGTAGTCACAGCAAGCTAACATGATCATAAGATGTCTCAATGTAAAATAAGATGAAATCGGCTACATTAGCCGATTCAGTGTATACAGGCAACATACAAGCCTACAAAGCAAACAATGTTTCAACTCTCCAGCTAGTGGATCTAGATCGCAATCTTGCAACAGTGGAGATCGAACGGATCGAGGCAGTCATGATGAAGTTGCAACTTAAATCCGTTAACCTTTGAATCTAGACAATGTTTATTTTATTACTTGAGTGCGACCCTATCTAATCTAGATCCAAAATACAACCGGCTGGTGCAAAACATTCTATCTTATCAATATAAAACGAATGACAAACATAATTCGTTGAACATATAGATCTATTAGATATAAGCCGACGCATATGGATCAAGATGGGCAAGTTGATGATTGCTTTAAATAATAAACAATAAACATAAGCAACATCGGTAACTTAATGAATCTAGCTAAACTGCCAAATTTAACTAGAGCCGATAACTAATCCATGCATACAAACTGTCTTAATCTATAGCCTGTCCACCGGATGACGTTAACTAATAGATTAATCAAGCAAACAAACACGAATCGATAACTAATCCGCGCGTGAAAACCGTCCTAATCTGCATCTCGTCCACCGGATGACGGTTAACACAGATTGATCGGGTAAACCAGCGTGAATCATCCTTGACTCACTGTGCTTCCCACGTCCACCGGATGACGCCAAAGAAACAGAGCTTAGCAAGGACCCTGGTACGCCATGCTTCCACGTCCACCGGATGACACTAAAAAGACATAGTTTAACAGGGGGTTGACGATACTTACAAGCAAGCCTGCATCCACCGGATGACACCCAGCCTGGATGAAGTAACTCGCCGGACTCGACTGACTCTAGGGTTTGTTTGGCTGGAGCCGAAAGTTGTGTTGTATTGATGTTGTTGTTGTTACAATGGCTGAGGGCTTATATTTATACCCCGAGTGTAGCTAGAGTCCTAGTCGAATTACAACTTATTAATAGATAAGGAAACCAACAACTATCCTATATCTAAGGTAACTTGGAGTCCCACTTTCCCTTTCAAAACGGACTCCAACCGTGATCGCATCTTGGCGGCGCGGACTCTGGATGACGTCACCAATACCGACGCTGCACGCCTCCTGTCACCTTCGCCCGATAACCGATTCACCGTGCAATCGGCTATTTCCTTCCTTCCGCTGGACGGAGTCTGCTTCCGAAATCGGCTATCTTCCTCTGGTATCGGCTATCTCCCTTTAGTATCGGCTATCGGCTCCCAGCCCAAAATTTCGTGTATTTCTTTGCTTCTATACCATCGGCCAGCTCTTTCTTTCTTGGGAAAATTTACAAAATTTTGGTGTAAACAGGAGCAAAGATGATAGGTGGACCCCCCTGGTGCCACATGGGGACCAGAGATGGGGCAGCCACCCTCCATATAGGGCACTCACCATTTCGCTCTCACTCCTCCATGTCACTGATCCATGGGAAGGTTCCCAGAAGCCATCCAAGCCATCCATCGAAGTCGGTTTTATCCAAAGGTGATCAGGTGATGTGCCAAGGATCCATGGACCCAAATGTCATCCTCCAAGGGCCACAAACCGCCTCTATAACCGCCATGAGGATCCCAACCGACTTTGCAACTGCCATTGAGAAGGATCCATGGCCGTTGGATGGCAGGGCGATGGATCCAAGGGGTGCCCGTCCTGTTCCATAGGGTGCCCGCCCTGCACCTAGGGTCACCGATCTTCAGCAGCGCCTACAAGTACCCCTAGAGCTCCCTAGCACTATAAATATTAACTCCTGCTTCACTTGTAACTTGAACCACTAGAGAAATAGCTCATTCGATAGTCCAAAGTAGTTCATACCTCTCTCTAGCGAAGCTCTGCTCTTAGGATTAGTTGCTAGCTAGAGAAGAGCAGAGTAGTGAGTAGGCTCTCTTTGAGGTGTTCTCGCGAGAAGGCGGAAGAAATAAGAAGTCTGTGGAGGAGCCGGGCTTGTTGGTGACCTCTTTTGTGGTATTCTTCTCCGCTCTTATCGGTAATAAAGATCCTCTGCTTCATTTATTTAGTGTTATACTTTAAGTAGTTGTATACTTGTAACATTGCTTGGTTATGGTGCTCTAATTCTTGGTACCGAGTTAGAGTAGTAAGTTTACAGATTAAGCATGGTGCTTAGGCTATATCTTACCCGTGAGTGTGGCTAGGCCCACGGATAGTTGTGGTAGGTTCTAGGTGGTGACAGCCCTAAAATCCTCTGGATTCCACCATGTTTGGCCTAGTTCTTAAATCGTAGGCTTGTAGGTGTATGGTGCCTAATAAGTCATACTCTGGGCCAGTTTAGGACTTTGCATGTTCACAGTAAAGCAGACTCTTTGGTATAGCAACAGTTGATCAACTACCATGTTAGATTTATCCCATAGACTCCTGAGCTTAATTAGAGCTACCCTAGGTTGTCCACCTTAGTTATCCTTAAATAATTTATTCTCGATAAGGTTTGACCCCATTTATCGATATCTAGATCCTTGACTATCAAATCTTAGGAATCACAACCACCCGCCTTCCTTTGGGAAAATATAAATTCTACACCTGGTACTCCCAGGTAAGGTGCTACACAATAGTTCTATGTGCTTGCAGGATCCCATATTCTATCCTGTAAGGCCTTAACATATACTTTGAGCATAGGGATTGACAACCCCGATAATTGCGTTGAGAAGTATCACCACCGCTAGAGGATAGATTTGGCTAAACTCTTGTGATAGCGTTAGTAACTACCAACAATGTCATGGTACTAGGCTGCTGCAAGCATTCCCTCTATTTTGAAGCATACGAGTCACATTTCTTGAGCCTTTCATGAGTATCTAGATATTACCCACACCTCATAGACTGCGACTAGAAGTCGAACTCATATAGGTGTGTTCCTTAGATGATGTTTTGTAGGACAACATCTAGACTTAAATAAGCCACTCGGATCACATTAAGTACTCATCCAACTTGCCATACAGCATAGGAGAAATGACACATCTCCAATGAGTTTGAGCCTAAATAAGGGGTTTCTCTCTCAGTCAACCACTAGCTTGTTTCGCTATTTGTCGATGAAATATCATCGATAGTCTACCGAGGGGTATGCCCAAGGTAGTAGATGATCGGTGAAGGTGTGCCTGAGACGAGCAAGTGTAACATAGATAGCGTAAGACGCACAATTTATACAGGTTCAGGCCGCCGTGAAGCGTAATACCCAACGTCCTGTGTTCTTGTGGATTGTGTTGCTATGAGATGAGTTGGTGTCTTTTGAGGGGATCCCCTGCCCACCATATATAGTCCGGGGGGCAGGGTTACAAGTCGGATTTACCATGTATATCAGATTATAGTCCTAGCCGAACAAGGAAACTAATCGGCTAGATACTAGGAAAGCTATTTTCTTGGCCGCCAAGACTCTTGATCGGTGAATATACGTGATCTTCTGGAGAACGTGCAGACGACGTGTCCTTGGCAGACTGGGCTTGATCGGATGAACTGGCCCATGTAGAGCCATGCGGGTATACGGGCTTATACCCCCACAGCTAGTTCCCGAGCACCTTGCATTCGTCGGGAGGTGCAGATCTTCAGAGTTGGTTGACCAGACAGATGTAAGGAGCTTAGAAAAATTTGAAAAGAGCTTTCTCTTTGGTGAAGTGTATCCACTTTTGGCTCGGCAGAGAAATACCTTCATCGCTAGGTGAAGTGTATCCACTTAGTCCCCCAGCCTGATAGTAGGTGACACAATCACGTGGTATTAGGGTCAAATTCCTTGAATTCATTGACCATGTGAAGCAATGACGAAGTCCCCGAGCATAGCACAGTGCGTGGGAAAGTCTTCCGAGCAGGCGAGGTGATGATTAAGTTCCCAAGCATAGCATAGTGCGCGGGAAAAGTCTTCCGAGCAGGCGAGGCGATGACGAAGTCCCCGAGCACAGCACAGTGCGCAGGAAAGTTTTCCGAGCAGGTGAGGCGATGACGAAGTCCCCGAGCACAGTACAGTGCGTGGGAAAGTCTTCCGAACAGGCGAGGCGATGATGAAGTCCCTGAGCACAACATATTGCGCGGGAAAGTCTTCCGAGCATGTGAGGCAATGACGAAGTCCCTAAGCACAGAACAATGCGTGGGAAGTCTTCCGAGTAGGTGATGATGAAGTCCCCGAGCATAGCACTGAGAGTGGGACAGTCTTCCAAACAGGCAAGACGATGTTGAAGTCCCCGAGCACCGCACAGTGCGCGGGAAAGTCTTCCGAGTAGGTGAGGCGATGACGAAATCCCTAAGCACAGCACAGTGCGCGGGAAAGTCTTCCGTGCAGGTGAGGCGATGACGATGTCCCCGAGCACAGCAAAGTGCGCAGGTAAGTCTTCTGTGCAGGTGAGGCGATGACGAAGTTCCCGAGCATAGCACTGAGCGTGGGACAGTCTTCCAAATAGTTGAAGCGTTGACGAAGTCCCAGCAACACTTGTTGGAGTTTGTAGTACGCAGAAAAGGCCTGGAAACGAACCATCGCGCTCCTTTTTATAATCAGCCAGAAGGTGGTGAAAATGATTCGCTCCGCATTTGTAGAATAGTCTGTAGCCACTTGACAAGAAACCGCCGCCGCTTGCCCTAGCTGCCACCATCTAGGGTTTCCACAAGTACAAAGCCAAAATCCGATTTCGCTCGGATTTCTTCAATTCAATACCCCACTATTGCAAATCCTAGTTCAACTATCGCGATGGCGCCGACGAAAAGCACACGCGTGCCCCCACAAAAGAAAAAAGAGCCGGCAATTGGAGAACTGCGCGTGGACTAAGAGTGGCAGCAATCGACGGTGACAAAGTGGATGTTGGACCAGCTAGTGGAAAGGGGAATCTTGCGGGATCAGGCGACGAATGGGTGGCGCGTTCCATCAGGTGAGCCGTACCCGATGCCCAACACCAACGAACTGGTGGTATTCACTGATTACTTTCTTCGCGGATTTGGAGTTCCTTGTCATCCTTTTCTGGGCAAGCTCCTTGGTTACTATGGAATTTCTATCTGCCACCTTCATCCGAACTCAATATTCCAATTGTCATTTTCATCCATTTATGTGAAGCGTATATTGGGATTCATCTGTTCCGTCATTTCTTTTGGCTCAAATCAAGTGGCGGAGGTTCTTGAATAGCAGTCAGAGTATACTTGAAGCTTCGCGTTGGAATGACCACCAATTATCCTTCTGTTCCCATGAATACTAGTCTCAGAGATTGGAATAAGAGGTGGTTCTATCTCCCCGACCAGGAGCCATTCGTTCGTTGTGCTGTAGATCAACTCCCAGAAAGAAGGCCATCTTGGTATGAAAGACTAGGGTCTGCTGAAATGACGCAAGTGGAGGAACTGCTGGGGATCCTTTAGGGAATGATACTTGATGGTGTTGGCATAGCGGCCAACTTTGTAAGGCGCCGAGTGCAACCCTGCAAGGAGAGGGTCCATCCCGCCTATGAATGGCGTGGCATGAATGGTCCGACCAGAGAGGTGACGGAGCTCATGTTGGCCTCTAAAATGACGAAGAGGTTGAGAGAACTCTTTGAGAAGGGAGCATCCATCAATACACATGGCCAGCAAAAACCCTTGCACGTGGAAAATCCACCGCCAGTGGTATACTTTGAATTAGCCTTCTTGCCCATTCTTGTCTGTTGTTATTTCTGTTGTGCTCACTTGTGTGATATAAGATCAACGGTCAGGAGAGGAAACTATTCTTCTCGAATGTGCCTTCTTCTGAATGGCCCCACGGTGTAGATCCTCGACAGAGCTATCAGCCTGATGGTGAGGAGGAAATCATTGAAGAATCAGACACCGACGAAGAGGATGTGGAAGAGGAGGATAATGAAGAAGAGCTTACCCATCGAACAGCTTGTGGGAAATAACCAGCTAAAGAGAAGACTACGTCATCAAAAGGCGGAGGTCGGAGGCCGAAGAAGCCGGTGAAGATCTCTAAAGGGCACCATCGTTGTTAGGCGATGATTGAATCTTCGGATGAAGAAGATGAGCTGCAGCCGAAGTGCCAGAAAGGCGAAGCATCTCCAACCAGAACGACTACCACTGATGGGGGGTACTGGTTAGAAGAAGCAATTTGCACGTAAGCGCCGCCGGTCGGAGATGTAAGTATCCAGTGTTACTATTGAAGAGTATGTTTCGCAAGGTCAGCACTGATTTCGCAATGATGTTCGTGCAGGGGGCCTTTGAATGAAGATGTTGAAGGAGCGTTGAGTGGTGACGATGATGGAGGTAGGCCAGCAAAGGATGGAGCTAACGGTGGCATCTTTGCTTCATGGCCTTCCAATCACGAGTCACCAAAGCGATCGGAGGACCCACAACCAAATCCCGCCTTGGAAGAGACCCTGCACAAAGAAAACACAACTAGTCGACAATCACCACCGCCGGAGCAGCTGCCACAGCCCAATCCGGTGCCACCGCCGTCTCCAGCGGGCCGAAGTGTGTAGAATTCGCCGGAGAGCAGAGAAGAGGGTCACATGTCAGAGTCCGAACCCCAAGGACCAACACCGCCACTAGGCTCTGACCAGGATGTAGGCACACAAACTGGCGGTTCTTCATGAGGAGAGATGTCGTACATGAACTAGGGTAACGGGGACCACCCTTCTTCGAGCATAGCTCCTCCTGACGAGGACGTGGAGGAGATCAGCTAGCAAGCTGCTGGAGAAGAGCCACCGGCGGTTCTCCGCACCTTACGTCGAGTTGGAGATAGCTACGCCGTTGCCATGGAGGAGAGGAGCGTAGATGAAGAGCTGAAAGCCTTGAAGTCCGACGATGAGGAGACTCGCGTGGATTTCAGGAAGGTGCTCCGCAGATTGGGCCACCTTTCTTCACGTGTTTAGGTACTGACATTTTCTTCCATAGTGTCTTTGTTCCTCCTACTGACCATTTTTGTTTTGCCGACCAGTTGATGTGTGATATGGCAGAGGACCGCCGGCAGACTGGACATCTGCTGGCTGGCGCCTGTTGACGGTGGATATACCATGAAAATCCACATTCAAACACCATCAACAGGCCTCGGATTTAAGGGAGAATAAACATATCATGAATATATTTTATCAATAACTAGTTTCACTTGTACTCTTAAGCTTGTGAATGCAGGGAAGATGAAGCAGAGCAGAAATGAACACTTGGAGCCCAATATCATGGTTCGGCCAAACCACATATTTGAGAACCAAGTCACCACACTTCAACAAATGACACAAGGGACCACATGGAAGAGAATGGAGCTTGAGGTGGGGCCATGCATGGTTCGGCCGAACCATGGATGGGGCTTACCTGGCTTTGATGACATGGCATGATCCTCGTGAAACTCCACCCAGCTCACTTCATCCATCAGATCAACATGTGTTTCCATTCAACGGTGGAGAAGCAAAGCACAAGGATCAAGGGGTAATTCAATGAGACAAACATAAAGTGAATGTGGAGCCACACTCCATGATAGGTGGGGACACCTTCTAGAAGCCCCTGGCAGGGCCCACCTACCATAGAGGGGTCGGCCGAACTCCCCCTGGTGCCCAGCCAGGTCGGTTGGCCTCCACCGCCTTCCTGCATGATCTCCACGTGCTGGTTTGCTCACGGCCATCCATCTTAAGGTGGTTTATCCAAGGGTGGAGAGGCATGGAGCACACGGATCGCTGACGTGGCACCCCTCAACTCTCCCCTATAAATAGAGGCTGCCATCACCCTCTTCAACACACCCAAGATACACAAGAGCCACAATAGACAAGAGAAGCTCCACTCTTTAGTAGTAGTAGTATTAGTCTAGTCTGGGAGTTAGAGTCAAGTCGAGCTATGCTCAGAGTCTTTGGAGTCGTCTGCTAGAGAGTCTGGTATAGCTTTTGTACCTTTCCTTCTGTAAGACTTTACCTTTATCAATATATTATCTTTACTTTACTTTACTAAGTCTCTACTTGGTGCATTACAGTTCTTTATAGTATTGTTGTGTTTTGTCTTAACTTATAGTTGAGTTATATTGGATAGTGATTCTATAACCAGCTCAGGTGTGTAGTTCACCGCCTGTCATAGGGTGCTTTAGTTGTTGGTACGCAACTAGAGTAGTAACGCTTAGTGTAAGCGTGGTGCTTAGACTAGATCTTGCCTTTGAATGCCGCTTGTCGCACGGATTGTTTGTGGGTGCTAGCAGGTGGTGACAGCCCTATCTAGTCTTAGTATCCCTCCATGTGTTTTAGGCAAGTTCTTAAAAGATAGGCTCCCATAAGAGAGTAGGTGCTTCAGGTAGAGGTTATATCCTCTACTGTTTCACACTACCCCCTACACACCAGAAGTAAGGTAGCTGTCCTAGTATAATTTATCCATTTGATAAGATCGTTCACAAGAGTAAAGTAAGTGTCATAGGAGTCTTATACTCACTCGTTGTCCTCCCACCTAGCTATACTCTACTAGTTATCTTTAGTTATCCTAAAATCTTGTCGTGTCTTGGTGTCATTACCATTTCCTCTATACATCGATTTAACACCCTATCACTAGTTGATACTAAGTTGCTATAGACTTAAGGATCTCTCTCTTTTTATTAATTATTCCTAGCAACCGCTTTCCCTTAGGATAAAATAAATAATGATGCCTTGGAATACTCCCGGGTGAAGTGCTACAGCGGTATATTCTATGCGCTTGCGAAATTATCCAATAGACATAAGAAATACCCTTAGGGCACTTCTGGCGCCGTTATCAGAGATAGCCTAACACCCTGTCTCTGGTGGTTGCACTAAGAAGTGTCAACAGTGCCGCCTTGAAGAATGATGAGCTGCAGGAGGAGGTGAAACGCCTTGGAGAGGCAATAGTGCCCTTCGCGAACAGCGCGACTTGCTTCAAGGGTGGATTACCGACTTGGTGGACTCTAAGCTGCGGCTATTGTGGGAGAAGAAAGGTGTGTAGCGGTTTGGTCTCCTTGTTGCTTCGTCCTGATCTGGTCTCCTTGCTAACTTTCAAAGATGCCATTTGCAGAGCTGCAAACTTCTTTCCAAAGGGCCGTCGATCGAGGCTTGTATTTATCTTCCTGGTCGGTGCTTTTTGCTATGACTTATTAACTCTTTTGCTTTCTTGTGAAGTTACTAAGTTGGAAGCCGAAGTGGCAACTTTGCGTGAGGTAGCTCGGAGGAACGAGGAGAGTCGCTGAGGTGAGCTTCATGTTTGTCCAGTTGTTGTGCCAGTTTTGTAGGTTGTGTTTTGCTGACTTCTTGTTTGCAGAGGCCCAGGCGAGGTCGCGGGCATAGCTTCAGGACTTGTTGTGGCATCTTGCAGCATCACAGGAGCGGTATGAGGCGATGGTGGAAGGTATGAAGCCTGTTCTGGATATTATCGAGTATGCACCTGCCAATCCGCCCGCTGGAGTGTTCGGCGATGAAGAGGCGCGCCCGTTCACCATCGTCCATCGCAGTTGGCTTGCTCTTCAACACTTCAAGACTTTCTGCAAGGACGTGGCCGAAAACGTGGCCACCCACGTACTCAGAGTTGTGTGCTCCCATTATCCTGGCGTGAAGAATGATAGGGTGATTGGAGGGTACGCCCTCGGGACCTCTAATGATCAAGAAGACCAGCTTGAAGAGGAGGCGTGGCCTACAGTGGAGGTTCTAGCGGCGGACATGGAGCTCTTCCCCACAAAGGGGACTTCGACGTTACATCTACAGAGAAATATTAGTTGCCTACATGTATCACAAATACTTGATTGTGTTAAGAGAACTTATAGTTGGTATTACTCTGAACTTAGTTGAAGTGTGTGTAAAGGTGTTTTCATTTTCTTATTGGTGACTTTTTTTGGTCTTTGGAGTTTTGCTTTGACCGTAGTCACATGTTGTGGAGAGTCGTTTGGAGATCTGCCCGAGCGTGGTCGAGTCTTGTGGAGGGGTCGGTGATGAGTGCCCGAGCGTTGTCGAGGCTTGTGGAGACGCTGCTAAAACTACCCAAGCGTCCTCAGGGCTTACGTAGTAGTGAAGGTTAACGGCCCAGGCATCCCTGGGGCTTACGTGTTGGCGTTGCTGCCTGCGCGTTGTCAGGGCTTACGCTATCGATGATGGCCCGAAGTAATCGGGGCTTACGTATTTTCGACGATGAAGCGGTGATGTAGGATGCCTGAGCATGTGCAAGACTTATGCATCCGTGAAGTTTAACTGCCCGAGCGAGGTCAAGGCTTACATGTTGTTTGGTGACGAAACAGAGTCATTTCTGCCTGAGCATATGCGGGACTTACGCGTTGGAGATTTTTAACTGCACGGGCGTAGTTGGAGCCTTCGCGCTAGAGACTTGGTCTGAACTGCATGCGCACACACACACATGCACACACACACACACACACACACACACACATATATATGGCGGACAATTGGAACTTTTATTGATGTGAAAAACAGAAATACACATATCTTTCTTGATGAGGTGTCAAGGGTAGAAGCGCCATAGGTGTTCGATGTGCCAGGAGTTGGTGATGTCAATGCCGTCGAGGTCGCACGGCCTGTATGATCCGGGCCAAGTTACGACCTTGACCATGTACGGTCCTTCCCATGGGGAGGAGAGCTTGTGCATGCCTTCCTTGTTCTGCTTGAGATGAAGGATGAGGTCTTCGACCACGAAGAATCTGCTACTGACGTTGAGGTTGTAGTATCATTGCAATCCTTCTAGGTACTTGGCCATGCGTATGCAAGAGACCAGGCGTTCTTCTTCCAACCTGTCGATGTCTTCTGCTCGGGCATTGTTGGAGCTTTCTTCGTTGTAGTTTTCAACTCTTGGAGCTCAGAAGGTGAAGTCAGCGGGGAGAACTTCCTCAAATTCGTAGACCATGAAGTAAGGAGATACACCAGCATTACGGCTAGGCTGGGTTCATAGACCGCAGATGACCGCTGGTAATTCGAGGATCCAATTTCCCGGGCTTCGTTCGACAACTTCATGCAGGCATTTCTTGAGGGCGTCGAGCAGTGTCGGGTACCCAACTATGGGGTACCCAACTTCAACGCAAAATCATACTTCCCGAATAAAGCCCGACCCAAGAAGGCGCCAGCCGAGGCCCACACAGGAACGGTCCATGCAAGAACTTCCCGCGCGGCCTAAAGCAGAGCCACGCAGAAGCACATCGCCCCCCTCGGGCGTGCGGACCCCTCAGGAGAAATTCTCCGATTCGCCCGAGCCTCCGCGACAGGGCCCGGGAAAGCAGGCCTCGGGCGATAGACTTCCCATTCGCCCGAGCCACCCGCTACAGGCTAACACCCTCGGGCGCACCCCTCGGGTTCGCCCGAGCCCTGCCGACGTCAGCAGGGAAAACATGATGGCCAAGGGACCTTCCCTGACAACTTTACAAGCATGGTTCCATCGGGTGGGCCTCTTGACATAACGGCGCCCCGAACGTGCATGTTCACTGTACCAACTGCCCCATATCCTCTGGCATGCGATCTAACGGTCCTACTCCTCCCACGCCGCTACAACGACAGTCAACCATACGGCTCCTTGGGCTGACGAAGAGATTCGCCAACTGCGACGGCGACTGCGATGCCTTGGTCGCACGTGTGACACCAGGAAAAGGGGAATGACAGTCGTCCGGCCAACCCGGGGGAAAGGGCAAACCTTACGACCAGGCTCGCCTACCCCCTGGAATGTACCTCACGAGGAAAAGAAGCACCCGAGGGAGGACACTTCTCCTGCTCCATCCCATCGCGCCCCGACGGCACCAAGGTCTCCCGAGCCTCGGGAGCTTATACACAAAGGTCAACCTACCTACTCATTGCACTGTGTAGGGTCGAACGTGATGGCATGACGTATTGCCATATAGCCAACCATGTCCAGCACTGTGAGATGCCTTGGAACTCACCAATGGAATAGTGGTGGATCAGCCGAATGACGAATGTCATGCCGCCGAGGCGCCAAGACGAAGGCTTGGCTAACGATAGCCACCAGTCACCACTGACTCCGTCATGCCGAGCATTGTAACCACAGGGCAACACATGTAACTCTAGCCCCTCCCTTGTAACTATAAAAGGGAGGGCAAAGACCGATCACAGAGAGGTTTCTTGACTCACATTCATTCACTCACAACCAGAACACAACCTACAAACTCAAGAACACCCACTAGCACTCGCACTCACAAGAGACTTGGGAGCCCCTCCCTCTCTTGACTAAGCCTGTAACCCCTACTACAAGCACCCCAGTGCAAGGCAGCACGACTCGATCTCACACTGGACGTAGGGCATTCATTGCCTAAACCAGTATAAACCCTGTGTTCCACCTTGCACACCATCCGTGATCTCAACCGCAAAATCTAAGTTTACTAGCCGGTGTAGCACTCGCTAATCTAACCACCGACAGTTGGCGCGCCAGGTAGGGGGCCTTTTGCTTGTTGATCCAGGTTGCGGATGGTAGCCAACGTTCCTACACTTCTTGCTGGTGTGGTGCTCTGGTTCAGGAGCCTCGAGTTCATGGCCACTGGCCATGGCCTCAAGATGAACCTCCGCCCAACCGAGCCCCGTGTCTTCTCCGTCCTGATCCCAAACCAGCAGGCGGCTGGGGAAGGGACCCCGGCGACACCTTCACCCGTTTCAGGGGACGGAGGGAACGCCACACGCCGCTCCTGCCGAGCTAGGCGGGGAAGGCGCAACCGCGTCAACCCAGGCCACGCCACGGGTGACGCGGCCATCCCGGTGCCCCCTGCGCGGGACACCACCCCCATGCTCACCACCAGCTCGACGTCACGAGCGGTGGAGGAGCCACGCTCCCCCACTACTCCATGGAGTAATGTGGGAGGGGCCACGGCATTGCCTGCCATTTCCATTCGACCTCACTGGGGAAGGCCGGTGATGCCCTCTCCATTTCCCTTCAGGCTCCACACTACTGTGGACGCCCACGTCCGTGCCGTTTGTGCCTACGGGCATGACCAAGCGATGGCATCTGTCCATCGCCTGGAGGGCCTGGGCGACCTCGATGACTCCCCACCGTCCTCTCTTGCGAGCTCTCCTAGAGCACGCAGCGGCGGGGAGTTCAACTCCAGCAGTAGCTCCACCCCTCCGGAGTACCCGGAAGGATGGGACCGCTACGGTCGTGTCACGCCATCACGGTGGGACCTTTGTAGCGGCGACGATGGCGACTACTTCTGGGCAAATGTGGACTTCGACGTCTGCGACCCCTAAGCCTTCCTCTCCTCTGACGACGCGAGGGATAACACCCTCAGCGTCTACTCCTCTGACGGCAGCATCATCGACCCCTCCCGGGAGTGCTATCACCTAGTGCACCCGGAGGAAGCTGTGTTGGAGGATGTCCACTCGGGGGAGGAGGAAGATGCACCGGCGGAGTAGGCACAGCCGCACACACCGCCTCCACCAGCCCCTGGTCCCACACCTTCGAAAGACCCGGGGGCTGGAACGTCCCGCCCTCTCCATCATTCTCCAGAGCATGAGCAACTCTGGGAGCTTGACGCTCGGATGGACGAAGACTGCTTGCGCCTCGCCCAACTCCGAGCCGCCCTAGAGCATGAGGAGGAGCGGGGAGACGGTGGAGCAGCACGGCACCGAGCCCGCGATGTCCAGGCCCGCATCATTGCCGATGACGGGGCCAGGACAGCTGTGCCGAAACCCCGGGCGAGCCAGAAGCTCGCGGAGGCTGCAATGCTCCTCTGGAGCATGCCTGAGCCCTCCAGCATGGAGGCCCGGCAGCTCAGGGACCAGCTCAAAGGTCTCCTAGAGGACGCCGCTATCCTCTAGGTAGAAAGCTTGGCATCCCGGCACCATGGTGCCGAGGAACGCCATCGTGGCACCCCGACGCGCCATGAATGAGAAGCCTCGATGCAGCTTGAAGCACCGAGGGCCCCCTCAGTCCACCAGCGGCTTGGCAAGGACATCGACGTCCGTGCCATTCTCCAGGCCCACGGTCAATGAAAGACCGACGGGGCCGCACGTGGCTACAACGTCCAATGGGGAGGACGTTATGACTCCGACGAGGACCGTGCGCCCTCACCGAAGCCTCCGGGTCCTCGCGTCTTCAGTGAGGCTATCCGGAGGGCCAAGTTCCCGCCCCGGTTTCGACAACCGGCAAACATCGCCAAGTACTCGGGGGAAACGAACCCCGAGCTTTGGCATGTGGATTATCATCTTGCGTGCCAGCTGGGCGGCGTGTAGGATGATCTTATCATCATCCGCAACTTACCCCTGTTCCTGGCTGACTCGGCACGAGCCTGGCTAGAACATCTTCCCCCGCAGATGATCTTTGACTGGAGCGATCTGGTCAAGATCTTCGTGGGGAACTTTCAGGGCACGTACGTGCGCCCTGGTAACTCCTGGGATCTCCATAGCTACAGGCAGAAGCTGGGTGAGTCCCTCAGGGACTACATCCGGTGATTCTCCAAGCAGTATAACGAGCTGCCCTAGGTCGCCGACTCCGACGTCATCAGAGCCTTCGCTGCAGGGATGACCTGCAAAGAGCTTGTTCATGAGCTAGGGCGTCAAACCCCAAGGAGCATCGCCGAGCTCATGAGGATAGCTACCAGCTTCGCCTCAGGAGATGAGGCAGTGGAAGCCCTCTTCTCCAACCCCAAGGGGAAGCGGAAGGAGGATGCCCCCGAGGGCTCCTCTTCCCGAGCTCACAACAACAAGAAGAAAAAGGGGAAGGGGAAGGCCCCCCATTCGCAATGAGCCCCTCGTCGCGGCTGTTGAGCCCAGGGTGAAACAGTCACCTCGTGGCCGCTTCGATGAGCTGCTCTCCAAGCCATGCCCTTATCACCAGGGCCTGGTGAACCACATGCTCGGAGCGTGTGTAATGCTTAAGAAGCATTATGGCCGGCAGGCGTTCCGGGATGCCGCCGGCAAGAAGCCTGCTGAGGACAAGGAGGACCAGGGAGGGAAGGAGGACGAATTCCCCTCATCGACAAGTGCCTCATGATCTTCGGTGGACCCGGGACCGCTCCCACGCCGCGCCAACAAAAGCGCAAGCATCGGGAGGTCTACACCGTCTTACCAGCGACACCGCGCTTCCTCGACTGGTCCCTCGACGCCATCACTTTCAGCCGGACGATCACCCGGACCACGTCCCATCACCAGGGCGTTACCCACTTGTTGTCGACCCTGTCGTCGGCTACACGCGGCTTACCAAGGTCCTTATGGACGGAGGCAGCGGCCTCAACATTTTGTACGCAGAGACCCTCGACTCGATGGGGATGAGTCGTTCTCTTCTCCGGGCAGTGACATCCCCATTTCACAGGATAGTCCCGGGGAAGAGCATGCAACCCCTCGGGCAGATCGACCTGCCCGTCTACTTCGGGGCTCCTGACAACTTTAGGAAGGAGACCCTCACCTTCGAGGTGGTAGGTTTCCGCGGCACCTACCATGCCATCCCCGGGAGGCCATGCTACGCCAAGTTCATGGCCGTCCCAAACTACACCTACCTCAAGCTCAAGATGCCGGAGCCTAAGGGGTCGTCACCGTCGGTGCCTCGTACCAGCATGCCTACCAGTGTGATGTTGAGTGCTACGAGTACGCCAACGCGCTGGTGGAGTCCGAGGCCCTCATCGCCGACCTCGAGGAGCTGGTCAAGGAGGTCCCCGGTCCCAAGAAGGCCACGGGCACTTTCGAGCCCATCAAGGGGGTAAAGGAGGTGCCCCTCAACCCCGGCACACCCGATGGCAAGGTGCTAAAGATCAGCGCCACCCTCGACCCGAAATAGGAAGTGGTGCTCATCGACTTCCTCCGCAAGCACGCCGACGTGCTTGCTTGGAGTCCCTCTGACATGCCAGGCATCCCGAGGGAGGTCGTTGAGCACTCCTTGGACATCCGAGCAGTGTCCAAGCCGGTGAAGCAGTGCCTGCACCGATTCGACGAGGAGAAGCACTGGGCCATCGGGGAGGAGGTGCAGAAGCTTTTGGCGGCCGGATTTATCAAGGAGGTCTTCCATCTATAGTGGTTAGCCAACCCTGTCTTAGTAAAGAAAAAGAATGGAAAATGGAGGATGTGTGTTGACTATACTAGTTTAAATAAAGCATGTCCAAAGTATCCATTTTCATTACATCTCATTGATCAAATAGTTAACTCCACTACTGGTTGTGAACGACTTAGTTTCCTTGATGCATATTCTGGTTACCATCAAATTCGTATGAAAGAGTCTGATGAGCTAGCGACTTCTTTCATCACGCCCTTCGGCACATATTGCTACGTAACCATGCCATTCGGCCTCAAAAACACGGGCGCAACCTATCAGCGTTGCATGCTCAAGGTTTTTGGGGACCTCATCGGGCGAACCATCGAGGCTTACATAGATGATATTGTGATCAAAACTAGGAAGGCAGAAGACTTGGTAGCCAACCTAGAAGAGGCGTTCGAATGCCTCAAGAAGAAAAACATAAAGCTCAACCCCGAGAAATGTGTCTTCGGAGTCCCCCTAGGCATGTTGCTCGGGTTTATCGTTTCCGAGCGTGGCATCGAGGCCAACCCGGAAAAGATATCAACCATCACGCGGATGGGGCCGATCTACAACCTCAAAGGTGTGCAAAAGCTGATGGGGTGTCTGGCAGCTCTAAGCCGATTCATCTCACGGCTCGGCGAAAAAGGCTTGCCTCTATATCGGCTGCTGAAGAAAACCGAGCACTTCACCTGGACCCCCGAGGCCCAGGAAGCCCTCGAAGGGCTCAAAGCTCTGCTTTTGGAAGCTCCGGTACTCATGCCCCCCACTGTAGGGGAGGACCTCCTGCTGTACGTCGCCGCTACCAACCAAGTGGTGAGCGCAGCGATCATCGTGGAGCGGCGGGAAGAAGGACAACCGCTGCCCTTCCAGCGGCCAGTCTACTTCATCAGCGAAGTCTTGTCCGAGACGAAGACATGCTACCCTTAGATCCAGAAGCTGGTGTACAAAGTCATCCTTGCTCGGCGAAAGCTGCGGCACTACTTCGAATCCCATCCCGTGACCATGGTATCATCCTTCCCCCTCGGGGAGGTGATCCAGAACCGGGAGACGACTGGGAGGATCGCCAAGTGGGCTATCGAGCTCATGGGTGATGGCATCACCTACGCGCCACGCAAGGCCATCAAGTCCCAGGTGCTAGCGGACTTTGTGCCAGAGTGGACCAAGACGCAGTTGCCACCACTTCTGACCCAGGAGGAGTATTGGGTCATGTACTTCGACGGTTCGATGATGAAGACTGGTGCCAGCGCAGGCGTCATCTAGGTCTCACCCCTCGGGGTCCGGCTCAAGTACCTGCTGTGGCTGCACTTCACGGCTTCCAACAATGTGACCGAGTATGAGGCTCTCGTCAACTGGCTCCACATTGCCATCGAACTCGGGATCAGGCGCCTCGAGGTTTGAGGGGACTCCCAGCTCGTCGTGGACCAAGTTATGAAGGAGTCGATGTGCCAGAACCCCAAGATGGCCGCCTACTACAAGGTGCTGTTGCTCGAGGAGAAATTCGATGGCCTCGAGCTCAACCACGTCACGCGCAGGTACAACGAGGAGGCTGACGAGTTGGCAAAAATCGCGTCTGAAAGGGTTTCGGTCCCGACGGGCATATTTGCAAACGATCTCCACAAGCCCTCGGTCAGCTCGATCCCTCAGGAGGCAAGGGGAAGGAGACCCCCGAGCCCCGGGAGAACTCAAAGTGGCTTCAAGCCACGAAAGTCCCTCGGGGGCTGCCGACCCCTCTGACAAAAGGGAGCCACCCGAAACCGTGGCTAAAGCCGACGATGAAGCCGAGGCGATGGAAATTGAAGCCGAACTGGACGACGATGAGCCAGATTGGGACGAGCCACTAGTCAGTTGGCTCGTCCGGGGGATTTTGCCCTCAGATAAAACTAGGGCACGACGGCTAGCACGAACAGCCAAGTCCTTCACAATGATCGATGGCGAACTCTACCGGCGTAGCCCTTCCGTAGTCCTATAACACTGCATCAATTTCAGCCAAGGCAAGCACCTGGTTGAGGAGATACACGCCGGAGCTTGCGGTCGCCACGCCACGACAAGGACACTCGTCAGCAACGCCTTTCGACAAGGCTTCTATTGGCCAACCGCCGTGGCTGATGCCACCGAGGTAGTGCGCTCCTACGAAGGGTGCCAGTACTACGCTCGGTAAACTCACCTCCCGGCCTAAGTCTCAAGACGATCCCTATCACGTGGCCTTTCGCCGTGTGGGGACTGGACCTTGTCGGGCCCCTCCAGAAGGTGCCTGGGGGCTTCACCCACCTTCTTGTCGCCATCGACAAGTTCTCGAAGTGGATCGAAGCTCGGCCCATTGCCCAGATCAATTCGACCCAAGCAGTGTTGTTCTTCACCGACATCGTTCATCAGTTTGGCATCCCGAACTCCATCATCACCGACAACGGAATGCAGTTCACTGGGAAGAAATTCCTGTAATTCTGTGACACCCACCACATACGGGTGGATTGGGCGGCGGTGGCTCACCCGAGGACGAACAGCCAAGTGGAGCGTGCCAACCGCATGATCCTCCAAGGCCTCAAGCCGAGAATCTTCAACAGGTTGAACAAATTCGGCAAGAGGTGGCTGACCGAGCTCCCCGCAGTGATATGGAGCCTAAGGACTACGCCGAGCAGAGCCACAGGCTTCACGCCCTTCTTCCTGGTCTACGGCACCGAAGCTGTGCTCCCCACTGACTTGGAATACGGCGCCCCGAGGGTCCGAGCCTACAATGAGCAAGGCAACCAGGTCTCTCGGGAGGACGCGCTGGACCAAGTGGATGAGGCCCGAGACATGGCCTTGCTGCACTCGGCCAAGTACCAACAGACCCTGCGAAGGTACCATGCTCAACGCATCAGATGCTGAGCCTTCTGCGTAGGTGACCTGGTGCTGCGGCTCAGGCAGGACAACCGAGGATGTCACAAGCTGACGCCACCATGGGAAGGGCCATTCATCATCGCCGAGGTGCTGCGCCCCGGAACATACAAGCTGGCGAATGAAAAGGGTGAAGTCTACAACAATGCTTGGAATATCAAACAGCTACATCACTTCTATCCCTAAGATTCTGAGCAATGTACATTACATCTTGAAATCAATAAAGATCCGATTTCTTTTTCTCGTTTGATTTTAGGATCTCCACCCGACCCACCCTCAGGAACTGGTGGACCGGGTAATCAAAAGTGAGGTTCGGCCCTATCTCCAATAGGGCCAACCCTCCCTCTCCTCCGAGACTAACCGAATTCGAAAACTTAAAAATTTCAAAAATCGTTGAAATTTTTTATCTCCCGAGTTCGCTTCTCATCCAAACCAAACGCAAAACTTATAAACCTTGGATGAGCAAAGGAAGTCCCAAAGGGCAGAGCCAGCCGAGCCGCAAGACTGCCTACACCTCCGGGATACGGCACCTCCACTCGCTACTCTTCGCCTGAAGGCAACATGCGTTCGGAAGAGAACTTATAAGAAAAACATTTTGTAAGGAGAGAAGGCTTGGGTGATGTCAAACCAACCCTTTTCCTAAAGCCCTCGCCCTACCAAAATCCCTAGGACCACGGCCGAGTCTACGCCCCTAAATCTACGACACTCGAAAAGGTGCCCTGAGGCTCGATGGCCCAGGCTCAGGGTCGGCAAGGAAAAACACAAAACGAACATGCACTGAATATTTACGTAGATATTAAGGTCTCGAAGGGCCGCATGTTTGTTTCTTACAAAATCTTTCTGGGCACGATGGCCTAGCTTTCCTATTCTAATCTATAGGTTCAGGGGAGGGAGCTTCACATCTTCTTCGAAGAGGGCCGCCAGCGCCGTCCTAGTAACTTCCATGGAGCTGATCAACGCCATGAGCTCGTCGTCAGAAGCCTCGACAAAGCCTTCGCTGATGGCATCGGTGTCGAAGTTCACATAGTGAGACTTCGTCACCGCTAGTGTCTTCAGGATGCCTGTCAGGAGGGCTTCCTTGAGGTGGGCGCCCACCCTTCCGTGGAGGGCTTCCAGGCGGCTCCTGAGCGAGCTCCCCAAGGCCTCACCACCACCAGTGCCGAGGGTGTCACACAGTGCATGTGCCACCCTCTGCAGGTCCCGGTGCTCGGCGACCTCGGTGTCGTACGCAGCGTTGAGGACGTTAATGGTCCCTTGGGCGCTGACGGCCACCACCTTCAAGACTGCAGCAGCAAGACTATCAAGCTACGGCGAAAAACCATAGGCAATCAAAACGAGAGGTAAAAGAGGTAAAACTTACCTTCGACTTCCTCCCAAGCCTTCCTTGCCTCCTCCCTGACGGCGTTGACCTCGCCCACCACCAGGTTCAGGGCCGTCCGGGAGGTGGCCAAGTCCGAGGACAGGACCTCCATGGTGGCCTCCTTCTCGGCGGCGACTGTCCGCGCGGCATCCTGCTCCCGATTTGCCTCGGCCAGGGCAGCCTCCAGCTGCTGGACGCGCTCCTCCAGGGGAGCAACTCAGCCTCGAGCCTCCGCGACCTCGACCTTCAAGATATCGCGGTCGAGGGACACGTTAGGTAGCCGAGTCGTCGCGCCGGCGAGCTCTTCCTGGGAGCGGGCGAGGGCCCGGCCCGACTGGAGGAAGTAGGACTTTTCCCTGGAGGTCATCATGAGCTCCTAAGGGAAAAAGAGATAAAAGCAAGCCG
This sequence comes from Eremochloa ophiuroides, assembly GCA_038502445.1. NCBI lineage: Eukaryota > Viridiplantae > Streptophyta > Magnoliopsida > Poales > Poaceae > Eremochloa > Eremochloa ophiuroides. The sequence goes on from JAHLJS010000002.1 coordinate 45,025,999, forward strand.
GCATGTCAAATGGCAGTGCCGAGCCAGAAACACCAAGGCGACAAAGCTAAGATGAATACACTCACATGGAGACTCTCCTGGAACTCCGTGTCGATGGAGTCCACGAGGAGGCGCAGGCTCTCCAACCACTGAGACTTGAGGTCCTGGAGGGCATCCCACCGAGCGGCCTCGACATCGTCCCGCAACGAGAAGACTGGCGAGGCTTCGCGGTTTGCCCGGCTGGTCCACTCGATGCGGGAACCCGTCAGCACCCGGGGAGGAGCCCCCGGACGACCAGTGCCGTGGAGCTCGCGGGTGGCGGCGCCGCAGCCTCGGACGATGGCGGAGCATCGACGTCCATGGCAGCAGCACTGGTGTCGGCCACCTCCAGCGCAGCAGCGGCTGTCGTCTCCGCCGAAGCCTCCCTGAGCACGACGACCGCGGGCGCCTCGAAAGTCGGAGCCAGAGCCGCCTCCTCGACGGCGGCTGCGGCCACGACAACCGCAGAAGATGGGGCCTCCTCCGGCGCCACCGATCCCTCGGCCAGACGAGCCTTCGCCGAGGGAGCCTCTTCAGCCAACAGGCGACCCTCTTCTCCAGTGGTGCTCCGGGCCTGCACCTTCAGAACCTTCCGGTGCGAGACCTGGAGGGCCGACCCCAGCGCTTCCTAAAGCAAGACGGTGAGGAAATCAGCATTCGCAACACGAGGAATGAAAATCGGAAAGAAAATGAGTCGAGAAATCACTTACTTGGTCTTGGGGATCGCCGTCTTCTTCGCCGCCCCGGTGCTCGGCGGAGTGGCAGGCTCGGCGGACGGTGTCGGCTGCGTCGCCGGCGGAGGGGTGGGCAGCACCTCGATGTCGGAGTCGTCGCTACCAATAGATTCCCCTAGTGGTGGGGGATTCGCCTGACTGCTGGGGGTCACCTCAGTGCCGCCATCCTTCGGCAGGGACGCCCTGGTCCGGGCGGACCCCAGCTCGAGGTCTGGCGTTCCAGCGTCGCCCAACTCCATCGCGGGTGGCGTCCTCTCCCCGCTCCCTCTGGCCTCGGCCGTCACGGCGACCAGCTATGCATCCAGAGCGAGGGTCCGTGTTGACACCAAAGGTGGCAAATGGATATACCACAAGCGTACGGTAGTCAATGTAGCTTTCACCGGGAGTATTCCAGGTATCGTATTTTCCACAGGGAACGTGAAGTGTAATAACTAGATTCAAGGCTGTCAATAGGAACCAAAGGGGTTGGTGATCAAGGATAAAAGCTTGTAGGTATAGAGAGGTTCTTATGCAGCAAAAGATATCTGGTCTCGGCTTTCTAAGTATAAAGAGCTTAGTCAGCTCCTTCCTTCACAAGAGGCGACAGGCGAAATAGTAGGAGACAAAACTCCTACCCGAGGCGGCTGTACTATTGTCTTGATGTCTTGCTGTTCTAATAACTTGTCTTACACACGTGGTGGGCTACGAGGACCAGACAAGTCTGTCACCACTTCCTGGCTACCACAAACAATCCGTGCGACAAGCGACCCACACTGATAAGATATAGCCTAGACATCACATCTACACTATTCTTACTACTCTAATCTTAGCTAGAGACTAGAGCACTCCACAAAGTAAAGCAATGTGCAGGTGAAGACAGTATATACTTAAAGTACTAGAACCAGAATATTAAATGCTGAAAGAACTCGGATGGAAAACTTACTAAAAGCTTGAATCCGCTGAGGTACACCTTAAAGAAGACTCCCGACACGCCCGAGGCTTTCTCCAGAGACTTCCCTCACTCTCTTCCCTCTTTACAGTAACAATAATCTATATTGTACACTTGATATTTGATCCTTTTATTGTTCTAAAGTGAAGGACTAGGGGGGTATTTATAGGGGGATGAAGGGCAACGCCACGTCAGCGATCCGCGTGCTTCTCCACCTCTACCCTTGGATCCACCGTCCTTGAAACCGCCTTGGATGGACGGCAGAGATGAAATAGCACGTGGGAGGCATACTGGAAGTCGGTGGAGTGAGGCGGTGGTCTGGGTCCACCACCCCTGGTTCGGCTGACCCACCCTATGGGAGGTGGGCCCGGCCGGGGCTTCTAGAAGGCGTCCCCACCTGCCTGGGAATGTGTTGGTGACTTGGGTCCATTATGCCTGGTTTGGCCGACCCACATGGAGCAAGGTGGGTCTACCTATGTGGTCCCCACCCGTCATGGACTGTGACCATGTGCTTGTTATGTTTATATCTTGTCGGTTGGGACCTTGATCCATGTACTTTGCTCTCTAGCCTTTGATTGATGATATACTTGTGATCCAAAGGTGGAGATGGACTCCAGGGGGTGTGCCACGGATCGTGCCACGTCAACATGGCCACGAGGGCTCCCTACCTAGTTCGGCCGAACCATAGGGTGGAGCCACATGGCCTCTGCTTTGTTGCATATCACTCCATTGTGTGATTCCTTGAAGTTGGAGTGCCGAGGCCACTATTCATGGTTCGACCGAACCATGAATAGTGTCCATCCAGTGCCCACTCAATCCTGAAGTGAAGTCCTTGAAGATTGTGGCATTGTCTTGCCATTTCGTCATAATTGGATTTGCACTATATCTTCATTTTGGGCTTCTAAACTCTGAAATCACCTGTTTTGAGTACTTGCAAACAAATACTAACATGTACATGTGGAACCAAGTTATTTGTACATATGTTACTATGAGTTTGCTTTATTTCTTCCCAAAAAGAGTATCTTGTTGACGGCTATGATGGTAGAAAACATAGTACAAAAACCGTCAACAGTCCGCTGGAATAGTGGCCCCTAGGCCCCATCACCAGCCATGGTCGAGGGCGCGGCCTCGACCGTCTCGGGCGCCGGGCCCCTCCGATGAGCCCTCACGACCGCCAGTCTATGGATCCTCGTCCCCGACGGCCTCACCAATCAATGCCGCGCCTCCAGGCGTGGCCTCTGTTAACTCCGCTCGGGGGCTCGGCGCACGGCCCCTGGCACTTCCGCCGGAAAGCGCCGACATAGGAGCCTTCCCCGGCTCATCAGCGCTCACCGCGGGCTTTGTGGCCACCATATGCTGGGTGGCCTCAGTGTCCACATCGTCGTCATCATCGTCGTCGTCTAGGTTGTCCCAAGAGGGGGACTCCTCCCCCGGCTCCCCGGCCTCCCGCTGGCGGCGGCAACGCTGGGCGAGCCTTTGGGCCTCCCGAGCTTGCTTCCTCCTCTTTGAGGTCTTCCTCTCCTTCTCCGCCCTCTGCCGCTCGCCCCGGAGGCAGTTATGGGCCTAAAGGATGGCATCCTCCAGGACGGGGGGCAGAGAGGGTGTTCACTCTCTCGAGAGGCCGTACGCCGAAAGGGGAAGGAGGATCAGAAGGGGAAGAAAGATGAACAAACGACAGAAGACGAAAGAGAGATACTCACCAGCGAGATGTACCTCGGGCGTGGGCGCATCGCCACCTTCTTCAGCTCATCGAGGGTGGGGTGACCACTCACCGTGTACCTTACACGGGGCATGATCTCCTTGGAGCTGAGGTTCTGGGTCAGCATCAAGGTCCCCACCCTCGATACTACCTCCGCCATCTCGTACAGGGCGAGGTGGCGCTCCATCAGGGGCAGCACTGCCCGCATGTGGAAGTGCGCCACCACCCCGGCCGCTATCAAGCCCTTGTCTCGCAGCATCTGTAATGCGGCAAGGTAGGGACTCAGGTGCCTGGCGTCCTGCGTCGGGCATCCCCACTTCCACCGTGGGATGGGGGAGCAGATCACCTATCCCGTATACTCGGGGAAGGCGCCGTCGTCGTTCCGCAGGTAAAACCAGCCGTCGTGCCACCCTTATTCGATGACTGGGCCTTGCAGGGGATGTACTCGGCAGAGCGGAGCGCGAAGTTGCCCCCGGCGCTGACGGCCTTCCACGGGTTCCCCACGCCGAACGACATCGTGTAGGCATCGACGCGGATGAGGAACCGCCAGAGGTCCCAATGCGGCATCACCCCAAGGTAGCCCTCACAGACGGCGGCGAAGATCGCCGCCTACGAGACGGAGTTGGGGGTGAGGTTATGCAACTCTAGCTCGTTGGCGAAGAGGAGCGCGTGGCAGAATCGGCTTGGGGGCGACCCAAGCCATCGCTCGTGGAAGGCGACGAAGCTCACCACATACCCCTTGAGGGGTCGCGGCTCCAGGTGGTCGCGCGGTGGCATGATCCACTCCGGGCGCTGCAGGTCAGTGCGGCGGTGGAGGAGTCCCAACCTCACGAGCTTCTGAAGTTGTGTCTCCGTCACCGAAGAGGGGAGCCAAGGCTCCAACTCAAGCGCGGCAGCGGCAGTGGCGGCGTCATCGGCGGGCGCTGAGTCAGCCATTGCGAGATGAAAGGGGCGCAAGAGGAAGAAAAGGACACTGGCGGCAAGGGCGAGGAGCTTGCAAAGGGATCTGGAAGATGAAGGCAAAGAGGCTGAGTTAAGCGAAGGCAAATGGCTAGGGTAGAAAGAAAAGGAAACGGTTGTTTCCTTATATACTTAGGCCACAAAGACGAAGTGGATGCAGTAAATCCACCGCATTAACTGCGCGGGTCCCACCACGACTCTCCACATTCACCGCCGCCTTCGCGCACGCAAACGTCCCGTCTGCCCCGAACCGTCACGTCCGTCTGTCTTCCCTCCTCAAAAGGTGTGTCGAATCATTACACTAACCCCCTCGATTCCGACGATCGCTCACCTTCCTGACGAAGGAACCTCGGGCTCGGGCGCCCATTACGTTCCCAGGGGATCGAAGACTGGCCTTCTGTGGCTCGAACAGTCACCCCAGGAACACTGAGCGAGGGACAACAAGTGGGTGGATCATGAAACGGTCAGTATCCCGACGCCCGAGCGTCAAAAAGGGACACCCCACGCTGTGTCCAAGTCCCAGCTGCGAGTCGATGATGTGGGATCCCCTCTGGGGGAGGCATCAGGCCCTTGGCACCCGTCGAAGGGACCCGACACCCATGAATCGACCCTCGGGGAACTTTTGGAGTGTGCTCAGGCCACTAGCCGACCCCCAACAAACGCGGCATGGACCTCCACTTAGACTGACCTGCTTGCAGCTCACCAGAAGTGCTGACTCGCGCCCCTACCGTGGGAAGTCGAGCGTGACCAAACCATCCTCTTCTCGAAAGAAGAGCATGAAGGTCGAACCAAAAAGAACCCGATCGACCCCCGATACAAAAAAGGGGCTCGGGGACTCTCTCTGTGTCTTGGCAGGATAAAGGGCGCTCCAGGATCGACCATATACCCGCAGCAGAGGCTCGGGGGCTCCAGCGTCGGAAAACTCCGACCAAGGGACAAGTCGCCAGTGAGCAAGAAGGCACCCGATACTCTACAAGTTCGATTTCAAGCCCTTGAAGGGATGCATCATCCCTCCAAGGCCTCAGGGGCTACACCCGGCGGGTGCGCTCGCCCGCACCCACCAGATAAAATAAACTAACTTTACTAACATGATAGGAGAAACCAACATGAGCCTCTAGAGGAGTGTCTTCACACCACCACAGGTTTGGGGGCTACTATCAGGTACCCAACTATGGGGTACCCAACTTCAACGCAAAATCATACTTCCCGAATAAAGCCTGGCCCAAGAAGGCACCAGCCGAGGTCCACACGGGAACGGTCCATGCAAGAACTTCCCGCGCGGCCTAAAGCAGAGCCGCGCAGAAGCACATCACCCCCCTCGGGTGCGCGGACCCTCGGGAGAAATTCTCCGATTCGCCCTAGCCTCCGCGACAGGGCTCGGGAAAGCAGGCCTCGGGCGATAGACTTCTGATTCGCCCGAGGCTCCCGCTACAGGCTAACACCCTCGGGCGCACCCCTCGGGTTCGCCCGAGCCTTGCCAACGTCAGCAGGGAAAACTTAACGGCCAAGGGACATTACCTGACCACTTTACAAGCATGGTTCCATCAGGTGGGCCCTTGACATAATGGCGCCCCGAACGCACACGTTTACCATACCAACTGCCCCATATCCTCTGGCAGCCGATCTGACGGTCCTACTCCTCCCACGTCGCTATAGGGACAGTCAACCGTACGGCTCCCTGGGCTGACAAAGAGATTCGCCAACTTCGACGGCGACTACCATGCCCCGATCGCACGTGTGACACCAGGTAAAGGGGAATGACAGTCGTCCGGCCAACCCAGGAGAATGGGCAGACCTTACCACCAGGCTCACCTACCCCCTGGAATGTACCCCACGAGGAAAAAGAAACACCCGAGGGAGGACACTCCTCCCGCTCCATCCCATCGCACCCCCAGTGGCACCAAGGTCTCCCGAGCCTCGGGCTTATAGACAAAGGTCAACCTACCTACTCGTTGCACTGTGCAGGGTCGACTAAGACGGCACGACGTATTGCCATACAGCCAACCATGTCCAACACTGTGAGACGCCTTGGAACTCACCAATGGAATAGTGGTGGATCAGCCGAATGACTAATGCCATGCCGCCGAGGCACCAAGACGAAGGCGTGGCTGACGATAGCCACCGGTCACCGCCGACTCCGCCATGCCGAGCACTATAACCACAGGGCAACACATGTAACTCTAGCCCCTCCCTTGTAACTATAAAAGGGAGGGCAGAGACCGATCACAGAGAGTTTTTTTGACTCACATTCATTCACTCACAACCAGAACACGCATTCTCTACAACCTACAAACTCAAGAACACCCACTAGCACTCGCACTCACAAGAGACTTGGGAGCCCCGCCCTCTCTCGACTAAGCCTGTAACCCCTACTACAAGCACCTCGGTGCAAGGCAACACGACTCGATCTCACACTGGACGTAGGGCATTCATTGCCTGAACCAGTATAAACCCTGTGTTCCACCTTGCACACCATCCGTGATCTCAACTGCAAAATCTAAGTTTACTAGCCGGTGTAGCACTCGCTAATCTAACCACAGACAAGCAGCATCCTATTCGCTCTCTCCACCTGGCCATTGGCCTGAGGGTGAGCCACTAAGACATATTTCACCGTGATGCTCCATTCATCGCAGAAATCCCAAAAATTGCTTCTAGTGAATGTGGAGCCCAGATCGGTGATGATGCTGTTTGGGAGGCCAAAGCAATGGGAGATGTCATTGAAGAATTTGGCAACTTTGGCCGCTGTAGCTTTCACTAATTGTTTGTACTTGATCCATTTGGAGAACTTGTCGATGGTGATGTAGACGCAGTGGTATCCTCCTCTGGCCGGTTTGAAGGGGCCTATCATGTCAAGCCCCCACGTGGTGAAAGGCCAGGATGCAGGAATGGTCTGCAACTCCTAAGATGGAACCTGCATCTGCTTGGCGAAGAATTGACATCCTTCACAATGGTGCACAATCTTCTCGCCGTCTTGGACGATAGTTGGCCAATAGAATCCAGCTCGGAAAGCTTTGCCGACCAGTGTGCGCGAGGCTGCATGGTTGCCGCACATGCCTCCATGCACTTCCTAGAGTATTTTGACGCCTTCCTCGCACGTTATGCACTTCTGGAGGACTTCACATCTAGCGTTTTTACGCATAAGCATGCCGTCGACCAGAACATAGTGCTTGGAGCGATGAATGATGCGCTCCATCTTGATCTTATCATCTGGAACCTTGGCCTCGAGTAGGTAAGCGATGAAGGGTGCTCACCAATCTTCCTCGTGGTTGATGATGCAAGCCACGGTCTAATCGGGTGAAGTGGCTTTTGCCTCTTCTTTTGTCTTGATGGAGGGCTTGACGAGGTCATGGACAAACACGCCGGGAGGGATGTTTGCCCGCGAAGAGCCAAGCTTTGACAATTCATCGGCTGCTTGGTTCTCGGCACGGACGACGTGGTGAAATTCGATGCCCAGGAATTTGCCTTCTAACTTTATGATTATGGAGACATAGGCGTCCATCTTCTCACTAGTGCAATCCCAGTCTTTATTGACCTAGTTGATGACCAGGGCAGAGTCCTCGTAGACCATGAGGCATCTAATGCCTAGTTCGATGGCGATCTGTAGGCCGTGGATGGCAACTTCGTACTCGGCGGCATTGTTGGAAGCTTCGATGTAGATCTGCAGCATGTAGCGGAGGTGCTCGCCGGAGGGTGAGATGAGGAGTACACCGGCACCTGCACCTCCGATGTTAAGAGAGCCATCGAAGTACATCGTCCAGTGTTCCTCCTGCTCGAGGGTTACCAATTCTTTCATCTCTGTTCATTCAGTGATGAAATCTTCTAGCACTTGAGACTTGATCGTCGTTCGACTGTGGAACTCTAGGGAATAAGTTCCCAACTCCACAGCCCACTTCATGACTCTTCCATTAGCATCTTTGTCGTGCAGGATATCACCAAGGGGGTGCTGGGTGACCACTACAATTGGTTGTGCATCAAAATAGTGACGGAGCTTGCGTGTCATGATGAGGACTTCACTGATGAAGTAGACCGGTCGCTGGACTAGATATGCATGTCTGGCTTCTTCTCGCTCGACCACAATGGCCGTGCTGACCACCCTATTGGTTGCGGCAATGTGGAGCAGCAACGTTTCCTCCTTCACAGGTGTGGTGAGTAGCGGAGGGTGGACCAAGAACTGTTTCAGTTCCTTGAAAGCTTGGTCTGCTTCTTCTGACAAGACGAACTTATCGTTGGACTTGAGGAGCTTGAAGAAAGGGTGCCCTTTTTCATCTACTCTAGAGGTAAAACGACTCAGGGCTGCCATACATCCGGTGAGCTTTTGGACGACCTTTATGCTGGTCAGAGGCTTCATACGCATGATGGCTTCAATTTTCTCTAGATTGGGAAGAATGCCGTGTTTGTTGACGATGTTGCCGAGCAGGTTACCGGAGGGGATGCCGAAGACACATTTTGAGGGGTTCAATTTCCACTGAAAAGCGGATAGCTTCTTGAAGACTTCTTCAAGGTTGGATAGGAGATCTTCGGCCTTCTTGGTGACGTCATCGACGTAAGCTTTGGTGATCTCCGGAATAAGGTCGTGGAGGCATGCCTGGATAGCGCGTTGGGATGTGGCGCCCATGTTCTTCAGACCAAAAGACATAGTCATGTAGCAGTAAGCCCCGAACGGGGTGATGAAGGACGTCTTCTCCTGGTCTTCTTCATTAGGGTGATCTGGTGATATCCGGAATAACAGTCGAGGAAGCTAAGTAGCTCGTAACCAGCGGTAGAGTCGATGACTTCATCAATGCGAGGGAGGCCGAAGGGGCCTGTAGGGCAGTGTTTGTTGAGATCGGTGTAATCAACGCACATTCTCCATTCGTTATTCTTTTTTTGTACAAGAACCGGATTGGCTAGCCAATCGGGATGATACACCTCTTTTATGAAGCTGGCAACTAAGAGCAGGGCTAACTCTACCCTAATAGCCTCCTTCTTGTATGAGAATCATCGGAGCTTCTGCTTGATGGGCTTGGCTGTCTTTGAGACATTTAAGGAGTGCTCGATCAACTTCCTGGGAATGCCGGGCATGTCTGCAGGTTTCCATGCGAAGACGCTGACATGCTCCCTGAGGAAGTTGACGAGCGCGTCTTCCTATTTGGGGTTGAGGTCTGTCCCAATGCGAGTAATCTTACTCTTGTCACCGGGAACGAGGACCACCTCCTTGGTCTCTTTGTTCCTGGTCGCAGCTCTAGGCGGGGTCTTCTCTGGAATCTCCTGCTCTTTGGGAGGCAGCTTCTGTGCGTCTACCACACACATCTTCATTAGAATGGAGACGTCGATGGCTTCAGCCATGGCGATGGTCTCCTTCTCATAGTCGTAAGCGGTCTGAAGGTTGGAGCGGACCGTGAGGATGTCAGTCTCCATTGGCATCTTCATGATGAGGTAGGTGTAGTTGGGGATGGCCTCAAATTTGGCCAGGGCTAGCCGGCCGAGGATGGCGTTGTATATAGCATCAAAGTCAGTGACCATGAAGTCGATGTGCTCTACACGAAAGCACTGCGGTGTTCTAAACTGGACGGGTAGATTGATCTGCCCCAGAGGCTGGCAGGATTGCCCTGGGATGATCCCCCAGAGCGGAGCTATGGTTAGCTCCAGTCTTCCTTCCGTAGCCAAAGTTCTTTGACGGCTCCAGAGAAAAGGATGTTGAGGCCGCTGCCACTGTCGATCAGCACCTTACGGAAGCGTGTCTTGCGTATGACTGGGTCAAGGATAAGTGGGAATCGACCCAAATTCGGGATATCCGTCCACTAGTCGGCTCTGCTGAAGGTGATGGGCTTGTGCGACCAGGGAGGATACATGGAATCGACGACAGGAGTGTTGTAGTTGGTGATAGAGTTGACACACCTGGCGACGAGCTTCTGCTCTCTCTTGGATCGATCACGCTGCAACCACCAATGATTGTGTAGACTGCCCTGTGGGCGTCGGTGAAGCCGGGAGGCAGATTATCGTCACCACCGTGCTTGTCCTTGTCGGAGTCGTTGCGAGCTCGCTTCTTTTTTTCTTCTTTGTAAGCCTTGGAGATGCCGTAGTAGTCCCTCATGGAGTGGCTATGATGCTTGTGAATAGGGCAGGGGCCGTCGAGGAGTTTTTCATAAGCTTCATCGTAGTTACATTTAGAGGTCGGCCGGGTGATGTAGACCCTGTAATAGCGATGCCTTTCCCCTGCTCTGTAGGTCTCGGGCTCGTCGTGGCAGTGCCGATCGAAGCGGCGGTGGTCGCGGTGCATGCGGTCGTTGCGGCGAGAATCGTGCCATGTGCCTCCGTTGTCGGGGTGCCGTTCCGCTCGGCGGTCTCCATCTGCATGGGGTGCCCAGTCGGGAAAGCGTAGACGGCTGTGAATGGAATGATGAGCCGCCTCGTTGCCCTCAATGTACTTGTTGGCGATACGCAGCATCTCAGCGATAGAGCTCGGCCTGCTGTGAAACAGCCTCCTCTGAAGTTCTTCATCTGGTCGGAGGCCATGTATGAAAGCGGAGATGGCTTCAGTGTCTGTGACGTTGGGGATTTGTTTCTGTTCTACGAGAAGCGCCGAATGAAGTCTTGTAGGGTCTCACGTGATGCTTGCTGAAGCTTCTCAAGATCGTACTTCATACCTGGCTGCTTGCAAGTGGCACGGTAGTTACTGATGAACTGCTTCTTCAACTATAACAGGACCGCCAAAATCATATGGCCCACAGGCACCTGTCATTGTCACTAACGACCTCTGACAGCCGGGCCCGTGTCCCAAATGATCTAGAAGGCCCTGTTGGGTTACATCAGCACCCGTTTCTACGACAGGATCCCATTGCGAAGCCATTATAGAATTACAACATTTCATAATAAAATACATCAGAGTAAAAATGCGGAAGATTAAATAGTACTTAGATTACAAACCGGTTGTCCAAATAGAATTCAAGTGCAGTTATTACAAACCATAATTAAAATAGTAGCAGTAGAACAACAACATAATAAGGTAGGTGGTAACACGAACCCTGCCCATGGGTTCAACTTCACTCTTCCTCGCTATCCTGGATGATGGTCACACAGCAAGGGGCAAGACAGACCTCCGACTGCTGACTACCTACAACGGGGTTAACAAACCCTGAGTATGGGGTACTCCGCAAGGCTTACTCGACTAAGAAAAAGGACTGAGACTCAGGAATGCAGGCTGAGGGGAGTCAAGGTAAGGCTTTAGCAAGAGTCAAAGTATTTTGCGGAAAAAGCATTACTAATCCTAGTTTCAATATTTTTACTCAATATTATTATAGTCAACATTGATAGTTCCCAATTCTTTCACATATATCCTTCTATTCTAGTTACTTGTTCATTCTCAAAAACATCCTACTTCTGAACCACTTTTCGATGTAGGTGTGAGGATCAAGTCTCCATAACCGAGGAGCAACGACGATTCGAATCGATTAGTTCTCAGCTGGGAATCCCTAACTACACTACATATGTAGCACCTAAGCATGCATATACCAACCCCGTCTACCACGGCTTTTCTATCCCTGAACCGGTCCTGCGCCACCCGAGAGCACAGTACTCCTCTCGTCTCCAGGCACGACGGCCATGAGGGTACACGCTACTCTCGCCATCTCTCCACTCCCAGTGCGTGGTTGTCGATTCAAGCAATAGAGCCACTGGAGATAGGGCTTCCCGGAGTATGTGGCTAGTTGCAAAGTCTCGATCTCAGCAGGCCAACAACGAATGGTCCCTAATACTTTCTGTTGGAAACCATGCATTGGGACTCTAACCCAAATACACTGGTGACCACCCGGTTTTCACATCCTTTTTCCGTTGGCGACGATAAGTTGGGACTCTAACCCAAACATATGACCACCACCTGGGAAACACATCCCCCTTGATGACAATGGCTGGCCAAGTACACAGCCGCCGATGAAGACAATACCCTTCCCTTAAATAATTCATTCTTTGCATATCATCATAGTTGAAAATAAAGCATGACTAGGCATTTTTCATTACTTTAAATAATTCAGGTTCTCAGGGTATATTAAGTGGTCAAGGAAAGGTAATGCATCAATGGGTTATCACTCAACTCCTATTAACCTAATGCAATAGATTAACTCAAGTGATAAAATATTTTTAAATATAAGGAGGGGCAAATGCACCGGGGCTTGCCTTGGATTGCGTAAAGAGTAGGGTCAGGATCTGTGCCACAAATATCAAAACCTTGGGCCACCTCAGGAACAACCTCCTCAGCAGTCACTTCAGCTTTTACTTCCTGATCTCCGGTCACTACACGCATGTAATGATGAATGCATGAATGCGATGCAATAAAACAGGTACATGAAATAATGAATAAAACCAATCTTCAAGTACTACTACCATCAATAACCTATTCAAGTAATTGTTTCTAACAAAATTGCCCTATGTCATAAGGGTGTTTGACCTAAGACCACAATCAATCCAAAATTCACACCAACCCTAAATGATTAAGGTTTTCATTTATTTTATTAAGCAATTAATCAAGCATTTAATTAATAAATAATTAAACTATTTCCATTTGATGCCAAACTTTACCAACAGTTAGATCTTGACCTAAAACAGTACCAAATAAATTTTCATGATTTTTGGATCATTAGGGAATTAATTAAAATTCATCAAAGTTGCACTTTTCAATTATATTACTGATTTTTGATTCCTATAGAAAGTACTCAAATCACAAATTTAATATTTTTATTAAATACTACACATCACAGACGGCATTCACAAAAATTTCTATGATTTTTGGAGCTACACATTAATTCTAGCAAAACTCACAAACTGCAACACTATTCACTTGAAATAATAATCAAAAACTCAGTTTAAATCCAAGGAAAAGGAAAAGCCGAGGGCAGCCCAAGTCGGCCCACTAGCCAGGCCGGCCCAGCACGACTCGCACGTGCCTGCGCGCTTCTCTCTCACACACACAGGCACTGACAGCCCGGGCCCAGCCGTCAGCTCCTTCTCCCACCTCACGCCGAGCCTCCACACGCGCGTGTAAGCGGCGGTTTGCCGCGGAACCCGCCGACGACGAGCTCAACGGCCAAACCAACCACGCCTGAAAGACCGCAGCACCTAACCGACCACCTAGCGCCCCAAACCTAAACCCTACATGCCTCCGACAGGGTAAACCCGTCCATGGTGGACACGGCGGCGCGGTCGGCCCTGTTCCGACCGCAGGAAGACAGTTTAGACAATTAGAAAGATTTGGAAAGGATCGGTGGCTCACCCAGATGGTAGGACGATAGCTGGAGAGGACCGTGGCGGGGCAGAGGTGGGTGTTTGATGATGACGACGTCCACGGCCGCGTTCCACCGGTGACAACCGTCCCGTTCGCGCAAACCTAGAACGCCAACCGAGCAACTATCACGAACATGAACACCCAGCTGGTATCAGAGCGTTTCATTGCTAAATTATTATAGTCTTACTTTTCAAAACTTCAAAATGTTTTGGATCATAAATAAAAAAATTCTATTTTGGTCCAAATTGCTTGTTCTTATCTTATTCCGTAAAGTAGTTATGATAGCATGTGGAACAACTTTATTACTAGCCCTATGTTAAATTTGCTTATGTATTTTAGTATTTTGCATTGATTTAAACTTTGTAAGTACGATTCATGCATCATGTTAAAATCATCATGTTAATACTTCCTCCTTAAAAGTTGGGTATATGGGTTAGGATTTACCAAACCTATTCTTGCTAACCTGTTATATCTTTGCTAATCCATACTTACCTTCCAGCTGGCACGCTGCAAGCTCACCGCTCGCAAGATGACTGGTCCCAGGGGAGTGCCGTGCCACCAGCTGGCGCCACGTGATGGGGAGGAGGCTTCCGGCAGCTGCTGTACCCAACGCAGTTGCAAGGAGCTGAAAGGGAAAATTAAGGAGCTTAAGAAGGAGGTGAAGCTTATGACGGAGGACTTCCGGTTGGCCCGTTGTAATCACTATAGGGACGTGAGGATGAACAGCAAGCTGCGCCGTGAGGTCTACTGTCTGACTCAGGAGAGGGACGAGGCCTTGGCACGTGAGGACGTGGCCCGTACCAGGGTCGACGAGCTGGAGGATTATGTGGAGCACGTCGAGTGGTACAACGGAGCCCTGCATGAGGAGATACACAGGCTCAATGACCAGCTCAATCCTATCCTTGTTCCACGAGAGGAAGACCCTGAGGATGGTTTGGTTGTGGGACCTGAGGAGGAGGCATCTGAGGAGGAGGCACCTGAGGACGACATTGAGGAGGCCGTTGATCCCATGGAAGATGTAATCGTGGAGGATGACGACGAGGAGGACGTGATCGTGATCGACGACGACTAGACTAGTCTTAGGACTAGGAATGTCAGCCTATCGTTGTCCTTTGTGTTGTAATGTTGGTGCCAAGAACCTTAGCTTGGGTTTGGGAACTTTGATTAAGTCCTAGTCGTGTCTTTTAAGCATCGTTTAAGTGTTGTAATGTTAAGTTTGAATCGCTACTATGCTTCATTAAGTAATGTTAGTTCTAAATTCAGTTTGCAATTAAACAGATGCCTGTCAATACCCGTTCAACCGGTGCTGGTACCTCTGAGGATGGAGCTGCTCCCAACCTACTGCCTATTCCACTGACCTTAGCCGATGCTATTGCAGCCTTGGCCAATTCCACCAATGCGATGGCGCAAAACAGGGACAACCGCGGTGGGAGTCGTGGCCGCCGCGATGATGATAAAACAACATACGTGGACATTACGGATACCCGTCCACCTATGTTCACCAAGTCCGATGAGCCACTGGAAGCTGATGATTGGCTCCGCACCATGGAGCAAAAGTTTAGTCTGATTCATTGCATTGAGCATCAGAAGCCCCTGTTCACAGCATAGCAACTGCGAGGTCACGCCAGCGCCTGGTATGCAAATCTCCTGGCAGCTCAACCTGATGGACACCAGCTAACTTGGGCAGAATTCTGTGAAGCCTTCCGTGCTCATTACATCCCTGCGGGTGTGATGAAAATGAAGCTTGATCAGTTCCTGGCACTGCAGCAAAAGGAATCCACAGTCATGCAGTATGTTGGTCAATTTAACCATCTGTCCCAACATGCCCTTGAGCACACCAACACTGACCGGAAAAAGGACTGTTTCATCAGGGGTCTGAACTACAAGATTCAGTGAAGCTTGTCCAACAACCTCCACTGCAGCTACCATGAAGCTGTCAATATTGCTGTAGCCTTTGAAGAGAGTGACCGTAAACACCAAGAGGAAAAGAAGAAGAAGAAGAAAGCTGGGTCTTCTGGCGGTTAGAAGCGTCAGAAACTCATTTACCACCCTACTCACCACTCTCGTCCACCCTACCCTTAGCAGCAGTTGTTGTTCGTACTGCTGCTACCTCCCACACCTCCAACCAGCAAAACACCACTTAGCCGAATGCCCCTGGCGTTTGTTGGTATTTATTAAGTGCAAATAGAATATGAAAGATTCCGCAAGCGCACAGAATACCATTGTAGCATTTTACCGGGAGTATTCCAGGTATCGTTATTTATATTTTACCATAGGGAAACAATGGTTAAAGAAGTTTGATAGTTGACCATCATGTGTCTACTAACTTAGTACACCAACTAGACTATAGTAGGGGTAAACGATAAATGATAGGTGTTATGCTTAAATGATATAGACACACAGGAGAATTCTATGATAAAAGAGTAGATAGCTAAGGTGAGAGGACAACAGGAGAGTTTAAGGTTTCTAAATACTTCTCTATTACTGGGGTTCTATAATACATGATTCATGGTAGATAAAGCAATCACACAATAACACTTCAGGAACTCAGAAAACTAGCCACGGAACGGGATGAGAATGGGACAAGGAAATTCTGACTACGGTCTTACAATCATCAACCTACACGAGGTGGAATACGTCGGCCATCAGGGCTGTCACCTCCTGGGGCTACCACAACTATTCGTAAGGTTGAGTGCAATCTCAGGCAACCTCTAGTCTACACACCATGCCTACACTATTAATTACTACTCTAATCCCATATGAAAACTAGAGCACTCGATGCGAGCGGAGATCCTATGCCAAAGTATAACATCTATACTAACCAATCAAATTCAAGGCCTAAAGTAAATAGAGAAGATAAATATATTAAAACATAAGTCTTACAAAGATGAGATACAAAGATATACCAGACCCCTGAAGACTTTTCCAGAACCGAAGCGCAGCTTCGCTCTCCTTAACTCTCAACTAGAACTAATCTACTACATTGGAAAGTCTAGCCCTAATTCTCTAGAGTTGAGAGGTTATCCATTCGAGGGACGCCTCTATAACTCCATAATGGTGCCCTTGACTCGGGGGGTCCTGGGTTCCTTATATGGGGGTGCCTGGCCTCCCCTCCACCTTGGGCAAGCGATATGGTACTAAGCTTTTCCACCATGTGCACATAGGCTTTAATGGGCCAAATTGTGATTTAGGCCCAATTAATCCCGCAGCCTTCAAGTAATCCCGCAGCTCAGGTTCTAGAATCTTCCAGTGTTTGTAAAATCCATATCTCTTTATTTCGGACTCCAAAAATAGCAAACCATAGGTCCGTTTCAATCGTATCTACGAGCTCTATGCAATGGTGAACTCCAATTCCTCATTTGATATACTTTTAATCGGTGAAAAATTGAATATCCTTTCATACCCTGCAAAACAAGTGAGAACACCTCAACTCGTGGAACTTGACCCTATAACTATGTTGTGGATTGTTTTATGCCCTTGATTCATGTTTAGTTGATGGGTAAAAATGAGCAATAACTACCATCAACAAGTTCCTCCAAGCTTACCCTTTTCTAGTCCCTTAGCAAAGCCAAACTTAGCATACATGAAAAGTTATAACTATTCCTCACAAGTATTCAGTTTTAAACCAAGAAGTACTTAAGGATTACAGTAGACCAAGCTAACCTTCAGACTTACCTGTATTACCTTTAGCATGGAGCTTGTAGCTTTCTCTTGAGTCTTGGGTAATTGAAGGATAGAATGTCTAAGTTAAACATTATGTCTCAAGCTCTGTTGTTTAACTCTTATCCTGGAGCTTTTGCAAGTTTTCAAAATAAAACTCAAAGTTTCCTTTGTATGACCTTCTCAAGTCTCTCAATATGTGATATTTGTGAATCCTCACCAAGGCAATAGTGATGCATGCCTTCTCTTTTTCTCTCACCCTATAACTAATGGCTTATGTGGAGCTCATGGGTATGGAGTCAGCTTATACATACTTGCAGTGAATGTAATGTAAAGTCAAACAATGGATCCAAAGGAACAAGTCATACAATCAAATCAAAATGTGCATGTGTGTGGATGTGAGGTGGTATATGGATATATGGTGGCTAATCTTAATTTTACTCGTTTGCTCCTTGAGACATCTCTCTCTTTTTCCAACATTAGGGAATTGTGTTGTAGGACAACATGGGCTATCTTTCTTTTCTTTTTCTTCTTTTTTTTAGGCGGGCATCAGAGTACCCATTGTTTTGATAAATTCGGACACTTGTCCATTTTTATCTCTCAGGCGGGCATCTCTGTACCCATTGTTTTCTCTTATCTCAATCTTTTGCATAGCCACATGCCTCTTCTCTGCAACAATACTTCCCTTTTTCTTTTTCTTTTGAGAGATAGCAACAAGAACTTTGGAGCATTGATCTGGGGTAATCAATGGGATATTTTTAGTGTTCACTCCTAGTGTAGGAGTAGAACATTTTTAGGTGGATCTAGATGGAATATGTGGAATGTGGATGCGTCCACTCGGATATGAGTAGTGCATTATGGGTGGAGTGCATGTGTTCATGATTGTAAAAGCATGACAAGTTCCTATGGTATCAACAAAGCTTGACTAAACACAAAACAAAGCAAATAGTATATAATGTGTATGTTTTTCTAATCTAGCATGTATGGCTGTGGTAGGATTATAAAGCTCTTGCATACAGGAACTCATCATGTGGCTTTATGGATTTTAAAAATTAATCTCCAGAACTCAAGTATCACTAGGAACAAGATAAATAGCAGCTCAAACTTTGCATATCATATCTCTCAATTACTTAAACTCAGATCAAGCATTTGCTACCCACAAGTTTCAGGTTCAAAGTAAATCTTCAAGTTAAAATGGTTGCATCTAAAACTTGGGATGACTCAAGGTTGAAAACAAAGTTGGTATGAGGAATCATGGTGAGGTGCTACTTATCAAATTCCGGATCATGGTTTCCATCTAGTCTAAGAAAAATTATTGTAAGCACTCTCTTTTTATTTTATTCAAACACACTAACTAACATAAATACTATTTATTTGGTTTTCAAATTTTATTTCACTAGCTAACTCACAAGAAAAGCATTATGATACAATAATAAAGATGGAAAACTTATACTTAGCTGGATTTAAGTGGAGGGTGCCCTCCCCCAAGCTGGATATTGACGAGGTCTTTGATGTTGCAAGTTGAGTGATCCTTATGGGAGCAGGTGTACCGGTAGCGTAAGGGCGTCGGGTTGACTAGCTCTTTGATTTTGTATTGTCCTATAAAACTCAATTGCCAACAAGAATACCAAATTTCATGGAGAGGGGTTAGGTTAATACCACTCCATGGTAAGTGATTGGTTTTATATTTCCAGCAGAAGTTTCCTAATTGGGTGGACCTTGATGTGCCCACGTATTTTTGGGTTTTTTCTAAAAAGTGTGGACTTTCATGTGCCCACATATTTTTGGTATTTTTAGATTTTCTTATGGTACTTTGGTGAACCTTCATGTGTTCACATATTTTTGGTATTTTATGACTTTATAAAACAGACTCGATAATCGCATAGGCATAGTTACCTGATAACTAGGGGATGCTCCTTCCCCAAGCTAGATGTTTGCAATACTTGGTGTTGATGATCTTTAGAGTGGGCTTACCAGCGGCAGTCTGGTGGGCGCCACTGATGGACTCACTCCTCAGACATAGTGTTATCCTGCATAATTATACTCCAACAAGAAAACCAAAACTCGAGGCTCGAATGTGTTAAGGGGTTAGCGGTCAGCCAATAAGTAATTGATTATTCTCTGAGTTGATTTTAATTGACAGATTCTAGCACGATTCTCTTTTTAGGGTTTTCTAACTTTCTTATGCAACAATCAAATATGTATGCATGCTATATATTTTTATGCCACCACGGAGAATATTTATTCTCATGGGGCTTAGGATTTGCATAATGCAAGAAAGTAAATACAGATGCTATTATCATTTTTTATTTATTATTTTTTTATGCCACCATAGCGAATATTCTATAAGATTATTCACATGGGGCTTTAATGTTTCATGATGCAGTAAATCAGGCAATTAAGATTTTTCTCTCTCTTTTCTTTGATATGCATAAAGATGAATATGCTAAAGTAAAATTACTAATGTAAATTATGAATACTAATTAATTAGATAGCTACCATGTTACCTTATGGCAAGGGTGCGGAATTTAAAGTCTACGAACAGGACTTTTTCTTCCATTCTTGTGTATCTCTCCGTCCTTGAGATAAAGGTCTTGATGGTTGCACCTCTGGTGACGGTGATGTCACTTTTGTTCTTTGCTTGGCCAGCAGGTTGAAGTAGAGCACTAATAGTGGAAGCTGGCCGCATCTTGCTCAGCGTGCATGTTCCTAGAACTTTCACTTGTAGAATTTTGGGAATTAACAAATTTGCTTGAAGTGTTGTCCTGTTTGCAAAACCAAGGTAGAGATCAAGTGCATGGGCTCTGCTGGTGAAAAACACCAACAGAACCGAATCTATTTCTTTATTTATTCTTCTCTAGCCTTAGGCACATTGAACAAGACAAAGTTGATGCTACATAATTTGTTTTACTCATGACATGAGTGGTAAGATCAGACGATTAAGCATTAATGTTGCATTTAAATTCATATGGCAGAAAAGATTTAAATTGCTTAACCAATGGAATGGTTGTCTATCTCTGCATAATATATAAATTTTCACATGAGTATGACTATCATCTTCCAAAGATAGAATGCAATGTTTTAGCACATTTGGTTAAGATTGAGATCAAAAGAATGATGCCCTGAACAATCTTAAAGGACAAAGCATGTTGAGTTAATTAGGTTAATCAATTAAAGATGTAACTCTAACATATTTGTGTCTTTATTTATCTGCATTCCAAGATCAAGAGGAAAATATTGACCACTTACCTTAAGATATTACCTTTATTATTAGAGCATGATGGCACTAATTAATGAAGGGTAGATGACTGGTGGTCCTTTCCTTCTCTTGCATCTTGAGTTGTTCATGAGCATCTTGTCTCCTTTGTTGCTTATCCTCTTTGCCATCTTTTGCTTCTTTGATCTTATGACACCTTGTCACTTCATTCATTATTATGCCTGCAACAGATTAGTAGACAACACATACTCGAAGGGATGTATAACTTTGGAACATAGGTTGTTTGTCCAGAATTTTATCATGTTCCATCTACGCTACTAAGAAGATAGGGTTGATATTATGTTAGCATAGATCATATTCTATACCGGAATGACTTGAGTCCAAGTAACTTGCAGTAGAAGATAAAGTGAATGAATCATTAATACTCACTGTTCTTCCATCCATAATGAATGAACTATGTCTTCCTCTGCAAAGTTATTGAAGTTCAGCATGTGCCCTGTCTTATCTCTGATTTGAATTTATCTCGTGACTTACCCAAATTAAATTGGAAGTTTTCTGTAAGGGTTAGTCCAACAGAATATCCAATGTTTACTACAGCATACGAGCGGCTCAAAAATCAACCTAGACACCACGTCCAATTTGACTTAGGAAGACATTTTAACCTAAGCACCATGCTTAATTCAAAAAACCTTTGAAAGTAAAATCATCACACCTCTTGGTTCAGAAATCAAACTAAACACCTTGTCTAATTATGATTTTAGAAAACAGTTTAAACTAAGCACCATGCCTAATTTTAATAGGTGTATGAAATTTCTCCAAACGTTAAGTATACTATAGCGAACAAAGGTAACATGAAAGTTTATAGAGAGTTATGCAAATAGAGATGAAAGAGCATGATCATTGATTAATAATTTGAACATAGATTGACGAGGTAGAGACAACCAATATTAGCAACATAAGATTTTCTAAATAAGCCCATTCCCCCAAGATTGAATTTTCCAAGGCAAAGTTAAGTTTGGATGGATTAATGTTGCATGATGATTGGTTGGACATACCTAATGGTTAGTGACAAAAAATACCCGAGGGAATATTTTTATAATTATAATTCTATGCCCAATTCTCAAGGCTATTACATCAAAAGTGATATGACCATGCCGACCAGCACGCCTCCGATCACTACATCACCGACCCGCAGGCCTTCGATCACTACATCACCGACCCACAGGCCTCCGATCACTACATCACCAACCAGCATGCCTCCAATCACTACATCACCGACCAGCAAGCCTCTAATCACTACATCACCGACCAGCACGCCTCCGATCACTACGTCGACCACACCGACCAGCACGCCTACCTTGACACCCGCCCAAGTAATTGATGGACCAATTACACGTAGCCGGGCTAAGAAGTTACAATAAGAGGTGAACGCGCTACTTTGTGAGATTCAAATTAATATTAATGAGAATTTTATACTACCAAAGTCGTGCACATTGTTGTTGCTCAGGTTCACTATGGAGGAAGACAAGAACAATCAGGTAAGTGACTGCCGACCAGGAACTACACTCGAACCAGTCCAGTCCTGCAGAACCGTCCGAAAGAAAAATTCATAACTCTTGATTTCCAAAAGCTATGGAGGTGAATGAGCACTTGTTGGAAGCTTGAGAAGTCTAGTTTTCAGTGGTACTACCCCCAATCAGTTGGGATCTGCCATTTGGACTCCTGATCAGTTTTTGTACTGACTGGTCAGAGCAATATCAGTCAGCCTGATGTCCAACTTGACGTACAATATTGTACCATTCTACAATATTTCGTGGGGCATGGTATACATGGTGTAAAAGCCTATCAAGTCAAATTTCCAACGCAACAAACGGTGCATCATTTGAAGTTTCCTAGAACGAGTTATTGACCAAACATTAAAGACTGTGAAGAAACCAACAGCCACGTGGGAACTCTCCAGGAGCAGATTTCGTGGAGGCCCTTTCACATAGTTGATCTTTTCACATTCATTTCGTGTTTCCACCTATCTAGCAGGGCTATTGCTAGTATAAATACTCCCTAGACTCATTGTAAATGTATGATTTTGATAATGAAAATATAGAACCACTTTGTTCAGCTGTGTGCTAACAAAACTAGAGAGTTGTCTCTACCCCTTTGCTCTTGTGATTTCCTTCGCGGGATTTACAGAAGTGGCGGCTTTATCCGCTCCCAATTGGTGCTCCTACTCCGTTCAAGGTTCTCCTTGATTGATTGTAGGTTGTGTTGGTTGGTTTCTTGAGAGTGTGGTTGGACGAATCCTCGATTCAGATTGCCGGTTAAAGACGGTGGTTGGCTTCGAGTTTTATTCGTCAGGTTGCACTAGTTATCGCTGCTTGCAGCAAGTTATCTTGGCTTCTTGAACCTAGTTATCTGGAGATTGAACCTACGTCGTGAAGATCGGGAATCTGTGGCGTATTATCTGGTATCAAAGCTTTCGTTACCACGGTAGGTTTCATTATCCCTAACTACTTATATATTTGTGTTCGTCCTATCCACCAAAAAAGCCATAAAAATATTTTGCCATAGCCCTTTGTTTCAGTCTGTTATGCTTGTGCGTTTTGCTAAGTTTTAGTCCATTAGAATTTTTGTTTAGTTACTGATCATCAATCCTTCGTGTGTCCTTTGTGCTTCTTATATATTTATATATATATCTGAAAATCCCCACAAAAAAATATAGCTTATATCATCCTTTGTGTTAACTTTGATCCTATCAATCTATAGCTATTGGTTGTGTTGTTCTTTCCATTCATAAGTGTGCAATTGCTATATCTGATCATTGTGTTGAGTGCCAAAAAAAAAGTTGAGAAAGTTGTGAAACAATGGTTGATAAAAAATCAGTTTTGTTTATGTGCACAAGTGCTGAAATTTATATCAAGATACACACCAGATTGCTACCTATCTTTTGGTGCAAAATTTTGCTTGGGTTTGATTGCAACACCTGCATCCTAAGCATAATCCTTGTTTGCATCAAACCTGAATTTTCTTTGCGTGTGTGTTTGATCTATTTTCTACACTCCTATCTTGTGATCAGCACTAGGCAGGGAACTTCTAGTTTGGATTGTTATTTAACATGACAACAACTAGAATTCAGATTGTTTTCCTTGATTATTACTCCACACCAAGCTCCACATACAAGCCATCGTAATCGGTATTCTCTGAACTTATATTCTTCCAACCATCACTCTCGGATACCGCCACAATTTGCTTTCTGTAACCGCAGGGATTTCATAAGAGCTTCGGTTGGTAAGAGAGGTGAGGTTGAGAGGACTACCAAATATTTCCATTTCCACTACAACCTATTATTTGTTGTGAGCTAACCTTTACAGGAAGATGGGTGGAGTTGAGATAGATGATTGTGTCACTTTGGCACAATTTAATGAATTGAAGCAGAGCTTGGAAGATAGGCAAGAACGGTTATCACAAGACCTTCAGGCCTTAATGGCAGAAATCCGAGCAAACCGACCGCCTCATGGAGGTGCACGCAACCATGGTGAGGATGGGGAAGGTAGTGATGGAAGCACTGCTACTCGAAGAGCAAGAGAACAAGAGAGAAGGAACGGTGATGCTGCACATGGTAGAGGAAGAGGTCGGAATCGAAGAAACATTGATCATGAAGAAACTGAAGATGAGGATGATGATAGTTACTCCCAACTTCGTTTTGATCGCCGATGACATAGAGGAGGCAATCATGACAAGAGGTTTGGCAAACTGAAATTTACCATGCCAAAATTTGAGGGAGGATCTGGTCCTGAAGCCTATTTCACTTGGGAATTAAAAGTGAAAAAGATCTTTTGCTTGGATAATTATTCAGAAGAAAAGAAACTAGCCATGGCATCTTTGGAGTTTGAAGGATATGCTCTGATTGATCTTGAAGAAGAAGGAGAACGTCCTATTGCAACTTGGCACGAAATGAAGAGAGAAATGAGACTTCGATTTGTGCCCAGGCACTATCGACGTGACCTTTTTGATAAACTGCAGAATCTAAAGCAAGGAAGTTTCTCTGTTGAAGAATATTACAAAGAGATGGAGAAGGCTATGACTAGAGCCAATGTACATGAAGATGAAGAGCAAACCATTGCACATTTCATGGCCGGGCTACATCACAATATTCAACGTGTTGTTGAGTTTCAGCCGTACCGACATCTAATTGATTTGGTACACCAAGCAACCAAAGCTGAACACCAACTGCAGCAAGATGCTAAGAGCAGCAAGTCCTTGTCATTTGGAAAGAGGAATTTTTTTGGAGGAAGTAAGTCAGTAATGAAATTTGCTGCCGCACCATCAACGGTGAAAGGCTCAAGTAGAGGGTCATGTTCTAATGTCTAAGGTGTTTTTAGTGGGAAGAACACTGTTGCCTCAAACATGAGCTCTAAACCAGCGACTTCCACTTCTACTTCAGTAGGTTCTACAGCCAAGAGCAGTGGAATTCAGTGTTTCAAATGTGGAGGCCGAGGGCATGTAATTAGGGAATGCCCAAATAATCGGGTGATCATTGTGAATGATAATGGAGAGTATGAATCAACTAGTGAAGAGGAAGTTGAGGAAGAAGCTGAAGAGGAAGCCCATGAAAATGAGGACCATACGGGCTGTGAGTTTGAGTAGGATGCTGCTCTTGTGGTCGCTCAAATTTTGAGTGTCCAAATGAAGGAAGTTGAAAATGGACAGCGACATAATCTATTTCAGACCAGAGCAAAAGTGCAAGATAAAGTAGTGAAAGTGATCATTGATGGCGGGAGCTGCCATAATCTCGCTAGTCGTGAGATGGTTGATAAGCTTGGTTTGAAGCTGCAGCGGCACCCTCATCCATATCATATCCAATGGCTTAATGATTCAGGAGATTCAAGATTGGATATAAGGTGAAAGTTCCATTCAAGATCGGCGAATATATTGATACAGTGGAATGTGATGTGGCACCTATGTCTGTGTGTCACCTGCTGCTCGGAAGGTCATGGCAATATGATCGTTATTCTCAACATTGTGGGAGAACTAATCAGTACACAGTAGATTTGAAGGGAAAGAAGTTTGTACTCAAGCCTATGACACCTCAACAAATCATGGCTGAGCACTTACAAAAGAAATCTGAGATTGTTCTAGTGAGTAAGGAAGGGGAAGAGAAAAAGAAAACGAGAGCCATCCACAATTTGGTGAGTGAGAGCCACAAGCCAAATTTGAGATATAAAAAGAAAGGTGAGGGAAAGCATCTAGTCATGTTAACCACAAAATTAGAACTGAGAGAAGTGAGGAATAACCCAGATCAAGTGCTCTTACTTGTGTGCAAAGACATTTTAATTTCAGCTAACGATATCACATCGCTTCCTAGTGTTGTGTCTCATCTTTTGCAGGACTATGAAGATGTTTTTCCAGAAGAGACACCGGCTGGACTACCTCTGATTCGTGGAATTGAGCATCAAATTGATCTCATTCCAGGGGCTGCACTCCCTAACCATCCACCATACCGATCCAATCCTGAAGAAAAAAAAGAGATACAAAGGCAAGTACAAGAACTTTTTGATAAGGGTTTTGTTCGTGAAAGTTTAAGTCGTTGTGCTGTTCCTATGATCTTAGTACCTAAGAAAGATGGTTCTTGGAGGATGTGTGTTGACTGTAGAGCTATAAATAATATCACTGTTCGCTATCGCCATCCTATTCCATGTTTAGATGACATGCTTGATGAATTGAGTGGTTCCACCATATTCACTAAAATTGATTTGATAAGTGGGTACCATCAAATAAGAATGAAAACTGGAGATGAATGGAAAACTGCTTTTGAAAGTAAATTTGGGCTGTATAAATGGTTAGTTATGCCATTTGGTTTGACTAATGCTCCAAGCACCTTCATGAGATTAATGAACCATGTTTTGAGAGCTTTCATTGGAAAATTTGTTGTTGTCTACTTTGATGACATCTTAATTTACAGCAAGTCCTTTGAGGAGCATGTGAGTCATATTCGACAAGTCTTGGGTGAGTTCTGAAAGGATAAATTATTTACTAATCTTGAGAAGTGCAGTTTTTGCACAGACCATGTTGTGTTCCTAGGCTTTGTTGTTTCAGGGAAAGGAATAGAAGTGGATGAAACTAAGGTGAAAGCTATCAAGGATTGGCCAACTCCTATGAATGTAAGTCAAGTAAGAAGTTTTCATGGCCTTGCTGGTTTTTATAGAAGGTTTGTGAGAGATTTCAGTACCATTGCTGCTCCTTTGAATGAATTGACAAAGAAAGGTGTTGATTTTAAATGGGGAGTTTCACAAGAAAATGCTTTTCAAGAATTAAAGAAACGTTTGACTGAAGCACCGTTACTTGTTCTTCCTGATTTCACTAAAACTTTTGAAGTAGAATGTGATGCTAGTGGAATTGGGATAGGAGGGGTTTTAATGCAACAAGGAAAACCTGTAGCATATTTTAGTGAAAAATTGGGAGGTGCTCAATTGAATTATTCTGTATATGACGAAGAATTGTATGCTTTGGTGTGTGTGCTTGAAACTTGGCAGCACTACTTATGGCCAAAAGAGTTTGTTATTCATTCCGATCATGAAGCTTTGAAATATTTGAAAGGTCAAGCTAAGCTAAACCGTCGCCACGCCAAATGGGTTGAGTTCATCGAAACTTTTCCATACATTGTAAAATATAAGAAAGGTAAGGATAATGTTGTTGCCGATACATTGTCTCAAAAGATTGTGTTGCTAAACCAACTCGAGGTAAAAGTTTTGGGTCTTGAAAGTTTGAAAGATTTGTATAATGATGATCCTGAATTTTCAGAACCTTATAATCAGTGCAAAGGTGAAAAAGGATGGGAGAAAAATCATATACATGATGGTTTTCTGTTTAGAGCTAACAAACTTTGTGTGCGAAATTCTTCGGTTAGATTGCTTTTGTTGCAGGAATCACATGGAGGAGGGCTAACAGGGCATTTTGGGCAAAAGAAAACTTATGAGCTACTTGGAGATCATTTCTATTGGCCCAAAATGAAGAGGGATGTCATCAGATTTGTTGAGCGTTGCGTCACTTGTCACAAAGCAAAGTCAAAACTGAACCCTCATGGTCTATATACTCCCTTGCCTGCTCCTAATATTCCTTGGGAAGACATAACCATGGATTTTATTTTGGGATTGCCTAGAACTCAGAGAGGAAAGGATTCTATTTTTGTTGTGGTTGATAGATTCTAAAAAATAGCTCATTTTATCCCTTGCAATAAGACCGACGATGCTTCACACATTGCTAATCTATTTTTCAGGGAAGTTGTAAGGCTACATGGGATGCCTAGGACCATAGTGTCTGATCGCGATGTCAAGTTTGTAAGCTAGTTTTGGAAAACATTATGGGCAAAACTTGGAACCAAGCTTTTGTTCTCCACCACTTGTCATCCCCAAACTGATGGACAAACTGAAGTGATGAATCGAACATTGTCAATGTTGCTGCGAACAATGGTGAAGAAGAACTTAAAGATTTGGGAGGAATGCTTGCCATATGTGGAGTTTGCTTATAATAGGGCAGTACACTCTACCACTAATTCATGTCATTTTGAAATTGTCTATGGGTTCAAACCTATTGCTCCGATAGATTTGTTACCTCTACCATTGCAGGAGAGAACAAACATGGAAGCCTCCAAGCGTGCTGCATATGTAAAAAAGATACATGAGAAGACCAAAGAAGCAATTGAGCTGAAGGTGACATGCAAGGTTGCAAGTATGAATAAACATCAAAAGAAAGTGTTGTTTGAGCCAGGGGACTTGGTGTGGATTCACTTGCGCAAGGATCGTTTTTCCGATCAGCGCAAATCCAAGTTGATGCCACGAGGAGATGGTCCATTTCGTGTTCTTGCAAAAATCAATGATAATGCTTACAAGATAGAACTTCCAGCAAGCTATGGCGTCAGCAACACCTTCAATGTTGCTGATCTATCACCATTCACAAGTGAAGATACTTTAGAGTCGAGGACGACTCCTTTTCAAGAGGGGGAGGACGATATAACCACGCCGACCAGCACGCCTCCGATCACTACATCACCGACCCGCAGGCCTCCGATCACTACATCACCGACCAGCATGCCTCCGATCACTACATCACCGACCAGCATGCCTCCAATCACTACATCGCCGACCAGCATGCCTCTGATCACTACGTTGACCACACCGACCAGCATGCCAACCTTGACACCCGCCCAAGTAATTGATGGACCAATTACACGTAGCCGGGCTAAGAAGTTACAACAAGAGGTGAACGCGCTACTTTGTGAGATTCAAATTAATATTAATGAGAATTTTATACTACCAAAGTCGTGCACATTGTTGTTGCTCAGGTTCACTATGGAGGAAGACAAAAACAATCAGGGAGGTGACTGCCGACCAGGAACTACACTCGAACCAGTCCAGTCCTGCAGAACCGTCCGAAAGAAAAATTCATAACTCTTGATTCCCAAAAGCTATGGAGGTGAATGAGCACTTGTTGGAAAGCTTGAGAAGTCTAGTTTTTAGTGGTACTACCGCCGATCAGTTGGGATCTGCCATTTGGGCTCTCGATCAGTTTTTGTGCTGACTGGTCAGAGCAATATCGGTCAGCCTGATGTCCAACTTGACGTACAATACTGTACCATTCTACAATATGGTATACATGGTGTAAAAGCCCATCAAGTCAATTTTCCAATGCAACAAGCGGTGCATCATTTGAAGTTTCCTAGAACGAGTTATTGACCAAACATTAAAGACTGTGCAGAAACCAACAGCCACGCGGGAACTCTCCAAGAGCAGATTTCGTGGAGGCCCTTTCACATAGTTGATCTTTTCACATTCATTTCATGTTTCCACCTATCTAGCAGGGCTATTGCTAGTATAAATACCCCCTAGACTCATTGTAAACATATGATTTTGATAATGAAAATATAGAACCACTTTGTTCAGCTGTGTGCTAACAAAACCAGAGAGTTGTCTCTACCCCTTTGCTCTTGTGATTTCGTTTGCGGGATTTACAGAAGCGGTGGCCTCATCTGCTCCCAATTGGTGCTCCTACTCCCTTCAAGGTTCTCCTTGATTGATTGTAGGTTGTGTTGGTTGGTTTCTTGACAGTGTGGTTGGACGAATCCTCGATTCAGGTTGCCAGTTAAAGACGGTGGTTGGCTTCGAGTTTTATTCGTCAGGTTGCACTAGTTATCGCTGCTTGCAGCAAGTTATCTTGGCTTCTTGAAGCTAGTTATCTGGAGATTGAACCTACGTCGTGAAGATCGGGAATCCGTGGCGTATTAAAAAGGTACAAGCTCACATTATTTTTTCAAGAGTGGTTACTTTAGGACACAAAGTCATTCTTGGAAGACCTTCTAATTATTACACTTTTAGTTAATAAACATAGATTAAAAACCTTTAAAAGTAAGATCAAACACTCATAAACTTGGCACCATGCTTCATTTAAGAGATGTATGAAATTATTCCAGTCATAAACCATAGTAAGTAAAGGTAGCATGAAAACATTATAAGGATTTATTCAAATAGAGATAAAATAATATGATCATAGTGAAGTGTGTGTGTGTGTGTGTGTATATATATTCTTTTTGATATGCAAGTGGTATGGATGTATGCAAGAACTAAACATGCTATGAATTTGATATGAGGGAATATAAACTAAATGGTGTGAATACATGGATTAAAATAAATATGCAATGAGATGCAAGAATTAAAAGATAACTACTCAAAAGTTTATAGTCCATGAGCAAGACTTTCTCACCTTCTTGATCATACTTACCATGACTTGTGTGTAGCACAGCCTCTATATTCGTCATTTGAGATGTGATTTGAATTGTTGTGATGACGACCTCCTTCTCCAATATACACAGGGTTAGAAAGAAATATATATATGTGTGCAAACCTGTGAGATGGCAGGGTTCCATTATTGATGAATCTTGAATGTTCAGGCACCCTGAGCTCTTCAATGTATCTTCTTGTCTTGTGGAAACTTGCCGGAAGGTCAAAACGTCTTCTAATGTCCTGATTTATTCCACAACTCAATAGAATAGGGGTAATCCTACTAAAACTAGTGGTACACTAAATTAGCAGACATCAAGATCACTATTAAACTCTTATGCCAATTGCTTCCCCGGCAACGGCGCCAAAAATGCTTGTTGGTATTTATTAAGTGCAAATAGAATATGAAAGATTCCGCAAGCGTATAGAATACCATTGTATCATTTTACCGGGAGTATTCCTGGTATCGTTATTTATATTTTACCACAGGGAAACAATGGTTAAAGAAGTTTGATAGTTGACCATCATGTGTCTACTAACTTAGTACACCAACTAGACTATAATAGGGGTAAACGATAAATGATAGGAGTTATGCTTAAATGATATAGACACACAGGAGAATTCTATGATAAAAGAGTAGATAGCTAAGGTGAGAGCTGGGGTTCTATAATACATGATTCATGGTAGATAAAGCAATCACACAATAACACTTCGGGACATCAGAACACTGGCCACGGAACAGAATGAGAATGGGACTAGGAAGTTCTGATTACGGTCCTACAATCATCAACCTACACAAGGTGGAATACGTCCGCCATCAGGGCTATCACCTCCTGGGGCTACCACAACTATTCGTAAGGTCGAGTGCAATCTCAGACAACCTCTAGTCTAGACACTATGCCTACACAATTAATTACTACTCCAATCCCATATGAAAACTAGAGCACTCGATGCGAGCGGAGATCCTATGCCAAAGTATAACAACTATACTAACCAATCAAATTCAAGCCATAAAGTAAATAGAGAAGATAAATATATTAAAGCATAAGTCTTACAAAGATGAGATACAAAGATATACCAGACCCCTGAAGACTTCTCCAGAACCGAAGCACAGGTCCGCTCTCCCTAACTATCAACTAAAACTAATCTACTACATTGGAAAGTCTAGCCCTAATTCTCTAGAGTTGAGAGGTTATCCATTCGAGGGACGCCTCTACAACTCCGTAATGGTGCCCTTGACTCGGGGGGTCCTGGGTTCCTTATATGGGGGTGCCTGGCCTCCCCTCCACCTTGGGCAAGCGATATGGTACTAAGCCTTTGCACCATGTGCACATAGGCTTTAATGGGCCAAATTCTGATTTAGGCCCAATTAATCCCGCAGCCTTTAATTAATCCCGCAGCTCAGGTTCTAGAATCTTCCAGTGTTTGTAAAATCCATATCTCTTTATTCTGGACTCCAAAAATAGCAAACCATAGGTCCGTTTCAATCATCTCGACGAGCTCTATGCAATGGTGAACTCCAATTCCTCATTTGAGATACTTTTAATCGGTGAAAAATTGAATATCCCTTCATACCCTGCAAAACAAGTGAGAACACCAAAACTCGTGGAACTTAACCCTATAACTATGTTGTGGATTGTTTTATGCCCTTGATTCATGTTTAGTTGACGGGTAAAAATGAGCAATAACTACCATCAACAGCGTTCGTGTCACCACCCCACAGGTCAATTACAACCACCTTTGCTACAACTATGGCAAGATGGGCCACTGGGCCCGTGACTGTCCGTTTCCCAAGCAGTACAATCAGAATGCGCAGAAGGGTCATGGTCATCCGCAGCAGCAGAATCATCAGCATAGTCATCAGCAGCATGCTCAGAAAGGAAAGGTGGCCAAGAAAGCAGGCCATGTCTACTACACCCAAGTTTATCAGATTCCCGAGGGTGAACCCGTCATGATGGGTAGGTTTTCTGTCACAAGTCACCCTGCTATTATGCTTTTTGATTCTGGTGCATCTCATTCATTCATCAATCGCACATTTGTTGTCAAGCATGAGATACCGATTGGGATAATAAAGGAAAATTTCCTAATACATTCGCCCGGGGGGCATATAAATACTAAGGAGATAGTGCAACGAGTACCTATAGAACTGGGCGGGCATATATTCCCTACCACCATGATAGTACTCAAAGATCAGGACATATATGTGATATTAGGCAGGAATTGGATGTATCAGCACAAGGCTCTCATTGACGTGCTGAATAGAACCGTCAGGGTAAACTTACCTAATAGTCAAACCCAACTCCTCATTCAACTTCCAATACCTCAAAGAGCAGTTGGTAGAATCTGTATAACCGCAGTCAAAGAAGTGCAGGATATTCCGGTAGTCTGTGAATTTCCGGACATGTTCCCCGATGATTTGCCTGGTTTGCCACTAGATCGTGATGTGGAATTTGCTATTGAGTTGAAGCCTGGAACAGCACCTATATCCCATAGAGCCTATAGGATGCCTCCCAAAGAACTGGCAGAGCTGAAAGTACAGTTGCAAGATTTGCTGGATAAGGGTTTTATTAGGCCTAGCTTATCACCATGGGGTTGCCCTGCTATCTTTGTGAAGAAGAAAGATAAGTCCCTCCGACTCTGTGTCGATTACCGTCCACTCAACGAGGTCACCACTAAAAACAAATACCCTTTACCTCGTATTGACCTACTCTTCGACCAACTAGCCGGAGCCATTGTTTTCCAAAATTGATCTTAGGTCTGGCTACCACCAAATAAAGATTCACCCCGAAGACATCCCAAAAACAGCCTTCACCACCAGATACGGTCTATATGAGTATCTAATCATGTCCTTCGGCCTAACCAATGCACCTGCCTATTTCATGTACCTAATGAACTCCGTCTTCATGCCGGAGCTCGACAAATTCGTGGTCGTGTTCATTGACGACATCCTTGTCTACTCCAAAACCACTGAAGAACATGCCAACCATCTCCGTGTTGTCCTAACTCGCTTGAGAGAACATCAGCTTTATGCCAAATCCTAAGTATCGATGGAGTTTGGCTTCAGACTCAGCAGCCAATTATTGGAGGATGCGTTAAGCATGACGGGCAAATAATTTTCCATGACTTCTGTGTTTCCTCCGGCGGCTTTGACCGCAATCTCATGGACGTTGAGCCACTTTGTGGGATCAGTTGTGCCGTCATAGGTCTCGACACCGACTCCAGCTATGAATGGTAGCTCGATGGAAGTCTTGTCACTGATCGGGGGGCCGTGAGTTTCATCGTACTCCCTTCGTCGCTCAGTATCTGCTGAGTGTCTGGCCTCCCTTCGATTGTTGATGCAACCACGGTGATCTTTGTTCTTCAAGTGCTCGCGGAGATCAGATTGATCGACCTCCTGGTCGTCATCTTGCCGATGGCGTCTCCGTCCGCTATGGGAGTGACCGCCATCTTCACGGTGGCGCTCAGTGGCCGACGTGGTGGAGAGCGATGGGGGCCTGTCATTCTTTGTTGATCTAGACTTGAGCTACCTTGAGGAGGGCCGTGAGGCGTGCGACTTCTGGTTTCTGGTTCATATGCGCTGCTTCTGTTATCGCGCAGGCAACGTTCAGGCTTGGGGTCTTGTAGACCTGGACATCGCCGACCAGATCGAACCTATGCTCGAGATTCCGAGCAGTGGATGAAGCCTTCTTTCCGTTGATGCGATGCTTGTAGCATCGCCTCCGCTCGGCGTTCCGCTTCTCGCGAGCAGCCCGGGCCTCATCGTCTTTGTGTGGGTTTTGAGGGCTGTCGTTGCTGACGGCGAGGATGGGCCCGCCGATGTACCGACCAGGAGGAGGATGCATACCGGGAAGGCTGCCGTCTCCAGCATCATCGTGGTTGGAGTGGTCGTTGTCAATGACGATGAAGCCGGTGCTAGTACTGGCATGGTCAGAGATGATGTGGCCAGGACGACGCAGCGGATGTGAGAAGATGGCAGCCCTGTTCCGCAGGCCGAAAGGCACGTAGCCCCTCGGGAGATCATGGTCGGCGGCTTCCAACCCCGGGTGTGATCGGGGCTGGTAGTCGATGGTGTGCCCTTGTGGAGTGGCAGTGATGACCAGGGTCGTATCCCGCCGATCCGAGCGCGGAGGCGAGCATCGGGCCATCGATGGATCTTGAAGACGGTGTCCTGTAGCAGGTCGACCTGAAATAGACTCCAGAATCTGGATGCTTTCGGACAAACCTTGAGTGACCCAATCAATAGATCCGATCAGGTCCCGTCGTCGATGGTCTTTCGGGCGTAGCGTGGCAGCTGTCTTGCCGGAGTGGAGGACGTTGATGAAGCTGAAGTAGATGCGATTTGGGCCACATCCAAAATCCCCGTTCGCCGTCAGAGCCAATGACCCAGGTGATGGAGCCCACCGTGAAGATCTGGCTCGGCG
The DNA here is from genome assembly GCA_038502445.1 of Eremochloa ophiuroides. Classification (NCBI taxonomy): domain Eukaryota; kingdom Viridiplantae; phylum Streptophyta; class Magnoliopsida; order Poales; family Poaceae; genus Eremochloa; species Eremochloa ophiuroides. The sequence goes on from JAHLJS010000002.1 coordinate 45,060,659, forward strand.
TTGGGAGCGCTATGGAGCTTGAAAAAATTACCATCTTGCTCGCCAGGGAATCAGAGTGCACACCCTCTACCTGGCGCGCCACTGTCAATGGAATATCGTAGATAGTCTACCAAGGGGTATGCCAAGGTAGTAGATGATTGGTGAAGGTGTGCCTGAGACGAGCAAGCGTAACACAGAGAGCGTAAGATACACGATTTATACAGGTTCAGGCCGCCGCGAGACGAAATACCCTACGTCCTGTGTTCTTGTGGAGTGTATTGCTATAAGATGAGTTGGTGTCTTTTGAGGAGATCCCCTGCCCGCCTTATATAGTTCGGGGGGGTTACAAGTCGGTTTTACCATGTATATCAGATTACAATTCTAGCCGAACAAGGAAACTAATCGGCTAGATATTAGGAAAGCTATTTTCTTGGCCACCAAGACTCTTGATCGGCGGATATACTTGATCTTCTGGAGAACGTGTAGACGATGCGTCCTTAGCAGACTGGGCTTGATCGGATGAACTGGCCCATGTAGAGCCATGCGGGTATACGGGCTTATACCCCCCTACACTATTCTAATTCACGGGATCTCCGATCACATAGAACATGTTACCACTATGGAGTGACTTCAAGTGGGTCTCAAACCCAACTCCCTCGATGCACCTTCTATCGCATTACGTGACAGATCCTTGGTGAACTGATCTGCCAGATTCATGGACGTATACATAGTCCAAAGCTATTACTTCAAAGTTTCTCAATTTTCTGACATACTTCAACCTCTTTTTCACATGTCTTGTAGACTTCATGTTGTCCTTAGAACTGTTTACTTTGATTATCACTGTTTGATTATCACGGTTCAGGGAAATAGCCTGTATAGGTTTCTCAAATATCCATAGAACCATTAGGAGTTCACGGAGCCACTTAGCTTCAATTGTGGCGGTATCCAATTTTGTGAGTTCTGCTTCATAGTTTGTGGTGCTAGGGTATGAGCTGCACTTGATCGCAGGCTCATGAACTCTTATGTACATTTGTCCGTGCTAACGCTACGACCCTATCTATGCATGCAGTCAAACAACCATCAAATATCTTTTTGTAATCAACCATAGATTTAATCAAATTTGTGAGATTGTTCAAAGAACATAGTATTGTATAATATTTGCATTTATTTCGAACATATGTATAGGATAGTATGGAGATGCGGTGGAACTTATTGTGAAATTATTGGGGCACGAAATAAATAGATATCGGAGACATCTTCCTGCCGATATAAAACATTATTTTAGGCGAATAATGGAAAAGCCTATAGTAGACTCGTGTTATTGTTAGAATATAAATTGGTTGTGATGAACCTTATATTGTTATGTGATTATGCTAATTTCACGAAATTTGCCTTTTAGATTAAATGTTATTTTAACTCAGTGTTCAATTTTTACAATATTATAATATTATTATGCGACCATGTGTTTTAAGTATAAAAGTTTATCTATCCAGTAGCAAAGCACGGACACTCTACCTAGTTAACAAAAATAGGTTTGGAACATCCTCATTGGCTTGGGAAAGTCGCCCTGGAGGTCGTGTGAATTTCAATGGTTCGACGTACAATTGGTGGAGTAGGCAAGGCAAATGATTTTCTAAGACAAGAAGACAGGACTTCGATTGCTTAATCACTTATTTCTAGAGGAACATTGCATGAACGCAACAAGATGACTTTTAAACAGTTATCAAAGCAGTCCTAGGACAGGGTCTTTTCGAAAAAGGAAGCGGTAGAAGTGTATAGTCGATCAATGTCTTCAAAACATGTATAGTTGTTTGGTATTTTCTGTATATACTCCGTGGAAAAAAATGTCGTTTTGGACAATGACACGGTCTCCAAAGTATAACTTTGACTTCATATTTCTATAAAAATATTTATTGAAAAGTGATATATGTATACTTTTATGAAAGTATATTTAAAGACAAATCTATTTACATAGTTTTCATATTTCCAAACTCAATAATTTAAAAGTTATTCATGATTTATATTCTCAATGTTTGACCAAAACCTTGTCCAAAACGACATTGTTTGGTTTGTTTCTGGGATGATCTTTGGAGTGACTCAATGCTTTCACAGTCTTACCCAAGGCTAGCTTCCTTTGCAAGGAATGATGGTGTCTCAGTAATGGAGGTAATGCAAGCAGATGACATGGACAATCTATTCTGGTTGCCGCTCTCCCCGCAAGCTTTCAATGAGTTAGAGGATTTGCAGTCTCACCTTCAAGATACACATTATGATAAAGAGGCCACGGATAGCTGGGTTCCTATATGGGGTACGAAGTACACATTGAGGAAATTCTATTCTCAGGTATTCAATCACATGGAACCTCATTCAATATACAAGGCGATTTGGAAATCTAGGTGCACTCCATGCATCAAATTCTTTGCCTGGCTCATCTTGGTTGATCGGTTGAACATTAAGGACATGCTACAGCGGCGACATCTTGGCATTCATGCAGACGCACTCTGTCATGTGTAGCCAGGGAGAAGACAAAACTATTGAACACTTGTTCTTCAGATGTGAGTTTGCCCAGAGCTATTGGGATGCTATCCACTTTGATTGGGACTTGCCACTACCGATACAAGATCGTTTGATTCAAGCTTCGCAAAACCATCAGATGGACTTCTTCATGGAGTCTACACTCATTGCGTCATGGGAACTTTGGAAGATCCGGAACGACAAAGTCTTCAATGGCAGGGCTCCTACCCTTAGTACCTGGCGGGCCAATTTTAGAAACCAATGTCTTCTTCAGTCCAGTAGGATGAGAGATCTTAGAGCTTCTTTTTGTGTTTGGCTAGATGCCTTCAGTTAATTGCTTGTTGTATGTATCCCTAACTCTGTTCCCCCGTTGTTTTAATTTATAAAATTTCCAGACACTGTGGGGATCTCCCCCACAGTATTTTTCGTCGAAAAAAAATGACATTGTTTTCCTATACGGCAGGAGTACCATTCAGTAGTATACTAGTCTCTTTTCTTCTTTCTTTTCTCAATAGTGGGTCAAGAGTAAGTGGATAGCCAGTTGTAAGTGTTGCTGGCCGCTTGAGCAGTTTTTTTTCTCTATTTTCTCTACTATAAAAATGCGGTAAAACTATTGCCGTCCGTTTGAAAAATTCATGTAGGTTTGCAACCCCAATTACATGTTAGACATCAGATGGAAAACTTGCCTATAAGCCCATCTGCCTTGTGCAGTTAAATGAAAGAATATTGGTCCTAGGTAGTATTTGTGAACTACTACATGAAGTTGATCAATTAAGTATCTAGCAAGCTAATCGAAAACCTTTAAAATTGTACTAAATCCTGTTTAGCGCTTGAAGGATGTCATCCCTGAGATCCTCGAACTTCTCGATTCCGAAACTGAACCTGATCATGTTATCCTTGATCCCGTTCTTAGCTTTCTCCTCCTGGCTCTTTCCCCAGAATGACATGACCGCCGGCTGTTGCACCAGGCTTTCGCACCCGCCTAGCGAGGCCGCGATGAAGGGGATTTCTAGCGCATCAACAAATCTCATGGTACCATGCAAGTCCGCCTTCAACTCGAAGCTGACAACGCCTCCGTAGCCGAACATCTGTCTCATCGCAACGTCATGCCAGGGGCTGCTCTCCAGCCCAGGGTAATGCACTCGCTCAACTTTTGGGTGGCTCTCTAGCATGCGTGCCATTCCTAGCGCCGTGCTGTTCTGTGCCTCCACACGGAGCGCCATCGTTTTGAGCCCACGGATAACCATATATGCCGCGTTCTGCAACAATCAATATTTGTCTTAGAGTTAGTATATATGTAGGGTCAGCTGAGACTTGCAACGGTTAATTAAATAAAGGTCAAGATCGAGAGTTCAAAACAATGTACCGGAGAGATGACGCCCCCGAGGTCGTGGTGCCAAGCGCGTATCCTGGAGATGAGCGCCTCTGAGCCGCTAATGCATCCGGCGAGGGCATCATGATGGCCGGCCATGTACTTGGTGGCAGAGTGCAGGACAAGGTCGGCCCCGAGGGTGAGCGGCTTCTGGTTAATTGGCGATGCCATGGTGCTGTCGATGCACACCAGGGCACCCTTGTGGTGACACAGCTCAGCCACGTGCCTGATGTCCAAGCACTTGAGCAACGGGTTCGTCGGGGAGTCGGCGTAGAAGAGGGTCACGTCGTTGTTCTTGTCAAGAACGGCCTTCAGCGACTCCATGTCGTCGTCGAGGTCGATGAACGTGGACCGGATGCCCATCCTGGAGAGCTTGTCACGGATGAATGCGCGTGCCTCGCAGTAGCAGTCGGTCGTGGTCACGACGTGGCCACCGGGCGGGACGAGGGCGAGGAGCGCCGTTGTGATGGCGTTCATGCCGGAGGACGTCACCAGCGTCGCCTCGGCTCTCTCGAGCGCGCTGATCTTCTCCTCCAGCACCTTCACCGTCGGGTTGTTGTACCGCCCGTACTCGAAGCTGTGGCGCCGACCTTCCTTGAAAGCTATGAGGTCCTCGGAGCTCTTGAACCAGTGCGTCGTGCCGCTCACGATCGGGGTGGCGATCGAGTCTGTCTCTGTGCCACCCATGTTCGCGCCCTTCTTCCTGAGCTTCTCCCCAGCATGCACGGCGAGGGTCTCGTCGGAGGCGCGCCTTGCCTGATGATGAGCATCGTCACCGGCGGCCGCAGTGACCAACTCTTGGAGCAACGACTCAGGTGCTGGGGACAAGGCGGAGATGCGCTTGTGCCTGGGAGAATGGAGCGGTTGGACAAGGCTGCGCTGGTGGCTTGGGAGCGAGCTCGTCTTGACAAGTCTGCTGGATGGAGCCATGACCGAGCTTGTGGCTTGTGCACAGCAGCTCAGGCAAGGAAGACGATGTGATTTAGGTTATCAGTTGTGTGTACTCTGCTGCCTCGCCAAGCATATTTATAGATAGTGAGATACGCGCGTGAACTATATTCATTCACGCGTGGGGGCCGCTGGTGGGAGGGAGGGGGATTTATCTACAATTTTTGACATGAGTTTCTTATGTACATATATAGCACACCCAGCTCACTTCATTGACAAACATGTATATGTAGGAACAAACCGTGTGATGTTGATAGTAATTGTTTAAGTTGAGGGAGCAGTTAGCTAATCGATGTAGAAAACACGTCCTAGTCAGAACAAATTAATTAAGGGCTCTTGCTAGGATCAAGATAGAATAATTAGATGCAGGAGCTGTTGTATCTTGCATGTGCTCCTTCTCCCATTCACTCACATGTGAAGGTGAAGGACTGACTGCACGCCACGCCACAGCCAAAACTGATATATAATATGTAGGAAATGCAAGTTTGCCTAAGATCACCGGGCACATGTATAGTGTGTGGCGGCTGTTCCTCGCCGCCGCACTTGAGGTGCCGAGGAACTTCACAACTTGTAAACCGGAGTAGCGCTTGCTGTTGGGCGTCCACATGTATCAGGGCTCCCATAGTCCCATCACGAAGTGGCCACACATGATTAGGCCGTTTAGTAAAAATACCTTGGAAGGTATTGAGAATGCCAGAGGCACTGTATGATGCCAATGCAACTACTCAAATTTTTCTCCACTATGCAACATTAACATTCATTGAAATAAATGTTCTGGTGCATACATCTACTGCCACTAGTACTGCCCATTATCTACATCATTAATCTTCAGTTTAGGGCAGTCTGATTCTTGTTTGGATTTGAGTTATCTGGTAGTACTGATTCGTCAGCTCAAAGCAGATGAGGGATGCAGCGGTGGCGCCCCGGCAGCTACAGGCGAGCCTGAGCCGAGCGTGTAACAAAGGAGCCAAGGGGTTGTGAAGCCAAGCCGATTGTGACACTTGTGATGGCGGCCTCCTCGCAAGCATTTGATTAATTGGTGTCCAAGCTTCGCGTGCTAGTGCTACGTATGTAAGCAGATGGAGTCTACAGACACGCTGCAGGAACTTTTTTCCCTGATTTGATTACCTCTACAAAACTATTTTTAATACTACTTGATTCTTCTTTGTCCGTTCTTTGGCATCCTACTGGTGTCAGCCATAGTTATTAGAACCGGACCGGAGATCGAACCAGCGATGCCGTCGGCTCACTGGTCTAACCGTTTACAACGGTTGGACCTATCAAGCACGTCCATTAAGTCTGCAAGTTCATCTCATAGGCTCATGCCAAAGGAAAATTTAAAGGATATTAAATGATAAGAAGTGCTAGAAAGTGAAATAGAATGAAATAGAGCCACTTTGGGCTTCTCTATGAAATGAGGCATGGAACGGAGCCACTACAAAGAAATTTCGGAAGTTACGAAAGAAGCTTCGGACTCATATTGTTCATGGGTTGAGAGCGGGAATTGAACTCTAGGAGGTCGAATCTCCCCTTGTTCCTCAGTAGCTTAGTGGTAGAGCTGTCGGCTGTTAACTGACTGGTCGTAGGTTCGAATCCTACTTAGGGAGATTTGATTGTGAACCTTTGTAATAATTAGCATGGTTCTATCAGCTGGTAGATGAAGCTAGATATTGAACTATTCTTTATCTATAAAAAAAAGCGAATGACGCAGAAGGGGAATCCACCTAGCTAGTTTTTGTGACTGCACTGACAATAAATAAACCATTTAAAATGACGAAGACTGATCTATTTGGTTAAAAAAATATGTATGGATGTGGTGAGAATAGATCTTTTAGAACTACGGAGACTGACCGGGAAACACTCAGCATATATATAATATTTGAACTTCTTAGAACATTAAATAAACTAAAAACTATTGGAAATTACACTCATGAACGGGCAGACAGAACAGAACAACGCAGGTTCATGAATCTTGCTTCCTTTCTGCCTTGTATCCAGTTTCATTTGGTGCGCTTACTTTGCATTAACCCACCACTTGTGACTAATAATTTTGGGGGATTTATCTACAATGTTTTACATGAGTTTTTTATCCTCTTCAAAAGCGAGTGTACCACGTATATCCAGCTCAGCTCACTTAATTAACAAATATGTATGCGTAGGAACAAACCGCGTGATATTGACAGTAACTTACCAAATTGAGGGAGCAATTACGCGATGTAAAAAACACGTCATCTACTCTACTACCGGTTCAGAACAAATTGAAGGCTCTTGCGCGTAAGATAGAATGCTGTGATCGGAGCAGGAGCTGTTGCCTGTTGGTGATGGGAGCTGGATCAGTGACGCCACCTTGGAATATGCTCCTAGCCCCATGTGAAGGAGGAATGACTGCAGCGATGCTGCCACATGCAAATTTGCTCGCCATAGCCGAAACTGACATAGTATAAAGACGGAAAAACAATGTTTTGACTTTTGAGTAGGCAGTCATCCGTGTTGTTTTTTTTTGAATCCCTATAAAGTACACACACCACTTTATTTTTTCCTTTAATAGTAAAGCATCCTGTGATGTGCATAGTTAAGATTAAATTGAGTTTGTGCAAAAGAAGCGACGAAGTTAAAGAGATGTTCTTTTTTTTAGTAATTTTAATTTTATAGAAGACGTAGAAATTAACACACTAAAGACAAAGATAGTTGATCTGTGTGCCAAAATTAACATAAGGGTTACATGTTCTCTACATGGCTACTACTACTTTGGTGCTGGAATTGCTTGACAAATTTGGTTGGCAAAATCGGAATAGGAGCACTTTTATTGGAACCGAATTATAGAAACAATTGGTGTTGCAACCATGTGTACAATTATAAATAGCATGTCGCCTGTAGCTAGAAATTGTTTTTGTAGAGTATCTTTTCATGAGAAAATTGTATCTATATTTGCTAGCGAGAAGAGTGGGATTCACATATTGTTACGCATAGACTTTGCAAAAATACCATCCAAAACATTTGCTCCATCGGCAGGACGTATTGGGGCTATGATTGATTTATTTTGAGAGAAAATGTTATTTTATGGCTGAAAAACAAGGTAGATTCTGGCCGAAATTGCCAAGCTAATGGAAATGTATCTACCGGTTTGGGCAAAACACCTTGCTCGTGTTGCCGAGTATCATCAGGCACATGCAGTACTACATCCTATGGTCGCCGTTCTCTGTAGCCGCTGCTGCCGCGCTTGAAGTGCAGAGGAGCGGCACAACCCGCAAGCCCTCTTGCGTAGCAGTCGCTATTGAGTGACATCTCCTGTGGAGGTTCGCAACCATGAAGTGGCCACAATCATTAGGTACACTAGCAGCACCGCGTAGTCGATGCCGGCATGGGTGTTCCTACCTGAAACCATAGCCAGGCGAGATACATAGCGGCTGCTTTGGGCAGGTCCACGGCGAGCACCATAGGCCTCTAGGAGGCGGCCGCCCCGGCGCTAGCACCAATATATTAGCAATAATGTGATCAATAAATTATTTCTCACAATTAGAAAAAGAACAATAATATGTTTTATAAATGTGCACAACACCAGCATTACGATCTGACACAAACTTGAACTATATTCATTCACGCGTGGGGGCCGCTGGTGGGAGGGAGGGGGATTTATCTACAATTTTTGACATGAGTTTCTTATGCTCTATGCTGATGAGGCAAAAGCGAGTGAACATAGCATATCCAGCTCACTTGTTTAACAAACATATAAATGTAGGAACAAACCGTGTGATATCGACAGTAAATGATAAAAGTTGTGGGAGCAGTTTGCTAATCGATGTAGAAATAAAACACGTCCTCTACATCTACTCAGAACAAATTAAAGGTTCTTGCGGGAAAGAAGATAGAATAATTAGGTGCAGCAGCTGTTGCATGTGCTCGTTCTCCCATGCGAAGGTGACTGACTGCAGCGCCGCGCCACAGCGGAAACTGATATATAATATGGAGGTCGTAATACAATTTTGCCAAGGATCACTGGGCACGTGCAGTAGTAGGTACCGCGTGTGGCGGCCGTATCCAGTAATGGTACAGCTTCGAACTCTTATGCCAGTCTTGCATTTTTTTTTTCACAAATATATCTCTATAATACGGAGAGAATAACAGAGAGAAAAAAGACGAAAGAAAAAATTATTCAACTATACTAATGCAATCATCCCTAAAATAATGAAAGCATTATTTCTTATTATGGATTTATTATTCTACCCTTAATTACATAATAAAATTTCAAAATTGGTATTATCATGCCTCTTTTTCTAAGCGTTGGTCCCACCAATTTCAATATGTACCAGGTACATATAACCTCAATATTTAGAAGGTACCAGGTACCTCTTGGTTACTTTAAAATTGATATCTCTTGTTACTATCCCTTTCTAACCATCGGATCGGTGCTTGTGAGCCGTCCATTTTTTATCAACTATATTAAAAATTTTCATTGTTTATTTGATTCTGTCTATTTCTTGAGTAAGTCAACAAGTTTCTTTGTACTGAGCATATTGCAAAACTCCCTATATACAGATAAAATGCCATCAGTTAGACACCTCCAAATAGTTGCTCCCAATTTACAGCACTTGACTCCCTTGTGCTTGGGTCTGAATATACCAGTTGAGTAAAATAAAAGAACCTCGGAAGGTATTGAGGATTCCAGAGGCACTGTATGATACCAAGTAATCACAAAATGTTTTCTCCACTGATGCAACATTAATATCCATTGAAAGAAAATCACAGCGCCATTTGCTCCTGCTACCAAGCCGAGTGTGGTACAGGTGATGTGGGCCTCCTCGCGAGCTTGTGTTGCGACGTACCTATCCTCCTTTTAACTTAGTTTTTTACTGTGACGACGAGTCCCAATGGTTGTTATTTTGCATCCGATGTGAGCAACAGGCACGTCTAGAGGCACGTACACGGCATACGTCGCTACGATGGACTAGCTTACACCTGATAGGGTTCGGTGAACTCTCTACGCAGCACACGACGTACAGGCCAGGGCTCCACACGGTGTGTCCGAGTTGTGCTACCGTGACCAGGTAATGATAATTTTTTTTAATTAATTTCGTTGTTATTATGACTTTGGTAATGACTAACAACAATATCTCAAACGATATATGATTCGTTTGCAGATAGATATATGCACGGACGTTGGCCACGAGCTTCTGTCGTACGCGCACCGGTACGAGCAGAACCCTTCACAGATTGGTAGGCTCGAGTTGGTGGCCGCCCTTCGATGACTGCGGCAACGGTGCTTGGCGGGCGTGCATCGAGCATCGTGCTGGTACACCACGGACGTCGTTGGGCACGACGACCAGGGCCTGCCCGCAGGTACTCCCGTGCCTCCCAGAGCGGGCTCCGTACGACGTTCTCGTCCCACGCGCCTAGGTATCTCTTCGATGGCCATTTATTTAATACATTTGTATATTACGTGCACCACATGCGTGACATGACCACACTTTGGTTTGTGCAGGGACACTTCATTCTGCCAGCGAGTACACAGAGGGGGCTAGCAGCTTCGGGAGCTTTGACATAGGCGGAGCTTTGACTAGTCGTCCGTGTGAGGCCGGCCCCTCACAGCTTTTTGGTGCACCGCTGCCGACCCAGCCGACGCAGCCGTCTCAGCATGTAGACCCGACCCTGTCACCACGCCAGCGTCGCCCTCCACAGCAGTTCACTTTTCCTACGGAGCAGCTTTGTCGCCAGGGCCCTAAGCGTGGGCATCGTGCAGATTGAGGACGTATGCATGTATGATCACAAGTTTCCATGGATGTTACGTACTAATGCATTACTGTTCTGTCCAATCGTATTTGTGGTTTTCATTGCATTAAATGGAGGCAGCGCTCCAGTACGCTCGAATTACGAACATTTCTTCTCTTCTCGAACTTATTATGAAATGATACGAACAAGCACAACACATGAAAAACATGTGTGGACCCTAACATGCCTTTACAAATTAAAACATACAACGAATACATGAAATGGCATGTGAGAATCTAAACCAAACAAGGGTTAAGACTCTCTGTACTAGACCTAACATGCCTTAGGTAATTGAAACATGCACCACACACATAGACGGACAATCGGACAGACTACTAGTAGTGCTGCCACATATTAGCTGAGTGGCACCTTCCCTATAGTAACCGCCCATTGGCGGAGGTGGTGGCGGTGGCGATTTTGGTGGAGTGCCACTGTTCTTGTGATGAGGGCAGCGGCAGTACAGGTCTGTGAATTTTGACTCCTGCAATGTGGCCCCACTGTTGCCTCCTTCCTCATCTGCCTCCTTGTTGTGGCTCGAGCTGTAGCTTGGGCCGAGCGAGCCGATGCGATCCTGCAGGTACCAGATGTACTCCAAATGCGGGGTAATATGTAGAGGGTCCACCCACTTAGTGAATCCGCAACTGTCTTCTGCCCACGAGGTCTGCGATGAATACATTTGTTAACATTCGTTTATGTTGCGAAATACATTACTGAAAAAAGACAATAAAACACTACATATGCATAGGGACACTTGAAGAATCGCCGGCCCCCGTGTATCCCGCCCTCGGTGTACATCTGCACAAGGAAGTCCTCACCATGCCTGCACTTCGGCCACACTTCTTTATCCTTCTTCACGTACTCTCTCAGAGGTCTTTGTGGACCATAATCACTCTTACTCTCTTCTGAAACCTGTCGATGGGTTCGTCGAACTCATCGGGACCAAGACTACCCCCATCATCCCATATTGTTAGCGGGCCCTTGGTCTCCACCGTGCCCTTGAGCTTCCCAACCCCAAACCCCCATTTCTTTGGTCCAGACATCTTGTATTGCTGGTGATGTTCCCCCAGCACCGTCCCATATTTATAGAGGCAGCCGAGGGGTGACATTGCGTTTGAATAGAACTAAATTAATGCAGGGTTAATTGAGCGCAACACTTTGAAGTACACTGAAAATGCTACATTCTGGGTCTGCCAAAGTCACTAAAAAGGTTAGTCACTGTACAGTCGCAATCACTGAAGACGCCATGAATTGAATTGACTAACTCGCTGAAAAGGCTATGCACTAAAAAGCCTATTCACAAGCTCTCTGAATCACTGAAAAGGATACATTCTCGGTCTGCTAAAGTCACTGAAAAGGCTACTCACTGTGCAGTCGCGATCACTGAAGAGGGCATGAATTGAATTGTCAAGTCACTAAAAAGGCTATGCACTGAAAAGCCTATTCGCAAGCCCTCTGAATCACTGAAAAGGCTAGTTGCTGTTAATTCTGATTGATTGAACAGGCTACTCTTGATTTGCCACTACACTGAAAAGGCTACTCGCTGTGTAATCTGAGGTGAGGAACAGGCTACTCGCAATTATTTGTGTTCTACCAAGCACTTCAAAGGCTAGGGCATATGCACTTATTGCGAAAAACAAACTCTGTAAAACCTATAAAGGACTAAGTCTGAAAAGGCTGGGGTCTATGAAATTACTGCTTTACTCCATGCCTGACCTATTTAAAGACATCCGACGAGTTAGCATATCACACATTTTCTTCTCCAAACCCTCCTCATTCAACTACAATATCGTCATGGACAACTGACCTAACTCAGCTACCGTCGTGGCGTGAGCGGCCAAAGTGTCGTTGTGGGTTTGTCACTAGGTTGTGCGTGTGGATGGAGTTGGACCGACACTATGGATGTAGGTACTTCGGGTGCCCAGATCTGAATGACGACTTCATGGTACTATCAACAACTTCTTCTTTCGTTTCTTGTAAACTATACACAATTTGATCATTTACATCCACACATGTAGCCTTACAAGTGGATCCAATGGGTGGATCGGGAGATGCCCACATGGCCACAGAGGCGGCCCGAAGGAGCTTGAAGACAAAGCTCAATATCTTCTGAGGATGAATGAGGCTCGTGAGGTTGACCGCAAAAATCAGGGAGGACAAAGAGCGACGGATCAGGGCCGATCAGATCCGTCTCAAAGCTAAGGAGGAAGATCCTGCCAGGAGAAGGGAAGAGCTAAGCTTGCGTGAAGCAATCATCAAGCATAAAGAGGAAGAGCTTAAAACTCGAGAGGCAGCACTCAAGAACAAAAGGGATGCAGCGGAACCGTCTTTACGGCGCGACAACAAGGGCAAACAACCACGCTGCACTCAGTAGAACCATGTAATAGACCCAGCAAGTTACCCTAAGGCATGTTTACAATAGTCTGTGGCCTCTTACCAGAGTCACATACATGCCATTGCAAACCACCGTTCTGTTCACTTTCTCTAAGGCATGTTAGGATTAGATTTGGTACAACCTAGAGTACCACATATGCCACGCACCGCTCATTTTATGTATCGCTGGGTTACTCTTTTAAATTGAACATGTGTTGTTTTAATTCTATTTCTCGTAGTTTGCAACACACTTCGTTTATAGAACAGTATTAAAAGACACGAGTAAGTTTTCGGATCGAACCGTATAATGAATATGAAAGAAACGTGAAAATGAACATTAAAATAAAAAAACACATGGAAATAGTGGCCTGTCGGCTTACGGTAAGCCGACAGGCCTATCGGCCGCGCGCCAGCCAACTGGACCTATCGGCCCACCAGTAGCCGACAGCTGCTGCCGACGCTTGTCGGCTGCCTGGCAGCTGACACGTAGGCCTATCGGTTTCTGGACGCCAGATAGGTCCCCTGTCGGCAACTGGATGGCCGACAGGATACTATTTTTATAATTTTTCGAATCCAAATACTAGATTTACAATTAATTATTAAAAAAATATTATTTAAAAAAAAATTCGGCTGATGCCCACCTAGCTGCTGGGAGTTTGGTTGATCTCCGGCCTCTAGCCATCGGATGGGAATAGACGGTGAGATGTAGGTGACCCCAGCGACAGCGAGACATCGCTTGGCCTGAAGTCAGCCGATCTGATTCCCATGCAGACACGTCGTTATCCTGGTCATCCTGGTCCGAGTCCGCGAAGAGGAGGGGAGGGAGGGCCGGGACAGCCTAAGCAGCGGCAGCGTGCGTGGTATATATACGTGATGTATACATGACTTTGCGATACATACGTGATCTGATCTCTTGAAACAAGATTACAGTACATGAGATGATAGATAGATGATCTTACTTGTTCTTTATATAAACAACCAGAGATTGTACAACTAGTAGGACCGAGATACCCTGACCGCAGTCGGCAGGATAAGGAACAGAACAGGAGAGCGTTGCTTGTAGCTTTCTGGCTACATGCGCGCTTTGCTGAATTCGTAATGTAAGTATGCATGATTACCTTATTCCTACTTCAAAATTGAACCTCCTGCCACAGTCTCAACCTGCTAACCGCAGTCCGCCAGTCCAAAGCCTGTGCCCTCCGGCCTCCAGGGCAGCACAACTGCACAAGCATGGCATAATTTTGATGGACTTACGCTTGGGCTAGCGGAGTTGCGATCTTGCCGACGATGCGTCGACGTCACCGGGATGCTTTGGAGTACACCAGCACGGCGAAGCGGTGGTGCCATCCCCGGCCCCACACACCCGTACGCCGGCACTGTGAACCGTCCACTTGATATCGAGAACTTTGGTTGAGAAGGGGTACGCGGGCTTGGATCTCAATCACCCACGACGTCAGCCCATACCATGATCCGGACACAAACGGAAAGATATCGGTTTCTGTGATGGTCACGGTATTGTCGAACTCTGCCCAGTACAATTTCGTATTGGAGGCTTTAACTACAACTCGTATAGGAGGTGGACACATGACTCAGGGCCGGCTGCAGCTTGTAAAGGCCTTGTTCGTTTTCACCAAAATGAAGAGAATTAAGAGGGATTAAATCCCCTACAAGTCAAAATCTCCCTTAATCCCCTTCAATCCTCCTCAATGCCCATAGATGAGGGGCGAAACCAACAAGCTCTAAGCGGATAGAAGATGGTGAATAGGGAGTTCGGCCGTGCAGGAAGAGGACAACATACAATGGAGTGCAAATTGCAGATAGACTATGAAATGTATTTGAGATTTAATCTTGGTTTATGGTGAGTCTTACATTTTACGTGTATAAGATCGTGAACACAAAGCTCATATAACACAACTTGTATTGTTATAAGAGAAAAGTAAAATCATGTATGATCAAGAGCTCATATAGTCTGATATATATGAATGGTTTTTATAGAGGAGAGTTTCTCCTTAAAAGCTCTCTCTTTTATAGTGTGATAAGAAGACAAGAGATAGATAGAATTCTACCTCCATAGGCACCGTGTAGAGGAAGTCTGGTGGGCGGCGGCGTGGAGAAGAAGAACCGTGGCGCTCATGCAGATGGGTAAGTAAATCAAAGAAGGGTAAAACAGTCATTTTAGATCTAAAATACATGTAGTTAGAGTATAAATGAGAGGAAATACCTTTAATGTTATGGAAATCAAGACGACAATGTTAAGGGTTAATTTTACTAAGACGATGATTGCAGTCCTATTTTTGCGAAGCGCATTATTTAGAGTCCTATTTTTGCCATTTTCTCGGTACAATTTCGTATTGGAGGCTTTCGATTCAACTACAACTCATATAGGAGGTGGACGCATGACTTAGGGGAGGAGTCTTTCCATAAAAAGAACAGGGGAAGAGTCTTAAGCGGATAGAAGATGGTGAATAGGGAGTTTGGCCGTGTAGGGAGAGAACAACATACAACGGAGTGCAGATTATAGATATACTATGAGATGTATTTGACATTGAATCTTTATTTATGCTGAGTCTTACATTTTACGTGTAAGATCATGAACACAAGTCTTATATTGTATAACGTGTAGATCAAACGGTTGTTATAAGGGAAAAGTAAAATCATGTGTGATAAGAGTTCATGTAGTCGGATATATATGAACTCCTAAAAAACTTTTATAGTGTGATATAAGAAGAGAAGAGATAGAGATATGAGAATCATATTTCAAAATCTTAATGGGCTCCTCAATTGTTATCTTCTTTTTTTTTTTTTGTTAATGTCGTTTGTGCTTGGCGCCTGCGCAAACGATGGATAAGACTATAATACCATCTCAGCTGCAACTAGTAACGACCGCCAAGGGGCGATCTCCGTGAGGACACCTAATCCTCATCTCGTATAAATTCACCTACACCCTCTGATCCCAAGATATTTTCATCTCACCCAGTCCAACGCCACTCCACCGCTTGTCCTGTTCTTCCCACGACAAAGGCAAAGGGGTGGAAGGAAAAGCCTTCCCCTCGCCGGAGATGCTGCCGTCGGCGACTGGGTACACTGCCGGCGACGTCCATTCGGCGCGCGAGATGTTCCATCCCTTCTGCCTCTGACTTCTTGCGCCCGCGGCCTGGAGAAAAGATTAGTTGGATACTTGATACTTGGATATTGGATCGTGCTCTACATAGCCTTGAATTGAAGGTGAGCGGGCGTGCGTGGGAGGGGAAACCCCGGAAGCGATGAGCTTCAGCGCCGCAAGAGTCGTGGAGCATGGCGGTGATGAGGTGGAGGACGCAGGGGGGATGCCGGCAGAGGTGAGCTGGGAGATGCTCGACAAGTCACGGTTTTTCGTACTCGGCGCCGCGCTCTTCTCCGGTGTCTCCGCGGCGCTGTACCCAGCCGTCGTCCTCAAGACGCACCTCCAGGTTGCTGCCCCACCATAGGCCGCGGCGTCGGCGGCAGCGGCGGCGATCCTCCGGCGCGAGGGTCCTCGAGGGTTCTACCGCGGCTTCGGCGCGTCCCTCGCGGGCACGGTGCCCGCGCACGCGCTCTACATGGCGGCGCTCGAGGTCACCAAGAGCGCCGTGGGCTCCGCCGCGCGCCGCCTCGGCGTCGCGGAGCTGGCCGCCTCCGCCGCCGCCTCGGCCGCGGGCGGCGTCTCCGCCGCCGTGGCCGCGCAGGTCGTGTGGACCCCGGTGGACGTCGTCAGCCAGCGCCTCATGGTCCAGACGGCGCCGCCCGTCGCCGCCGATGCCGCCAAGCGCTATCGCGGCGGCGCCGACGCGTTCCGGAAGATCCTGCGTGCAGACGGCGTGCGCGGGCTGTACCACGGCTTCGGCGTCTCGGTGCTGACGTACGCGTCCTCCAGCGTCGCGTGGTGGGCCTCGTACGCGACGGCGCAGCGGCTCCTGTGGCGCGCCGTCGGCTCCGCGCACCACGACAGCCGCGGCGCCGCCATGGCCGTGCAGGGCGCGAGCGCCGCCGCGGCGGGGAGCGCGTCCGCGCTGGTGACGATGCCGCTGGACACCGTGAAGATGCGGCTGCAGGTGATGGACGCCGGGGCGCCGACGCTGGCGGCCGCGGCGCGCGCTGGTTCGGGAGGGAGGCTGGGCTGCTTGCTACCGTGGGCTCGGGCCCAGGTGGGCGTCCATGTCGCTGTCATCGGCCACCATGGTCACCGCCTCCGAGTTCTTGAAACGGCTCTCGGCCAAGGAAGGCTCCCTCTGAGCTCGACTAGCTCAAAGTGTATCCATGGAAATGAATGGATGATATATCCTTGTAAATGGACATATGATTCACTGGCAATATTGTGTACACCTTGCTCTTGATCGGGATCTTAGTAGGATTCAAGGTTTCTGCTGTAAAAACAAAGATTGTTTATACTGCTTGCAATGTTGTGGTGGATCTCGTTCCTCAATTCTACGAATGTGCGGACCTCGATTCACTGGGAACTGCGGCCACTCAACCTGCTGGTGCACATTTATAATTTTACTGGTAATAGTCTTTTAGCAGGAAAGGGAGCAGGGCCAGAGATATTTCCAGGGAAATGGTTTTGTTGGGTGCAAGAATGGAAGTGCTATTCGAAAGGATTCGGTGACTGTGTCAGGTCAGCATTTGATAAAATTTTGAAAAGTTAGGGTCTGTTTGGTTCAATGTCAAAATTTACTATGCCAATGATTTGGCAAGCCATGATTTTGGTTAGCCTTTGGTTTGCTACCAAAGTGTGACAGAACCTCCTGAATTACCATGGCCTACGTGCACCTGTCGTCGTCCCACGACCTCCGACTACTATGCACGGAAGCCTGATAACTCCGGAAGCCCTGTCGGGTGCTCTCACGAACACCGCAATGTCCCATCGAGGATCATTTCATGGAACGGAAACTAACCATCTTATTACATTCATTCATAGAGTTCAAAATACATCAGAGTAAGAAGCGGAAGAGTACAATTATAGTTTACAATTTTCAGTGATAGTCTTTACAAAACCTCTCGTCGATAGAGACAAGATAAGGTAGCTCTTACACTTATAAGTAAAATAGATGACATCTTACCCAAGAAAGTGCTGATAAGCACATGTCATCTACTGCATAGGGCAGCTCTTCGAGTGCCACCAGCTTGGCGATAGCCAAACCTGTACAGCTCCTGACTTTAACCTGCAACAGGGGGTTAATAAACCCTGAGTACATGGGGTACTCCGCAAGACTTACCCGACTAAAAATTGGGGAGAAGACTCAGGAATACAGGCTGAGGGGAATCAAGGAGAGGCTTTAGCAAGAATTAAAGAATTTTGCAGAAAAGCTCTCTCAATCAGCTTAACATTTAATCTCAAAGCTAGATTGTTTCATTCTGTTATCTCATCATCAATTTCCTTTCCCACATTTACCTAGTTATGAACCACTCTTCGCTGTAAGTCGAAGGATCAAGTCTCCATTAACCGAGGAGCAACGACGATTCGAATCGATTAAGTACCCAGCTGGGGATCCTTATCCACACTGCATATGTAGCACTTAAGCTTGCATATGCCAACCCCGCCTACCACGGCTTTTCCAAAACCTGAACCGGTCCTGTGCCACCCGAGAGCACAGTACTCCTCTTCTCTCCAGGCGCGCCGGCCACGAGGGTACACGCTACTCTCGCCATCTCTCCACTCCCAGTGCATGGTTGTCGGTTCAAGTAGAGGAGCGACCGGAGTCAGAGGCTTTCCGTAGTATGTGGCTAGTTGCAAAGTCTTGATCCAGCAAGCTGACAACGAATGGTCCCTAATGGATACCATTTCGTTTTCTTAATAGACAGTCAAAGAAACTACATTGGGACTCCTTTCTCAATGCAAGTCTACTACCCTGTCAAACAATTATAATAGTTCATAGTAGTATACCCCAACCATACAAAATATCTTTTTCATAAAATCTTAACTATTAAGCATGGCTAAGCATTTTATAAACATTTGCTTTTAAATCAGGTTTTAAGGACAATATATCATGGCAGGTAAATGCAGCAAGTAAGTGACAATCAACTCCTATCAACCTAATGCAGCAATTTAACTCAAGGTGATAAAAATTTATAAAACACAAGGAGGGGCTAATGCACCGGGGCTTGCCTGTTGCTTGGAGCAGATACAACCTTGAAGTCTATCACCGAGAAAACTCCACGTCCAGAGAGTGAAGACCAACTCGGGACTTGCTTCAGATAAAAATATCCCGCGTTCACTACACGAAATATTAATGCATGATGAAATGCATGGCATGATGCATAATGGAAACATACAAATATATTACATTAAATAATAAAGAAAGTTGAATACTACTTTCCTTTGCGATAAAGTTGTAAGCCAACAAGACTAGCTTGTTGTCCAACAACTTGGGTTAGCGGGTTTATGGGTACCTATAAGGAATTCTATGCACGACTTAGGGTACGGAAAGGTCCAAAAGAGAAGTCGTTCTACTCGAGTGTTTTTACCCATGAAGTTGCATCTAAAGAAACAACCTCATGACATTACAGGTCAGGATAGCCTGTAATTAAGGGTTACTTTATTTTAGTAAACCTCAAGGTCATTACCAACTAGCAACAAGGGTCATTAAGGTCCTATTAAGATTCTAATATCATGGTGGTTATTATCTCACCTAATCATTTTATTAACTATTATTAACCACCACATAACAATAACAAATTATTCAACTAAGGACCATGTAAGGTTTTATGATCCTTAGTCTTCACTCAATCCAAAAACCACAAGACACAATACATTTCATATATTAAGACAGAAAATAAATAAATTTATTTAACTACTCAGGCTCTACTGTTGGACCGGCCCGAACAACCAACATGGTCCAGATTTGCTCCCTTATCACTCCCAATACAATTAGCCCGGTCCAATTCGGTTCCAGCCTGCTCTGGCCAAGCCAGAGAGGCGCAGCCATGGCCACCGGCCGGCCAGGCCAAGCTCGGCCAGGGCTGCAAGCGGCCGGAGGTGGCCGAGAGGGCGACAACAGGTCGCAAAGCTCTCAGACCCATGACTCAGGTCATGGTAATCTTAGTTCCCTGATTCGAAGATCCGGAATAAACCCTAAACTATTAACACTTTATATCATTTTTATCCATTTACTTAATTAAGGATAAATCACAAAGCAATTAAATTTATCCAAATGAGCTACAGATTTTTGTGGTGGTAGCTCATGTCTAATAACAGCTACTACAAACATTTCATAATTTTTGGATCAATATTTTGAGCTATAAAAATCAGGGAAATGCCATTTATGAATTAAAACACATATTTTTATAGTCTACAGAAAGTGCTCAAACCATCTATTTCATATTTTTCCCACATTTAGAATATTACAGATCAGCCACAAAATTAATTTCATGATTTTTAGATTTTTAAAAATATTTCTATAAAATAAACAAAACTTGGCACTATTTGCATTTTCTGGAAATTAGGAAAACCAGTTTTTGCAGCGTGAATTGGTTACTGGGCTGGCCTGCCCGCTTCCAATGCGACCTAGCCCAATAGGGCCAGCTCCTGGCCAGCTTGGCCCAACTTCGGAGCAAGCCGGCCCACTATGGTCTAGCCAGGCCCAGCTCCACCTACAGCTCTCTTCTTCTCCCTCAGGTGCCCACCGTGCGCGGCGGCAGCTTCGGCCGCGACCCCCGCCGGCGAGGACCGCACCAGCGAAGGAAAGGGCAGCAACGCGTAGCCCTCAAGCTCATGATTCGATCTACCTCCTTGGACCAGGTTCTCGGGCATGGTGGCGAGCTCGCCGGCATCCATGGCGGCGGCCACAACGGAGCTGTGCGTTCCGGCCATCCGGACGTGGTAGGGTTTGGGCTCATGTTCGGGGAAGGTCCAGGGTGCTCACCTAGCGGCTATGCTCGTGCTGCACGGGGCAGAGAGGGGTTGGAAGGAGCTGGTGACGTCGACGGCGGTCGGGGTGGCGCGCTCCGGCGACGAGAAGCCCGTTCCGGCGATTTCCTGCGTGCAAGCACCAAACCACTTGACCCGCAAGACTCTATGCATCGCAGGGAACCTGAAACAAGAGACAGGATGGAGAAATCCTCACCCGAGCACCTTGGCAATGTCGAGGTGAGCTCGGCGGCGCTTTCTGCCGGACAGGAAGAAGAAGACCGTTACCGGCTGATGCAGACGATTGGGGGGGCATCAAGGATGAATCCTAGAGGTTCCCAGTGATGGGGCAAAGTGGGTGGCAAGAGGAATTTGATGATGGACGAGCAGGCGAGACTAATTACGCCGGCGACCTTATCTCAGTTGACAGCGGCAGAGAGGAGGAAAAGAGTGCGAACCTCGCCGATTTTGTGCTGAAAAGGGAGAGGGGAAGTGCCAGAGGCTTGCCATGACGATTGCTAGGCGCTGCCACGTCCTGGCCGCGCGCTAGCGCGCTAGAACGGCAGCAAAGAGGCGGCGATGGCGGCAACGAGTGACGTGTGCCCTGTTTTGCCACCTCCTGTTACTGTAGATCTAATTATCTAGATTTTGAATCTTTCAAATTACTCAAGATTTTATATAATAAGTCAAAAAATGTCCAAAATAAAAGTTATGGGAAATTTAAAATTGAACAAGTTTTATTTTTGAAGTGCATCCAAATTCTGCTTAATTTTTGAATTATTCAAAAAGGGCCAAAAGGAGGTTTCGAACAGAAACTCAAAAATCAAAATTTTATATAGCAACATCAAAATCTGAAAAAATAAAAGTTGCTCCGATTAATGAGCTCTACAACTTTTATGTGGAATGTTTTCTCAGATTCTCAATAGTTTATGAATTACGGTTTTAAATTCAAATTTGAAGGTAGAAATTTAAGTTTAATTCGACTTTCCAAACAATAACTTGAATAGTTATTGTTTATATCAAAGTTGCTCTATTAAATAAGAGCTACAACTTTGCTTTTGGGACCCAAGCCCAATTCTGAATAGTTTTGAAACTAGGATTTTAGCCCGATTTAGGGTTTTTAAAATTAAATTGCAATTTAATTCACTCTATAGCCCTAAGCACAAGCCATCATTAAAATTTAACTTGTTCTTAGTTGATGCAGGTCAAACTTGACAATATCATTGATGCGATGCTATGCTCATGATGACATGCTCAATTTTTAGTTCAGTAACACCAGGGGTGTTACACAAAGCCTGCCAAAGTCTCACAATTGGTTTGTCAAATCTAATGATAGGTTTTTCCCTAAGTTTTAGCTTGCCAAATCTATGGCATGACAAATTTTGTATATTAACTAAGCAAGCCCTCATTAACAAATACTCCTTCCATGAACTTTGTCTAATGATACAAAAATGTTTTTAAAATTTTAGTCTAATGATACAAAAAAAAATTAATGGCATTCAAATTTGTATTTAGAAATATTTCTAGTGATTAAACTTTGTCTATTATAACTTGTATATATTGTAAGAGAAATTAGTGGTTAAAATATAATTTTTAAAATATCAAATCGCGTTCCATATCTTGTACTCCTTGGAAGTTGATCTGGGAATTTGCAATTTGTGCCTAGTCCACTCTGTTGTGCATCGCAAACTGCAGAAGACAGTTGGACTGACATGCCTCCTCGCCTTATACAGTCATACTCACGTGACAGCTGCTAAGACCTTGCGATAAACTACCCACGGTTGCTTGCTAAACTGAAAGAAGTAGGGCCAATCCCTTCTATGCCATTGAAACTTATACTTATCCCTTACGTACCATTGAAAAATATAAGTTTTCCTCCTATGCTATTGCTTTATATTTTCTCTCCCCTATATGCCATTGCCGTTATATTCTCTGTCAATAATCTCCGTTAGCGCTATGTGTGGCACCATTTTCACTCCGTGTATGTCTACATCGCTGCAAGAAGACTGACCTAGCCTAGCCATTTGACATGCGTATCATAATTTGTCTAGCCATTTGACGTACACGTGTTATAATTTAGACTTATGTAAATACGTTTATCCTAATGTTTTCCTAGTCTACCATTTGACGTACACGTGTTATAATTTAGACTTGCGTACACGTATTAACCCTAGATTCCCGTCTGTTCCCAGCCTAGCACGTGAGATTTTTGACGGAGAATATAACGGCAATGGCATATAATGGAGAGAAAATATAAAGCAATGGCATAGAAGGGAACTTGTATTTTTCAATGGCACATAAGGGATAAGTATAAGTTTCAATGGCATAGAAGGGATTTTCTCAAAGAAGTAAGCTACCATACGAGGAAACACGTATATGATAAGCATTTCAGATCAGGATTAGTACTACCAGTGCTGGCGAATACGCAAGGACCTTTTTCTCCCTACCTTGTGGGGCCACTAGTACACAGGAACTCTATAGTAGCGGTTAATAAGCCATCTTCACTGGCGTTTCACAGGGTCGCCAGTGGGAGAGGCCACTGGAAATAAATCTTTCCACTGGCGGTTCTTTAAAAAAACTGCTAGTGTAAATATATTTCCACTGGCGGTTTGCATAAGAAACCGGCAGTGGAAATATATTTACACTGGCGGTTTTCTTATTGAACCGCCAGTGGAAATATATTTATACTGGCGGTTTACAGGCAACCGCCAGTAGAGATTGCCATCCTTTTTAGGAAATTTCAGCCCCCTACCCGGCCATATATATGTATTTATTTATTTATTGTAGATATTAAGTTGTATTAGATCGTGATAAAATATAGCAAAACAAAATTTAATTATTATACAGTATATTTATATACATCAAAAGATTATGCTCATAATATATACACATATATATATATATGTTCATCAAAGTTACATGTGATAACATCTCAAATTTACACATCTAATTAATAACCCTCTCGGGTAAGCTCTAACATGCTGATTTCCGTTAGCTCTCTGAACTCTTCACTTCCTAAAGTGTCTTGATTGTCGTGATAATTCTCGTTGCTCGGAATAATATGTTTTATGATGAATGAGCACATGTCCTCAACTATGTTGTATAAAGTCTCCGTGCTCATGTTCTGCGCCTTGAGTTTTTTATAATTCCGCAACTGTAGTTATAACTATATTAATTAATATGTATAAACATCATATACACATTTGTAACTTTAAGATTATAATGACTATTACTTACCTTATCAACGTTCTTGATGTATCGTCCGGACTCCCTCATAAACTCACAGACATAGAATCCGCAGTGTACCGATCCGGGTGGTTGCTTGTGGCACTATATATGTAAACAGATAAGCGAATATTTAATTAGTTGCAACATTGTCTTATGTGTTGTATATGGATGATAAATCTGTAGTTATAAATAACTAACATACCAGCCACTTGTAATTTATTGTTAATGGTCCTTTTTTGTTTTTGTCGTGCTTTCCGCCTTTTAATTTATACCACCTATATGCCCTATGATTTCGAAAGAATCACCAAGTTATATATTCTCAATGCAAACTCTCGTCGAGAAAAGAATGCAAATATTTCTTGGCTTACGTACCTCTCTAAGAAGGTCAAGAATGTCGCATACGTAGTGGGATCATAATCTGCGGAGTCAAAGACAAGCACCTTTTCCTGCTTTGGATAAATATAAAAACAAATCCAATGGTCCCTGCACGAATCAAGTTCTCGTGATGCATGAGTCGGGGCCACATATATATATGGATTAAACAATAATAACATTAATTACAAAAAAAAACTCGAGCTTACCTAAAGTTGTATGGGGCCATTATGACTTGCCTATCTTGAAATTGAAGCATTAAATTTCCTAAGTATAGGCAGTATTTGTCCTCCATCTTTTTTTCTAGCTTAGTAATAATCTGCTGAGCTTCTTCCTCAGTCTTGCCCTTCAATTTGTCATTGTCCTTTCCGATCCTGAATGTGTGCCGCTCCTCGCATATTTCGGTGGGGTCAAGATAGCCAATCCTCTCTTCTGCGTGTGAATAAGGATCGATACCAAATCTCTCCTCCTGCTGGTCATGTTGTAGTCTGCAAGGCACATGTGCAAATGAATCTCATAGACTGAAACATAATACATCAAAATAATAATCAAGTGAGTATATGAACGACACTTACAATGCCCACACTGTTACGAGCTGAACGTCGAGTCTCTTGAGGTTCATCATCAAGTGCATGTCCTCGAACGTGACCATAGCTTTACTTCGCCCGTTCATAAAAGCTCTTGGTGGTATACATATGCTCAGAGCGTCGATGCCAACAGAAGCTGCTCTCATGTATTAGTCATGTATTCTTTTAATTAGAGATGGGATTTGGGTTACCTTTTCGCAAGTGAGAAGCGGCCTGCCCGGCACATATGTATCAGGGACATTTTCATAATCCTCTTTCGTTGGCTTCCTGATCTGTATGGTCTTCACAGAAGATTTCCCCGATTTCTCAGCCTCAGAAACTCAATGACACGACTTGTGCGGCTGCGTGCTATTCCTGACAACTACAGCATGGTCCTAGCAGTTTTTTGCTTTGGCCGGTGTGGCGAGACCATTTTGGGAACAACATTCCTCTTCTTTGCTGGTGGGGGGTTTTTTTCTTTGGTTTGTGGGGCTGACGGGGTCGATGTTTGCTCATGTTGTTTATCTTGTGGGCCTGTTGGGTCAATGTTTCCTCATGTTGTTTCTCTTTGCTTGCTAGGGAAGGTGAATAGTTGATAGGAGATGCTGGTGGCGGAGGTTCTGGAATTGGATGCACAGGCGAATTTGGTGAGCTAGGAAGATGTCGGTTAGGTGATGACGACGACGGTGGGTCATTATGAATGCTATGCTCGGTAGATGGTGGTGGCCCACTCAACCTGATGTCTCGCCTAGGCCAAAGGATGAAATTCTTGATGGCTTGTCCCAGTGTTTCAATGCCCTCGGGTGCAGGGATGTCCAACATGTCATCCTCATGTCCTTACACTATGGTCACCACTTTGACCTTGCAGTACTCATATGGAATGTTTGCACCATGAAACGTCCGTCCAAGGATTGAGAAGCCAGTGCCTACTTCCCCAGTACGAACATTGGTAATGCCATAGCTTATGACTAGTGAGCAAGGCGTTGGCATGTCAATGGCATCAACTGGATAGCGAACCTTTGCCGTAGACGTGACACTGCTTGGAGCATTTGGAGACTGTGCTATCAACTGCTGAGCTCCCAAGGGCTGTGTCACCGGCACCAGCTGCATCTGCGGAGACTGTTGGGTGTTCATCCTTTGTTGAACAGTAGACATGACACCCACCAATTGCTGTGCAAGCTCGATATCAGGATTTGCTACTAATTTAGTCACCATGTCTTTGAAGGCTTGCTTTGCCTGCTCCTCAAGAAAATCTTTCAAGTCCTCCTTGTATTGATCACGCTTCTTGTACATTTCGGCCCACTCCTCGCCGAATCCTTCTTTCCATCCTAGCCTTGACGAGATGCCTCGTACACGACCAGGGTGCTCGGGGTTACCAAGACCAAGAGTATGGATGTCCCGCTCCCTTTGTGGCCTGGCACTTCCTTCCTTCACATGAGCTGCCGCCTCATAAATATTCTTTGCGGCTTCTTCAACCATTGGATCAGAAAAAGATGCACTTGACTCCAATATTTCTCTTGGTTTGCGAGCATGAAGCCAGTTCACGCTCCTTTCGCCAAGTTCTTCAGACAACACTGGCAACCCTGCTGCCTTCTTCGCAGCCTCTTCTTCCCTCCATTTGGGAACCTGCCGCTTGTAACCACCTGTGCCAAGGTGGTGGTGGTACTTGTTCTTCTTAGCAAGTGCTGAGTTCGCTTGGCTCCGGGCCAAGAATTCTGGGTTAGTCTTCTTCTCTTTGAAAACAGCCCACTAACCTTCTGTAATGTTATACTTGCTGGTGGGGTCCAACCCTGTCTTCACATATTTGCTGTTCAATTCAGACCTCCAGTTGCGAAATGTGATGGCCAACTGCCTTATTGCATAACCCTTTACGAGTTCCTCTGAACCCCGAGGCAGGACAAACTTCTCTGACAACTTTTGCCACAAGTTTGCCTTGACCGAATCTGGCACATCTTTCCACTGAGATATTATGATATCAAGATTATCCCTAACTAAGAAACCAATCACGTTCCGAAACTTAGCTTGCACCTCTTGTGGAGTTAGGGGCTCTCCTTTTGTACTTACGTCCAGCACCCTATATGTGTTACCATCCCACTTGTTTGATCCCCTGTCACCTCGTTTTCGATCACTCAGTTTCCTCTTCCTTGATTCTTCAGTGCTCGTATTGGTAGGTTCTGGCCCTTGGTCTTTGTGTTGCAATTCTTCTTCTCCTAGTTGTCGCATTTGAGACACGACCTCCTGCTCATAAAATTGGGCGCACACATGAAATCATGGATGAGTACATATATAGATAGAAGGGATTCGTTGAACTCCGTGTATGTTACCTCGTCTTCTCGTGGATCGTAAGTAGGGTCGCGCTCCATTTCACGACGAGCCTTTCTATCTACGCTGGGACACGGATTACTTGGACTTCGATATTGTTGCTCACTCGGCTCGTTATGTTGAGAGGACTCTGATGGTGAAATCGTCATCGCGGTAATCTAACATAAAATATAACTCTAATTAAACTAAATTTTTTTAATGTGTTGAAACAAAGTTCATCGAGCTTGCATATATCACATCACATATATCACATCGCATATATACATCTCTCTTTATAATTTTTTATTTTAGCATTTTACATCTGAAATAAGAGATGGCATATATATCACATATATCACATATCACATATATCACAAAAATTGAAATACACATGATAATTGGAGGAATTGAAATACACATATCACATATATCACAAAAAATGAAATACACATGATAATTAAAACTATTTAAACAATATGAAAAACCTAACTAATAATTAAACAATATGAGAATGTCTTCGTATATACAATATTTTTTCCCAATATGAAAAATCTGAAATAAACCTAACTAAAAAATTAAATCCTAAGTAAACAATATAAAAAACCTAACTAATAAAAGTTAAACTCTTCTCTCATCCTTTCCCTCTCAGCTAGCAGCCGGCCCATCCCTTCTCCTCCACTGCACAGCAGGCCCACTAGCCTTCCTCCTGTCCTAGGCCGAGCGGCCTAGTGCCTCTCTCCTTCGCCTGGCCCGTTAGCGCGCGCACGCGGCGCAACCACACGCCTATGCCCCTGAACCTAGACAGCCGCCGCCGCCGCCAGGGCACAGCCCGCACTCACCCGCCACCGCGCGCCCACCGCCACCACGTGCGCACCACACAGTTCCACCAGAGAAGGGAAAGGAAGCTTGGCGGCTTACCAATGAAGTCCTTCGGTGGCGCGGCGATGGATGACGACGATGATGGCGTGGCGGGAGCGTGGCCGTGGGGGGAGGCGGCCGGCACGGCTACGGCGAGGTGCTCGGTGGGGCGAGCGCACGGCTGTGGCACCAAGTGCGTCACAAATTTCGGCGAGGCGCGTGGTGGGGCGAGCGCACCGACTGCGGCGAGGGCACGGAAAAATCCAGCAGCCTGACGGCGTCGGCGAAGAAATGGCGGGCTCCTCTGGACTTAGCCAAATTTCGGACGGGGAGCGTGCGTTATATACTGGTAGGAGTTGTACTGGCGGTTGTCCTAAGAAACCGCCTGTGTAAATGATTTACACTGGCGGTTCGCATTAAGAACCGCCAGTGCAAATTTTTTAAATTTAATTTTTCAATACAGAGTCTTTATGTTTTATTAAGCTAGGGTTTTAGTTTACCTAGGGTTTAGGGTTTAGGGCTTAGCGAGGGTGGTATCCAGAAATGTTTAGCTAGGGTTTATGTTTTTGTTAGGGTTTAAGGTTTTTTAGGGTTTAGGGTATAGCTAAGGGTTTAGGGTTTAGTCGTTAGCTAGGGTTTTAGGGTTTTGTTAGGGTTTAGCTAGGGTTTAGGGTTTACCTAGGGGTTTAGGGTTATTGGATAAATGTAAACATGTTCAAATAGAGAAATGTAAACATTTTAAAACAGATAAATGTAAACATGTTAAATGTAGCATAGGATACATGTTGAAATAGAAAATGGATTACATGACAAATGACAAATAGAATCTAGCCAGCTACTGTTCTTCCTTGTCCATCGGGGCACACCCATGGCAACGAACTTTGTGGGATGCTTCGTTCAATGTGTCTTATCTTCACTGGATGGTCTACAAAGAGAGACATGTCGCTGAAGTGGTTAAAGCCCTCCAGATTAGTTACACCATCAACTCCTAGAGCTTGTTGCTTCCCAGGGAAAACTATATGCTTCGGCTTGTCAGAACTTTTCTTCTCATTTTTAGAAAGGATTTATTCAGCATAGAAGACCTGTATGGCACGGTTAGCAAGGATCCACGGGTCATCTTTGTAACCTACCTTACTTAGATCAAGAGTTCTGAGCCCATAGTTGTCCACTATGACATGTTTGTCTTCAACCCATTGGCATTGAAACACAGGCATCTGAAATGTATCATTGTCTAGTTCCCATATGTCCTCAACGAAGCCAAAGTATGTACTAATCTCACCAGTTGCATCATATATGGCCTCGCATCGAACACCACTGTTTTGTGCCATGCTCTTTTTGTCCTTGGACTTGGTACAAAATGTGAAGCCACTGATGTCATAGGTTTGCCATGTCATGACCTGGCGTGATGGTCCATACGATAACTTCTTGATGGTTTGTTCCTCAAATGTTTTCCCATCTGGAATGTCCTGCTCCCTTAGCCATGCGATGAACCGACGCTTGTGTTCCTGCTTGACCCAATCGTCCGTGTGCACACCATTATGTTGGCGAAGATCATTCATGTGACGCTCGATCAAAGGATCCATTATCGAGAGCTGATGCAGGATGCTATAGTGTGCTTCGAGGACTACCTTGTAATCTGACGGGATAAAAGATTTTCGTCCAGTCCTCCCACTTCCATGCAGCCTACCCTCGTGTCGTGACGGGGGCAAACCTATTGCAATCTGGTCTTTTAGGACACTATTGCAGAATGGGCCACCAGAAATAATGGCCTCTTCGGTACAGTACCCTTCTATCATGGACGCCTCAGGATGAGCACGAGTTGATACATAGCCATTCAGTACTGACATGAAATGCTCATAAGTCCACATCTCATGCAAATTTGTAGACCTTGTTCGAAGAAATACAGATGAAAACCGTCCACTTGAGAATTTTTAAATTTGTAGACCTTTCAAACCTTAGTTCACTAAAATTTAGAAGAATATTGTGTGTTAAGACTCATTCTCAGTGTCAAAGATTGAATATTTGCAAATAATAAAGATAATTTATAATAAAAAAATAGAAAACTAATTAACAACCTATTAACATAATTAAAAAATAGAAGAATAATGTGTTCTAACAAAGGATTGAATATAGACACCCAATTAAAAAAATAGAAAAAACTAAAAAAACTAGCTCTCCCTACATGAATACACAAGAGCACACACCATTCATGGAAACAACTAATATAATCTAAATTGAGAAGTAATTATGAAAAGGGAGAGAAGAGATACACTATCTAACCATCATAAACAACCTAATTTGAATAAATAATGGCAATAACCTATCAATCATTCTCTCTAACTCATGGCAAACCCTAGATCCAAAAAGTAGATTAAATTGAGCAAAGTAGATTAAAAAGAGGCAAAAGATACATAAACTAACCTTTCTTAGCAACCTCCTCCAAAGAAATGAAGAAGAAAACCTCCCCCCTTGTATTTTGGCAGATCCAGACCTCCATAAATGCTTCCAATGGCGGCTGGCTACGAGTAACTATTCGGTCGGGGGGAGAAGAATGGGTATTTATAGCAGATTTCACACTGGCAGTTGGCCTAACGAACCGCCAGTGCAAATCAATTAACACTGGCGGTTTTCTTAAGCCAACCGCTAGTGAAAATCGTAACTTAACACTGGCGGTTGGCTTAGCTCAACCGCCAGTGTAAATGGTGTTTACACTGGCGGTTTCCTTAAGCCAACCGCTAGTGTTAAGTTACGATTTTCACTGGCGGTTGGATTAAGAAAACCGCCAGTGTCAAGTGATTTGCACAGGCGGTTCTTAACTCTGGCCCTCCATTTTATTTGCACTAGCGGCCGGTGAATGAAACCGCCAATAAAAAAATGCCCGGCGCCACTGTAGAGCTCCTGTGTACTAGTGGTCATGCTGAGGTGTAATATAACTTTGCTTGGAATATCTTGCCATTATGTCATCCAAGTCATTCTGGATTAGGTTTGGTCCTCGTGGTTGATGGTAGGACAAGGACCAGCAATGGCGATCCAGCAGCTGTGTACCCCCCTACCTAACCAATGACCACCTACTTTCTCCTGTCACAACGACAGTCCCTGCCTTGTGCAAACGCTGCATCGCGCCACTAATTCTGCTTTGTGAGTTTTTTTCCTCTCAAACACGACTTCACGTATCTTTTTCATTAGGAAGAAGCCGAGACCGGCAAGAACAACACGACCACAGAGAGAGTGGTAACAAAACATCACAAACACGACAACCAACACTACAAACAGCAAGAACAAGGAGGAACACCCCACCCATCCACACAACAACATCACAACGGTCGAAACTCAGTAGCCGCTAACCCCGCAGGCGGAACTGCGAGGGGCTTCACACGCTCGGCAGCAACTGCCCGAAGGTCGAGCCAAGCGCGACATTGGCGGCCAGAGCAAGACCACGATGACGGCGCAGGTACAGAGGCATCACATGCTCGGTAGCGACTGCCCAGGTGGAGCCAAGCGCGTCATTGGTGGCCGAGGCAAGACCACGACGACGGCGCAAGCACAATAGCGCAACACCGGAGCTTGACGAGTCAGAGCGACGGCGGAGCTCGAAGCTCACGCAAAGGAGGGGGATGCAGCTGGCGACACGACAGGTCTGAGGCGGACTGCGGATGGCGACGTAGGGGCTCGCAGGGGTCTTCAACGGAGCCTTCAGGAAGGGGATGACGCCCTCGGATGCCAACTGCGTTGAGATGAATCCACCGGAACTTTCGTTCCTAAACCCCGGCAGCCAGTCGATGACAGCTAGAAGACGATGCCTTCAGGAAGGTGATGACGCGGCCGCCACCGTCGTCGTCCCAAGGCACAAGGCCTGGGAGAGGGGGTTTTCACCTAGACTGTCGTCGACCGCAGTCGGCACCGCCTCGACGCGCGCTGTCCGTCCACCCACCGCCCGATGGGGAGGACAAGCGCCGCCGCCCCACGAACATCACCAGGGCCCAACTGGCCAGACGGCGTGGCGGAGGAGGGGGTAAGGTGGGAGGACAGCGAGGTAGAAGGCGCGCCGGACCCGCGGCCACCGCATGCCAGAGGGGCATGTAGGCGAGGGGCCACCATCGGCCAGGACTCACCGCCCGCCACCGGAGCAGGGGGAGATAGGCCGCCGGACACTAACCGATGAAAGGATCTACAATGGCCTAGAGGGGGGTGAATAGGCCTAAATAAAATTCTACACACACACTAATTCAACTTGGTCAGAGACAGCCAGAAGTTCCTGCAGTTTGCGTTGGAACTTCTGACGGCGTTAGAAGTTCCGGCTCAAACTGTCGGCGGTTCCGACACCTACGGTGAAATTAGCCCTAGTGGCAAAATGAACTTTGTTGTGCTCGAATTCTTACAACCCATTTACCCAGCGATGAAGTGACGTAGCATGTGTAGTTCCTCAGCTCCGGAGATGCTCCAAGTCACAAGTGGAGCTCAAACCCTAGGAAATAGAGGGAGATAGAGAGAGACAAGTGTTGACTGTAACACCCGAAAAATTGCATTCTTTTAAATAGTGGGAATTTATTTAATTATGCAATTAGTTGATCATTGCAATATAGGGAAATAATAATTTTTCACAAATATAAAATCAAACCTAGGTCATACACATGTAGGATACATTCATGCTGGAGCATTTCTTCTTTGTACTGTTGTAGCTTATTTGAATTTTTTTCAAATATTTCAAAACCCAATTTGGAAATCCTTTTGGATAATGAAATTGGAAAATGGAAAAGGTAATAGAGAAGAGCTCTTCCCCTCTCCTTTCTGGCCCAGCTAGCAAGTCGGCCTGCCTTCCCCCTCGGCCTGCTCCCTCCTCTTCTCTCCAACCTGACTGGGCCGAGGCCCAGCTAGCCACCCAGAGCTGAAGCCAACCACAGCAGCGCACCCTCCTTCCTCCTTTGCAGCTAACGAGCGGGACCCACGGGTCAGCCCCTTCCTTCTCCACCTCCCTCGCCGCGCGAACAGAGACGCCGCTGCCGTGTTCATCCGCCGCGGCCGAGCACGCACGCGCGAAGCGTCCCTCTGCCGTGACTGCCAGCCCGACCCCTAGCACTCTGTGCTACCGACCTGTGGGACCCACAGGACAGCCCCTCCCCTTCCCTCTACGCCGCGCCGAGAGTACGAAGCAGAGAAGAAACGGCCGAAGCCGATTTCACTGCTCGCCGTGTTTGATTCAATCTCCGAGATTGTCATCACGCCTCGGGAGTACTTAAGCAGCGCCACACCCCCTCGTAGCCGTCACCCAACCCTAGCCGCCTCTTCTCGCCGCCACTGCCTGAGCTCCCGCGAGAACCGACCAGCCGCCGCCGCCGCGAGCAATTAGCTCGATTCGCCACAAATTTCCTCCCGGTAAGCCTTTGAGGAGCTTCGCTGTGATCTTGTGAAGTTCCCGAGCACTTTCCCCCTTCGATTTGTGCACATGACACGCCTCCGCCGCCGTTGCAGAGAGCCACCGTCCGCCGCGTCACGCTGCGAGCTATCTCCGAGTCGATTTCCGACCTTCCCATCACCCTAGGTGAGCTTGCGATGCTCTGCTCTTTCTCCCGGTACCCTTCCCGATCTATTTCATGCACCGAAGGCCGAGTTCACCTTCTCCGGCGATGCGCCGGCCATGGCGCTGCCGTGGCCTCTCTGTTTTCCGGCCGGCCGCCGCCCATACCCCCGATCTATTCTCGGCCGTCGGTTTTAAATCGGACGGCCCAAAATAGAAGATACCCCTTCGGTCGCCTTTTTGCAAAAGAGACCCCGACGTTTTTAATGTTCAAACCCGCACTCCTTGGCGCCTCTAGCCGGTTACGTTTTGTCCTTTCAAAAGCATATTTCCTCTCGGTATTCAGTAAAATACGTTTTCCAGTTTAAAAGGCGTCATTTCAATTTGGTGTAGATGAAAATGTGTTTTCAGATTTGAAACCAAAATTGTTTCATTTATAATTTCCACGTTTTAGCTCCGATTTGAACGATTCAAATTGCGTTAGATTCGTAATTTCATAATCTATCTGATGGTACCACTGTTTCATATATTTTCAACTTTTAAAATTCGAGATTATATTTAATCTATTATTATTCTATTATAAATCTTGTAAAATTCATATCTTCCTCGTTTTAAATCCGATTTGCGCAAACTTTATATCGATGTGATCGTAGCAACGTATAGATTAGTTTTATAAACTTTTTATTTTGTTTTATCTCTGTTGGTATACTGTTCTAATCAATAGC
Organism: Eremochloa ophiuroides; assembly: GCA_038502445.1. Lineage (NCBI taxonomy): Eukaryota > Viridiplantae > Streptophyta > Magnoliopsida > Poales > Poaceae > Eremochloa > Eremochloa ophiuroides. The sequence goes on from JAHLJS010000002.1 coordinate 45,095,034, forward strand.
TTTGTTTGCTTTGCATGATTGCACTGGATGTGTGTATGTTGATTTGGTGATCGAGTATAGACGGTGAGCTTTACGTGGGTGATCAAGATCAGTACTTCGACAACCCGGATCACCAGGAGTTTGCTGATCAAGGCAAGTATTCGTATGGATCATCCTTGTTGTCCTATTCACCAAATAAATAATTGCATTTGCATGTGTCTTCCTTGTTAACCATAGTTACTTCCTAGTTTTGTTATCCTGTTCCTTGCAACCTATGGGATTATGCATATGGTAATTGATGCTAGTGCGTTATTGGTATCATGATCATGTAAACTGATTAATTGAATATGCAATAAGGATTAAAAGATGCCTTTTTAGCAACATGGAACTAGGGGATTGGGGCATAGTTTTGTGATGCGCCATATCCTTCCCCCTTGGTAATGATCTGTCAGCAAAAGCTAGGACTTACAGTGCAACTACGAGGGCTACATGGCTCTGGTTTTAGTCAAGTATAGGTCCCTTTTTCTAGCTTGTTAGAGGTTACCGAAAGGCGTGATGGGGCCTGACGACTCGGGTATAGTGCGGCTCCTGTCCGAGTGTGTATAACCTGCATGACCTTGTGCCACGAAGAAGGGGGGCTCTACATCTGCTTGCTGGGTCCCTAGCGGCCCTAACTTGTTAGACGAAGTATTTTGAAAGACTTCATAGTGAAACCCTGCTCACTCACCTTGGTAGTGTTATGGGAGTAATTAACCCGAGAAAATGGGAATCACGGCTCATAGTGAAAGTGCACAACCTCTGCAGAGTGTAAAACTGGTATACTAGCCGCGCTCACGGTCACGAGTGGCCCGGAAAACTCACGGAGTAGTTATTTTTCGGGGTGATGTTTACTTGTTGCTAGTCTATTTATTGCTACTCATTAATTATGTTTACTATGATCATGAGAATGAGCTTATTAACTTGTTGCTATTCAATTGCATAAAAGGTGATTAATTAAAAGCAAACAGCTGTTAAACCCGTGTCAACCTTTTGAGCCTCATGAACCCATGCTAGTCTTGTTGAGTACGACATGTACTTACGCTTGTTTATTTTTCATTACTTGGTTAAAAATCCCGGATGGGTAACAGATGGTGATAGTGATGAGGACTACCAAGAGGACTACTAGACTTGTGCTTCACCAGTCGAGGTCCCTGTGCTATGGAGCTACCGCGAGAGTTATCTTTATTTTCTGCTGTGTACTGACTTTGATATTATTCGCTATGTAATAAACATTGGTTATGATACAATTTATGCAATTTGTTGGCTTATGTGTGTGACTGATCACTGGGCGCACATAAGATTATGCATCCCATTTTATCCTTAAAATTGGGTGTGACAAATTGGTATCGGAGCCGTGTTGACTGTAGGACACAAGCCTAGTTAGCACTGGATAGCCCTTAGCTTTATTATCTCTTTTACTTGTTATATTAATTTGTTACAAGTTTTTGCTGATATCCTACCCTTGTCCATTGCAAAATTTTGACTTAATCTTAATTCTTGTAGATGGCCAACCTTAAGCGCACTGCTCGCAAGCGTGTCATGCCACCTAAGAGGTACCTGTAGGGCTTCATCTCTAGCGGACGTGTTTCTCGACCGGAGGTACCCGTGGAAGATCCCGTGGAAGACGTACCCGTGGAGGAGCCCCAGCAGGAGGTGCCCGCAGAGGAGCCCAGTGAAGAGCCCTTGGAAGACAGCTCCGAAGACGTACCTATGGAGGAGCCTCAGGAAGATGAACCCGAGAAGGTGGAGCCGCAGGGCGACCAGGATTGTGCTGGCGACCCTGATGACGGAGATGATGGAGGCGACTCGGATGACTCCGACGACCCCTGATGACGATGGCGACGACGATGGAGACCAAGGTGGAAAACCCTGGGTGGGAATGATTCACTATGATCATCATGGTGATGACTACTACCACCCGCTGCTCCTCGACTTGGTGCGCCGCTTCTACCCCAACGCCTCGGTGCTGTACAAGACGGAGCACTGGAAGCACCCTGACTATGCCGACTACTATGAGACGAAGGTGTACATCAAGGAGGGAAGCCAGGTGAAGAATATCCACTATGCTGTCTCCGTTCGACTCTCCAAAGCTGCCGCCATCAAGGACGCCGCACGACAAGCTCTTATGGTGCACCGCCATGAGAATTGGGACATCATCAAGTGGGAGATGCACCGCTACCTTCCCCGCCGTCAGAGTGGCCAAGCTAACTGCAGCATCGCCGGTCCACTTGGAGAAGTGAACGCCCGACTCCACGCTGCCTTGGAGTGTTTGGCCCAGACCAACACCTTTCTGGACCAGACACTGGATGAGCTAAACGCCAGGACTGAAGCTAACTACAAGCTCAGCCGGGCAGTGGATGAGTTGAACAGGCAACTCGGTGTTGGACCCCCTCCGCCATCACAAAGGTGCCCAGCTGAATCGCCGCCAAGGAACCGAGGTGACCATGGAGATGTTCACACCCGCACCGACATCGATCCCTAGAGGAGTTACCCCCAGTTAGTAGCAAAAGACCCTAATAGCGCAAGTTGAGTCAAGTCGAGTCTAGTTCGTGTCTTGTGAACTTTTGTGCTAGGTTGCTTTTCTTTTGAACAATGCTTGATTTGGAGTTTGTAATGAGTGCTGAGATTGTGGGCATGATCCGCAAATCTCTTTATATAGGTTTGAATTAATGCATAATAGTTTGGGTTGACTATCTCAGTTTCCAGCAGTGCTGTTTTTCAGACCTTTTTGTCTTAGTTATTTTTCCTATTTAATTATATACGACCAAAAATCATGAAAAATTTTTGTGAAAAACTAGACTTCTGTAGTTTTCTTTGGCCGCAAGATAATCTCAATATCAATTATGGTTTGGGAGAAACAAATGTCACAAGTCAAAGTTTCTGCGCTGTCTGTTACTCTAGAACAGTTTCGAATCAAATCTGTTTTTGATAAACTTAACGACAGAATCTGGAGAGATAGTCTGAATAAAAGTTGTAGAATTTTTCTCATGCTTTCCAACCATGTATAGCATGTCTCTGTTTGACTTCGGGAACTCCAGATATGACTGTTTTTCTACTCTACCATTGTTGGATCGCGCCCAGAATTTCTTGTTCTAGTATTTTAAGTGTTATTTTAATGGAAAAGAATTCTAAACCTCACCTCAATGATTTGAACAGCAGATGGCCCACACCAGGAGGAACCCAAGGGGTGATGGTACCTCTGAAGAAAATGCTAATCCACCACCACCTCCATCCACAGCCTAATATGGAGCAACTGATGATGATGCAAACACAGCTGATGCAGCAGATGGCCCAGAACATTCAACTGCTGCAGCGAAACAATGGCAACGGGAACCCACCTCCACCACCCCGTGACAAGAGAAGCGAATTCTTGAAGGGACACCCTCCCACTTTTGACCATTCCAGTGATCCTCTCCAAGCTGATGATTGGCTGCGTGCAATAGAAAGCCAGCTGGAGATCGCCCAATGCAACGACGTCGAGAAGGTTCTCTATGCATCTGGGCAGTTGCAGGGAGCTGCTCTGGATTGGTGGGAGTCTTTCTGTTTTGGACGTGCTGACCCCATCTCTTGGCAGCAGTTCCGTGATGGTTTCCGCAATCATCATGTGCCTGCGGGTTTAATGAAGCTGAAGAAGAAGGAGTTTCTTTCTCTGAAGCAAGGAGGCATGCTAGTTGCCGAGTACCGTGACAAGTTCATCCAATTGTCGCGGTATGCTCCAAAAGAGGTTGAAGATGATGCCAAAAAGCAAGAGCTCTTCTTGGAGGGACTGAATGATCATCTCCAGTACCAGTTACTCTCCCACACTTTCGCCAACTTCCAACAGTTGGTGGACAAAGCCTTGATCATCGAGAGCAAGTGCCGTGAGATAGATGAGAAGAAGAAGAAGAGGAAGTTTCAGGGGCAGTCGTCTGGAAGCAACAGCCGCTTCCGTAACAACCAGCAGCAGCCTCAGCAGCAACAACATTTCCAGGGACAGTCTGGATTCAAGAATAATTTCCAGAATCAACAACGTTCCCAGAACCAGCAGCGTTCCCAGTACCAGCGACAAAGTGGCAACCAGGCGCCACAACTGACTGCTCCCAACAACATCCCAGTGAAGAATGGTGCCCCCAACAAGTGTTTCCGCTGTGGCAAAGAAGGACACTTGTCCTACAATTGTCCTGAGAAGCAGAATCCCCAAGCCTCCCAGAAGCAGAACAACCAGCAGAGAGTGCCACCTCACACCGGGAAGGAGAACCATGTGTCGGTTGATACGGCACAGGAGACTCCAGAGGTCATGATGGGTACGTTCAATATCGACTCCATCCCCGCTACAGTTCTTTTTGACTCTGGTGCTTCGCATACTTTCATTTCGCATACATTTGTTAGAAAGCATGGTATTCCCCTTAGTGTCATGAAACATCCTATTATGGTTTCTTCTCCGGGTGGTGTTATGCAAGCTACTCTTCAGTGTCTCCCGATTACTGTCTCATTAAGGGGGGTAGAATTTGAGATAACCCCTACCGTGTTAAATACTGCCAGGAATTGATCTTATCCTGGGTATGGATTGGATGATGAAGAACGACATCAATATAAAGTGCAAGGAGAAGGTCGTGACTATCACTACCCAGAAGGGAGATGAGGTCAGAGTTGAGGTTGCTTTGCAAGTTCAACAGAAAGCCACAGTACATCAGCTCAGAGAAGAAGTGCAGCCGGATAACTCAGTGGTGGATGAGTTTGACAGATGAGTTGCCAGGTATGCCGCCTGACCGTAACATTGAATTTATCATTGAGTTGTTACCTGGTACTGCACCTATAGCTAAACGTCCATATAGAATGGGAGTTAAAGAATTAGAAGAACTTAAGAAACAAATTAAAGAACTGTCAGAAAAAGGTTTCATTCGTCCTAGTTCTTCACCTTGGGGAGCCCCGGTTATTTTTGTTGATAAGAAAGATGGTAGTCAAAGGATGTGTGTTGATTATCGGTCACTGAATGAGGTCACCATTAAGAACAAGTAACCGTTGCCTAGAATTGATGACTTATTTGATTAGTTGAGAGGTGCTTGTGTGTTTTCCAAGATTGATCTCCGTTCAGGTTATCATCAGTTGAAAATTCATGACTCTGACATACCTAAGACTGCATTCACTACTCGGTATGGATTGTATGAGTATACGGTAATGTCCTTTGGTTTGACTAATGCACCTGCCTACTTCATGTATCTGATGAACAAGGTATTCATGGAATTCTTGGATAAGCTTGTTGTGGTGTTCATTGATGATATCTTGATCTACTCCAAGAATGAAGAAGAGCATGCCGAACATCTGACATTGGTTTTGCAGAAGCTCAGAGAACACAAGCTGTATGCCAAGCGAAGTAAGTGCGAGTTCTGGTTGAGAGAAGTTGCTTTTCTAGGACATATTGTGTCCAATGGTGGAATTTCTATAGACCCAAGCAAGGTGGCAGACGTGTTGAATTGGAAGCCGCCAACGGATGTGACTGGCATTCGTAGTTTTCTTGGTTTAGCTGGTTACTACCGAAGGTTCATTGAAGGATTCTCCAAGCTTGCGAAGCCAATGACTTCCTTGCTAGAGAAGAATGCCAAGTTTGTGTGGTCTGAGAAGTGTCAAGCTAGTTTTGAAGAATTGAAGAAGAGATTGACAACAGCGCCAGTGTTGGTTTTGCCGGACCTAAGTAAGAAGTTCTCTATCTATTGTGATGCTTCCCGCCTAGGTCTTGGTTGTGTTCTCATGCAAGAAGGAAGAGTCGTAGCATATGCATCGAGATAGTTGAGGAAGCTTGAGTTGAATTATCCTACTCATGATTTGGAGCTAGCAGCTGTGGTTCACGCTCTGAAGTTATGGAGGCATTATCTGATTGGTCATAAGTGCGACATTTATACTGATCATAAGAGCTTGAAGTATATCTTCACCCAGTCAGAGTTGAATTTGGGGCAACGTCGTTGGTTGGAATTGATAAAGGACTATGACTTGGAAGTGCATTATCATCCAGGCAAAGCAAATGTTGTGGCCGATGCTCTTAGTAGAAAAAGTTATGCTAATGAGATTCGAACAACCACTATTCCAGCAGAGTTGTGTGCAGAGATGGAGCGTCTCAACTTGGGAATTGTGATCAATGCTGTTGAGATGGAGGTTGAACCCACACTAGAGCAAGAGATATGAAAGGCTCAGTTGGAAGATGAGAAGCTCAAAGAAATAGCAGAGAACATTGTGGTTGGAAAATCACCCGGATTCAGGCTAGATGAGAATGGAACCTTATGGTTTGGGAAGAGACTCTGTGTACCTGAAGTGAAATCCATCCGAGACGCTATACTGCGTGAAGCTCATGAGTCAGCATATTCTATACACCCAGGAAGTACCAAGATGTATTTGGATCTGAAGGAAAAATATTGGTGGGTTGGACTGAAGCGTGATGTAGCAGAATATGTGGCTATCTGTGATACCTGTCAGAGAGTTAAAGCTGAACACCAGAGGCCTGCAGGATTGCTACAACCACTAAAGATACCTGAGTGGAAGTGGGAACAAGTCGGTATGGACTTCATAGTTGGATTGCCACGTACTCAGAGAGGTTATGATTCAATCTGGGTAATTGTGGATCGACTGACTAAAGTTGCTCATTTCCTCCCCGTCAAGACCACCTATACCGGAGCAAGACTTGCAGAGTTGTATATGGAAAGGATTGTGTGTCTACATGGAGTTCCAAAGAAGATAGTGTCCGATAGGGGTACGCAGTACACCTCACAGTTTTGGCAACAAGTGCATAGATCATTGGGAACACAGTTGAATTTCAGTTCTGCATATCACCCTCAAATTGACGGTCAAACTGAACGGATTAATCAGATTCTGGAAGATATGTTGAGAGCTTGTGCTTTACAGTATGGAACGAGTTGGGATAAGAGTCTGCCGTATGCGGAGTTCTCTTATAATAATAGTTACCAAAAAAGTCTCAAGATGGCACCCTTCGAAGCATTGTATGGACGCAAGTGTAGGACACCCTTGTTTTGGAATCAAACTGGAGAAAGTCAAGTGTTTGGACCAGATGTGTTGAGAGACGCAGAGGAGCAAGTCCAGACAATGAGAGAGAACTTGAGAATAGCACAATCTAGACAGAAGAGCTATGCGGATACACGGAGAAGAGAACTAGCTTTTAATGTAGGAGACTATGTATATCTTAAAGTGTCCCCGATGAGAAGTGTGAAAAGGTTCAACAGCAAAGGAAAATTGGCACCAAGGTATATTGGTCCTTTCAAGATCCTAGAGAGACGTGGAGAAGTGGCATATCAGCTAGAACTTCCGGAAAGTTTGTCCGGTATGCATGATGTGTTCCACATATCTCAATTGAGAAAGTGTTTGAGAGTACCGGAAGAGCAGGTTCCTGTCGAGGAAATAGTTTTCAAGGAGGGTCTCACATATGAGGAACATCCCGTGAAGATTTTGGAAACCGCAGAAAGAGTTACAAGAAGTCGAGTTATAAAAATGTGTAAGGTGCAGTGGCATCGGTACTCTGAGGAAGAAGCTACTTGGGAAAGAGAGGAAGATCTCAGAGAAAAGTACCCGGAGTTGTTTGAGTAAGCACCAACCGAATCTCGAGGATGAGATTATTTTTAAGGGGGGTAGAATTGTAACACCCGAAAAATTGCATTCTTTTAAATAGTGGGAATTTATTTAATTATGCAATTAGTTGATCATTCCAATATAGGGAAATAATAAATTTTCACAAATATAAAATCAAACCTAGGTCATGCACATGTATGATGCATTCATGCTGGAGCATTTCTTCTTTGTACTGTTATAGTTTATTTGAATTTTTTTCAAATATTTCAAAACCCAATTTGAAAATCCTTTTGGATAATGAAATTGGAAAATGGAAAAGGTAATAGAGAAGAGCTCTTCCCCTCTCCTTTCTGGCCCAGCTAGCAAGCCGGCCTGCCTTCCCCCTCGGCCTGCTCCCTCCTCTTCTCTCCAACCTGACTGGGCCGAGGCCCAGCTAGCCAGCCAAAGCTGAAGCCAACCACAGCAGCGCACCCTCCTTCCTCCTTTGCAGCTGACGAGCGGGACCCACGGGTCAGCCCCTTCCTTCTCCACCTCCCTCGCCGCGCGAACAGAGACGCCGCTGCCGTGTTCATCCGCCGCGGCCGAGCACGCGCGCGCGAAGCGTCCCTCTGCCGTGACTGCCAGCCCGACCCCAGCACTCTGTGCTACTGACCTGTGGGACCCACAGGACAGCCCCTCCCCTTCCCTCTACGCCGCACCAAGAGTCCAAAGCAGAGAAGAAACGGCCGAAGCCGATTTCACCGCTTGCCGTGTTTGATTCAATCTTCGAGATTGTCGTCATGCCTCGGGAGTACTTAAGCAGCGCCACACCCCCTCGTAGCCGTCACCCAACCCTAGCCGCCTCTTCTCGCCGCCACTGCCGAGCTCCCGCGAGAACCGAGCAGCCGCCGCCGCCGCCGCGAGCAATTAGCTCGATTCGCCACCAATTTCCTCCCGGTAAGCCTTTGAGGAGCTTCGCTGTGATCTTGTGAAGTTCCCGAGCACTTTCCCCCTTCGATTTGTGCACTGACATGCCTCCGCCGCTGTTGCAGAGAGCCACCGTCCGCCGGGTCACGCCGCGAGCTATCTCCGAGTCGATTTCTGACCTTCCCATCACCCTAGGTGAGCTTGCGATGCTCTGCTCTTTCTCCCGGTACCCTTCCCGATCTATTTCATGCACCGAAGGCCGAGTTCACCTTCTCCGGCGATGCGCCGGCCATGGCGCCGCCGTGGCCTCTCTGTTTTCCGGCCGGCCGCCGCCCATACCCCCGATCTATTCTCGGCCGTCGGTTTTAAATCGAACGGCCCAAAATAAAAGATACCCCTTCGGTCGCCTTTTTGCAAAAGAGATCCCGACGTTTTTAATGTTCAAACCCGCACTCCTTAGCGCCTCTAGCCGGTTACGTTTTGTCCTTTCAAAAGCGTATTTCCTCTCGGTATTCGGTAAAATACGTTTTCCAGTTTAAAAGGCGCATTTCAATTTGGTGTAGATGAAAATGTGTTTTCAGATTTGAAACCAAAATTGTTTCATTTATAATTTCCACGTTTTAGCTCCGATTTGAACGATTCAAATTGCGTTAGATTCGTAATTTCATAATCTATCTTATGGTACCACTGTTTCATATATTTTCAACTTTTAAAATTCGAGATTATATTTAATCTATTATTATTCTATTATAAATCTTGTAAAATTCATATCTTCCTCGTTTTAAATCCGATTTGCGCAAACTTTATATCGATGTGATCGTAGCAACGTATAGATTAGTTTTATAAACTTTTTATTTTGTTTTATCTCTGTTGGTATACTGTTCTAATCAATAGCTTTGTTTGCTTTGCATGATTGCACTGGATGTGTGTATGTTGATTTGGTGATCGAGTATAGACGGTGAGCTTTATGTGGGTGATCAAGATCAGTACTTCGACAACCCGGATCACCAAGAGTTTGCTGATCAAGGCAAGTATTCGTATGGATCATTTTTGTTGTCCTATTCACCAAATAAATAATTGCATTTGCATGTGTCTTCCTTGTTAACCATAGTTACTTCCTAGTTTTGTTATCCTGTTCCTTGCAACCTATGGGATTATGCATATGGTAATTGATGCTAGTGCGTTATTGCTACCATGATCATGTAAACTGATTAATTGAATATGCAATAAGGATTAAAAGATGCCTTTTTAGCAACATGGAACTAGGGGATTGGGGCATAGTTTTGTGATGCTCCATATCCTTCCCCCTTGGTAATGATCTGTCAGCAAAAGCTGGGACTTACAGTGCAACTATGAGGGCTACATGGCTCTGGTTTTAGTCAAGTATAGGTCCTTTTTCTAGCTTGTTAGAGGTCACCGAAAGGCGTGATGGGGCCTGACGACTCGGGTATAGTGCGGCTCCTGTCCGAGTGTGTATAACCTGCGTGACCTTGTGCCACGAAGAAGGGGGGCTCTACATCTGCTTGCCGGGTCCCTAGCGGCCCTAACTTGTTAGACGAAGTATTTTGAAAGACTTCATAGTGAAACCCTGCTCACTCACCTTGGTAATGTTATGGGAGTAATTAACCCGAGCAAATGGGAATCACGGCTCATAGTGAAAGTGCACAACCTCTGCAGAGTGTAAAACTGGTATACTAGCCGCGCTCACGGTCACGAGTGTCCCAGAAAACTCACGGAGTAGTTATTTTTCAGGGTGATGTTTACTTGTTGCTAGTCTAATTATTGCTACTCATTAATTATGTTTACTATGATCATGAGAATGGGCTTATTAACTTGTTGCTATTCAATTGCATAAAAGGTGATTAATTAAAAGCAAACAGCTGTTAAACCCGTGTCAACCTTTTGAGCCTCATGAACCCATGCTAGTCTTGTTGAGTACGACATGTACTTACGCTTGTTTATTTTTCATTACTTGGTTAAAAATCCCGGATGGGTAACAGATGGTGATAGTGATGAGGACTACCCAGAGGACTACTAGACTTGTGCTTCACCAGTCGACGTCCCTATGCTATGGAGCTACCACGAGAGTTATCTTTATTTTCCGCTGTGTACTGACTTTGATATTATTCGCTATGTAATAAACATTGGTTATGATACAATTTATGCAATTTGTTGGCTTATGTGTGTGACTGATCTCTGGGCGCACATAAGATTATGCATCCCATTTTATCCTTAAAATTGGGTGTGACATTGACGGTCGTTAAGTACCAATTCTATGCCATCAACTAATGCCTAGGGAAGGACAATAATAGAAGCATAGGGGTCATTACTGATAAATTCCACGAGTTTTGGTGAATTGTATATTTTCCAGAGATTATTCAAGAAAGGCTTAAAAGAAGGATTAAAGTGCTTAATTACCACGAAACTTAACCGCCAAGGAAACATCATCATCAGAACACTAGAAGCATCTGGAACATACCCGAAGCGACCGGGGCCCGAACTCCACCAGGGTGGGGCCGGCCGGTGTTGACGGTCATTAAGTACCAATTTTATACCGTCAACTAATGCCAAGGGAAGATCAATAATAGAAGCATAGGGGTTATTACTGACAAATTCCACGAGTTTTGGTGAATTTTGTATTTTCCAGGGATTATTCCAGAAAGGCTTAAAAGAAGGATTAAAGAGCATAATTACCACGAAACTTGATCGCGACGGAAACATACTTCATCAGCAAGTTAGAAGGATCCAGAACACACCCGAAGCACCGGGGCCCGAGACCTACCAGGGTGGGGCCGGACAGCGCCTCCTGCTAGGGTTTCGGCCCACCTTCTGGAGTCTTCTTCCACCGCCTCTCTGGAGTCATCTGGGCCCTTTGTTCAAGTCGGTTTGATCCCACGGCGCACGTTCATCCCATCGGGCTATAAATAAAGGGGTAGACCCCCCTCCCAGCGCACCAATTCATTCCTCCTGCTTCATTCGTTAAGAGTAGACAGAAGTTAGGGTTTCCAGAGATTAGAAATAGGGCTCTAGTTTTTCATGTTTATGGTTTAGGCGTCTAGCAATGTTCAAGTAGAGTTGGGCGCCACGCTCAGGATTCCAGATCCGTTCATCTGCAGATCGGTAATATTATCTTGTATCTCATTATGACTTTGCTTTATTTTAATATATTGCTACTTATTCAGTTCTTAGTTTATTCTAGGTGCATATTCGATATAGTTGTTATTGGTGATGATTATTGTCATTTGATCATAAAGCGCCTAATTCAGTACTCGAGTGAGTTAGGCTGTATGCATTATGTAGACGTGGTGTCTAGATATATTGTGTACCTACGGTGGCACCCTGACGTGCCGGGTCGTGTGGTAGTCCGCGTAGGTTACAGCTGCATTGGTTCCTCTGTAGTCCACCCCCCGTACGTAGGACTAGCAGAGTGCAGTCACGAAGGAGGTGACCCTTGTGTCTTAATATCCTCATTAGATGATGTTCCTTATGATGTTTTCTGAGTTGATTATGCTATAGATGAAGATGTGTAATGTGGCGTAGACTGTAGAGTTCGTATTTAGTAATTACATAGGTTTCCTTTACTTTAGCCGAATCTCGAGATTTTCTTACTACATTAGTGAGTCTCTATATTCTATCTCTGGAATACCGTTTACCTCATTTACTCAGTTATCATTTACCATTTATCATTGACTTATTTATCGCTAAAGCACTAAAGTTATGGGTTATCATAGGTCTGCACATTTATCTTTCCAATCATTATAGTAGATTATCCTAATTAGTAGAATGCCACCTTTATCCTTTTGGCATCAAACAAATCAATGATACTCGAAATACTTACCGGGTGAAGTGCTACAATGGGAGAATTATCTGTGCGCTTGCGGATATATTCTATAGTATTATTTTTAGGAGGCAAGTGAAGATTATTTTACCTTTGGTTTTTGGCATCATGTTAGGGATGACAACTTAATGTGAAGTGATGTTAAAAATACCAAGAAGTATTTCTGGCGCCGTTGCAAGGGATGGCAATTGTATTCATTAGGATAATTTATTGAGATCGTTGATTTTATTCGCCAGGATATTTATTCTAGAATTTCATATAGGAGAGTTCTTTATAGATAATATTAATAGAAAAACATAAAAATAACTATAGACATAAATACTTATAGATAACCTTTTGCTTTAGCAGACTTACCCGTGTTTTGTTTATATTTAAATATCTTATAGAGGGTAAGTGCAGGATTGTTGTGTACTTTAACTCTTATCAATCAGAAACAACCATAGGAAGAAGGGTCTTACATTATTTTGTGAAGCCATGGCTAAGAAGACTCTACGTGAATTCTCTGCCCCAAGCACTGAGAATATTTGCGTTGGGCCAACTTTCAACATTGGAAATCAAGATTATGAGATCAAGCCAAGCCTCATCAAAATAGTGCAAGCTATCACATTTACTGGAAAGAAAGATGAAGATGCAAGTGTCCATTTGTAGAATTTCCTGGAGATTGGCAACACCATCAACATCAAAGGCATTCCTCAAGATGTCATGCTACTTCATTCGTTTTCGTTCTCATTGGAGGGAAAGGTGAAGCAGTGGTTTTATCAGAATAAAGATCGAGTCAAGACATGGGTAGAATGTTCAAAAGCTTTCCTAGAAAAGTTTTTCCCAGCAGGCAAAACCAATGCTCTACGAGGAAAGATTTCAGAATTTTGTCAGTAGAAAGGTGAGACTATTTCAGAAGCCTGGGAACGTTCTCAAGATTACATATCAGATTGTCCCCATCATGGAATGGAAAAATGGTTGCTCTTGCAAACATTTTATCACGGACTAACTCAAAGGTCACGTGAGCAGTTAGATGCCACTGCTGAAGGATCATTTATGTCACTCACCCCTGGAAGAGCTGAAGATATTATGGCAAGGATAGCAGAAAATCAGAATTGGATAAACAATACTCAAAAATGCCATAAGAGTGAAGAAATTTCAGAGGAAGTGTGTGCACTGTCAACAAGATGGATGTACTGTTGAACTGGTTAGAGCAAAGAGCCAATCATAAAAGAGATCGTCAAGCTATTCAAGATGCATTCAATTCCCAGAATCAATATGAAGGATCTTTAGAAATTGAGTTTGCAAATCCCCTAGAACATATTAATACAGTCATCAAGTCTACTTCTCAGAAACAAGGATGGAATCAACCTCGGTCAACCAGTCAAGGTAAGTACCAAGGCAATTCTAATTTTTCAAATCATAGACAACCACCGTTGAGAGAATTAATATTAGAACAAGCTAGAATTAATGAAAGTATTTATAAGAAGCTTGCTTTTAATGATAAAAGTTTTAGAAGGAATTAATTCTAAGTTGGATAATTTCTCTTCTGCTGTTAAAGATCAAATATTATTTAATAAAAAGATAGAATTACAAATTGCACAATTATCTTCTATTTTATTTACCACTAACCATGAGCAAATCTACTGGAGGAGGTAAGTCTACACGTGATCCACCTTACCCAAAAGGGGCACGTAGACCATCACATTTAGTGCAGGTAGAAGAAGAAATTGAGAACGACAACCGAGAAGAAGAAGTTATACCACCTTCACCACCAGTTGAACCACAAGATCAAGAATTAACTCAAGATTTTCATGACACAACCCTCCTATCGTTTCCACGCAGAAGAAGAAGAGCTAAAATGGATGATCAATTTGGTAAGTTTGTAGAGGTAATTCAAAAGTTATATGTCAATATCCCGTTGTTAGATGCCGTACCTACATACGCGAAGTATCTTCGAACTATCCTCAACAACAAAGGACCACTACCATCTACTGAAGTTGTCAAGCTAATAGAGGAGTGTAGTGAGGCAATTCTGAGTTCTTCTCCTACTAAGAAGAAGGATCCAGGGTGTCCCACTATTGATTATTCAATAGGAGACCAGATGTTCGAGAATGCTTTATGTGATCTTGGAGCAAGTGTTAGCGTCATGCCCAAGACTGTCTTCGACAAACTCAACCATTCTACGCTCACACCAACCACGATGTGTTTGCAATTAGCTCACCAATCGGTCCGCTATCCCGTAGGAATCGCAGAAAATATTCCGGTAAAAATCCGCAACTTTTTCATTCTGAATGATTTTGTAGTACTTGACATGCAGGAAGAGAGGAAGATACCCCTCATCCTCGGGCGACCATTCCTAAACACTGCAAATGCAACCATCAACGTCGGAGCTGGAGAGATCACATTCACGATCAATGGTCAAGAAGAGCGATTCGCATTCAAGCCAAGACTGGAGCAATGCCAAACATTGAAGTGTCATGAAGAACAAGATGCAACAACATCTCCGACACTGGAGGTGAATCATGAAGAATAATTCAACTGGAGAAGTCCGGATCGGCGGACTCAAAACCCCCGAACCATCGCCAAGAGGTAACTCGGTAGTTATCGGTAATTTAATTCTTGTATTTAAATTTGCATATTTACTTTCTCATAAATTGCATTATTAAAAAGAAATAAAAATAAAGCATAGCATGATTAAAGCTCAAGCCCCATGTGATTATTACTAAAGGAGTGTTAAACTCCCGTCAGTGAAATTTGCTGTGGTGTCAGAAAATTATAAAAAGACCATCATTAGAATTCTAAGTTTTCATAGATTCATAAAAGTAATTTAGTTTTTTCATTCTTGTGTCATTATACGGTATAAATACAGGAAACATTTGGGACCCACCATCATCACATCAAGTCATATCATGCATTATCATCAACCACCACCTTTCACTACCATCCAAACTTCATTATTTACACATGCACTACCCATCATCCATCCAATCAGCTAGAGAGAGTACCAACCCATATGCATTTGGAAGTAGATGAAGGTGGTGTCGACATTACCTAAAGGAGAGAGCCAAAGGTGACCAAGTGGGGCCGGTCGGCCCCAAGGCCACACCGGCCGGCTCCCCTCCTCCATTTCTCTGCCTCTCCTCTCTCTCACTCATTCACACACTCACACACACTCCAGAGAGCACATAGCCAAGTTGCTTTGCTGCTCGTGATCACCAACTCCCATAATCTTATCATTTGATTAAAGTTTAAGCAAAGAAAAGGGTAGAGAAGAAGATTAGCAAGAAGACCAAGAAGAGAGATCACCACTTTGATTCCTTCTCTCCTCTTGTTCTTGCTTGTTCTTATTTCGTTCTTGTGTTCTTGTTCGTTCTTGCCGTGTTCTTCGAGTTCTTCATTTTACAGGCAAGATGAGCAATAGAATGAAAGGTGCCATTCGATCCCTTGGAAGAGCCCTCTCACGCCGCACAACAAGAAGCCAATCGTCGTCACAAGTGCCATCGTTCGCCGGCTCCGACATGAATATCGATCCTCCGTCACCCTTCACGTGTGATCCATCATCCTCTTCCCAACCGGAAGAGAGGTATGAACTCATAAGCATAACTCAAATTTCATTATCAGCTAGACCTCAGAGAGAAATTTTAAATGTGGTTAAAAATAAGGAATTTACGCATACTTCAATTTTTGATGCCACTTTGCTCTATGAAACCGGAATGGATTCCGAGTTTGAGCTTATTTTTAGAAATGTTGGATGGGAAAATGCATGGCAATTAATGAGTAGGGTAACAAGTTACTCACTATAGAATTTATTAGCACCCTAGACTTTGATGATGATGAGGTTAATTTTAAAATGTTTAATAAACCTTTCACCCTCTCTTGGAAAACTCTTAGTTTAACATTGGGATTCAATAATCAGTGTGCAGTCAATATTTCTGAAACTCTCCAAGACTTTGATAAAGATGATTTTGGGGAGAGTATCACTGCAAAGAAACCTGAGAGAAACATAAATATACTACTGAAGAAGTTCATTATCCCACACTGAGATTTATGCTTAAATGGTTAGCTTTTACATTCTTTCCGAAAGAGGAGTTAAACACTATTAAACAGGATGAGCCACATTTGTTATATATCATGATTGAAAAGAGGAAAGCGTCACCAGTAAAAATGATGTTGAATTATTGGAGAACTGTCCCTTCCCTAAGAAAGTGTAGTATTTCTTTTACTTCCTGGATTACTCGTTTAGCTGCAGGGCTAGGTTTATTATCGAATGCTTCACTTGTTTATATTTCTGATGCCCGCAGAATTATTGGTTATGATTTTTTCTTTCGTGCTCATATGCTCAAACGCCGAAATAATAAAATAGTTATGATTTATAAAAATTATGACAATGAGTACGAACTGCCAGACAGGGAGTTAGGAATTTATTCTGCCCAGAATTTTGTTTTTCTAGCTGTTAGTGCTAATATTGGCAGGTGTCCGTCCGCGCGTATCAACAGGGCGCTGAGAGCTAATTTCATTGGAGCTGACCCAGCACCATCTGGGCCAGCTTATTTCTACTATGTTGATTTTAGTGAACAGGTATCGATGCAGGAGCCACGCCAACAATGGACTGCACATACAGGATGGGAGGAACAGGCCACATTTTAGCAAGGAGAATCTTCATCGGCAGCAGCAGCAGCAGGTTGGGGAGCAACTGATTTTCAGAGAGGACGGGCATCTTTTTCTACACGCGGGAACACGGACTTCACCGTCGGTGGACCGTATCCATTTCACGCACCACTAGAAGATTACTATCGCCCACATGAACAGCACTTTTCGGCTACCGCTAATGATTTTTTAGCTTTATCTATACATCTCACTAACATTGAACAGGGGCAGAACGCAATAAGTGACACACTACAACAGCACGAGCAGTGGCAGCAGGAGGTCGACGACAGGTTCTAGCAGCATGAACAATGACAGCACAGCACGGACCAACGACTGGATTAGATATATCAGGGACAACAGCAGACGCAGAGCGGATTAGAGTATTTGATACATCAGATAGGATACCCGCCGCCACCTCCACATTACTGAGCAACATCCAGCTTTGGGGAGATCCCCACTAGGTGAGCACCTCTCGCCTTTATATATGCTTTTTATTTCAGTATTTAATTTAGTATTTAATTCTGTCAATTTTAATATTGCTAAAAACAACAAGAAAACCAAATAAAAATTTATTTACCACTTCCTTTGTTATTGCATTAAAATTCTGCTTGCTTAAAAATGAAAATCAAAAAAATAAAATAGATTGTATAATTAAGTTTGCTTTAAATTCTGCATTCAATTTGTCTTTAGAATAATTAGAACTTGAAGCTAGAGAAAAATCAAAAAGATATTTAAACTATTTAAATATAATTTCCTGCAATTGCTTAGTATTTAAATTTAAATTCTCCCACAAATTGCATGAAGTTTATCTACCATGAAAATTTATTCTGAAACTTGATATCAGTGGGTAGCATAAGCTTTTCTAAGTAATTGATGGATATGATATAATAAGGTTTGAGTTGCTATTTATTTCATCCTAAGTGACACCTAAGCTCCATACATTTCAAAAATCAAAATCAAAATAAATATAATAATTTGTTCTGCTAATATGATTTAAGTAGACTATTATGTTATGCATTCATGATTGAATTCACATGCACAAAAAGTTTTCACTCTATGCATAAGTCTCTCTTTTAGAAGTCTAACAGAAAGTGTGGGTTATAAAATTAAAAGATACCATACCAAAGAAGTATGAGCCTAAAAGATGCCATATCAGAAGGGTATGTGCCAAAAAAAGAGAGAGAAAAACAATGAGTGTAAAGACACCCGTCTGAGAGAAAAAAATGGGCACAAAAAGTATCCGCTGAGACATAACCCACACTCTTCAGAAAGACAGAAAAGAGAGGATAATGCATAGGAGTTCAAAGATGAAATTTAGTCACATTCAATCATGATGTATAGCATAGTAGTCCTCTGCAATCTTATTATTAGGCTCTCATTATTTCCTAAATGAAAATTATATACTTATTAAAAAAAATCTCCGGAGCAATGGTTGGAACAAAGGATGAAAGACTTAGTGCTTGCTTGATTATTCTATCTCTCAATTACCTAAGACTTAGTTTACAAGCCCCACGATTGAAAAGAACAAGAATAAGTTTGAAAGGTAGATTAATGAATTTCAATCCGGAGAAGAATTTTTGTTTAAATATTTAAGTATTTATTGGGAGTTATACATTTTATGGAGCCCTGAATAAATTATTTCAAGTCAACTTTGCTAAGGGACTAGCAAGGACTTAGCTTGGGGGTATTGTTAACGGTCGTTAAGTACCTATTTTATACCATCAACTAATGCCAAGGGAAGATCAATAATAGAAACATAGGGTTTATTACTGACAAATTCCACGAGTTTTGGTGAATTGTGTATTTTCTAGGGATTATTCCAGAAAGGCTTAAAAGAAGGATTAAAGAGCATAATTACTACGAAACTTGATCGCGACGGAAACATGCTTCATCAGCAAGTTAGAAGGATCCAGAACACACCCGAAGCACCGGGGCTCGAGGGGCCGGTCGGCGCCCCCCTTCTAGGGTTTCGGCCCACCTTCTGGAGTCTTCTTTCACCGCCTCTCTGGAGTCATCTGGGCCTTTTGTTCAAGTCGCTTTGATCCCACGGCGCACGTTCAACCCACCGGGCTATAAATAAAGGGGCAGACCCCCCTCCTAGAGCACCAATTCATTCCTCCTGCTCCATTCGTCAAGAGTAGACAGAAGTTAGCGTTTCCAGAGATTAGAAATAGGGCTCTAGTTCTTTAAGTTCATGGTTTAGGCGTCTAGCAAGGTTCAAGTAGAGTTGGGCGCTACGCTCGGGATTCTAGATCCGTTCGTCTGGAGATCGGTAATATTATCTTGTATCTCATTATGACTTTGCTTTATTTTAATATGTTGCTACTTATTCAGTTCTTAGTTTATTCTAGTTGCATATTCGATATAGTTGTTATTGGTGATGATTATTGTCATTTGATTGTAAAGCGCCTAATTCAGTACTCGAGCGAGTTAGGTGGAATGCATTATGTAGACGTGGTGTCTAGATATATTGTGTACCTACGGTGGCACCCTGACGTGCCGGGTCATGTGGTAGTCTGCGTAGGTGACAGCTGCATTGGTTCCTTTGTAGTCCACCCCCCGTACGTAGGACTAGCAGAGTGTTGACGGTGGATATACCCTAAAATTCCACATTCAAACACCGTCAACAGGCCTCGGATACAAAGGAGGATAAACACAACATGAGCATATCTTATCAATAACGAGTTCTACTTGTACTCTTAGTTTGTGATTGCAGGGAACACCAAAACAAAAGTGAGTAGCTAAGGGCTAACTGCATGGTTCGGCCGAACCATGTCAAGTTGCCCCAGGCCACCACCTTTCAACATGGTGCATACAACATCAAATGGATGAGATCCAAGCTAAGGATGGGCCCACCCATGGGTCGGCCGAACTGGCCATGGGGCCCACCTGGCTCTGGTGACGTGGCAGGATCCGTGTGGCACTCCAACCAAGTCATTTCACCCATCGGATCAACTTGTGCTTTCATTCAACGGTGGAGATCAAAGGCACACGGATTGAGGCATGAAACGAAGCAATCAAGACAGGACAAGTGCCAGGGGAGACCCTATGACTGGTGGGGACCACACCTGGCCTAGCCCCACCCATCATAGGGGTCGGCCGAACCAGTTGGTGTGGGCCCCAGCCACCGACGTTCCCCACCGACTCCAAGCATGCTTCCCATGTGCTCAAAATGCCAAAACCGTCCATTTTGAGGCGGTTATAAGGCGGTGGATCCAAGAGTGGAGAGTTGAGGAGCACATGGACCGCTGACGTGGCATCTCACCACTCTCCACTATAAATAGAGGCTGCCCACTCCTCTTCAAGACACACTACACAACACAAGACAAGTCACAAGTCACAAGAGTTCTACTCTTTAGTAGTAGTATTACTCTAGTGTGGGAGTTAGAATCGAGTCGAGCTACGCTCGGAGTCTCCGGAGTCGTCTGCTAGAGAGTATGGTATAGCTCTTGTACCTTTCCTTCTGTAAGACTTTACCTTTATCAATATATTATCTTTACTTTACTTTACTTTACTAAGTCTCTACTTAGTGCATTACTATTCTTTATAGTATTGTTGTGTTTTATCTTAACTTATAGTTGAGTTATATTGGATAGTGATCCTGTAACTAGCTCACGTGTGTAGTTCATCACCTGTCATAGGGTACTTTAGTTGTTGGTACGCAACTAGAGAAGTAGGACTTAGTATAAGCGTGGTGCTTAGACTAGATCTTGCCTTTGAATGCTGCTTGTCGCACGGATTGTTTGTGGGTGCTAGCAGGTGGTGACAGCCCTGTCTAGTCTTAGTATCCCTCCACGTGTTTTAGGCAAGTTCTTAAAAGGTAGGCTCCCATAAGAGAATAGCCGCTTCGGGTAGAGGTTATATCCCGCACTGTCTCGCCTATCCCCTACACACCGAAAGTAAGGTAGCTGTCTTGATATACTTCATCTATTTGATAAGATAGTTCACAAGAGTAAAGTAAGTGTCATAGGAGTCTTATACTCACTCGTTGTCCTCCCACCTAGCTATACTCTACTAGTTATCTTTAGTTATCTCAAAACCTTGTCGTGTCTTGGTGTCATTACCCTTTCCTCCATATATCGATTTACCCCCTATCACTAGTTGATACTAAGTTGTTATAGACTTAAGGATCTCTCTCTTTTTATTAATTATTCCTAGCAACCTCTTTCCCTTGGGATAAAAATAAATAATGATACCTTGGCATACTCCCGGGTGAAGTGCTACAGCGGTATATTCTGTGCGCTTGCGGAATTATCCAATAGACATAAGAAATACCCCAGGCACTTCTGGCGCCGTTATCAGAGATAGCCTAACACCCTGTCTCTGGCGGTTGCGCTAAGAAGTGTCAACAAGCATTTCTGGCGCTGTTGCCAGGGAAAGCATCAGTCTAGGAATATTAATAAAAATTGAATCTGGAGTCTACTATCAACTTAGTTATCGAGTAGTATTAGGGGCTTACCCCTGTCTGTGTTTCTCGTTATCGTGAAGTTAGACAGTGCATGAATGGTTTCCAATTGCCGTCGAATTATATTGAAGATCCTGAGCAATTGTTGAGAAGAACTAGACGCCGTCAAGTTCTACCTTAAAGGTTCATTTCAAACCTGAATCCGTTCGAGGAAAGAGGCTCCGCATTATCAATCAAGGAAGCTATGGCCCAAAAGACCATCTCTGAGTTCTCTGACTCATCAACATGGTGCAAGCCAATCCATTATGTGGGAAGCCGCATGAAGACGCTAATGCCCATCTCCAGCACTTCCTGGAGGTGTGTGGTACCTTCACTATCAAAAATGTCTCGGCTGATGCCATCTGCCTTCGTCTGTTCCCATTCTCACTGCTTGGGAAGGCGAAGCAATGGTTCTATGCCAACAAGAGTGAAGTCACCACCTGGGAGAAATGTGCCAACACTTTTCTCAAGAAGTTCTTCTCAATGGGCAAAACAAGCACTCTCCATGGCAAAATTTCAAGCTTCCAACAACAAGCGGACGAGACAATTCCCGAAGCATGGGAACGTCTCCAGGAGTACATTCGTGTCTGTCCTCGTCATGGGATTGAAGAATGGCTTCTAATCCAAGGTTTCTACCATGGGCTGACTGGATTAGCCCGTAGTCACCTTGATGCTGCAGCCGGAGGAGCATTCCTGCAACACAATTTCAAGGATGTTAAGCACCTCATTGAGAAAATAGTTATCAACCAAGGATGGAATAAGGAACGCCTCCAACCCAAGAAGAGGGGTATGCACACTGTTCATGAGGTGGACCTGCTCTCTGCAAAAATTGACCTCTTGATGAAAAAGATCCAGGAAAGTTCCAAGAAGGAACTAGAGGCCATTAGACCCACTGCCACCGCACGAGCAATTGAAGCTGATCCATGGTGCGAGGTATGTGGTGGAGAAGATCCCTCGGGCAACAACTGTCCTGAGACGAAGGAGGAAGTGAGCTTCATCAACAACAACAACAACAACAACAACGGTTATCGACCTCAGCAACAAGGAGGATGGAACTCACGCCCCTACTACCAAGGTAATCAAGGTAATGGTTACAGCAATAACTTTTATAATTCTTATGGTAACCAACCTTCTCTTAAAGATCTTGTCTTAGGCCTAAAATCAATGATAGCATAAACAAGAAAATAATGGCTAATCATAAGATTCTTGAAAATCTTAGTGAGAAAATGGATAGCTTTAACACTACTATGAAAAATTAATTGAGCTTTAATAAAATGTTAGAAACCCAATTAGCTCAAATAGCAGCAACTATCTCGTCATTCGAACAAGATAAGATCTCAGGGAAACCTGAGGAACCAATTGAGGGTGTTAAGTTAATTTCCACGAGGTTTGGTAAGCCTCCGGTTAGGCAAAACCTAGGTTGTCTTCTTGATCCGCCATTCATGGCCAAGAACAGTGACCCCGGCCATCGTACCATCACCTACGAAATCGGGCCACACACCTTCAACAACGCCTTTTGCGACCTTGGATCTGGAGTGAACATCATGTCCAAGATAATGTATGAGAATTTGCTAGGGGGACCTTTGTACCCCACTTTTGTCAAATTGCAGATGGCCGACCAATCAATCCGGTTCCCCGAGGGATTGGCAAGGGACATCCTTGTCAAAGTTCAAGATGAATACATCCCCGCTGACTTCATCATTCTTGACATGGGTCCGATGACGAAGTCCCCGTCATCCTGGGAAGGCTGTTCCTCAACACTGTGAATGCCATCATCTATGTGGGATCCGGCCAAGTCCACTTCCAACTCCCAGGTAAGAGAATCAAATGTCATTTAAATGGTTAGAAATCGATGCAACAGGCAAGGAAGAATCTATAGAGAAACAAGCCACAATATGCACCCCACCGAAAGAGTCAACCGCAAGGTCCAAAAAGGTCGAACTGGTAAGTAAGGCTGAGGTAGTAAACAAGGCTGACTTCACTAAATCACAAGCATCAACCATGAAGGAATGGCGAAAGAAAGAGGTGCGATCATCACGGTCTCCATCTCCGGGACCGATCGAAGCACCCGAAGAATGAACCCGAAATGGAGAGGCCCTGCTCTACGGACCTAAAACATGGAGCCCTTGCTGGTAAGGTAAATCAGTATTTATCTCATATTTAATTCCTGCATATCAATTTTTGCATTTTCTTCATTGCATTTCGTATTTAAATTTTGCAATAAGTTATTTCGACAAAATAAAATGCTTAGGTGAATAAAACTTGAGAATGAACAGTAGTGCTCACACCTGAGGTGGTGGGACCACCTAGGTGGGGTCGGTCGACCCCACCATGGGGCCCACCCACCTCTGGTGGTGTTGGCCTGGTGTAGTGATTCACTTCCTGAATTTTAAACACCATCTTCTTTTGAATTTGGCCGACCACATTTGGTTATGACCACTTTCACTTGCTCCAAGGAGAATCCAGCATCCACTACTATCCAATTCTGAAAAGTGGACACTTTGGCATGCATTAGTGTTCCCATGGTCCATGGGAATCACTTTAAACATGTCCCCACTTTTGTCATACACCTTTTACCTTCACAAAACACTAGACAAGGGAATCTATGAAATTTTTAAAACTTTTGGTCCACCACTAGTCTCTACTTTCCTAGACACACTGTTCAAAGCTGAAAGGGTTCAAACCCTGGTTCGGCCAAACCATGTTTTGGTTCCCCCCGAGAAAGTGGTGTTTGAATTCAAATAGATTCCCTATGCAAAGGTAAAAGCAACACTGAACTTGTAATTATTGGTTCGACCGACCCATAAATTGAGAGCTGTCAGCAAGGTCAAGTTTGAATTCCAATAGATTCCCTGTCCAAAGCTGAAAACAACAAAGACCTGACCTAGGGGGGCTCGGCCGAACTGGCCATGGTGGCCTGGCCACCAGCCCTTCTCTCCCTATAAATACCCTTGCATTGTGTGCTCAAATCCATACCCAAACCAGCTGATTTCTGCCGAGCACACAATCTCTCTTCTTCTCTCCATTTGAGCAAGGTCTTTCTCAAGTTTAGTTTAAGTTTAGCCACTCAAACCAAAAACCCAAAAATATTGTAGTAGTAGAAGCTTGTCTCACTCTCATCTTTGCTCTCAATATCTTGTTTGTGGAGGTAACCATACCCCGCAAGGACTACTAACAGTGGGATAGCTAATGCTAATGCTAACGCTAATCCCTGCTGTTGTAGTGTGTTCTTGTGTGAGCTCATTATTGCAGGATGAAGAAGTTCTCCTCCACACTCAAGAAGGCCAAGAGTGTCGTAGGGAGTTCCTCCCGACGACCTCGCCATGATGAAGACGAAGGAAGGGAAGCTCCACCAAGACGGAGCTTTGGAGTGCCTTCCGAGAGGACGTTCTACCTCAAAAGCGGCCTCATGCTAAATCAAGAAGAGTACCAAAGGTACACCTCCATCCGACACTGAGGGTATGAACATACCGGCATCATCGACCCTGTCCTTTTGGATAGCATAGGTATGACCGCGGAATTCAATACTATTTTCAATACAATCGGTTGGGGAAGTTTTTGGGAAGTGCAAGAACTTGGAATAGAAAAGCTCACCATTGAATTTCTATGCTCTTTACAAGCCACTGAAAATAATGTCTACTTTCGCATGTTCAACCAAGAGTATAATTTAACATGGGGAGTTTTTACCATGGCACTTGGTTTTTAGGAGGCAAGTGAAGATTATTTTACCTTTGGTTTTTGGCATCATGTTAGGGATGACAACTTAACATGAAGTGATGTTAAAAATACCAACAGCCAGCGCCCCGCTTAGGGTTTCGGCCCCGCCTTCTGGAGTCTTCTTCCGCCGCCTTTTTGGAGTCATCTCGACCCTTTCTTTAAGTCGGTTTGATCACACGGCGCACGTTCATTCCACCGGGCTATAAATAAAGGGGCAAACCGCCCTCCCAGAACACCAATTTATTCCTCCTGCTTTATTTGTCAAGAGTAGACAGAAGTTAGGGTTTCCAGAGATTAGAAATAGGGCTCTAGTTCTTCAAGTTCATAGTTTAGGCGTCTAACAAGGTTCAAGTAGAGTTGGGCGCTACGCTCGGGATTCCAGATCTGTTCATCTGGAGATTGATAATCTTATCTTGTATCTCATTATGACTTTGCTCTATTTTAATATATTGCTACTTATTTGGTTCTTAGTTTATTCTAGTTGCATATTCAATATAGTTGTGATTGGTGATGATTATTGTCATTTGATCGTAAAGCGCCTAATTCAGTACTCGAGTGAGTTAGGTGGTGCGTATTATGTAGACGTGGTGTCTAGATATATTACATACCTACGAAGGAAACCTGACGTGCCGGGTCGTGTGGTAGTCCGCGTAGGTGATAGCTTCATTGGTTCCTCTGTAGTCCACCGCCCGTACGTAGGACAAGCAGAGCGTGGTCACGAAGGAGGTGACCCTTGTGTCTTAATATTCCTCATTAGATGATGCTCCTTATGATGTTTTCTAAGTTGATTATGCTATAAATGAAAATGTGTAATATGGCGTAGGTTGTAGACTTTGTATTTAGTAATTACATAGGTTTCCTTTACTTTAGCCAAATCTCGAGATTGTCTTACTATATTAGTGAGTCTCTATATTCTATCTCTGGAATACCATTTACCTCATTTACTCAGTTATCATTTACCATTTATCATTGACTTATTTATCGCTAAAGCACTAGAGTTATGGGTTATCATAGGTTTGCACATTTATCTTTCTAATCCTTATAGTAGATTATCCTAATGAGTAGAATGCCCCTTTATCCTTTTGGCATAAAACAAATCAACGATACTCAGAATACTTACCGGATGAAGTGCTACAATGGGAGAATTATCTGTGAGCATGCGGATATATTCTATAGTATTATTTTAGGAGGCAAGTGAAGATTATTTTACCAATGGTTTTTGGCATCATGTTAGGGATGACAACTTAAAGTGAAGTGATGTTAAAAATATCAACAACAAGCACAAGAGTAATACAAGGCAAATAATCCAACAACAACAAGCACAAGGGACACAAGGATTTATCCCTAGGTTTGGCAACCCCACAAAGGAGTTCCTACGTCCTCGTTGTTGAGGTGACCACTTAGGTCAGAGTCTCTTTCACCTCCTTGCCTCTCTCAAAGAAACCACAAAGGTAACTCGAGTTTTTCACTAGAAATCTTGGGTAATACAAACTTCCCAAGGCAAATCCACAAGATGGATGCTCTTGGGCAATGCCTAGCCGGCTAGGGGCAAACCCCCAAGAGTAACAAATGCAAAACCAACCAGCAAGACGAGGAGAATCAAGTGCTCAAGCTCAAGAGGTGATTTTCTCACTCAATCCACTCACTCTTCACTCAAATCCTTGGGAGAATCGAAGTTGGGAGCAAAGGGGAGAGGAGAGGAGGGCCTTCAATGCTTGGGAGCTGTTTTGGACAGTGGTAGGTCGAAATGAATGAGTGGTAATGGTTAGAAGTGAGTGAGATAGCTTTTATAGTCGATTCCAAATCCAACCGTTCAGATCTACGTTGGAACTTCTGACCTTATATGTCGGAACTTCTGACACAGCTATTCAAACAGGCCACAGTACGAGAAGGTCAGAACTTCCAGCTCCAGCCGGAACTTCAGACACATCGGAACTTCCGGCCGAGGCCGGAACTTCCGACCACTCAGTACTTAGCCACGACACCAGTTGGCAGAATGTCAAAACTTCTGGCCTGGGCCGGAACTTCCGACTGGTCAGGTTCTAGCAGCTCTCAAATGTGTTCGTATGGTGTTTTGAGTGTCTCTCAATTTGTTTTATAATTAAAGCCTGAGCACTCTATCTTCATCAAACAACTTAATTTTGCATCCCTCTTAATAGTACGACATCCCTAACTCTAGAGAAGAATAAAAGGAATTGTAACCACCGCTTGAGTTGAAGTGCCAAAGTTCAAGTCAAATTGAGGGGCACCGTTTAATCCCAAATAGATTTTCAATAAGTACTCACGTGATTAAACCTGCGCACAATCTTATTAGAGTTCATTAGTCCCTAATTTAGGTGTCATCAACTAACCAAAACCCATGATGGGGCAAATGCACTTTCAATCTCCCCCTTTTTGGTAATTGATGACAACCTAGGCTTACATAAGATAGAAAGAATTGAAACTTTTGAGTTGCAAGTTTTGTGAGGAACTCCCCCTTAGTGTATGCTGCCAGGTTGGAAGGGTGGCTTCCTATCCTCGGCTGGTAGAGAAACACTAGTGAAAACAGTGCTGTCTTCCCAGCCAATCTACCACATGACCGTTTTTGAGGAAAACAAGTGGCTTAGGAAAAGAATTGATAGTTTGAGGCGTAGTTTTCTCTGGAACGGAGAAATGCTGGACAGGAACTTTGGCGGTCACTCGCTCATCAATTGGTCGGCAACCTGTAGTCCCAAAGCAAAAGAGGGGTTGGGGATTTTAAACCTCGAACGTTCCGCGAGACCTCTTCGATTGTGATGGCTATGGTAAAGATGGAGATGTCCGTATAGAGCATGGTCTAATTTAGATGTTCCTTGTGATAACAAAGACAAAGATTTATTTGCTGCATCTACCATAGTGACTGTGGGCAATGGTGAAAAGGCAGTTTTTTGGTCCTCGAGTTGGATCGGTGGGAGTGCGCCCAAGAACTTAGCCCCGATGCTATTCAAAAAGCCCAAAAGAAAAAATATAACGGTTAAAAAAGCTCTTCATGAAAATAGATGGATATCCTACACCATTCCAATTTTAACAGTACAAGAACTCAAAGAATATTAAACATTATGGGAAGCAATCAATCAAGTGCAGTTGACCACAGAGATGGAAGACATCATCACTAGGCAATGGACATCGAACAGCGAATATACTACAAAGAGTGCCTATAGCATTCAATTTCAGCCGGTTTATAGCGAGTTAAAAATCATGCCCATTTGGAGAGCGAAAGCTGAACCAAAGTGCAAATTTTTTGCAAGGACCCTGCTGCCTGCTGCACAAGAAAATTCTAACGGCCAACAACTTGGTTAAGCGGCATTGGTCAAATAATCCCATCTGCAAGCTGTGTGGGTTGGAACCCGAAACGCCAACGCATTTAAGCGAGGACTGCATCTTCTCCAAGCAAGTTTGGAATTTCATCAAGCGGTGATTAAGGATGGCAACGAGGCAGGTTGAGGGCGGGTGGAGCGTCCGCGAACCCACACTTGAGACCTAGCAACGGGGCAGGTTCGGGGCGGGTGGAGCATCCACGGACCCACACCCGAGATCCGAACCACATTAAAGGATCGAGGATGCCCAAGAGGGGAGGGGTGAATTGGGCAACTAGTAAATTTTTCGCAAAACAATTCAACCTATCGCCATTTGCCCAGCCCAATATCACCCCACAAGTGCTCTAGTGTATTTCTAAGCCTAAAACAAGTTGAGCAACCTAGAGCCAAGTCCTAAACATGCAATTCTACTCTAGGTAAGTAAAGAGCACAAAGTAAATGCGGGAAAGTAAATAAGAGAGAAAGTGCAAGCCGAGTTTTTCTCGAGGTATCAGAGAGTCGGCCCTCCCCACTAGTCCTCGTTGGAGCAACCACGCAAGGGTGTACCTCCCCCTTGATCTTCGCAAAGACCAAGTACTCTCTACGGGCTGATCCTTTTCTTCTCTGGCGTGGTGGATCGTCCACAACTGCTCACAAGCTTGGCTTGGGCCCCCACAAGCTCTCCAAGCGGTCACCAAGCCTCCGATTGCCACCAAGCCGTCTAGGTGATGCCGATCCCCAAGAGTAACAAGCTCGGACTCTCACTTGTCCCAAACAAGGCCAAAGAGATGGATGGATGCACACAAGTCACTCTTGATCACACTCTAGGGAAAAAGCTCACACGAATTCGCAATTCACTTAACCTCCCTAGGGCTCTTGCTCTCTCTCAAGGTCTTAAGGTGTTCTCAGCTGTTAAAAGTGGCAAGAGAGCTCCTATAGACAAGCACAAGGAGTATAAATACCCCCCACATAAGCCCATGGCCGTTAGGCACAAAACCTTCTGTTTTCGGACGCACTGGACGCTCTTAAGTTCACACCGGACGCGTCCCGTGGTTGTCCGGTGCCCCTCCAATGCCTACTGTACTTGGAGGGTTTTTGAACACACCGGATGAGTCCAGTGCCCAAAAACCCTTTCTAGAACCTCTCTGCGTGGACACCGGACTCTGCCGGCTTTGTGCGGTGCAGCGTCCGGTGGTTGTCCGGTGCTACTCCCTAGATCAGGGTTAAGCACCGGACACCCACACAGTTACCACTGCGTGTCCGGTGGTTCCAAACCTGTGTCCGCTGCACTCTGCGTGAGCACCGGACGCTCTGGCCCAGCGTCCGGTGGTTGTCCGGTGCATAAAAAATGGCTCAAACTTCGCCGAATCGAAAATATTCCAAAACAAAGTTTGTACCATATGATCACCAGATACTCTCTGCACTCTCTAGACCTCGGTTTGACAAGCGTGCACTACACTACCATCTCCTAACCAAGTCTTAGCTCAAGCTACCCATTCAAACCCCCTTAATAGTATGACCAAAGTCAAAAATAAGACCTAAACTACTCCAAGTGTCTCCCAACACCAATGGAACTAGCCTATCACCGTCTTGTCTTCCGTCCTTTGAAAGCCGAATCGATTTCCATCGCTTAGGGGCTTGAACCTACATGTTATTATGACCTAACCACTAGGTTATCCTGCAAAACACACGTTAGTCATAATAACCTCCTTGTTGTCATTAATCAGTGAAACCATTAGGGCCTAGATGCTTCACCGCAGACCCGCCCCGAACTCGAAACAGCCAATAGGGGCGAAATCACACCCGCCCCCGAACTCGATGGATCCCTGAGACCCGAGTGCCCAACCCAGGAGGTGTGACTGGGACACAGACACTGGAGTGAAGCCTGTCACCTGCGCAAGCTGCCACTGAGGAGCCTGAGGAGGAGGAGTGACCTCGACACTAGCAGTAGGTTGAGGCTGACTCTGAAGCCCTGACGGCTGTAACGCTGGAGTCACCTGAGCTATAGGAGTGGACAGGCCAGGCTATGGTGTGAGTGGAATCCCTATCACTTTGGCCAATGTCTCTAGCAAGAACTGTTGCTGCTGCATCTCCTGCTGCTGGAGGAGCTGCTGCTGCTGCTGAACGGCTGCTTGCTCCTGAAGCTGTCACTAGAATGTGTCCTGGTAAGCCTGTACCTATGCAAGTGTAGCTGCCTGCTCTCTGGCAAACCTGGCCTACTCCTGGGCCATCCTCTACTGTTCTTGAGCCTGCTGCTGCTGAGACTGCTGAAGTATCTATAGTATCGCAAGCAGTGTTGGGTCGCTCTGGTGGCTCTGTGGAGCTAAAACTGCTGGCCTCGTGATCGTGAGCACGAGGAGGCACAGGTGCGACTGGGTCATAGTCCTCGTCTATGCTGTCAGACGGAAAGTCATCGTCAACTGGACTCCCCCATGCCAACTGCTCTGCGAGAAGCTCCTCTGCCTCGGCAACAGCCTTGATGGCCTCGTCCTTCTCCTGCTCTATCTCTGGCACTGCCCCTGTCCGATGAGTCTGACATGGAGGTGACTGCTGCTGATGACGTGCTGCCAAAGGTCTCTCATGGCGAACAAGCTATGTCATGTTATAAGCAGCGTAGGTGTGTATAGTGTTGGTCAACTCAGCACGGACCTCTAGTGGGATAGGAGCAACT
Source organism: Eremochloa ophiuroides (assembly GCA_038502445.1). Classification (NCBI taxonomy): domain Eukaryota; kingdom Viridiplantae; phylum Streptophyta; class Magnoliopsida; order Poales; family Poaceae; genus Eremochloa; species Eremochloa ophiuroides. The sequence continues at coordinate 45,126,122 of JAHLJS010000002.1, forward strand.
GTATGAACTATCAGGTGGCAGCCTCTTCTGAATCCATCAGTGATCAAGTCCTCCATCTCTGAAAGCATAAGATCCCACAAGTCAAACGTTTCCTGCCTCATCACGTGGGCTAAGAGCCAAAGCTGTAGATGGGTGATCCCCTCTCTGTAGCCCTCACGTGGTAGAATAGTCCTCCTGAAGATCGCATCTAGCACCCTAGCTAGGAAGGTCAGGTCTCTGGATACAGCAGCTAGAACCCTCTCCAAACGGCTCTCTGAAGCAGGGCCGGACAGACTCTGTGCCTGGGTCTATATCGCCGTGAGGTCATTGAGGTGGGTCAGTCAAGCCGTAGCACTCTATGTGAACTCTAGTCTCTAACACCTCAATCCCAAGTATCTCTCTAGCTCTGTCAGCGTACAAGCGGTGGATGTACTGATCCCGACGAGGAGGTGGCCGGGCCCCACGACGCTGCATCTCGTCCCTAGGAGGGACTTGAGTAGCCTGAGGATGCGGGCGTGAGGACCGGCGAAGCTGTGGAGTCCTATGGTTTCTTTGGCTGATCTGACTACCCCTCTGCCTGCTCTCCAGTCCTGGTGCCCTCTATCTGCTGAGTGGTCTGTGTAGGGTCTGGAGTGACAATCAGGCGAACAAGTGACCCTCCCACTACCACTGTCTCTGCTGTAGGCTGAGCACTCGCCTATCGCTCTATATCCAGGAGACTCTCTCCGTGAAGGCATGACAGGAGTGGCGCCAATCACAAGACAACCTCCCCTGCCACCTCTCTCTACTCACTCAGTTGCGTTTGCCACCGCCTGTGCCATCTGTGCATCTCTGTCAGCTCGAGTCTGTTTCTTCTTCTTCTTCGGCTGCTCAACCACTGGCCTCTTTCCCTTGTCGCCACCTGGTAGGCGAGAGGGCGATGGTGGGTCGTCACCTAGAGGAGCTCCCCCAACTCGCTTAGTTCGGGCCATCACGCCATGAACAAGCAAGTCAGGCGAGGAACAGTGAAAACCCTGACAAACCCTAAACCACTGTCACTGACCGGCTGACCACTGCCACTGAGAATCCCTGACCACTGCCAACTGACTATGAGAAGGGTGGAACTGTCACCCAGAGGCTTGGCCTCGTTCCAAATCCGCGGGCTTGGCCCCGGATTCAACTGTCAGTGACCCTGCTGCAAGATCGAATAGGAGGATTTGTATAAGCATTAATATTCTAGAGAAGCGAGATCCTGTCGGAAGCAAGCACTAAGAAAAGTAATAGAGTGAATGTGGCTCGCTACTTGAGGAAAGAACGGACCCTGCGAAGAGGAAAGATAACCACAAAAGGGGCACCATAGGACAAGGTGAGTCACTGCATAGATATGGCATGAGAGAGCGATGACAAGCAAGCACAGTTACTAAAGACAATTTAAGGTTATGATGGTCAAAAAGTATTAACAATCGACGATGGTGACCGCTCTAACCCTAGAGAGCCAAGGGAGAGACCCTAGCACAAAGAATCTGAAGACAATCGATGAAAAACCGTAAGGGACATTTCATGGAACAACTTGAATTCACTGATGTGGGGGTGTAGACCCATATACCCACATGACACTACATGGGCCGCACCATCAGAGGTGGCCCGGACCAGAAGACGAAGGCGTGCGGCGCAAGGCACTGCACCACACTGTTATTGTACCAAATTAGATAGTTTACTTGTAACCTTATCCCTCCAGACTATATAAGGAGGGGCAGGAGATCCCCTCAAAACAGATCCAAACAGATCTCAACTCATAGCAATACAATCCAACAGAACACAGGACGTAGGGTATTAGGCCTCACGGCGGCCTGAACCTGTATAAATCATGTGTCTCGCGCTTTCTGCGTTATGCTTGTTCGTCTCAGGCGCCCCTTCACCGATCAATTAACTACCTTGGGCATACCCCTCGGTAGACTATTGACGATATTCCATCGACAGTTGGCGCGCCAGGTAGGGGGTGTGCACTCTGAATTCATGGCGGGCAAGATGGATTTTTTTCTTCGTGAACATCAATCGCGGCGAATCAGCTTCCTGCGGCAGACGTCCTTCATCAACTACACTGTTTGTGGCAACTCGATCTGCTACAACGGCGTCCACTAACAACCTGATTTGACTTGATGACGAATTTAAGGATCGATCTGCTACTTGAGCTTTTTGTTTCGTGCATCCACTACGCGGCAGAACATGAAGATCTACGAATTCGAACAAGGCAAACAAGCCCGACCAGATCCAATCGGACTCTTGCCGATCGACCAAGAGACATGCAAGTCACGTTCAATCTACACAGCCATGCAAAGCTAAGTGCTATTTATTTTTCTCATTAAATATCGTAAGATCTACATCCGATCCATATATACAAGATATTTTATTGATCTTGAAGATGCTAACTCCAGCAACTCTCGTTTACGATGGTGATACTCTATCCTATGTGGCTCCTGGACACGAAGCAAGGCCTTGCACGAGCATGGTGCATGCGTGACTACGTAAGCAAGTACACACCATGAATATCGGGCATCACGATCGCTGAGATCAAACACTTCCATCATCTGACCTGCTCGGCGAGCCATTGGAGCGTCTAAGTTTCAAGGCAACTTACCGGCTACTCAAGCTAAGTCATATTTTTAATATTTTTCTACATATTCTTCCATCTCCATATATCTCTGGATATTTTCTACATAAGCCCCGACCATGCTCGGGCACTCACAGAAGACTTTTTCTCCGCTGATGAGATACTAAGTATCTCCACATAAGACTTTTTCTCCATCGACGAGATACTAAGTATCTCCACAGAAGACTTTTTCTCTGCCGATGAGATACTAAGTATCTCTCCGTCTTCTTCTCCTAACGGTTGCTAAAGTACTTGGTGGCACATGCCTTAATCTATGAAACCTGTCTACGCCCCGTAAGACTCACATGGTCATGTTAAGAAACCTCTGAACCATACGCCAGGTCAGGTGCTTAAACGTAATAGGCCAACTATCAGGGGAAATTACGTGACCTAACAAGAGCAAGAAACAGACAATCTTATCATGCATTCTACAATATTGGGATCCGCTCCAAAATCTACATCCTATACTACCCATTGTACACATTTCTTTTGCAGGAACTCTTCGTCGGACTCGTCGCCGCTCCTCACCGTCCTCGCGCTACTCGGACACTGTTTCCGACCAGGCAGGGGACTCATCGCCGGACTCGTCACCGCTCCTCGTTGTCCTCGCGCTGCTCGGATACCATTTGCAACCACGCTAGGGACTCGTCGCCGCTCCTCGTTGTCCTCGCGCTGCTCGGGCACCATTTCCGACTAGGCTGGGGACTCATCGCCGGACTCATCACCGCTCCTCGCCGCTCCTCGCGCTGCTCGGACTACGCCTCTGATCAGGCTGGGGACTCGTCACCGCTCCTCGCCATCCTCGCGCTGCTCGGACTATGTCTCCGACCAGGCAGGGGACTCATCGTCGCTCCTCGTCGTCCTCTTGCTGCTCGGCCTACCCTCTGACCAGGCGGGGGACTCATCGTTGCTCCTCGTCATCCTCGCGCTGCTTGGACACCGCCTCCGACCACGCTGGGAACTCGTCGCTACTCCTCGCCGTCCTCACGCTGCTCGGACACCACCTCTGACCAGGCTAGGGACTCGTCGCCGCTCCTCGCCGTCCTCACGCTGCTCGGACACCGCCTCCGACCAAGCGGGGGACTCGTCGCCACTCCTCACAATCCTCGTGCTGCTCGGACATCGCCTCTGACCAGGCAAGGGACTCGTCGCCGCTCCTCGTCATCCTTGCGCTGCTCAGACACCGCCTCCGACCACGTTGGGGACTCGTCGCTACTTCTTGCCATCCTCGCGCAGCTCAGACACCGCCTCCGACCACGCTGGGGACTTGTCGCCGCTCCTCGTTGTCCTCGCACTGCTCGGACACCGTCTCCGACCACGCTGGGGTCTTGTCGCCGAGCTATCAAGACACTCCACACTGTTCGAATCAGGGTGCTGATCTTGGGCAACACATCGAAGGTCTTGATATGTGGCTCGCCATGCTCGGGGACTTTCAGGATTTTCTTCTTGATCCTGCTACAAGATACTGCGTCATCTTCTAGCAGGCTCGGGGACTAAGTGGCTACACTTCACCTAGCGGTGAATGTAGTGCTTCTATTTGGATCTACACTCCTTATTGACTACGTCATGATGAAGATCATCCATCCTCGCAAATGGAGTCTAAGTGGCTACACTTCACCAAAAAGAAACTCTTTTTCAAATTTTTTCTAAGCTCCTTACATCCGTCTGGTCAAGGAACTCTGAAGATCTGCACCTCCCATCGAATGCAAGGCGCTCGAGGACTAGCTATGGGGGTGTAGACCTGTTTACCCGCACGGCACTACATGGGCCACACCATCAGAGGTGGCTCGGCCCAGAAGACGAAGGCGTGCGGCGCAAGGCACTGCACCACATAGTTATTGTTCCAACTAGGATAGTTTACTTGTAACCTTGTCCCTTGTTGATAGTTACTAATGCTATCAAAAGAGTGTAGCCAAATCTATCCTCTAGCAATGGTAACAATACTTCTCAACGCAATCAACGGGGTTGTCAATCCCTATGCTCAAAGTATGTGATTGTTGGCCAAAAATGCTATGGGTAGCTCTATAGGATAGGTGATGGGATTCTACAAGAGCACAAAACTATCGTGTAGCACTTTACCTAGGAGTACCAGGTGTCAAATTTATATTTTCCCAAAGGAAGGCGGGGCGTGTGATTCCAAGGATCTGATAGTCAAGGATCTAGATATGGATAAATGGGGTAATAACCTTAGTAAGGATAAATCAATGAAGTATAACCAAGTTGGAAACACACTAGGATAAATTGAGGTAGCTCTGGAGTTTTAGGGGGGAACTCTATCTCAGTAAAAGATCAAATGATTGTTATACCAAAGAGACTGCTATACCCGGGACGCGCAAAGTCCTAAACTCGCCGGGGTTCGACTAATTAGGCACCGTACGTACAAAAAGCCTACGCTGATAAAACCAGGCCGAACGTGGTGGAATCCAGAGGATTCTAGGGCTGTCACCACCTAGAACCTACTACTACTATCCAGTGGGCCTAGCTCCGCTCAAGGGTAAGCTATAGCGTAAGCACCGCGCTTAATCTATAAAACTTACTACTCTAACTCGAGCTCAAGAATTAGAGCACTCTAACCAAGCAATGAGCAAGTATACAGCTACTTAAAGTATAACAATAAATAAATGAAGAAGGGGATCTTTATTAACGATAAGAGTGAAGAACACCACTGAGGAGGTCGCTGACAGTCCCGGCACCTCCACAAACTTCCTCCATCTCCTGACTTCTCTCTACCACTCTACTCTTCTCTAACTAGCACTATTTCTAAGAGCAGAGCTTCGCTAGAGAGAGAGGAGCTACTACTGACTATGAGCTAAATCTCTAGTGGTTTTTCTAGTGGTTTCCCCCTTACAAGTGAGGATTCAAGTCCTATTTATAGTGTAAGAGTGCTCCAGGGGTACTTGTAGGGGTCCTAGAGGTCGGTGGCGCAAAATGGTAGGGCGGGCGTCCCCCTTGGATGCACCGCCTTGCATCCAACGGCCCTCCTTCACCGTCAAGGACGGTTGCAAGGTCGGTTGGTGCCAGGAAATGGCGGTTTGCTACCCCGGGAGGATGACATGTGGGTCCGTCAATCCATGGCACATCACTTGATCACCATTGGATGAAAACCGACTTCATTAGATGGCTTGGATGACTCTTGAACACCTTCCCTTGGATTGTGGACGTGGCACTCATTTTGGACAGGGCGAGCGCCCTGTTGATAGGGCCACTGGATCCTCGTGCCTTGTCTCTGAGCCGTTGATGTTGTTTCAACGTGCCACAGGCCATTTGGGAGGGTGGCACACGGATCCGTGAGATGGCATGCCAGTTTGGCGCCATTCATAGGGCGGGCGCCCCCCTCTGGCTCCCATGTGGCAGCTGAGGTGCTGAGGTGTATTGCTTTGCTTCGTTTTTTCTTGTTTTCACCATTTTTCCTGCATACACAAGATTTCTCCAAGGACATGTGGAATTAGGTAAGTTTCAAGGTGAGTCCTTTGCATTTCATGTGGTTTTACTGTGATTATGGGTGAAATGTTGACGGTAAAATTGGGTGTTAGCGACCGTCAACAAACTCCCCCAAGCTAACCTTTTGCTTGTCCTCAAGCAAAGATGTGGTTTTAACATGACAATGTTGGATCAAGAATTTCTTTAATGTAATAACTCACAAGGATCTTGTATGCAAACCAACACTATTCTAGTATTGAGCATGATTCAGAAATTCATCTTGTGTCTTAACTATATGGGGCTTCTAGCCTTTTCACCATGGGCTATGCAAAAACAAGATAGAATAGATAAGCAGATACCTCACCAGCCCCTTACATTGTTAGAGTGAAACCATTTACTAGAGAGTTTTTATTCTTTTGAAAAAGAAAATCTTGCTTTGGTTCCTTTAATGGTACTCTCAACCACTCCTTAGTGTGATGGACCTCACAAGAGCTCAAGAGAGCTTTTCATGTCTATCCTAAGCTTATGTGGGGTTTATAGGATTGGAGCAAAAGCATACTTGAACTGAATGTATTGCAAGATTAGTCTCTTAGATCACAGGGAGCAACAAGTCATATAAAATGATCAAGAAGTGCAAGTGTAAATGATTGTCACACCCAAAAATTTCCATTTTGGGATGTGACTTAGAAAGCACTAAACAATATTACATGGTTTTATCATTTTTCTAAATTTTTCCAACTTTAGTTAAGTTGTTGATATTCTAGAAAGTTGAAAAATGTGAGTTTCTAAAATTTTTGCAACTCAATTTACTAGTTTGTTGCATTCATGCCTTTGCATAGTTTTTATGTTTGAAAAATGAATTTAAATATTTTCAAATGTGCCTATGGGATTTTATTCTAACTTTGTCTTCTGAAACATCAAACCAAAAATCCAATCAAGTATTTTGACAAGATACTCCTTAAGCCCTAGCCCGACCATCTCTCCTTTTCGGTATTCTATTTCTTTTTGACCGAGTCTTCTCCAAAGTCACTAGATAACCGATTGCTGTCTCTATTTTCTCTCATAGAACCCTATTATCACATTTTGGTGAAGTCAAACCAACCACAAATTGCTTACTAGGTAAATCTTGATTTGGGCAAAGTCCAAACCAGCCCAAACCATTTCTCCGCACTCTCCCACCGACCCTCCCCTTTTCACTCTCATGAGAACATGCATATCTCTCCACATTGCTGCATCATGTTCCCTCCTCTCATGGAAAACAGAAATATGTAATGCTTCCTCCTTTAATCCCTTGCACCCATCTCTCAATAAGCATCATAGTTCATGCCACAAATTCTCCTTCCCTAACTCTTTATTGATGTATAGATTAAAGACTGGAGCATTCTCATGGCCATCCACATCCACCCACTGCATGCTCTCACGACTCTCCCCTCCTTCTCATGCACAAAAAAAATACAACCATCATCTCCTCCTTAATTCCCTCCACAAATTGCATGACTAAGAGCACAAAAATAGTCGGCCAAAGGAATGCAGCCATTAATCCCTCTGGCCGCCCTCATGCTTACCCCACATGCACAAATTGCATCATCTAATTCCCTCTTAATGTCTCCTCTTGCATTCACATTAACAGCTTGTTGTGCTGCTCCCACGCCTCTTTTCTCCCTTCCTCATTCAAACATAACTCCTCTTAATTTCCTTAACTCCCTCAATTTTCAACTCAAAACAATGGCATGCAGGCAGCCATGTCTCTCCCTCTCTCTGCCATGGCGCATCCTCCTCTTCCTCTCATGCAAAAATAATAGCATCTAATGTCTACTCCCTTAATTCCCTAGCCACATCAACCATGCATGTCCTACTTAATCTTTTCTTTAATTTCTCCATCAAACACATGTTACAACCTTGGTAATTGAGGAAACAACCCTGCATTCATACTCTCCTGTCTCTCTGTTTTGCTCGACAAAAACTAGAGCTGACCCATTATTTGCCCATGCAAAACAACTGGTACACATAATGGTCTCCTTTTATCTCCTTGGTCACACCTCTCCTAAATTCTTTCTTGATAGCACACATTTATTTCATGGGCTTTCCTCTCTCTTGAATTGCATGCATGCAACAACAATACTATGTGAAGACGCTGCCATCTCCTCTCTAGGTGTCGACATCCCCTTTCCCTCATGCAAAACAGAAAAACAATGCAGCACTTAATCTCTTGGTTCATCCCCTTTGCATGCCTCTCTTCATTCTCTCTTTAATTCTTTCTTTGACAGCACCCTTTACTCCATCTTTTCAATGGCATGCATGCACATAATAGCAGCAATTCCTCCCTCCCTCACGCACAAGCAGGATGCACATCCCCCTCCTTCCTCTCCTATATAAAGGAAATGCAACAGCCCCTCCAACCCCTTTTGCAGCATTGCTCCATTTATCTCCCTTGAGCCCTCTCTCTTCCCTTCTTTCATATGAAGAACAGAGAAGGGATGAGCCCAAGTCATAGAAACCCCCTCACTGTTCTCCACTTCCCTCTCAATTTTATCCACCAACATAGAGCACTTGTTGCAACTAATTTGTTTCGCTCCTGCAGTCCTAATCCCGAGTACCGGAGACATCATTCGGCGGAGGTCGTCATCATCGCCGTTTCTGTATAGCACATGGTGAGGTCGTCCCTCCCTCTTCCCTGTCTCATTTTTGCTGCTCATGTGACTCTCATATATTACTTTGATCCATCTCTGAAGTGGAAATTGGTGCTGCACCGTTGATCGCAGATCATGGCATCACCAATTGTCGATTGTGGCCTCCATCACCCTCCTGTCCAACTGTTAACCCCAATGTGAGAACCACACATTCCCCTATATATTATATGTTGATCTATAGTAGAGTTTTATCATCTTAATTCAAGTGGGATATATCTCTGATGCATTTTTCACCGTGAATATATTCCTGTCTTTCACGGACAGCAGCGTTGCTGCTGGTTGCCAAACATGTTCCCGTCAATCCACATCTCCTTTTTGCAATTCTTTTGATCCACATGTGTGTCATATACTTGTACATGTCCCTGAAAATTTATTTGGCCAAAGGAGCCACGACACAAAGATTTTCATGTTATCTTGCTTGCTGTTCCTGCATCCTGGCAGCAGCTCCGTTACCGATTCGCATGCACTTTCCTTGAGTTCCTGTCATCCGGTCATTGAGCCCTTGGATCATAGTATTGTCCATTAAGTTGCACATGTCTCTGCAAATTTTCTTGGCCATAGAGTCCAAGATGAAAGAGATATCATCATTCTTGTGCTCACTGTCCCTGCTGCCCTGCAGCAGCGGTGCTGCCTGTTCGCGTTCATGTTCCCAGTGATATAGCCCTCGGGTCATCGAGATCTTTGATCATGATTTAGTTCTCTAAGTTGCACATGCCCCTGCAAAACCGTTTGGCGTTAGGAGTTGAGATGCAGGAGATATCCTCATTTTCGTGCTTGCTGTCCTGGTTGTCTAGGCAGCTTGTAACACTGTGAATTCCATTGGCATTCCCTGTTGTTCCATCCAACTAATCATCAAACCCTTTCACCAGAATGTGACCACCTTAGTTGCACATGTCTTCATCAAATAGTTTGTCCCGAGGAGTCACAATGCCAAAGTTTTTGATCATGTCGCGCTTGCTGCCCCTGCAGCCTCGCAGCCACTGTCCTGCAGGTTGGCATGCTCGTTCCCAGTGATTCATCACTATATTGATCAAGCCCTTCCACCACAATTTGTGCCACATACCTGCACACATGCTTGCAAAATGGATCATCCATAGGATCTTCGATATTGGAGATATTGATGTGGCCATTCTCACTGCTCCTGCCTTGCCAGCAGCCACATAGTCCAGTATTGTGATTGCGTTCCCCGCTAACCCACTATCCAAATAATCAAACCCTTCAGCCACAATATGTTTCATATCCTTGCACATGCCTCTGAAAATTGGTTTGCTCATAGGTGCCACGATGGCCGAGTTATCAAGGATGTATTAACTGCTACTCCTGCTGTCCAAAAATCAGACATGCTATCCTGTTTTGCATCTCATACCCCAAAACCAAAAATGCTCCAAAAGACTTGTCATTTCGATAAACCACACTCCACATAGTACCTAACAAACCCACAAAGCAGACCATTGATTGGTGAAGAAAATACCATGCTTTTGTTGTTAGACATGACTATTGTTCGCCAAAGTGCAGGTTCTTGGTGCACCGGGGTGTGACCACATTCTCCATCAAATGTTTGACCATCTTAGAAACCCTCTGTCTGTGTGTTCCGCGGATGCAAGTGATCCCACCAAAAATATTTCCCAAAAATTCAGAGAGTATATGACTCCTATTTGTCAATGCCACAAACATACCATGATATGTATATTATATCCGGTCTTTGTCTTCTTCACAATCTATTCTATGTCTCCCAGAACACTAAAATCATACTCCAAAATATATCGTTCTCTCACTAACCACACCGTGCTCAAAACCTAAAACCTATCCAACTTATGCATTTCTAATGAACATGATTCTATTCCAAATTTCACCATATGCACCTAACCCCCAATCCTTTTCCATCTATACCTTTGATCTCTCATATCTTTTAAAACGTTGCTCTAGTTTTTGTTGTTTTTGCGCTCAGCGATCTAGTTACAAGCCCTACGTGTTTTAAAACCTTTATATTGCTTTTTGTAATGATTGGTGTATTGTTTTTAGGCTTCCTTGTGGTGCTTGTGATGGTTGTTGCGATCTATAGAAGAGGAGCTATGAATGGATGAATCAAAGGATAATTGGACAAGTTTGAGCAAGCATTTGAAAGGCAAGTGTAACAAAGGCTCCTTGTACCTATTAACTATTAATCATTCATTTTATGCATGTATTAATTTGATGAACCATAGGGACTTACCTAGTTTATTCTTGATCCACATATCCTTGTTTCCTATGGGTTGGTATGCATGTTGGATAGTTGCGGCCGTGCAAAACCAAGATTAATTATTTATCTTGATTAATGGTATATGCAATATGACAAAATGATACTTTTTAGCAACAAGGTATTAGGAGCTTAATCCTGAAGTGGTAACCCAGGAGGTTCCGTACAACCCCGAGGACTAAATGGCTCTAGTCTTAATCATATAACTAGTGCGTCTCTAGCTTCTTAGTGGTTACCGAAAGGCGCAAGAGGGGGGTGCCTCGCGGGGTCATGGATGTTCCTGCCTCGTGTGTAGTGCTGCGATGACTTACACATGTTTTGGTTCTTGAGGAGGATATGTCTGTGCACACTTGTCATTGAAACCTCGCTGCAACTAACTTGTTAGGGTGCCTAGTGAAAGATTTCGTAGTGAAACCCTGCCATACTTCCAGAGAGGAGGTGTAGTGGGGCTGGCTACCCCCGGCATATGGGAATCACGACTCGGCGGGTAAAGTTGTACAAATTCTACAGAATTCTTTCATCTGATATATCAGCCATGCTCATGGACACGAGCGGCCTGGATCCTTCATGATTAATGTTTCTTGTTTACCTTAAAGAATGGATGTGATAAATATTGATTCAATTATGTTTTCAACTGGGATGGGTTACTCATTAAAAGTAAAATTAAGACAAATAAAACTTGATCAACTTAAAATTGCTAACCGCAGTCAAACAGTGTCAATTCTTTGAGCCTTCATCACCCCTTTGTTATACTTGTTAAGCATGGTGCGCTTACGCTTGCCTTACAATCAACAAAAATCCCGGATGGGTACCAGATGGTGGATCAAGTGAGGAGTTTCCAAAGGAGTTTTGATGAGTACTAGGTGAGTGCTCCCCCAGTCAACCGTCCCTGTGGAGTATGGAGACCCGAAGATAAGATATAGAATAGTTTACGCTATGCTTTTGTAATAGATGTAAGCTTCCTTGTAACTATGTTTCGATATGTAATAAAGCATTGTTCTTTGATAATCTCCATATTTGTCATTATATGTGTCTTGTGGACATCCTGGGCACACATATAGTTAGCGCTTGGTATTCTTTGGAAAACCGGGTGCGACAATGATTTGGTGGGCTCCTTAAGACTTATTCCTTTGCCTTAGATAGGGGAGAGCATGGTTACTGAATACATAGTCTTTTTTTTAAGCATAGATATATGGGCACCTGCCCATGGGACATTTGTCCTCTTTTGTTTTCCTTGAGCACTTGCTCTCTCTCTTTTTTTCAGTAACCTATACTCCCCATCTATCAAAAGGATAAAGGTTGATTGTGGTTGGTTGTCTCAATTGGTGTATGGAGCATTGATGTATACTTCCAGTGTAGAAGTAATACATAGGCGGAATGTGTACGTGATCTTGATCAAAGAATATGACTAGTTTCTCTACCTAGATCAAATAAGGTCTAAGCAAGCTCAAAACAGACAAGAACTCTTTCTTTTGGTGGTTTTAGTTGGTTGTGGATGTATGGCTTCATGGTAGGTATTTAATTCCATAAAGGAACCATGAGCAAGAATTTGAATTTTATAAATCAAAATCTCTAGTTGGTTCTCAATCATTCCTTAGGTCAGGTAAAAGTTCTACTTATACCAATTTCAATCTTGCAAGAGCATAACTTAGGTTATTAGCATGTGCAACCCATAATAGTGTTTGACATAAGACAGAATTTAGATATCACACTCAAAACTTTCATAGTAAGGATTGTATAACAAGATCTTGCAAATCATCAAAGAGCAATTGTTCATCATTTCCAACAAAGACATATCATATTCTTTTTCTCATCTTATCATTATTTTCATTTATTTATTGTCATGCAAGAATTTAGAAGTGCTTTTCATATTATAACTCACAGTAATGAAGAAAAAAGTGCTGGGGTTAGAAACCATACCTTGGCGAAGATGACGGCTCCCCCAAGCTAGCTTCTTCTTCATGATCGGATTCTCCTCTTGGTCAGGTTATTTCCTCTTTTCCGTCTTATTATGATCACTAGGTTTTGCTTTTTATTGCTACTATGATGAACCAAATTTATATTTTATTTTATTGTATTATTATTATTTTATATATATATTTTAATCTCTCTTTTATTATGGTCTTTATTAAATGCAAGACATAAATTTAAACATGCTTCTAACAATTAATTGATTTAATGCACGAAGAAGGGAAATATGCCAATGCAGTAATTAAAGAGAGAGATAGAATACTTACTCTCATAGCTGTCCTTCCTCAGAAGGAGGTTCTTCCTTGACCCATGTCTTCTTCCCATCTTGTCCTTCTTTGCTGGTAGCAGGGTCTGGTGTAGAGGCCGTAGATGATGGTTCCTTCTTAACCGCATTTCTGTCTTTCTTGTTTCTCCAGATTCTTGGTTTTCTCCTTCTCATGGATCAACTCTTATTTTTCTACATGTTAGTTGCATGGTGCGGTGCACAAGAGAAAAACAAATCTTTCTTTCTTCCTATTCATATAGAAATCCATGCTACCACTAGCAACAAATATGCATGCATTCATAGTATTCAAGAAAGGTCAGCCAAGAATGAGGGGTAAGTTGTCCCTATTACCCATGTCTAAAATCATGAAATCGGCAGGCACAAGGTTGTTTCTTACTTTTACCAGAACATCACAAAGTACTCCTTCTATGTAGCAAGTTGTTTGATCAGCTAATTGCACATATGCAGAAGTTGGTACTAGCTCAGTGTAGAACAGCTTTTCATAATGTTCTTTAGACATGATGTTAATGCTAGATCCTAGATCACATATAGCATTATGGAACTTTTGAGATTGAATAGAGCAAGATATGACAGGGGTTCCAAGATCTCCTTTTTTAGTTGGAAAATTCCATCCATCTAGTTCATAGCCATTATCACTAATAGTAACAAGATTAGCAGATTCCATGGTTGTTTCAGGCTTTCCTGGTATTCTATCTTTTTCAAAAGATGGAATTGCAGCTGCTAGTTGTGCTAATTGGGTTTCAAGCATCTTATTGAAACTAAGTTGATTCTTAATTGCAGAAGAGAAATCATCCAATTTAGCATTAATGCTATCTAGCATCCTATCATTAGCATGGAGCTTCTTGTTTATACTATTAGTCATTCTACCTTGACCATAGACAAGATCTTTAAGAGAAGGGTAGTTATTACCTTGGTTGTTTGGACGTTACAAAGAATTGAAGGTGTTAGCTTGAGAATTGGAGCGCTGAGTCCATCCTTGGTTTGAAGAACAAAAATTGTTATCATTGTTGATGAAGTTGAGGTCCTCATGTGTCTCAGGACAATGGAGTCCAGAATGGCCTCCATTGTGTCAAGAGAAAAGAATGCTCCACCGGCGGCAGCGTCTAGATAGCTTCTATCAAGAGGGGTTAACCCATGGTAGAAGTTTTGGATCAAAAGCCAATCGTCCATACCATAGTGTGGACAGGCAACGACATACTCTTGCATTTGTTCCCAAGCCTCGGGAATCGTTTCATCGGTTTGTTGTTGGAAACTAGAGATCTTATTGCGAAGAGCATTGGTCTTGCTTAGAGGAAAGAATTTCACTAGGAAAGAGTTGGAACACTTTTCCCATGTGTCCACATCATTTTGGTTCATATAGAACCATTGCTCGGCTTTTCTTAATAAGGAGAAAGGAAAGAGTCGCAAATGAATTGCGTCTGGGGTTACTCCTCTAATGGTAAAGGTGCTGCATATCTCCAAGAAGTGTTGCAGGTGTGCATTAGCATCCTCATGAGCCTTGCCACAAAATGGGCTAGCTTGAACCATTGTGATTAATGCGGGCTTTAACTCTAACTGAGTGTTAGCCTTGATGACACGAGGGCCTATTGCTATATTAGCAGCAGAAGGTGCAGAGAATTCATAGATGGTCCTTTCGGCCATATTCGTGATTCTAAGGATAACTATCTAGACTTGACTCAAATCAAAGGAATTCAACAGTTGCCTTCCCCGGCAACGATGCCAAAAATGTTTGTTGACATTTACTAACGCTATCAAAAGAGTGTAGCCAAATCTATCCTTTAGTAATGGTAACAATACTTCTCAACGCAATCAACGGGGTTGTCAATCCCTATGCTCAAAGTATGTGATTGTTGGCCAAAAATGCTATGGGTAGCTCTATAGGATAGGTGATGGGATTCTACTAGTGCACAAAACTATCGTGTAGCACTTTACCTAAGAGTACCAGGTGTCGAATTTATATTTTCCCAAAGGAAGGCGGGGTTTGTGATTCCAAGGATCTGATAGTCAAGGATCTAGATATGGATAAATGGGGTAATAACATTAGTAAGGATAAATCAATGAAGTATAACTAAGGTGGAAACACACTAGGATAAATTGAGGTAGCTCTAGAGTTTTAAGGGAGAACTCTATCTCAGTAAAAGATCAAATGATTGTTATACCAAAGAGACTGCTATACCCGGGACGCGCAAAGTCCTAAACTCGCCGGGGTTCGACTGATTAGGCACCGTACGTACAAAAAGCCTACGCTGATAAAATCAGGCCGAACGTGGTGGAATCCAGAGGATTCTAGGGCTGTCACCACCTAGAACCTACCACTACTATCCGTGGGCCTAGCCGTACTCATTGGTAAGCTATAGCCTAAGCACCGCGCTTAATCTATAAAACTTATTACTCTAACTCGAGCTCAAGAATTAGAGCACTCTAACCAAGTAATGAGCAAGTATACAGCTACTTAAAGTATAACAATAAATAAATAAAGAAGGGGATCTTTATTACCGATAAGAGTGAAGAACACCGTAGAGGAGGTCGCCGATAGTCCCGGCTCCTCCACAGACTTCCTCCTTCTCCCGACTTCTCTCTACCACTCTACTCTTCTCTAGCTAGCACTATTCCTAAGAGCAGAGCTTCGGTAGAGAGACAGAGAGGAGCTACTACTGACTATGAGCTAAATCTCTAGTGATCTCTAGTGGTATTTCTAGTGGTTTCCCCCTAACAAGTGAGCATTCAAGTCCTATTTATAGTGTAAGAGGCTCCAGGGGTAATTGTAGGGGTTCTGGAGGTCGGTGGCACGAAATGGCAGGGCGGGCGCCCTCCTAGGGGGCCGGCGCCCCCTTGGATGCACCGCCTTGCATCCAACGGCCCTCCTTCACCCTCAAGGGCGGTTGCAAGTTTAGTTGGTGCCCTGAAATGGCGGTTTGCAACCACGGGAGGATGACATGTGGGTCCGTCAATCCATGGCACAACACTTGATCACCGTTGGATGAAAACCGACTTCATTTGATGGCTTGGATGACTCTTGGACACCTTCCCTCGGATTGTGGACGTGGCACTCATTTTGGACAGTGCGGGGGCCCTGTTGATAGGGCCACCGGATCCTCGTGCCTTGTCTCTGAGCTGTTGATGTTGTTTCAACGTGCCACAGGCCATTTGGGAGGTTGGCACACGGATCCGTGAGGTGGCATGCCAGTTTGGCACCATTCATAGGGCGGGCACCCCCCCTCTGGCTCACATGTGGCAGCTGAGGTGCTGAGATGTCTTGCTTTGCTTCGTTTTTCCTTGTTTTCACCATTTTTCCTACATACACAAGATTTCTCCAAGGACATGTAAAATTAGGTAAGTTTCAAGGTCAGTCCTTTGCATTTCATGTGGTTTTACCGTGATTATGGGTGAAATGTTGACGGTAAAATAGGGTGTTAGCGACCGTCAACATCCCTCCAGACTATATAAGGAGTGGCAGGGGATCCCCTCAAAACAGATCCAAACAAATCTCAACTCATAGCAATACAATCCACCAGAACACAGGACGTAGGGTATTACGCCTCGTCGCGGCCTGAACCTATATAAATCGTGTGTCTCGTTTTTTCTGCGTTATGCTTGTTCGTCTCAGGCGCACCTTCACTGATCAATCTACTACCTTGCGGCATACCCCTCGGTAGACTATCGATGATATTCCATTGACAACTGACAAGGAAGGGAGCTAGGGCAAAGAGCTGAGAGAAGGAGCTCTCCACCAACCGAAGGTCAAGCCAAGAAGAGGGGGAAGAGCTTCTCCCGAGACGAGCTTCGACGGAGGCAACTCCGGTGGTGGTGAGCACCACGGTGGCACAGAGAGACCAGCCCGTGGGTGGAGGCTTTTGCTCTGAGGGTGGAAGAGCACGAGCTGATGGAGGCAAGTGGAGGAAGAGGGCCACCAGCGAGGAAGAACGGCGGCGCGCGGTGGCTAGGGCACGGCACGGCGGCGGAGCGGCGGCGGATGTACGGAAGGAATAGGGCAGATAAATGAAGAAGAGAAGGGAAGGGTGCAGGCCCCGCAGTTAGGAGAATTGATTGCGGCGGTTTAAGTTCACACCGGACGCTCCCACAGTGACACCGGATGCGTTCGGTGCGCCACCAGAGAGCACCCGAGAGCAGAAATTCACACCGGACGCGTCTGGTGACCACCCACCGAACAAGATCCGTGTCTGATGTACTCTTCCTATCCTTCGCCTTGAATCCACACCGGACGCACCAAAATCATCACTGGACGCACTGCGATCACTGTTTCAGCTCCAGTGATCATGTAGATCTTCTCTGCAGAGCTACTGATCACACCGGACGCTGGAGGAGCGTCCGGTGCACTTTTAAGTGCTAATTCTCCTCTGTTCTTTGTGAGACGTTCTCCCAACCAAGTTCCAACATCAATAAGAGGCAAATAAACATTGTTTAGAGCTGGTATGAGAATCCTCTCTCAAACCCTCAATTTTTCAAATATTTAGCCTTAGGCACAGCTAATTTTTATGAAGATAGGCAATAAAATCCAATAACAAAATGACAAAACAACAATCATGCAAATACAATGCAAGTTCGCGTAAAGTAAACTAGTTGCTTGTCAAGTTTGTCCTCGGGTAAGCTTCTTCGCACGCTTTTGGACGGTTATCTTAACCGAGTTAGAGAAGCCCTACAGTGCAATTCAAAGGTAGACATGTTTTATATGTTACAATGCAATGCACATGACAACACAAAATTATCTTTAAGTAAAGTTGGTTAGATCAAGGCAATTGAGTTCATTCCTTAGTGTGCAAAACCTTGCCTCATCCAATGGTTTAGTGAAAATGTCCGCCAAGTTATCATCCGTTCTCACCCCGTCAAAAGATATGTCACCTTTGTCAACATGATCTCTAAGGAAGTGATGGCGATTGTCAATGTGCTTAGTGCGGGAGTGTTGAACCGGGTTATTAGCAAGTTTTACCGCACTCTCGTTGTCATACAACAAAGGCACCCTTTTTAAGTTAATTCCATAATCAAGTAGGGTTTGTTTCATGTATAGGATTTGTGCATGACAAGCACCCATGCCAATGTATTCCGCTTCGATTGTTGACAAGGCAACACTATTTTGTTTCTTGGAGGACCAAGAAACTAGTGATCTTCCAAGCAAATGGCACCCTCTGAATGTGCTTTTACGGTCAATCTTGCAACCGGCATAATCCGAATCAGAGTAGCCAACAAGAGTAAAGTTAGCTCCTATGGGATACCAAAGGCCAATGCTTGGGGTGTGCTTTAGGTACCTAAGGATTCTTTTCACCGCAACTAAGTGAGGTTCCTTAGGGTTAGCTTGAAAGCACACACACATACACACACTAAACATGAAGTCGGGCCTAGATACGATCAAGTACAACAAATACCGATCATACAACGATAGAGAGTTTGGTCAACCGATTTACCTCCCTCATCAAGGTCGAGATGTCCATTAGTGGGCATGGGGTTCTTGATGGGCTTGCATTCTTCCATCTTGAAGCACTTGAGGAGGTCCTTCGTGTACTTCTCTTGTGACACGAACGTCCCCTGCCTCAATTGCTTGACTTGAAAGACGAGGAAGAATGTGAGCTCGCCAATCATCGACATCTCGAACTCCTTGGACATCATATCACCAAATTCCTTGCAAAAATCTTTATTAGTCGAACCAAAGATAATATCATCAACATAAACTTGACAAATGAAGATGTGCCCTTTTATGTTTCTTAGTGAAGAGTGTGGCATCCACCAAGCTGATTTTGAAGCCCTTCTTGATGAGAAAGTCATGAAGGCGCTCATACCAAGCCCATGGGGCTTGCTTCAATCCAATAGCGCCTTGGACAACCTATAAACATAGTTTGGATATCTAGGGTCTTCAAACCTGGGTGGTTGCGAAACATAGACAAGTTCATTTATGAAGCTATTTAAAAATGCACTTTTCATATCCATTTGAAAGAGTTTTAGGTTGTCATTAGATGCATATGCAAGTAGGATACGAATGGCCTCCAATCTTGCAACCGGGGCAAAAGTCTCCCCAAAATCCAAGCCTTCAACTTGGGAGAAACCTTTTTCCACGAGCCTTGCCTTGTTTCTCACAATGTTGCCTTTGTCATCTTGCTTGTTGCGGAACACCCACTTGGCGCCTATGACTCTTGCTCCTTTTGGCTTCTCTTCAAGTGTCCAAACTTGGTTGCGGTTGAAGTTGTTGATTTCTTCATCCATGGCATTCACCCAATCCGGATCTCGAAGAGCTTCTTCGATGCTAGTAGGCTCAATGCAAGAGACAAAAGAGTGATGTTTAATGAATTGAGCATGCCTTTGTGAGCGAGTCATTACCCCCATTGAAGGACTCTCTATTATGAGATCTTATGGATGAGCTTGTAGGAGTGGTGTAGTTCTTCTATCAACCACTTGAGGAGGAGGTCCTGGAGCATCAACATCTTGTGCTTGTGCCTCAACTTCTTCTTATGTGATGTGGGTGTCTTCATGTGGATCCACCCCATCCTTCTCTTCATCGTCTTGAGGCACATTTGATGAAGATGGTTGTTGACATCTACTAACGTCGCCAAATATAACTATATAACTTTTAATGCGAGAGGCGAGATTAGAAGATGAATGGCAATTAATTAACTTGTCATTAGCAACTAGCCACTTTTCTATTACCAACATTCTTATGCAAGAACTAGGTTGTCATCCCTAATTAATAATGCTAAGAATAAATAAAGGTTTCATATATTAATCTATGTGACTAGGCAGAAATAAATATAAATAATATAAACTAAGATCAATTCTGCAAGCGGACAGATAATTATACCATTGTAGCATTTTACCTAGGGAGTTCTACCAGGTTGTTGATTTATATTTATACCACTGGGAAGGACTAGGATAAACTTTAATCTATTATATTGATAGTGATGGTATACAATGGATAAGTGACATTACCGATGACATTTACTCTACTCATAACAGGTAGAGGTCACAAGATAAATAAAGATAAAGGTGATAAGTATGATCAAGCATCATAAATAAAAGATAATCATCAGAGCACTTCTCTAGTCATAGTAATAGCTAGCCAATGGATAAACTAAGAAATTAATATCAAAGGTAATTCTATAACTACATCAATGAATAACTCTAATTAGTGCAATTACATCTAGCAATCATTGTTAGACTAATCCTATATCATGATCACATGCAAAGGGCATCATCTAGAAAGGATGTGAAACAGAGTCATCATCCAACTTCGCAACCGTGCCTGCTGGCCTACGTACGGGGGGTGGACTACAGAGGACTCAATGCAGCTGTCACCTACGCGATCTACCACATGACCCGGCACATCAGGGTGCACTCGCAGATAAACAAAATACCTAGACACCATGTCTACATACTGTTCATCATCTATCCATCGTCCGCATGAATAAACGCTATACGAGCAATTACATGAATTCGATAAGATCAAACCAACTATACTAGACATATAATCAAAGTAGACAAAGACTATTATAATCAAGAACATATGAATTATTAAGAACAATGTTTCCCTAATCATAATGAAGAATACAATAATAGAGAAAGAACTAGAATTATACCGAACTCCGTGCTCCAGACAGATGCCGAGGCTCCAGATCCGCCGAAGAACTAGAACTCCTCTACTCTCAAATCTAACTAGGCTAGAACTATGAACTAGGAGGCTCTTGATGGCTTGAGGACTTGATGCCTTGAATGAATGATGGGTTGATGCCTCCAGGGGGGTCTACCCCTTTATTTATAGCCCGGTGAAGATGCACGTGCGCCGTAGGATCAAACCGACTTGAAACAAGGGCCGAGATGAATCCATAGAGGCGGTGGAAGAAGACTCCAGAAGATGGGCCAAAACCCTAGCGGGGGGCATCGGCCAGCCCCACCCTGACGCCGGCCGGCCCCACCCTGGTGGGTCACGGGCCCCGGTGCTTCAGGTGTGTTCCAGATGCTTCTAGTGTTCTCGTGATGATGTTTCCTTGACGGTTATGTTACGTGGTAATCATGCTCTTTAAACCTTCTTTTATGCTTTTCTGGAATAGCCCCTGGAAAATACAGATCATGCAAAACTCGTGGAAACTGTTAGTTAAAACCCTAGACTAGTTTGTATTCATGTATCCTTTGGTGTCTAAAGTTCTAATAAAAGTTGACGTTATCCACCGTCAACAATGGTTGATTGATCACTTGCACATCATCACCATCATCTTCATCATCTTTTGACTTAATGTCTCCGGTTGGCATGTTCTTCATGGCCTCCCTGAAGGGTTCATCACCTACATCATCAAGATTCTCATGCTCTCCTTGAGAGCCGTTAGATTCATCGAACTCCACATCATATGTTTCTTCAATAAGGCCGGTGGCATTGTTGAATACTCTATATGCTTTGGACTTCAATGAGTTACCAACAAGAAAGCCAATGTCACAACGTCTTTAGAAATTCCCTAGGTGTTGCTGCTTCTTGTAGATGTAGCATTTGCAACCAAACACCCGGAAGTAGGAGACATCTGGCTTCTTGCCAATGAGTAGCTCATAGGGGGTCTTCTTTAGAAACCGGCAAGGGAATAGGTGTTTGGATGCATAGCATGCGGTGTTGATTGCCTCCGCCCAAAACCTCTCTAGTGTGTTGTACTTGTTGATGGTGGATAACATCAACTTTTATTAGAACTTTAGACACAAAAGGATACACGAATACACAGTAGTCTAGGGTTTTAACTGACAATTTCCACGAGTTTTGCATATTCTGTATTTTCCAGGGATTATTTCAGAAAAGCGTAAAAGAGGGATTAAAGTGCTTAAACATCATGAAACTTATCTGCGAAGGCAACGATCGTTATCAGGACGTGGGAAGCATCTAGAAGACACCCGAAGCAATCGGGGCCTCGAACCCTACCAGATGGTGCCGGCCGGCACTAGGGTGGGGCCGGGCGGTGCTCCCTGCTAGGGTTTGGCCTCGCCTTCTGGAGTGTTCCTCCACCGCCTCCTACGATGCATATTGGCCCTTGGTTAAGTCAGTTTGATCCTGCGGCGCACGTTCATCCCAACCGGCTATAAATAAAGGGGCAGACCCCCTCCTTGGAGGCAATCCCATTATTCATCCAAGGCATCAAGTCTTCAGTCAAGCCATCAAGAGCCTTCTAGTTCATAGTTCTAGTCTAGTTAGATTAGAAGTAGAGGAGTTCTAGTTCTTCAGTGGGATCTGGAGCCCCCGACATCTGTCTGGAGCACGGAGATCGGTATAGTTCTAGTTCTTTCTCTATTATTGTATTCTTCACTATGATTAGGGAAACATTGTTCTTAATAGTTCATACGTTCTTAATTATAATAGTCATTGTCTACGTTGATTATATGTCTAGCATAGTTGGTTTGATCTTATTGGATTCATGTAATTGCTCGTATAGCGTTTATCCAAACGATCGATGGGTAGATGATGAACAATATGTAGATGTGGTGTTGGATATTCTGTTTATCTGCGAGTGCACCCCGATGTGCCGGGGTCGTGTGGTAGTTCGCCTAGGTGACAGCTACGTTGATTCCTCTGTAGTCCACCCCCCATATGTAGGCAAGAAGGCACGGTCGCGAAGTTGGTGTTTCACATCCTTCCTAGATGATGCCCTTTACATGTTATCATGATGTAGGACTAATCTAACAATGATTGCTAGATGTAATTGCACTAATTAGAGTTATTCATTGATGTAGTTATAGAATTACCTTAGATATTAATTCCTTGGTTTATCCATTGGGTACCTATTATGATGACTAGAAAGTGCTCTGATGTTTATCCATTATTTATGATGCTTGATCATACTTATCACCTGTACTTATCTTTATTATCTTGTGACCTCTACCTGTTATGAGTAGAGTAAATGACATCGGTAACACCGCTTATTCATTATATATAGTTGTTATCAATATAATAGATTATAGTTTATCTAGTCCTTCCTAGTGGTATAAATATAAATCGACAACCTGGTAGAACTATAGGTAAAATGCTACAATGGTATAATTATCTGTCCGCTTGCAGAATTGTTCTTACTTTATATTTATATATTTTGCCTAGTCACATTGAATAATATATGAAACCTTCATTTATTCTTAGCATATATAATTAGGGATGACAACCTAGTTCATGCCTAAGAATGTTGGTGATAGATAAGTGGCTAGTTGCTAATAACCAGTTAATTAATTACCATACGTCTCTAATCTCGTCTATAGTATTAAAAGTTATGTAGTTATATTTGGCGACGTTAGTAAATTTCAACAAGCATTTTTGGCGCCGTTGCCGGGGAAGGCACATTAAACTTAGGAAATATTGATAACATATATGCATAATGGATAAAATTGTATTACCGATTGATCTCTAACTCAAACAGGCACACCCTTGTTTTTATCATTTTCTTATCTTATGCAAGGTGATGTTTCAAAGAACTTCACTGACGATCCAGAGAAACTCCTTAGAAGGAAGAAGTTTGTAGAGGCGAGGGACAATTTCGAGTCACCATCAAGAACACCCATCGCTACTCAAGCTAGTCCATCAGAGGAGCCAGCTCCAACACTGGAAGAAGAACAGTTGGGAGAAGATTTAGCTCCTGTGTTTGAAGACATGGCTGAGAAGATACTGTGCAAGTTCTTTGCCCCAACAACAGCAAACATCCGGACTGGACCAGCAGTCAACACTGGGGAGAATGGATTCGAGCTCAAACCTTCTCTTATCACCATGGTTCAAGCCAGTCAATTTTGTGGAAAAGCTCATGAAGATGCAAGTGCACAGTTACAACACTTTCTAGAGATTTGCAGCACCTTCACTATCAGAGGAATACTATTTTACTCCGTCTTTTCCCATATTCACTTTTGGGGAAAGCTAAGCAGTGGTTCTACACCAACAAAGAGAAGAACACTACATGGGACCGATGCTCAACTGCTTTCCTGGCAAAGTTCTTTCCTACAGGCAAGACGAATGCTCTGCGTGGGAAAATTTCAAGCTTTCAACAGCAACATGATGAATCATTCACTGAAGCATGGGAAAGATTTCAAGATTATATTGAAGACAGTCCTCATCATGGGATAGAGGATTGGCTTTTGATGCAGACCTTCTACCACGGGCTTATCTCTAGCACCCGTGAGTCTATAGATGCTGCAGCTGGAGGAGCTTTCCTGACACATAAGCTTCCAGACACTAAAGAACTTGTTGAGAAGATGGCCTCAAATCCAAGCTGTAATGAAGAACGTATTCAACCTCGCAAGAGAGGAGGAGGCATCCATCATCTCAAGGAAACTGACATGGTCACTACCAAGCTAGACCTCATCATGAAGAAGCTCGATATAGAGAAGAAGGAAGTCATGCACATTGATGATTCTCGTATGACCTGTGAAGAATATGAAGATTACAGGCATTCAGCTGTCAACTACCCTACGCTGCAAGAAGATGTGAACTCTATCAACAATAACACCTACTATCGTCCTCAGCAAGGTCAAGGATGAAACCAGCCAAACCAAGGATGGAATCAGCAACCTCAACAAGTTAACTACCAAGGTAACAACCAAGGTAATAATTATAATAATTACAATCTTCCACCTTTAAGAGATTTAGTTGCTGGTCAATCTAAATTGTTAGATCAAATATCTAGAAAAGTAGCCTCTAATGATAAAGCTTTAGAAAACATTAATACTAGAATGGATACCTTTGCTTCTGCTAGAATCAGCACAGTTTTAATAAAATGTTAGAATAACAATTAGCTCAGCTAGCTGCTGCTGTCCCTCCATTTGAGAAAGGTAAGATTCTGGGCCAGCCGGAAGATTTAGAAACTGCTAACCTTGTTGATATTCACAATGCAACCCAATACCATATTGAGCCTGCAGATGAACAGTAGATTGACCACTCACTTCCTGAGAAGATGGGAGACCCCGGAAGACCAGTCATTCCTATCTCCATAGGATGTCACAGCTTTCCAGAAGCTATCTGCGATTTCGGCGCAAGTGTCACCATAATGCCCAAGGTAATTTATGAGAAAATATTAGGTCATCCTTTGCTCTTGTTGGCGCAAAAAATGGTTCCCTAAGCCCAACACACCAGCGAAGCCAGAAACGACCCTTGAGGCAGTGAAGCTCTCGCAGATCCAGCTAGCTTCGGACCCGGTCTGAGAATGTCAGTAACACCCAAGCGTGCCAGTCAATTTGACTTGCAATTAACAAGGAAAAAGATAGTAATCAGTAATCACAGGGCGGAACTAAACGGTATGTCCAGGTAGTTCCAAATGTATGGCTCGAAGAGCCGATGTAATGGGAGATCGACTAGAAAGCCGATTCCGTCATGTTATGAACCGATTGTAGCGAAACATGCATTATAATTCAAGTTAACCGATTCAGACATGAATTTAATGACATATACTTGCTTAAGATAGAAATACGCTATAAAAGATATAGTCACAGCAAGCTAACATGATCATAAGATGTCTCAATGTAAAACAAGAAGAAATCGGCTACTTTAGCCGATTCAGTGTATACGGGCAACATACGAGCCTATAAAATAGACAATGTTTCAACTCTCCGGCTAATAGATCTAAATCACAATCTTGCAACAGTGGAGATCGAGCGGATCGAGGCAGTCATGATGAAGTTGCAACTTAAATCCGTTAACCTTTGAATCTAGACAATGTTTACTTTATTACTTGAGTGCGACCCGTATCTAATCTAGATCCAAAATACAATCGGCTAGTGCAAAGCATTCAATATGAAACATATGGCAAGCATAATTCGTTGAACATATAGATCTATTAGATATAAGCCGACGTATATGGATCAAGACGGGCAAGTTGATGATTGCTTTAAATAATAAACAATAAACATAAGCAACATCGGTAACTTAATGAATCTAGCTAAACTGCCAAATTTAACTAGAGCCGATAACTAATCCATGCATGCAAACTGTCTTAATCTATAGCCTGTCCACTGGATGACGTTAACTAATAGATTAATCAAGCAAACAAACACGAATCGATAACTAATCCGCGCGTGAAAACCGTCCTAATCTGCATCTCATCCACCGGATGACGGTTAACACAGATTGATCGGGTAAACCAGCGTGAATCATCCTTGACTCACTATGCTTCCCGCGTCCACCGGATGATGCCAAAGAAACAGAGCTTAGCAAGGACCCTGGTCCTGCCATGCTTCCACGTCCACCGGATGACGCTAAAAAGACATAGTTTAACAGGGGGTTGACGATACTTACAAGCAAGCCTGCGTCCACCGGATGACACCCAGCCTGGATGAAGTAACTCGCCGGACTCGACTGACTCTAGGGTTTGTTTGGCCGGAGCCGAAAGTTGTGTTGTATTGATGTTGTTGATTTTACAATGGCTAAGGGCTTATATTTATACCCTGAGCGTAGATAGAGTCCTAGTCGAATCACAACTCATCAATAGATAAGGAAACTAACAAACTATCCTATATCTAAGGTAACTTGGAGTCACATCTTCCCTTTCATAACGGACTCCGAATCGTGATCGCATCTTGGCGGTGCAGACTCTAGATGACGTCACCAATACCGACGCTGCACGCCTTCTGTCACCTTCGCCCGACAACCGATTCACCGTTCAATTGGCTATTCTCCTTCCTTCTGCTAGACGGAATCTGCTTCCGAGATCGGCTATCTTCCTTCGGTATCGGCTATCGGCTTCTGGCATTGGCTATCGGCTCCCAGCCCAAAATTTGGTGTTAACACATGCCCCCCTAGTTCGGAGTATGATTTCTTCATGCTTCGAACTATGATCCGATGGTCTTCCTTGTGCCGAGAAACTCATTAGCAGCTATAGTGCGTCTAGGTCTTCTTCGCCATTATTTCTTCGCATCTGTATGTACGTCCCTTCATTCTAGGCCGATAAAGATGTTGACGACTTTTTGCTACATGCGAATCGGCTCTCAGGCTTGCATTGCACCTTAGAATCGATTACTCAACCTGATCCGTTCTACATACGAATTAGCTTTCGGGCCTGCTTCTTAGCATCGGCTTTGTTCTGCTTTCCCATAACCCCTCAGCTAGATTCACTATGACTCACAATAGGATCGGCTAAACAGCCTAACCCAAAAAGCCGATCGATGTGTGACCATTGATGGCGGCGCTTCGTCTCCCCGATTTGGTAACTGTTCCGGATTCAAGAAACGCGGATTAACTGCAACCTAAAATCCGCCGTGCCGTCTCACTTCCCAAAGAAACCGCCTCGGTGCTCGTGTTGTCTTATAAATAGTTGGCAGGCTTGAGGCAATATTACACGCCATCGTATCCGTCTCGCCGACCAATTCTCCCGGCCGCCTCCTTGTATCCAATTCGCTTCCGCTCTCAATCCTTGCTTACGACCATGGCCGGTGATGGAAACCATGGGAAGCGCCCGGCATCTGAGCCCGTCGATGGCGATGAGATGGAACGGAGTATCCGCCGCATTTGGGCCAGCGTCGCCCGAATCGAGCAGACTTTGGGGTAAATTCAACCGTCAGCCTACCATCTCCTCGCTGTTTCCATCTAATTTGATCTGTTTCTGCAGTCACCAACCATCTCTCGTCAGCGGCATTGCTAGCTCTTTAGCCGGCCTGAACAACCCTGCCCCCGGCGTTGATCTTTCTCGGGCAGCCCCGGTGGATGGTGACGCCGTTCCTGCAACCGGGACAGCAACCCCGGAAACCCCCGCCGCTGGTGACGCCGCCGGGCCCTCTACTCCAGTAAGGGCTCCAATCAGGCGTATGATGCAAGTCAGCGGACGGGGAGCCCATAGCAGGTATCTTATTCTCCCTTTTCGTCGATCTTTGAATCTGGCTAAGTCTGGGTGCCTGATCTGACGATCCCTTTCAGCCAACGTCTTCCGCTCCATCTTTCTTCCGGTGCACCAATCGGCGCTAGTTCCTCGGTGCGTCGCACAGCACCACAACCGAACCTCCCTCACGCTCCGGCTCGCAGCACCACCTCCGGAGCGGAATCGAACTCGGAATCATTTTCGAGTTCCCGCGACTCCTACACCGCCGCCGACGGCCGCCACTTCCACCATGAGATGGTGCGGTATCGCAACCTCTACTCCGAGGCTACCAAAGAGGCCGGCTGGTTGGATAAGGAGAACGAGGACCAAGCCATCGCGCTTGTTGTCGCCAGTATTGATTTGACGGAGGCGCGGGCCAACCTCGCGGAGTCGCAGGCCACCATGGCGGGTAATCTCCTGCTTTGTCCAACTAAGTGCACGGCGCGTTTCCAATCACTGACTTTCCTTGCTTATGCAGCTCTGACGACGCAGCTGCACGAACTGCGTGTGGCTGTAGCGAACATCACCGACGTCCTCCGCGCACGGGGGCAAACGCAGGTGGAGCAGCTTGCGGACGTGCACCACCGCGTTCGCCAGGTGGCGATGAGCGGCGTCCGTCACGGTGCCGCGGGAGCTCTAACCGCCGCCCAGATCAACTCCGGCATCGTGCTAGAGAATGTCAAACCGGGAATCCGGGTAGGCCAAGACATGGAGGAGTTCGGCACGCTGATGGCCGCTTTCGCCCCTCATGCCGACGGTCTCTCCGTGTCCATTGACACCGAGGACGTGATCCGGGACGGCGTTAATAACCCAAACTAGATTGTATTAGTCATTCTGATGTATATGATACTTCTGAACTCGTCATGCCCGAAACAATCCAATTTGCAAAACTGTATATTTTTTTTTGCTAAGGGCGACTCGTTACTACGATGTCGGCCATTTTTGTCCTGAAGGCGACCCGCCTGCACGGCATCGGCTGTTAGAGCTAGATTCACATGAATCGGCTATTATCCCCCAACTGGGATGCTAGGGAAGTATTTCTTCAGATATTTCCCGTTGATGGCTCTGGCGAGTCTCTGCCCTTCCAAGTCTTCAAGGATATAAGCATTACCCGGAGCACATTCCACCACGCGATACGGGCCTTCCCAGTTTGGCGAACCATTTACCGAATCGGCTATCTTTGGTACCAATAGGTAGAATGACTTTCCATACTAGCTCTGATTCGGTGAAGCTCTTGCTCCTTACCTTTGTGTTGTAATACTTGGCCACCCATATCTTATTCTTTTCAATATATTCCAAAGCCCTAAGCCGATGACAGTGCAAATCTTCTAAACTGTCCATCATAATGTCTTTGTATTCACCGGCCGTAAGCTTGTTTTGCAACGTGACACGCCGTGTCGCAGACTGAATCTCCCATGGCAAGACAGCAGCGTGTCCATAGACTAGCTCATAAGGTGAAACCTTGATCGATCCATGCTGCGCCATGCGATATGCCCACAGTGCCTCGTTCAAATGCAAATACCATTTTTTGGGGTTCTGCTCAATCTTTTTCTTGATGACCTTGATCAAAATTTTATTGGAGGCTTCTACTTGTCCGTTGGCTTGGGCGTAGTATGGCGATGAATTATAAATCTTGATGCCCATGTCATCAGCAAAGGTCATAAACTCCTCTGAAGTGAACATTGTCCCCTGATCGGTTGTGATCGTCTGAGGTATGCCGAACCTGTAAATAATATGCTCCTTCACAAATTCGATCACGTCAGCTGAAGTGGCGCTTCTCAAAGGAATGGCTTCTACCCACTTGGTGAAGTAATCAGTCGCCACCAGGATCCATTTGTGACCCTTGCTCGATGGTGGGTAGATTTGGCCGATTAGATCAATACCCCATCCCCTAAACGGCCATGGTTTAATTATAGGATTCATAGTAGAAGCTGGAGACTTTTGTATATTTCCAAACTTTTGGCATTCTTGACACCCTTTATAATATTTGAAACAATCTTCCAGCATCGTAGGCCAATAGTAACCAGTCCTCCTGATGATCCACTTCATCTTGTGAGCTGATTGATGTGCACCGCAGACTCCATCATGTACTTCGCTCATCAGCTTTACTGATTCTTCTACGCCCAGGCATTTGAGCAGCACTCCTTCAACAGTCTTGTAATACAACTGACCATCCAACAACGCGTACTTGGTGGCTTTGTATCTTAGCTTCCTGCTGACCTTTTGTGATGGGTTTGCCAGGTAACCCGCTATCTCGCCCCTCCAGTCATCAGCCGATTGCTCACTATTACAAATCTCCTGCATCGGCCAATAAATCGACGCGTTCTGCGCTAGCCGATTAGCTTCCTGGTTC
Organism: Eremochloa ophiuroides; assembly: GCA_038502445.1. Lineage (NCBI taxonomy): Eukaryota > Viridiplantae > Streptophyta > Magnoliopsida > Poales > Poaceae > Eremochloa > Eremochloa ophiuroides. Next base: position 45,156,478 of record JAHLJS010000002.1, read on the forward strand.
TGGGCCCTGGGGATGTGACAGAGAGATGCCGCCATGAACTTCTTGATGAGAGCCTGGCACTGATCATGGTAACCTCTGAGTATCTCGTCTTTACACTCATACAAACCAAGCAATTGGTTGATGACTAGTTGTGAATCGCCAAATACTTCAATTGCATCGGCTTTTGCTTCATGCAGAAGCTGAAAACCTTTCCATCCGGCAGGTGATCTTTATTGCTTTTGGATTTCACCACCACATCATCTATATAAATTTCAACGACCTTACCGATCAACTTGTGAAATATATAATTCATAGCTCTCTGATAGGTTGCACCGGCATTCTTTAATCCAAAAGTCATGACCACCCATTCAAACAAACCAAGCGCACCAGGGCACCTGAAGGCGGTCTTCGGTATGTCTTCATCAGCCATAAAAATTTGATTATAACCAGCATTGCCATCCATGAAGCTAATAACTTGGTGCCCAGCAGCCGAGTCTACCAACATATCGGCTATTGGCATAGGGTAGCCATCCATCGGTGTAGCTCTATTTAAATCCCTGAAATCAATACAGACTCGCAATTTACCATTTTTCTTATACACAGGGACGATGTTCGATATCCACTCGGCATATCGGTAAGCTCGAATGAACTTGGCTTCTAACAACCTCATGATTTCGGCCTTAATGTCGGGTAGAGCATCCTCTCTAAAACGACGTAGAGGTTGCTTGTGTGGCCGAAACCCTGACTTGATAGGTAGCCTGTGCTCAACAATAGATTTGTCCAATCCAGGCATTTCATAATATTCCCAGGCGAAACAATCTTTGTACTCTTTCAATAGTTGAACCAGCTCCTGCCTGAACTCTGGGTCTAAATTGGCGGCAATAAACGTCGGCCTTGGTCTGTCGCCGAGTCCAACATCCACTTCTTCGAGCTTGTCGGCCGACGTGAATCCTTGCCCCAACTTACCCTCTGTGCCGTCAATCGGATTCTCCATTTAATAAAAAGACTCAGAGCCGATTGCTCTGATCGGCTGTTGACTCTCATCACTGACCTTGATGGAGCCTCCTTCCCAAGTCTTGCCAGAGAAACAGTCATGATCCCCAGCTTCCCAGTATGTGGCATCTGCCGTCGCCACGCTGACCGAGTCGTCGGCCGGGATCACTTCGACCTCATCGCCATGCCACTGAATGAGACACTGATGCATGGTCGATGGCACGCAGCAGTTGGCATGAATCCAGTCGCGTCCGAGTAGCAAGCTGTAGGCACCTTTACTGTTGATCACGAAAAAGGTGGTAAGCAGTGTTTTCTTCCCCACTGTTAGCTCGACGTTGATTGCCCCCCGAGTGTTGGAAGAATTGCCCCCGAAATCCTTGAGCATTAGATCAGTTTCTATTAGATCATCGGGACCCTTGCCTAGCTTGCGGAATGTAGTGTAGGGCATGAGATTGACAGTGGCACCACCGTCCACCAACATCTTCGTCATGGGCATGCCGTCGACATAACCTTTGAGATAGAGGGCCTTCAAATGTCGATTCTTGGCTGGCTTATCAAAAGTAGCTTGCTGTGCGAGCACTAACTTGGCCACTCCGTCTTCTGATCCCGAATCGTCTGAGTCAGACTCGGTATCATACTTCTTGGCTCTGAATTCTGCAGGCAGCACGAACACCATATGTGCATCGGCTACAGCCTTTCCATTATTTTGTGGAGGCTTCTCGCGCCATATCTGTTTGGCACGTCCTTCAGCTTGGAGCTCTCTGTTTCTGAGCCGTTGCACCCGGCGCCTTTGGCTCCTAGTTAGATCCCCTGGGCACCACTGATTCTCTTGTCAAACCGGCTGTCGGCTTTCAACTACCGCTTCATCAAGCCGATCGTGCGAGTTCCTTTGTTCACGCCGATCCCGCGGGCTGTGGGGGCTCCCCAGCCTCTGATGTACAGACCAGCGGTTGACCTGGGACTGCCTGTACTCTCGGTACTGATCGCTGCATTCTGGACAGTTGCGCAGCGTTGGCAGTCTCAGGCCTTCATTCCAACAATGTCGGAAGAATGGGCAATGCCAATGATCCTCCTCACCTCCCCGGTGGCGGGTCATTTCTTCATGATAGCGCGCCTCTTCTTCTTCGCGGAGCCACCGGCGGTACTCCTCTTCTTCGCGCTGCAGCCGCCTCTAATGATCTTTCTCTTTCTGTTGCCGCCACTTGTTCAGAAGGTGCTGGTGTATGGGCCTCCTGCTCTTGGTGCCACTGGATTCTCCCTGCTCCGGCTGTCTCTGATTCTGTTCCCTTCTCCCTTTGATTAGCGCCAGCTCCTCAGCTGTGATTTGTGCATCGGTATCAACTGAGGAGTTCTTCCTGGCCTGTTCGGAGGTTAATACCTTTACTTTAGTCAGAGGATTCGCGATTTGGACCATGTTCTGCCCTTTCAGGAATGGGAATTTGTCGATCTTCATCTTTCCCTTGGGAGGAGCCTCAAATTTCAATAAACCGCGCCTAATAGCATTCTGGATTGCTGCTTTGAAATTGCGGCAATTGTTTGTAGAGTGTGAGGTGAGGCCGTGGTACTGGCAGAATGGTTTTCCCTACAAATCTTCAGGAGATGGCTTGACGTAATCAGCTAGAAAGGTGATGTGGCCTGCACTGACTAATAGGTCGAAGAGTTTGTCAAGCTTGCGTGTGTCAAAGTCGTATTGATCTTCCGCGCTCCAACCCTTCGGTACGGCCATGGGCTTTGTTCCCCATTTAAGCTCAACAGCAGCCACTTCTTCATTCTCTCCATCCTCTGAGTCAGAATCACAGACGTAGGCCTGCTTGTATTTTGATTCCTTCTTGAAACTCTGGGCCTGCTGTTCTAATGCGGCCACCCTCTGCATCACCTCGCTGATGCTGTTGAAGTTGGTGCCCACAAGCTTCTCTTGGACGTGTGGGAGCAACCCACTGACCACTATCTTGGCGAGCTGCTTGTCGTTCAGGTTCAAAGAGTAACACATGTTCCTGGTTTCCCTGAACCGCTTGATGAAAGCCAATCCAAGTTCATTCGGCTTTTGGCGCATGTTGGTGAGATCTGTGATGTCTTTCTCCCCAGTGCCGGAAAAGAAGTAATTATGGAATTTAGTCTCCAGATCTTCTCAGCCTTGAATCGAGCCAGGCTCCATAGATGCAAACTAGCTAAACGCCGACCCTGTCAATGATAGCGGAAAGAGCCGGACCCTGTGAGCTACCTCATACGAAGCTTCGCCGAGCTGGGTCAGGTAACGGCTGATGTGCTCCATGGTGGTGATGTCGTCCTGCCCACTGAACTTGGAGAAGTCGGGTAAGCGATACCTAGGCGGCAATGTCACTCGGTCGTACCACTCGGGGTAAGGGCGCCTGTATTTGATTCCAGTCCCGGTCTTCGGCTGTAAACCGAATGTATCACGGAGCATGGCACTCATCTGCTCCAGTAGCTGATTGTTGGGTGTCTGGGCATACCCCGGATGCGGTGCTGCCTGAAGGTCTTGATATGTGATCCCCTCATGGTATCCAGGAGTTGGGTTGGCCACGTCTGCCGCCGGCGTATTTCCAGCTATCGAATTCACTGCTGATGAGTTCATCGAGTTCACCGACTGTCCAGTGGCCTGCATGAAAGCGGCGAGCTCCTCCGGAGTATGATCTTTATATAATCTTGGAGAAGCTGCTATTTTTTGAGCCGAACCGGCCGCAGTGGCACCCTGCCCGGGCGTTTTCGACTGGCTCGGCTGTTGCGGTGAGGAATTGGAGGTCCCTGCCGCTGCTTTTGGATCTGCATCCTCTGCGGGTATGTTGAAGTAAACCGGACCCAGAGACTCCCAATCCCGCCGTTTGAGAACAGTCTTCATGATGTTATAGAATGTCTGCAGGAAGGATTTATGGTGATGGCCGACTGCTGAATAGGCGGCCTCCCAGGTCGCTTCTTCCAGCATCTGCTTGAGGTCGGCCGTGCACTCCTCTTCAGATTTATCAGAATGGCCGTCCATGATCCATCTAAGGAATGCATTCTTCTTCACTACCGAGCCATCACGCTGCTTGCTGAATGAAAGCAGGCAGGCATCAGCTGAATTCTTCAACAATCTTGTTCAGCACTGCCGCGTCCTCCTCACTGAGATCTTCGACCCTGACCCTGAGGACACCGACATCCCTGGAGGGGCTGTCCACCGCAAGCCTTTCCCTTTGCCATGGTCTACAATGAAAGGTCCCACTGGGCATGCCAAAAAGTGTGTTGGCGCAAAAAATGGTTCCCTAAGCCCAACACACCAGCGAAGCCGGAAACGACCCTTGAGGCAGTGAAGCTCTCGCAGATCCAGCTTGCTTCGGACCCGGTCTGAGAATGTCAGTAACACCCAAGCGTGCCAGTCAATTTGACCTGCAATTGACAAGGAAAAAGATAGTAATCAGTAATCACAGGGCAGAACTAACCGGTATGTCCAGGTAGTTCCAAATGTATGGCTCGAAGAGCCGATGTAATGGGAGATCGAGAAAAGCCGATTCCGTCATGTTATGAACCGATTGTAGCGAAACATGCATTATAATTCAAGTTAACCGATTCAGACATGAATTTAATGACATATACTTGCTTAAGATAGAAATACGCTATAAAATATGTAGTCACAGCAAGCTAACATGATCATAAGATGTCTCAATGTAAAACAAGAAGAAATCGGCTACTTTAGCCGATTCAGTGTATACGGGCAACATACGAGCCTATAAAATAGACAATGTTTCAACTCTCCGGCTAATAGATCTAAATCACAATCTTGCAACAGTGGAGATCGAGCGGATCGAGGCATTCATGATGAAGTTGCAACTTAAATCCGTTAACCTTTGAATCTAGACAATGTTTACTTTATTACTTGAGTGCGACCCGTATCTAATCTAGATCCAAAATACAATCGGCTAGTGCAAAGCATTCAATATGAAACGTATGGCAAGCATAATTCATTGAACATATAGATCTATTAGATATAAGCCGACGTATATGGATCAAGACGGGCAAGTTGATGATTGCTTTAAAAAATAAACAATAAACATAAGCAACATCAGTAACTTAATGAATCTAGCTAAACTGCCAAATTTAACTAGAGCCGATAACTAATCCATGCATGCAAACTGTCTTAATCTATAGCCTATCCACCGGATGACGTTAACTAATAGATTAATCAAGCAAACAAACACGAATCGATAACTAATCCGCGCGTGAAAACCGTCCTAATCTGCATCTCGTCCACCGGATGACGGTTAACACAGATTGATCGGGTAAACCAGCGTGAATCATCCTTGACTCACTATGCTTCCCGCGTCCACCGGATGACGCCAAAGAAACAGAGCTTAGCAAGGACCCTGGTCCGCCATGCTTCCACGTCCACCGGATGACGCTAAAAAGACATAGTTTAACAGGGGGTTGACGATACTTACAAGCAAGCCTGCGTCCACCGGATGACACCCAGCCTGGATGAAGTAACTCGCCGGACTTCGACTGACTCTAGGGTTTGTTTGGCCAGAGCCGAAAGTTGTGTTGTATTGATGTTGTTGATTTTACAATGGCTGAGGGCTTATATTTATACCCTGAGTGTAGATAGAGTCCTAGTCGAATCACAACTCATCAATAGATAAGGAAACTAACAAACTATCATATATCTAAGGTAACTTGGAGTCACATCTTCCCTTTCATAACGGACTCCAATCGTGATCACATCTTGGCGGTGCAGACTCTAGATGACGTCACCAATACCGACGCTGCACGCCTTCTGTCACCTTTGCCCGACAACCGATTCACCATTCAATCGGCTATTCTCCTTCCTTCTACTGGACGGAATCTGCTTCCGACATCGGCTATCTTCCTTCGGTATCGGCTATCGGCTTCTGGCATTGGCTATCGGCTCCCAGCCCAAAATTTGGTGTTAACAGCTCTACACAGATATGCATTTGCAGCTTGCAGATCAGTCCATTTGCTACCCCAAAGGAGTGCTAGAAAAAGCTGTCATCAGAGTGGGGCAACCATATGTCCGAGTTGACTTCGTGATCATGGAGATAGGAGCAGATGAGAAGGCACTCTATATCTTGGGACGACCATTCTTGTGCACAACCAAACCTATCATCTATGTGGAACATGCCAAGATTGTCCTCTCCATCAAGGACAAGAAAGATAGATTCTCGTTCAAGAACCGCATCTTAAAGACTCATGTAGTCCCGAAGCAATTCCATCAACAAGAAGAGCAACAACCAGTAATGGCCAAGAAGAACAATAGAAGATGGAGGAAGAACAAGCCCCAGCATGTACCTGAAGAAACTATTCAACTAATCACTGCTCTCAACAAAGAAAATGATCATATGCTCCCCCAACCATTCCCAACAAAGAGAGGTGACCCAGGTATACCAATCATTGAATGCACAATCAGAGACACCACTTTTGCCGACACCATCTGCGACACTAGATCAGGCGTCAACGTAATGTCCAAAAAGATATATGATGATTTATTTAATGACTTACCTCTATGCCCCACATATATTCAGCTGCAGATGGCAGACCAATCACTAAGATTCCCTGAAGGCATGGTTAAGGACGTCATGGTAAGAATTCAAGATAAACATATACCCGCAGATTTTCTAGTTCTTGACATGCAGGGAGACGATGAATCATCTATTCTTTTGGGAAGACCGTTCCTCTACACCGCCAATGCTATTATCTACATCGGATCTAGACAGATCCACTTCAACCTACCCACGGGAAAGGTACACTGTCAATTTAGAACACTTGTTAACCGTGAGCAGATCAGGAAGCAACGCAACAGGAGAAGACGCCAAGCCCGCCGTCAGGCTGCCTAGCCTCACTGTGGTTGGGAGGAATTCCCTAACAAGATTACGAAGTATGAAGACTGCTACAAGGAGCAAGAGGATGCCGTACAAGCACCACGCTGGAGTGAGTGGAAAGCGGAAGCTGAAGGGATGGATCAGATTGCTAAGGTAGAGAAAGAAGAGATCCACGCACAATTATAAGAATGGATGAAGAGAGATGAAGAGTCAAGAGAAGCATACCTGAGGGAGTGTAACAAGGAAGATCTGGAGCTAGAAAAGAGAGAAGCAGAAGAGACAGAAATGAGATGGAAGGAGAAAGAAGAAGCACCTACTACACCACCGTAAAGTGGGGAATTGACTGAGGTAACCTCAGACGATGAACCTATTGAGTAAGTAATCTCCTCTATCTAAGTCCTCTCGGTAGACTAGAATGGTAGTTATCAAATTAAGTTAGCATTCATTAGCAATTTTACTTAAACACATTTATTAGTACAATCATTTTTGCACATTAAATATAAAACAACAAAAATATTTACTGCTTTATTTACTGCATCATAAATACTAAAGCCCCATGTGAATGAACTTATGGTAAACCCATAGGAGTATTTACTGTGGTGGCATAAAAATAAAAATAAAGAGCATTCATATTTATTTCCTGTTTTATAAAATCAGAAAATTTAAAAAGATAGAGAAACATGAAATCCTGCCAAAATCTATAAAAATCAACTCATAAAGAATAATCAATTGCTCATTAGCTGACCGCTAACCCCTTGTTAAATTCAAGCCTCGAGTTTTGGTTTTCTTGTTGGAGTATAATTATGCAGGAACAATATTATGACTAAGAAGAGAGTCTATCAGTGGCACCCACCAGGACTACTACTAGTTAGCTCACTCTAAAGATTATTCAGCACCAAGTATTGCAAACACCTAGTTTGGGGAAGGAGCATCCCCTAGTTATCAGATAATTATACCTAGGTGATTATTGAGTATGTTTTATATAGTCATAAAATACCAAAAATATGTGAGCACATGAAGGTTCACCATAGTATCATACGAAAATCTAAAAATACCAAAAATATGTGGGCACATGAAGGTCTACAAGTCATAGAGTCTTTTTTAAGTCCAATAAAAAATAACTAGAAAGATGTATAATCATTAAAACCAAACAAACACTTAGCTATATATTAGAATATGTTAGGAGTCAGTTTAGACTAGAATCAATTAAAATTGATGAACACTAAAATTTTGTCTTGGAGATGATGAATAGTTGCTCTATTGTCATTCCTTTCAAGTACCTAGTTGTCAACCTTAAATTATCCTGAGTTTTGGATATTGCTGTTTTAATTTGAGAATTCACTCTAAACCTGAAACTTGTGGAGGCATATGCTTGAGCTAAGTCTAGGTGATTGATTAATATGATTCATGAAGGTTGAGCTGCTATTTATCTTATTCCTAGCATTACTAAGTTCTGGAGATTTATTTTTAAAACTTAAAATCTACATGATGAGCTCTTGTATGACCTTTATTTGAAACCTTTATTTATTCTTAGCATATATAATTAGGGATGACAACCTAGTTCATGCCTAAGAATGTTGGTGATAGATAAGTGGCTAGTTGCTAATAACCAGTTAATTAATTACCATACATCTCTAATCTCGTCTCTAGTATTAAAAGTTATGTAGTTATATTTGGCGACGTTAGTAGATGTCAACAGTACTCATCAAGCATAGTCCTTGCAAGGGTGATCAATGTCTGGTTCTTCCATTCAACAACTCCATTTTGTTGAGGTGTATATGTGGATGACACTTCATGCTTGATCACAACTTCATCACAATAAACTTCAATGATTGTGTTGTCAAATTCTTTCCCATTGTCACTTCTAATTTTCTTGATCTTTATTTCAAATTCATTTTGTGCTCTCTTGGCAAACTCCTTGAATGATGCGGCAACTTCGGTCTTTTCATGAAGAAAGAACACCCAAGTATATCTTGAAAAGTCATCAACAATCACTAAGCAATAGAGCTTGCCACCAATATTTGCATAAGTTGTTGGCCCAAATAAATCCATGTGAAGTAGCTCTAATAGTCTTGAGGTTGATACAAATGCCTTGGATGGATGTGTATTTGCCACTTGCTTGCCGGCTTGACAAGCACTACACAATTTGTCCTTCTCAAATACAACATCTTTCAATCCTCTTACCATCTCCTTCTTCAATAGCTTCTTGAGTGTGCTCATCCCAACATGTGCAAGCCTTTTATGCCAAAGCCAGCCAAGAGATTGTTTGGTGAATAGAAAAGTCTTCAAGTTAGCATCTTCCGACTTGAAGTCCACTAAATAGAGGTGATTGTACCGAAAGCCCTTGAATATCACTTGATTGTCATCTTTCTTGGAAACAATCACTTGTTCACTTGTGAATAAGCATTGGAAGCCAAGATCACACAATTGCCCTACGGATAGCAAGAAACCCAATGAAGCAACTAGAAGCACATTGAAAATTGAATGGTCATTTGAGATAGCAACTTTTCCAAGCCCTTGCACTTTGCTCTTTGAATTATCACCAAATGTTATCTTTCCTTGGTCTTCTACATTCTCTTCTAGTGAGGTGAACATACGAGTATCACCGGTCATATGTTGAGTGCATCCACTATCAATTACCCAATGAGATCCATCGGTCTTGTAGTTCACCTACACACAACAAATCAAACTTGATGTTTAGGAACCCATACTTGAGAAGGGCACCTGACTTTCTCAACCAAAGCTTTTGCCACCCACAATTGCCTAGGCCTATTCTTGTTAGGGGGACCTAGAAATATGACTTTCACTTTACCCTTAGAATCTTTTCTTCACATTTAGTGAGCATTAAAGGCAAAGGGCCTAGCATGCTTGAGCAAAGGTTGTGGTGGTGGTGTCTTGCACTCATGAGTAAAGTGTCCTTCTTGACCACATTGAAAGCATCTCTTCGGCTTGGGCTTGGGCTTGTTCTTTGCTTTGTTGAGTCTATTTGAGCTCTTATGTTTTGCACCTTCTCACTTATGTAGCCAATACCACTTCTATCAAATCTCATCACGGTGTTCAAGAGAAGGTCACTTTGGAGATATTGCCGTCTTGTGAATTTTTGCAATCCAATAGTGAGGTGACCCTTTTCTTGCTTCAACTTCTTGTTCTCTTCCAACAAGCTTGCAAGTTGATATTTCTCACTTTCGAGGATCTTGTTCTCTTCTCTAAGCAAGTCAACTTCATCATCTTCTTGCACTGACTCAATGACAATGGTGTTGGTGGTTGATTGCTTCTCTAGCTCTTTCTTCAAATTCTTATTCTCAATCTTGAGCTTCAAGTAATCATCATGGCAATCGGCCACCACCACTTCCTTGCCTTTGCAACTAGCACCTTGCCTAATGATCTCATCAATCAAGTCATCACATGATGTAGCCATGTCACATTTAACAACATGGTTAGTAGCATCATGTGTTTCATTGGAGAGCAAGTCATAAGCCATAGCAAGGTTGTCATGATTCACTTTTACTTGAGTGTAGTCCTCTTTTAGCTTGGTGTAGCTAGTGGTGAGCTCAATGTGCATCTTCTCAAGTTTATCATATTTTTCTTTGAGCTCCTTTACATTAGATTTGAGCTCCTTGAGCTCAGATGACACATTTTGGTTTTCCTCTCTAAGCTCATCACTAGCTTTAGTTAATTGTTCATTCTTAGCTAAGAGGTTGCCATTCTCAAGTTTTAGCCTTTCATTTTTACTTGTTAGCTTTCTTATCACTTTGTTGTAATCATTTAGCAAGCTAGCAAGTTCATCATAAGTTCTTGAATCATACTCATTGTCACTATTACTACTCTCATCATCACTTTATACCTTCTTGTCCTTAGCCATGAGGCAAAGGTGTGTTGCTGATGAGGGTGGTGATGGCGGTGGAGGAAGAGAAGTCCCAATAACAAGAGCAGCCACCTTCTCCTTCTCATCATCACTATCTTCACCGGAACAGCCACTTGAAGATTCAATGCCGGTGAGCCAATCACCAACAATGTATGCCTTGCCATTCTTCTTCTTGTGAAATTGCTTTTTCTTGCCATCTCTCTTCTTGAATGGCTTGGCCTTCTTCTTCTCATCTTCACTTGAGTCACTAAAGTCATCCTTCTTGTCCATGTTCTTCTTCTGAATTTGTCTTTCTTGGGCTTTGGGCATTGGTGAGCAAGATAGCCAAGTTCACCACAATTGTAGCAATCTATCTCGGAGATGGGCCTTCTCTTGCTACTTGTGAAGAAATTCTTCTTGTTGGAATCAAACTTGATTCCCTTGTTGTTGAGCTTCTTTAGCATCTTGGTGGTCTTCCTCACCATGAGAGCAATCTCCACATCATCATCATCATCATCATCATCACTTGTGGAATCAAAAGAATAATACTTGACTTGAGATTTGCCTTTCTTGTCAGCCTTGAGAGCTAAGTCCTTCTTCTCTTCTTTCTTGGATGATGAGCCATCTTGGGGAGTGATCTTCATGTACATCTCATGAGCATTGATTTTTCCTAAGATTTGAGTGGGAGTTGCACCGGAAAGATCCCCTTGATGAAGCACGGTCAAAATGTGACCATACTTGTCAATGGAAAGAGCATTGAGGATCCTCCTTGCAACTTCGGCGGGAGTGAGTTGGGTGAGCCCAAGTCCATTAGCTTCCTCTATAATGATATTCAAGCGAGAATACATGTCATTAGCACTTTCATTAGGAAGCATTTTAAAGGAATTGAGCTTGTCCATGACAAGGTGGTAGCATTCCTCACGCTCACTCTTGGTTCCCTCATGGAGCGCACAAATATCCAACCATAGTGCATGGGCATTTTTGTGGTTCCTCACACGGTTGAACACCTCTTTGCTAAGGCCTCTAAAGATGATGTTTCGAGCCTTAGCATTCCACTTCTCGTGTTCCTACTCAACGGGTGTGAGGGTAGCGTCGGCTTTGGGTTTGGGGTACCCTTGCGTGGCGGCTTTGTGAACACTAAGGTCCACCGCCTCAAGGTATTCCTCCATACAAATTTTTCAATAAGGAAAATCGTTACCGTCAAAGACGGGAGGGGGACCATCGTGGCCCCCAGACATCCTTCTCTTGGCGGTTAAGCAAAATTAGTGAGCACAAGGCTTTGATACCAATTGAAAGGATCAAGGATGCCCAAGAGGGGGATGAATTGGGCAACTAGTAATTTTTTCGCAAAACAATTCAACCTATCTCCATTTGCCCAATATCACCCCACAAGTGCTCTAGTGTATTTCTAAGCCTGAAACAAGTTGAGCAACCTAGAGCCAAGTCCTAAACATGCAATTCTACTCTAGGTAAGTAAAGAGCACAAAGTAAATGCGGGAAAGTAAATAAGAGAGAAAGTGCAAGCCAAGTTTTTCCTGAGGTATCGGTGAGTCGGTACTCCCCACTAGTCCTTGTTGGAGCACCTGCGCAAGGGTGTAGCTCCCCCTTGATCTTCGCAAAGACCAAGTGCTCTCTACGGGCTGATCCTTTGCCTCTCTGGCGCGGTGGATCGCCCACAACCGCTCACAAGCTTGGCTTGGGCCCCCCACAAGCTCTCCAATCGGTCACCCAACCTCCGATCGCCACCAAGCCGTCTAGGTAATGCCGATCACCAAGAGTAACAAGATTGAACTCTCACTTGACCCAAACAAGGCCAAAGAGATGGATGGATGCACACAAGTCACACTTGATCACACTCCAGGGAAGACGCTCACACGAATTCGCAATTCACTCAACCTCCCACGGGCTCTTGCTCTCTCTCAAGGTCTCAAGGTGTTCTCAGCTGTTAGAAGTGGCAAGAGAGCTCCCATGGATGAGCACAAGGAGTATAAATACCCCCCACACAAGCCCATGGCCGTTAGCCACAAAACCTTCTGTTTTCGGACGCACGGGACGCCCTTAAGTTCACACCGGACGCGTCCCGTGGTTGTCCGGTGCCCCTCCAATGGCTACTGTACCTGCAGGGTTTTTGAACACACCGGACACTAGCGTTGTCCGGTGGGGTACCACCGGACGCGTCCGGTGGCCAAAAACCCTTTCTGGAACCTCTCTGCGTGGACACCGGACGCTTCCGGGTTTGTCCGGTGCAGCGTCCGGTGGTTGTCCAGTGCTACACCCTAGATCAGGGTTAAGCACCGAACCCGCACAGTAACTACTGCACGTCCGGTGGTTCCAAACCTGTGTGCGCTGCACTCTGCGTGAGCACCGGACGCTCTGGCCTAGCGTCCGGTGGTTGTCCGGTGCATCAAAAATGGCTCAAACTTCGCCGAATTGAAAACTTTCCAAAACGAAGTTTGTTCCATATAATCACCAGATACCCTCTACACTCTCTAGACCTAGGTTTGACAAGTGTGCACCACACTACCATCTCCTTACCAAGTCTAGCTCAAGCTACCCATTCAAACCCCCTTAATAGTATGGCCAAAGTAAAAAACAAGACCTAAACTACTCCAAGTGTCTCCCAACACCAATCGACACTTGGAACTAGCCTATCATCGTCTTGTCTTCCATCCTTTCAAAGCCGAATAGATTTCCATCGCTTAGGGGCTTGAACCTACATGTTATTATGACCTAACCACGAGGTTATCCTACAAAACACACGTTAGTCATAATAACCTCCTTGTTGTTATTAATCACCGAAACCACTAGGGCCTAGATGCTTCACCACAGACTCGCCCCGAACCCAAAACAACCAATGGGGGTGAAATCGCAACCGCCCCCAAACTCGATGGATCCCTGAGAGCCGAATGCCCAACCTAGGCCGGAGGCGCTCGCGGAGAGAGGAGGCACGAAGTCGGCGAGACGCATCCGCTAGGCAAGATGCGAGAAGGGCGAAGAAGGCTGCCCATTTGGAATTTTGACATGAGATGACGCGAGAAGAGCCTTCTTCCTTCTGGCCATCCTCGTCGAATGGAGGCGGGGGCGCAGAATCCGGCGAGGCACGGATGGACGATGGAGACGGAGGTGGAGGCGGCGGTCGACGTGAAGAGGTGGGGAGGAGTGCCAACAGCAGCTAGCAGGGAGGATGCATGGTGGACGGTGGCGACCATGGTGGCACCTGGTGCGGGCGTGCGGTAGCGCCTGGTGCGGGCGTGCACCTCATGCCTGCGGGCGGCGGCTCGTGCGGTCGTTCTTGCAGGATGCGGGCTGCGGCTAGGGAGGGAGTGGATGAGTGGTGGGGGTGAGAAGAGGGCCTTTTAGGTTACAGCTTATTACATGGGCTGATGGGCCAACATTTGGTGGGCCTTTTTCATTGGTTGTTTCAATTTTGGGTCCCAGATGGGCACCCGCGTGGGAGATGTCAAACCCGCCCCGACTAGCTCCGTTTCGGGTCCCCAAACCCACAAACCCATGGGGTGAAAACTTGACCCGCCCCCGCCCCCGTCGGGTCTGAAACCCGCGGATTTCAGGTCCAAACCCGCCTCGCTGCCATCTCTAGCGGTGGTTCGTCCTTTCATTGCTGGATTCAGTAGCCCCAATGGGCTCAACCCACAATTTTTGGAGAAGATGCCATAGTAGAATTGACAGAGAGCGTCGAAAAGCATTTGATGGGGTGATGATCCATTTTTGGTGGAATATCTGGATGGAACGCAGCAAAAGGATTTTTCAGAACTCATCATTACAACCGATTCAGGTGGCGTTCCTCTGCAAGGAGGAAGTGGATCTCATTCTTAGATGCAGGAATGCTCCTGTGCATATAGGATAGTTTTTTCTTCCTTACCCTAGCGGTTTTGGTTTTGGGTCCGAGTGGGTGTCTCGGCCTGTGTGCCAATTTTCAGTAGTTTTTTTCAGCGGCTTCTCTCTTCTTTCCTTTTTTGTTTGGTTTAACTTCTTGTTCCTGTCTTATTTTATTTTCTCCCATCTAATAAGAATCCGGTAAAGCTTTTGCCACCTTTTGAAAAAAATTTAGACATTTCTTTTTGTATTATTAAACATCCACTTGTCACGGATGAATATAAACCTTGTACAGAAATGATGGTGTGGTTTATAGTAGCTTAAAAGCTCTGAGAATCCAATGACTGTATGTGGGTGCTCTCATTGGTTCCAATAAACTACTAGCCATGAACAATACAACAACCAGTTGTATTGTTGGTAATGCCCAATACTGTAGCCCCTTGTTGGGATCATAACAAGATTCTACATGCATATGCTACTGTTGGATCTCAGGCTTCTATGGTAGTAGACTAGTAGTGGTGATGAACGGGAGGGCGAAGGTTGAACGCGCGGCGCCGAGGGGGCTGTTGACGGTATTTATACTATGTTTTCTACCATCATAGCCGTCAACAAGATACTCTTTTTGGGAAGAAATAAAGCAAACTCATAGTAACATAGGTACAAATAACTTGGTTCCACATGTACATGTTAGTATTTGTTTGCAGATACCCAAAATAGGTGATTTTAAGAAGCCCAAGATAAAGAAATAATGCAAATGCAATTATGACGAAATGGCAAGACAATACCACAATCTTCAAGGACTTCACTTTAGGATCGAGTGGGCACTGGATGGACACTATTCATGCTTCGGCCGAACCATGAATAGTGGCCCCGGCACTCCAACTTTAACGAATCACGTAATGGAGTGATATGCAAGAGAGCAGAGGCCACATGGCCCCACCCTATGGTTCGGCTGAACCAGGTAGGGAGCCCTCGTAGCCATGTTGACATGGCACGATCCGTGG
Source organism: Eremochloa ophiuroides (assembly GCA_038502445.1). Lineage (NCBI taxonomy): Eukaryota > Viridiplantae > Streptophyta > Magnoliopsida > Poales > Poaceae > Eremochloa > Eremochloa ophiuroides. The sequence goes on from JAHLJS010000002.1 coordinate 45,171,957, forward strand.
CACATCCCCTGGAGTCCATCTCCACCTTTGGATCACAAGTATATCGTCAATTAAAGGCTAGAGAGCAAAGTACATGGATCAAGGCCCCAACCGATAAGATATAAACAGAACAAGCACATGGTCACAGTCCATGACAGGTGGGGACCACATAGGTAGACCCACCTTGCTCCATGTGGGTCGGCCGAACCAGGCATAATGGACCCAAGTCACCAACACATTCCCAGGCAGGTGGGGACGCCTTCTAGAAGCCCCGACCGGGCCCACCTGCTATAGGGTGGGTCGACCGAACCAGGGGTGGTGGACCCAAACCACCGCCTCACTCCACCGACTTCCAGAATGCCTCCCACATGCTCATTTCATCTCTGCCATCCATCCAAGGCGGTTTCAAAGACGGTGGATCCAAGGGTGAAGGTGGAGAAGCACGTGGATCGCTGACATGACGCAGCCCTTCGTCCCCCTATAAATACCCCCTAGTCCTTCACTTTAGAAGAACCAAGGATCAAGTATCAAGTGTACAATATAGATTAGTGTTAGTGTAAAGAGGGAAGAGAGTGAGGGAAGTCTCTGTAGAAAGCCCCGGGCCTATCGGGAGTCTTCTTCAAGGTGTACCTCAGCGGATTCAAGCTTTTAGTAAGTTTTCCATTCGAGTTCTTCCAGCATTTAATATTCTGGTTCTGATACTTTAAGTATATACTGTCTTCACCTGCACATTGCTTTACTTTGTGGAGTGCTCTAGTCTCTAGCTAAGATTAGAGTAGTAAGAATAGTGTAGACTTGGTGTCTATGCTATATCTTATCAGTGTGGGCCGCTTGTCGCACGGATTGTTTGTGGTAGCCAGCAAGTGGTGACAGCCTTGTCTGGTCCTCGTAGTCCACCACTTGTGTAAGACAAGTTATTAAAACGGCAAGGCATCAAGAGAATAGTACAGCCGCCTCGGGTAGGAGTTTTGTCTCCTACTGTTTCGCCTGTCGCATCTTGTGAAGGGAGGAGCTGACTAAGCTCTTTATACTTAGAAAGCCGAGACTATATATCTTTTGCTGCATAGGAATGCCTCTATACCTACAAGCTTTTATCCTTGATCACCAACCCCTTTGATTCCTATTGACAGCCTTGAATCTAGTTAGTACACTTCACGTTCCCCATGGAAAATACGATACCTGGAATACTCCCGGATTGACTGTCGTACGCTTGCGGTATATCCGTTTGCCACCTTTGGTGTCAACAAGCTTTCTGGCGCCGTTGCCGGGGAACGGTAGCTGTGTTAACTAGAGTCGTGTTATCTTAGTTATCCTTGTTTGATCAAAACTATCTCTTTCACACACACATGGATCAAATACGCGTCTTCAAGTATGGTGCTCCATCGGGTGCTAGTATGGAGCCACCTAGTTCATCACAGACCATTTTGGCCGTTCGTTATGAGCTACGCCCGAGTCTCATAGCGATGGTTTAGGAGAAACCTTTTTCTGGGGATGAAGATGAGAACCCCTATACACACCTACGGGATTTCGAACAATTATGCTCTTGCATACATATCAACGGGATGAAATGAGATACCCTTAAGTGGAAGCTATTTCCGTTCTCTTTGATGGGAATAGCCAAAGGATGGTATACTTGTCATGTAGGTAGTGTAAATGGAGAATGGGAGAAGCTGCAATCAAAGTTCTGTATCACCTTCTTCTCCCTTCCCCGAGTTGCTCGTCTTCGTGTAGAGATCCTAACCTTTAGACAAAAGGATAAGGAGCCTCTAGGTGCAGCATGGGCCCGTTTCATAGACTTAGTATCTGCCGGCCCTGATTTAGTTATAACCGAGCCAGCCCCCTTGTAACATTTCTACCTCGGTCTTAGCCAAAATTCCGCACAATTTCTTGATTTAGCCTCTAAGGGAGCGTTCTTGCATCTCTCTATTAGTGAAGGTAAGGAAGTTCTTGCGAAAATTCTGGAGAACACCCCCTACACTAATATCTATGATGAAGCCCCCGAGAAAGATCAAGCCACGAAGGACGAACCTACGATAGCCGGAACCTCACCACTTACATCACAAGCTGTCGAACCTGAACCAAAACCACCAATTCCTCCAGAGGATGTTAAACCTCTGTAATTTTCTCTTGATATCGAGGCCGATCTCTTCTCCGATTTTGGAAATGCCTTGAATCAACCTGTGCAAAAGAAGTCTACAACTCGTAGAGCTCCAAATGATCACATCCCACATCGCCTTGAGACTCGCTATCTTAAGGAGACTGTTCAAGAGCTCGCGTCCATTATGAGTGACGAATGGCTGAAGGAAGCCAAAGCCTCACCTGAGGTTATTAGGACCCTATCTTGCTTCACAACCATTCCTTGCGTCATAAATAGGACTACCATAGATTCTCTTTATGACCCCACCGTAGGAGTAAGCATTATGTCTAAGTCATTAGCAAATGCACTCCTAGGAGAGGAATCTCTAGCCCCGACCAACAAATTTCTTAAATTGCCCTCTGGGAAATTGGTCGAGAGCTGCGGGATTGCACAGACCATTCCTGTCACAATTAACAAGGTCCATATCCTCTTACACGTCTTCATATTTGATATAGAGGAATTTGACTTGTTGATTGGACACCCGCTCATGAGATTCCTTGATGGATTCTATGGAGGGAACCTTGAAGGTCATCTCGGGAAGAACCTTTGCGTTTTTATTCCATTAGCAAATTCTGCCAACTCTAAAGTAGAATTGCGCCCCGAGACTGACCCGATAGAGGAAGTGATGGCTGCATCGCTTCTAGAACCTTCTCATCCTGATTTAGAAGAAGATGCTAAGGATTTCATCCAAGAAGAGGCCGAATTAGAAGAACCTTTAGATTTGGATAAATCTGAACCCCCATCTAAACCTTCTATATAACTTAAGTCCCTTCCTTCTGAACTTAAGTATACCTTTCTTAATGGTGATAGGGAGACTCCCGTAATCATTAGTGACCAACTTTCTGAGGAGGAAACCTCCAAACTCATCACCATTCTAGAAAAACATCGCTCTGTCTTAGGCTACTCTCTTCAAGATCTTAAGGAAATTAGTCCCACTCTCTACACCCATCGCATCCCAATTGAGAAAGATGCTGCACCTTCTAGGGAGCCGCAGCGGAGGCTAAATAATGCGATGAGAGAAGCAGTAAAGAAAGAGGTCTTGAAACTCTTGCACGCAGGCATCATCTACCCTATTCCTAACAGCGAGTGGGTCAGCCCCGTCCAAGTAGTGCCTAAGAAAGGAGGGATCACGGTCATTAAAAATGAGAAAAATGAACTAATCCCTCAACGAACCGTCACGGCTGGAGAATGTGTATAGATTACCGAAAGCTTAACAAGACCACAAAGAAAGATCACTTTCCGTTACCATTCATCGACGAGATGTTAGAACGGCTTGCAAAACATTCTTCCTTTTGTTTCCTTGATGGGTACTCGGGTTATCACCAAATCCCAATCCATCCCGACGACCAAAGTAAGACAACCTTCACATGCCCCTATGGAACATGTGCATATAGGCGCATGTCTTTTGGCCTATGCAATGCTCCTGCCTCTTTCCAAGGTGCATGATGTCCATCTTCTCCGATATGATCGAAGAAATCATGGAGGTGTTCATGGATGACTTCTCAGTCTTTGGCAAAACTTTTGATCATTGCCTAGAGAATCTGGACCGTGTCTTACAAAGATGTAAGGAAAAGCACTTAGTCTTGAACTGGGAGAAATGCCACTTCATGGTTTGAGAAGGAATAGTGCTAGGACATAGAGTGTCCGAGCGTGGGATAGAGGTGGATAGAGCTAAAATAGAGGTCATAGAGCAACTTCCACCGTCCACGAATGTTAAGGGTGTCCGTAGCTTTCTTGGTCATGCAGGATTTTATAGAAGGTTTATAAAAGATTTTTCTCAAATTGCTAGACCTTTAACAAACCTGCTTGCTAAAGATGCACCCTTTAACTTTGATGATGAGTGCTTAGACTCTTTTTACTATCTTAAGAAAGCACTCGTCTCTGCGCCAATCATACAACCCCCTGATTGGACGCTTCCTTTTGAGATAATGTGTGATGCTAGTGATTATGCTGTAGGTGCTATCTTAGGACAAACCAAAGATAAGAAACATCATGCAATCTCATATGCTAGCAAAACCTTAACTGGGCCACAATTAAATTATGCAACAACTAAAAAAGAATTGCTAGCCATGGTTTTTACTATAGATAAATTTAGATCTTACTTAGTTGGAGCTAAAGTAATTGTCTACACTGATCAATTTGCTCTAAAATACTTGCTCACTAAGAAAGATGCTAAACCAAGATTAATAAGATGGATCTTGCTGCTCCAAGAATTTGATCTTGAAATTAAAGATAAAAAGGGAGTAGAAAACTCTGTAGCCGATCATTTGTCTAGAATGCAATTCAAAGACAAACAGGATCTGCCCATCGATGACTGCGAGACGACACACTCCTCAAAGTCACGGACTCCAACCCATGGTATGCAAACATTGTCAACTTTATGGTCACAGGATATGTGCCAACGGGGGCAGACAAGAAGAAACTCATCCAAGAGAGTAAGGTGCACCTCTGGGATGAGCCATATCTGTACAGAGTCTGCAATGATGGAATGTTGAGGAGGTGCGTCCCAATGAACGAAGCAATCAAGATCATTGAGAAATGCCATGGAGCAGAATACGGAGGCCATTATGAAGTATTCAGAACCCACGCAAAAATATGGCAAAGTGGATTCTTTTGGCCTACCATGTACAAAGACGCACAAGACTACGTGAAGAGGTGTGCAAGATGCCAGAAACATGGAAATATCAACACCCGAGATGCAATGCCACTTACAAACAATCTTCAAGTGGAGCTATTTGATGCATGGGGAATTGACTACATGGGTTCGTTCCCCAAATCACAAGGTTGTGAGTACATCTTGGTGGCAGTGGACTATGTGTCCAAGTGGGTGGAAGCTATGCCTTGCGCAACCGCAGATGCCTTACATTCAAAGAAGATGTTCAGGGAAACTATATTCCCAAGATTTGGCACACCAAGACTAGTCATAAGTGATGGAGGATCACACTTGATAGACAAAGGCTTCCAATGCTTTTTGTCAGATATAGGGATAAAGCATAATGTTGCAACTCCATACCATCCCCAAACAAGTGGCCAAGCGGAGCCCTCCAATAAGCAAATCAAGAACATCCTACAAAAGACTGTCAATGAAATGGGAACAGCTTGAAAGAGCAAACTACCGGATGCACTTTGGGCATACAGGACCGCATACAAGACCCCAATTGGTATGTCACCATACCAACTTGTATACGGGAAGACATGCCATCTACCGATAGAACTAGAGCATCGAGCACATTGGGCAATCAAACAATGGAACATGGATCTGCCCACTGCTGGAAGCAATAGAAAGATGCAAATCTCAGAGCTTGAGGAATGGAGAGAGAAAGCCTATCACAATGCCAGAATCTATAAAGAAAGAACCAAAAGATGGCATGACAAGAGGATCAAGCCCAAGGAATTTCACCCTGGAGACAAGGTCCTAATGTTCAACTCAAGGGTCAAGCTATTTGGCCATGGAAAGCTAAGGAATAAATGGGAAGGACCGTACCTGGTAATCAATGCAGCAATGCATGGAGCCATCACGCTTCAAGACGACGACGGCAACATCTTTAAGGTAAATGGTCATCGCCTCAAAGTTTTTCATGAACATGCACCAATAGAAAAGAAGTTGACATGATAGAATTTATCCCTGATAATGAAGTCATATAATTAAAATCTACATGTCTTACTTCTTTCTCATTTTGTATAGCTTGATCACTAGGTAGGTTTCAAATAATTAGAAATTTCTCCTTTTAACACTTTGGGTCCCCAAAACACCCAAGTAGAAGTGGATAGCCAAAGCTCGGTGACCTCTTGGGACCAATCCAGGTGATTTAAATTTTCAAAATTCACATCTTGGCCACACTAGGCAACACAAACCCAGGTTGAACGACCCTCACTTTGCAAGAATTTGAAAATCTAGATAGTGGGCAGTATTCAGGAACCCCTGCAGGAGACGTGACAGGAGTCCGGGGCAACCCTATGGTTCGGTCGAACCACTATGGGCCAACCCTCAAACCTTTCACGCCTCAGGGGCACTCGAGAGATGTTGTAGGAAACTAGACAGAAGTTTGGTGCAAGACCATGGTTCGGCCGAACCATGTTATGCAACCAATCAACCATGTCACGTCTCGGGAAGCCTCAGGGGAGCGTGTAGAGTTGTTACGATGGCAAATGGGGCCAAACCCTAGTTCACCCGAACCACCCTACGCGACCCGTTGTGACCCATCCGGTCCAGAACATTGTGCCAACGTTCCCCCGGCGTTCTCTCGCGAATTCAAAAAGGAGAACGTTGGCACTCGTCTTCTTAACCTTCCTTCTTCTTCTTCCTCTTTCCACCTGCATTCATTCTCCTTCCTGCATCCCTTCTCCGACCTTGAGACACCAGAGAACCCGACCATGGTGCCCTACTAGCAAAAACGCCATCATCCCCATGGGAGAGGGCACTTCCAAGCCTCAAAGATCACTGACCGAGAGCATTGAGAGGGCAATGGTCGTCGACATACTAGAGGTGGAGCCCCTGAATTCACTGCCACCGACCGGAGGGTCACCAGGGGGAAGGTCTGGTTCGGCCGACCCTAGGGGGTTCGGCTGACCACACCCCGGCCATCCTCTCGGTCTACTTCGTCACCCAGGTCCCTCTCTCCGCGTCAGGATCTCCGGAAGCCCCCTGTTCGGTCTGTTACGCCGATTAGGCCTACCACAGGCCAATTGGCGCTAAAGGGGAAGGCTCCGGAGGTACCGGAACGGAACCCCAGCTCGCTCTACACGGACTCGTCAAGGAGCATCAGCACCTACACCCCGTCCACTCCCACCGTGTTCAAAGGCCGCAAGATCATTGGTGGTGGGCTGGGTGTAGGGAAGGTGTTCGTCCCCCCTCTCAATTCGGATGAAAAGAAGCAATTCAGGGAATCACTTGACTCCAACTCCAACTCGCCTTCTGGCATCCGGAGGAGGATGGATCCACCACCGATCAATGGTCCGCCAGGCCAATTTGAGGATGATCGAAGGAAGAAAAGTGATATGGAGAAGATGCTGAAAATTGTAACTAGTCTTATGAAGAGGAACAATGAATTAGAGGAGACGGTGTCGGAATATAGGATGGAAAACCTAGATATGGAGGACAAGTTCCGCGCACTCCGCATTAGCAATAATGCGAAGCTCAAGCGTATAGCCAAAGCCAATGGGCAAGAGGACATCCTAAACCCACCTTCTCCTTAGATTAGCACTCCTTTAGAATAAAGTAGGCATTAGTTTGTTTTTCCTTTTTAATTTTGATTTTTACAATTGTAATCTTGCCTACATTTCATTTTAAGAAATTGAATAAAACTGTTTTGCGTTCTGTTGGTATGTTGCCACCAGCAGAACACCTGCACTTGATGTTGTTCGCTGCTTATGTCATCAGATAAAAAGAAAACAAGTGTGGGGGGTTCGGACGACCCCCATCAATAGCTCCATTGGTAATTTCGAATATGGCACGGTGCACAACATGTCTGCTGGATCAAACAGGACTTGAAAACTCACAAAACATGGTTCGGACGAACCACAAAATGAGGTCCAGTGGCAGAACAACTTTGCAGAGGTGTAGCTTGAGAGGAGGACATTCAAACAGTGGAACAATGGCACATTTTGTGGTTCGGCCGAACCACCCTATGTGGCCTAGTCCCACCAGCCAGGCTCCCTGCAGCGAAGGTATGCTCCCTGGCAGGTTTGCACCCTTTCCTCCTCTCAAATTTCGCATTTATTCAATTCCTTTCTTTGTTTTAGATAAAAATGAAAATAAAAACTTGAAATCTTGTATCCCAAAATTAAATGAATAAAATTTTATGACATTTGAAGAGTAGAGGTGACGCAAAGTTCAAATTTATGCATATGCCTATGCTTGTGGGTAAATATCTTGATAGAAAATCATATTAACTAAGATGTTGATAAATCTAAGATCACTCTTGGCTCATGACTCATACTTTTTCCATTCAAAGTACTTAGAAGTTTATTTTTGAAAACGTCATAAAACCATAGTGTCACTTACTCCTCAATAGTGAGAAAATTCCTACAAAGCCATATATAACCATTATGTTTGAAAACCCTTCTAATCATGCTACTTGCAATTGCTTTGAGTTTGATCAAACCTTGTGACCCTTGTTGAGAAATATGTTATAGTCCAAAGATCAAGATCACATACACACCACACAAACATGATGCTTCTACACTGGAAGTACGCAACAACATGCCATCCATTTTCATTGAATAATTGCTCCATATTTTAAAGGTCAATAAATGTCTCTCTTAGTTGATATAGAAAAGGGACAATGGCTATGCAAAATAAAGAAAAGATGGACAAGTGAAAGTCCAAGAAAAAAATAGATAGATATGAATAAAAGAAAAAGAAAAATGATAGCCATGTCCTAAAACAAAGTAGAGAGAGATCATATCAAGGAGCATTATAGTTCACCACTTTCCACACACTTGCACATCTTTATCTAGGTCTGTGACAATTTTCTCCTTGGATCCTTGTTTTGATTTTATAATATATGCAATGCAAGTATGCCTACCATATTTATTCCTACCTGAACTACACATAAGCCTAATAGATGTAGGGTAAAACAAAGAAGGCACCTTTTAGGATATGTCTTGGTAAGAAACCAAACACAATTGAGTCACTAGAGAGTACTATTTGAGGTGTAAGAATGAACTATGTGCTTTCTTTTTGAAACCAATATCAAAAATTCTAAGTACCGAGAAGGTAAAAAGTAAGATAATTTTGCCTTGAGAGTTATTCCATTTTTCAACATCTCAAGGATATATGCTAGACAATGCCACATAACCCACTAGCATAAGCTATGTGCTAAATGAAAGCTTTGATCACCACTATCTTGGATGTGTCTCTTCTACCACTTTTTCTAACCTTTACTCGAGGACGAGCAAAGACTCAAGTGTGGGGGATCTATTTGACGGTATTTATACTATATTTTCTACCATCATAGCCATCAACAAGATACTCTTTTTGGGAAGAAATAAAGCAAACTCATAGTAACATAGATACAAATAACTTGGTTCCACATGTACATGTTAGTATTTGTTTGCAGGTACCCAAAACAGGTGATCTTAAGAAGCCCAAGATGAAGAAATAATGCAAATCCAATTATGACGAAATGGAAAGACAATGCCACAATCTTCTAAGACTTCACTTCAGGATCAAGTGGGCACTGGATGGACACTATACATGGTGGCCGAACCATGAATAGTGGCCCCGGCACTCCAACTTCAAGGAATCACGTAATGGAGTGATATGTAAGAGAGCAGAGGCCACGTGGCCCCACCCTATGGTTCGGCCGAACCAAGTAGGGAGCCCTCGTGGCCATGTTGACATGGCACAATCCGTGGCACACCCCCTGGAGTCCATCTCCACCTTTGGATCACAAGTATATCGTCAATCAAAGGCTAGAGAGCAAAGTACATGGATCAAGGCCCTAACCGACAAGATATAAACAGAACAAGCACATGGTCACAGTCCATGACAGGTGGGGACCACATAGGTGGACCCACCTTGCTCCATGTAGGTCGACCAAACCAGGCATAATGGACCCAAGTCGCCAACACATTCCCAAGCAGGTGGGGACGCCTTCTAGAAGCCCCGGCCGGGCCTACCTGCCATAGGGTGGGTCGGCCGAACCAGGGGTGGTGGACCCAGACCACCGCCTCACTCCATCGACTTCCAGCATGCCTCCCACGTGCTCATTTCATCTCTGCCGTCCATCCAAGGCGGTTTCAAAGATGGTGGATCTATGGCTGGAGGTGGAGAAGCACGCGGATCGCTGACGTGGCGCTGCCCTTCATCCCCCTATAAATACCCCCTAGTCCTTCACTTTAGAAGAACCAAGGATCAAGTATCAAGTGTACAATATAGATTAGTGTTAGTGTAAAGAGGGAAGAGAGTGAGGGAAGTCTCTGGAGAAAGCCCCGGTCCTATCGGGAGTCTTCTTAAAGGTGTGCCTCAATGGATTCAAGCTTTTAGTAAGTTTTTCATCCGAGTTCTTCCAGCATTTAATATTCTGGTTCTGATACTTTAAGTATATACTGTCTTCACCTGCACATTACTTTACTTTGTGGAGTGCTCTAGTCTCTAGCTAAGATTAGAGTAGTAACAATAGTGTAGACTTGGTGTCTAGTCTATATCTTATCAGTGTGGGCCGCTTGTCGCACGGATTGTTTGTGGTAGCCAGCAAGTGGTGATAGCCTTGTCTGGTCCTCGTAGTCCACCACGTGTGTAAGACAAGTTATTAAAACGGCAAGGCATCAAGACAATAGTACAGCCGCCTCGGGTAGGAGTTTTGTCTCCTACTATTTCGCCTGTCGCCTCTGTTGGTGCAAAAAGCGGTTCCCTAAGCCCAACACACCAGCGAAGCCGGAATCGACCCTTGAAAGCAGTAAAGCTCTCGCAGATCCAGCTAGCTTCGGACCCGGTCTGAGAGTGTCGGTAACACCCAAGTGTGCCAGTCAATTTGACCTGCAATTGATAAGGAAACAGATATAATCAGTAACCCAAGGCGGAACTAACTGGTGAGTCCAGATAGTTCCAACTGTATGGCTCAAAGAGCCAGTATAATCGGAGATCGACTAGAAAGCCGATTCCGTCATGTTATGAACCGATAGTATAATGAAGTAAAATGGCTATCAGGATATTCATATGAAGATAATAACGTGCTAGCCGATCTAATTCGGTTAATGTGCATAAAAGAAAATAGATCACGTGTACAGATCTGATCTGTACATCAAACAAACAGAAATCTGCTAAAGCTGGTCTAGAAGGCCGGCGGCTTTAGCAAATCCTCTTCGCTAAGTTCACCAAGTCTGCGTTCACCTGGTCTAACGGCCAGCGGGCTTCGACAAACCCAGCAAACAAAGCTAGATCGTTTGATATCCAAATAAGTCTATATACACGATCTATTCGTGAAAGCATAACTGAATCGGCTCTTTAGCCGATGCAGGGTCCATGAAGCACGAACGAATGCTAGCGTAGTCATAAACAGACCTCAAATTAAAGCAAGTCTAATCTAGCGAACCTTGTTTAGGTTAAACCTGTTCCATCGGATGACACTCAGTTTAACTTAAACAAGGACACGAAAATAAGACTTACGATAACCTCAGAACCACTCATATCTCAACTAGAACCGAACGCACAATATGTAACGAACAAGATTGATAGGGAATTAGCCGATGCAAGCATGGAACCGATCATCATGGTAACGTAAGAAAGCATGAACGACGATCAGATTCAAGTAAATCTAAGGCCAAATCTATCAATCTTGATCGGGCAGAGATATTGTTATAATAAGGTAAATCAACTTAAACAAACAATACTGATAACTTAATGAATCTAACTAAATTGCCATATTTAGCTAGAGCCGATAACTAATCCATGCGTGCAAACTATCTTAGTCTATAGCCTGTCTACCGGATGACATTAACTAATAGATTAATCAACCAAACAAACACAAATCGATAATTAATCCGCGCGTGAAAATCGTCCTAATCTGCATCTTGTCCACCGGATGACGGTTAACACAGATTGATCGGGTAAAGCAGCGTGAATCATCCTTGACTCACTATGCTTCCCGCGTCCACCGGATGACGCCAAAGAAACAGAGTTTAGCAAGGACCCTGGTCCGCCATGCTTCCATGTCCACCGGATGACGCTAAAAAGACATAGTTTAACAAGGGGTTGACGATACTTACAAGCAAGCCTGCGTCCACCGGATGACACCCAGCCTGGATGAAGTAACTCGCCAGGACTCGACTGACTCTAGGGTTTGTTGGCCGGAGCCGAAAGTTGTGTTGTATTGATGATGTATTTTTGATATCAATAGCTGAGGGCTTATATTTATACCCTGAGCGTAGATAGAGTCCTAGTCGAATTACAACTCATCAATAGATAAGGAAACTAACAAACTATCCTATATCTAAGTTAACATGGAGTCCAACCTTCCCTTTCCATAATGGACTCCGATCGTGATCGCACCCTGGCGGCGCGGACTCTGGATGACGTCATCAATACTGACGCTGCGCGCCTCCTGTCACCTTGGCCCGATAACCGATTCACCGCGCAATCGGCTGTTTCCTTCCTTCCGCTGGACGGAATCTGCTTCTGAGATCGGCTATCTTCCTCTGGTATCGGCTATCGGCTCCCAGCCCAAAATTTGGTGTTAACAGCCTCTTGTGTAGGGAGGAGCTGACTAAGCTCTTTATACTTAGAAAGCCGAGACCAGATATCTTTTGCTGCATAGGAACCTCTCTATACCTACAAGCTTTTATCCTTGATCACCAACCCCTTTGATTCCTATTGATAGCCTTGAATCTAGTTAGTACACTTCACGTTCCTCATGGAAAATACGATACCTAGAATACTCCCGGTGAAAGGTACATTGACTGCCGTACGCTTGCGGTATATCCGTTTGCCACCTTTAGTATCAACAGGGGCGCTGTGCTCGGCGCCTGTGAGTCGGCCTGCGCAACAACAGATGATGGGAAATTGCAGGCAAGGGCTGGGCGCCCAATGAAGATAGAAATATCTCAATCTCCAGCTGACTTCTCATTAAGGAATAGTTCAGGCATTATAAGCCACCCTAACAATTCAATCTAATCTGAAGCTAACAAACCGAATCCATCTAATTTTAAGCTAACAAACCAAATCCTGCTAACACACAAGCTAATTGACTCCCTAAAATCTAGGACTCTCTGTCCAGGCTGGAGACCGTGCCCAGCACCTAGCCACGTTGTGGCTTCCTCCTCTGGTACACATTTGCAAGCACCAACTCCCTCCATTCGAAATTCTTAAACATCTTGACTTTTCTAGATATATTTATATTACTGTGTTTTTTTGACATGATTTATATCTAAGTGCATAATGAAAAATATGTATCTAAAAAGCGAAAATGTTTTATAATTTGGAATTGAGGGAGTATATTTCTGAAAGCCAAGGTCGATTCAATACATTTCTTTTTCATTCGCTTACAGAAAATATTTTTCTTTTAAGTTATTTCATTTATCTTAATAATCATGTACATTCATACTCAACTTTATATTGAAGAACTTAGACGTATACAGTTGCCCAATAGTTCAATTTCAAATTATGAAGCTTTTATCTTTCCTCATAGAAACTCAGCATCTTGCATTGTCATAATATTTCAGATATATGATCACTGCAATCGGACTATATAAGGAGTCCTAGATTGAACTAACTAGATTATTGATTTCTAATTTATCACAACTATCAGGGGAGAGCTTCCTGTATGGCGCTTGTCTTGCCTCAATTTCTCTGGAACTAAATCACACCCTTGCCATGAATGAACATTTCAAACACCCTGTGACTATAGCTTTGTGCTTAGATGAGTGTGTATTATTAGTATAATATATCCACGGTATCGACGACACTGTGTGGTACTGTTTTAACTTTGTTGAAAACAATAATGCTATTATATAATTATTCCCCCCCCCCCCCCCCGTCCGAGATAGTTGCTATATTTACTAGATGGTAAACTCTTTTCACTTATCAATTTTTTAAATTTAAGATGGAACTTTATTGTTGATATATTTGTTTCTTCGTCATACCTTGTACCAAAGGTTGAATATTTACTAGAGGATTTCGGTTGCTCGGTCGAGCCAACCAAAGGTTGAATGTCTCGCTAGTGTATGGTTTGATCTCTTCTACAGGAGCCCATATCCAACCTTATATTGTAGGGCGATAGAAGTACAAGTTATGTGGTTGCCAAGGGGTTCCTAGGGTTTTGAGTCCTAAGCTTCGAATACTTGGCATCTTCTACCACTGCATGGAGGTGACCTTCAGCTGTCTGTTGTCGTTGTGCCTTCCCTGGGTTTGCCTTCTTGGAGCCGTCCACGTCTAGGGTGCATGGAAGTCCTCGTCATGACGCGCCATGCCCCGAGTGTGACTAGGTACTGAGAGTGGTAGACATGACCTCGTGGGAATGGAGAAAACAGGCCCCAACCAGGTTTGACACCGTCCCAGACTCTGAATGCCTGACAAATTCTGAGATATATTCTTAGTGTTGGTCCAGTTAGGTTCCAACACGAACCAAGGTCGAGGCACATATGGCGTAGCTTTGCACTACTGTAAGAATCTTAATTGAGCCGGGCAAAATAGATTAATCAGGGTGGGCATCTTATCCGCCTCGGTCAAAAGTTCACGGTAAATAAAACCTTTTTTGAGGAGGTTGAAATGCCCCCTCGGTTAATCGGAAAAAAACAAAAAAGGGAAAACTCGTGGAGAAGCCCAACGAGCCCACTCACGAGCTCACCGAGCCCATCCACGGGCAGCTGCCACCGCCGTCAACCCTCGAGCACCACATGAGCTCATGCTAGTGGACCCAATGGACCTGTTAGTGGATCTGTCGGTGTAGGTGCTAGATCCGCCACTGGAGGTGCTGGAGGTGAAGCCCCCGACGCCGGTGTCACCAGATCCGATGAGGACAGTCGTGCTATCCTATAGATCTGCGTGAGAGGGATAGCATTGAATCCGTGCGAGCGCCTCCCACCCCCACCCCTGAGATCCACGTGAGCTCAAGCCGCTGTCGCTGCCCTGCCGGAAGCGCTCGTGCTACCCCGCAGTGTCATCGACCTCCGTGGCGCGCGGCTCCCCTACGGTGCGTTCAGCGGGCTCACGTGAGAGGGAGGGTGCCGTTGCCGGCTACCAAGCTCCGCACGAGAGTGTAAGTGCATCTAAACCTTTAGTGGGTTTTGGAGAATTGAATGACAACACAATTAAAGATCTAATAAGTGTGCTAAGTGCATCAAAGGTTTAACAAAAAGGCAAACTTGATGGTATTTCACATAGTGTTCAAATGAAGGCTAATATTGTGTATTGTTGTATTGGAAGATCAACAATCTAGTTCAAGCAAAAGATAACAATACAAATGGAATTGATGAAATGGATTATATGTTATGGGAAATTATAAAATCATGAGAAAGCAAGCATATTTGGCAAATGGCAAAAGAGACATGAGTTGATGATCTTGGATTGGTCTCAACAATGGCTTGCTTTTCATGAACAAGAAGATTTGATAATGGATTAGCTCTGATCAAGGATTAAAGAATGAATCACAAATGCATAAGTGAGGAAATGACAAGCAAAGGTCCAGTGACAAAGGAGACATTGTATAAGTTGGCTCCTACATTGGTTTGCTTGTATGGATAGAGATTTGAAAAATCACTGTGCATTGATTTGATCAAGATAAGATATATAATGAAGTAAGTGTTTGAAGAGTCAAGCCAAAATGAAGAGAATGTAAGAAATCATGAATTGGCTTGACTACGTTGATGATGATTCATATATGTCACTCTATGTAAAGCTTGATTGATCTCAACATTCATATCTAGAAGCTACTCAAGCAAGGATCATAATATTAAAGATATAGTTTTCAATGAATGTTTAATATGATGTGACTTGAGTATGGCCTTAAGTGTCTCCTTTAATTGGTCTATCAGATTTCATGTTTTTGAAGTTGTTGCATGATACCATAATCCTATAGAACAATGACAGCTGAATATTATGTAATTTGTTTAGGGACATATACATATATGATGTGGTGGATCTTTTTGTTTTTTTGTCTCTGCTATGAGTTTGGTATGTTTGGCACAAACAGGTAGTCCAAATGTGGCATGCAGTTTCTTCTATGGCTGAACACCAATTTTATGATCAATTCTCATAAAATTACTATTGCATTTTTTTTATCATTGTGTTCTTGTGTTACTGTGTTAGCTTGATAAGTTATTAGTGTTCTGCAGATTTTGTGTGCGCTATTTTGTTTTTTCTCAAGTACGCATTGATGCACATAGACTAGCCACGAGAACTGTATATGTATGGTGGTTTATAGTGGCGTCATGCTTTTCAATACCTGTAATGGGGTAGTGTTGTGACGAAGAACATAAAGAATAACTATTGCTATGTTCTTGCTTCTTACTGGTAACACCGGTTCTTGATAACATTGATTCTCGTGCAAAGCTGATGCTGCTGCTCCTATGTTTCAAGCAGGTGAGATTTGGTTCAACATTTTCTTGCCGGTTCCCTTCTTGTTCAAGTTCAATTTCTTTGTTCTGAGTTGTTGGGGCGTTTTGTTTGGTTGAATTGATGCTATCTCAAGTGATGAACAATTTCACCATGTGAATTCAATCAATTCCTCTCATGAATCAAGATTCATGCAAATTTTGGTTTTTGGGAGAAACCTTTCGTTCTTGCACAAGATCTGAATTTTCCGGAGTGATTTTTTTTTCAAGCAATGATCTTCGAGAGGCCAGAGCTAGCCTTTGTACTCAGGGAATATCTATGCAAGATCTGACAGCGAGTTCTTTTGGCTCTGCTCATGTTTGTCAATTTGTGTCATGAAATGCATCTCCACAAGTATAAGCGGTGATTGGCTGCTTTTTTACGTGGAGCCCGTATGTATACAAGCTTTTGTTAGGGGGTCGTAAAGAAACGTTACATGTACATGGGGTACATGCTAGAATATAAACTCCATGAGTGCTTATGGGTTTTTCGGTTTTGAGTTTGTGTCAGTCGGACTCCTCTCCCCCAGGTTCGACTCGCTCTCTGTGTCCCTCTATACTGTCTGCACAAGGGACGAATCGGACGCAGCCACAGTGTTCGCATAAGAGTAAGTGTAATAAGAGGCTTTGTTTTAGGAAAGTGTAATAAGAGGCTGTCAGCCGGCTAAATGCTGACATGGAGGAGAGAAGAGAGGAGAGAGATGTGATAGGAAAAAAAACTCCGTAAAAGAGATAAATGGGCTTTTTATTAACTATGAAATGCTGACTATTATAGGAGTGAGTTTTTTTTTTCTGACAACAAACACAAATATATATATTATTAGCAGCAAGATGCTGAGATAATTCTTACACCATTCAAGTCTACTGAGAGTAGAGCTTGAAGAACAGGGCATATGACATTACAGTTTGGACGGTTGCAGCTGGACTGAAAGTCCTGTACTGAATTAAAATAAGTCTGTCTCGCTAGAGTATGAGCTGTGCTATTTTGGCTTCTGCTAATCTTGTAAGCTCTTGGGATATCGCCTGCTATCCTATTTATGAAGGTTTGGGTGAAGGGTTTAATTCTCCAATCATGGGGGTTTGTGTGGTCCTTGAGGTGGATGAACTAAACCAGTTGACTGTAGTCTGATAGGAAGTTGCATGCTTTGATTTGCAGAGCCTGTGTGAGTTCCCCACCTAGTGCTAATGCTGCCACTTCTGCCATCAGCACCGAAGAGCAGTCCTTTCGCTGAGCCTTGATGTAGATGGATTGGGTTGGTTGTACCTGAAAGTTGAGAATGAAAATACCCAAGCCAGCACTCCTGTGGATATTGCCGTTATTATCTGGTGTTGTGGAGGCGTCCACATAGCGTCGGCTTCCATCTAATGTTGCTAGGGACTGAATTGAGGTGGAGTGACTTGGAGGTACCTGCATAATGGAAGTGGACATGCTTTGATGCCTGTGTGAGCTGGAGAAGTGAGTTCTGCTTTGCTGTGTAGGTTCTTCCTGTTCATTGTGCTGCAGAAAGGTGTTCATGTGGCCTTTGGCAGCATTGTGGACCTGTTCTGGGGTCCAACTTTTCCTGTTAAAATGAAGATCGTTTCGAGCTTTCCATATATACCATAGAGTGAACAGGAAGGTTATAAAAATGTCAGGATTAGTATCATCGTTAATAATATAATATGTGTTGGACTCCATCCTGCTCGTAAGGAAGATTATCAACTCTAATAGAGGGGTTGAAGGAGAACCAAACCTCTCTAGGTAGGTTGCAATGGAAAAAGAGGTGAGCGTCGTCTTCAATTTGACCACAGCTGTCACAGGGAGTTGGTGGCTTTGTTGGAGTAGCGGCTAGCTCTGTCTGCCGTCGCGAGGGCCCTGCGAATCAATCTCCAGACAAAGACTTTAATGATGGACATAATGTTTTTAGATTTTCAAGTTCTTCTGAGGATGTTTTGCTTGGGGTATAATATTGCGAGCCCCAGTTTGAGGGAGTTGAACAATATTGTTGGAGGCAAGGTAATGATAAATAGCTTTTGAAGTACAAAGACCATTTCTAGCAGGAATCCATCGAAGAATGTCATCTTTGTTATCCTAGACAGTGGGGGTGGAGATGATATGCTGGATAAATTGGGGTTGGAAAATATCAATGAGAAGAGGGCGATTCCAAGTTCTGGTATTAGGGAGCCAAAGGTCAGAGGCATTGTTTGGCAGAGGGGAGGTATTGACAGGAAGAATGAGGTTAGAGTGGATGGTTTCCTAGTTGTTGCACCAAGGGTTGGACCAAATCGACATGTTGCCTGCATAGCTTGTTCTTTTGACCAATCAGCGCTTATTTTCAGCCACGAAACAGTATTTTTCTCTCACAACAAATCAGCACGAGCCGAAATTAGCGCTTATTTTCAACCAAAAGAACAGGCTAGGAAGCTGGTAAGTACAGTTGTGGGTGAGATCCTGACGAACCTGCAATATGGAAGACCAAAAGGCAGATTTTGGACCAGAGGTGTTAGCCTTCCAAAAAGTAGTGTTACTGGTAATATTTGGATTTTATCACTGAAGTAAGGAGAGGATTTTTATTAGTAACAATATTGTAAGCTGAATGTATGATTAAGCTTTTATTAACCAAGTGTAAATCTCTAATTCCTAGACCACCATTGTCCTTGTTTTGGCAAATGTCATCCCACGATCTGAAGGGAATAGGTGAGGTTGTACATCTTCTTGGATCCCTGTCCACCAGAATCTTCTAATAATTGATGTTATCCTATCAATGAAGGTTGAGAGAAAACTGTAAAAAAACCTTACGTCAACAAATCGGTCCTGTTATTAACTTTATTATTAACTTGCTCTAAGCTCAGTCCGACGGTTCCGCAATCAGCAGGGAGTACGTTTTTCGTTTTGTTGTTCGTGCACTTGTAGGCAGTGATTAGCAACCTCAACGTATATGAACCAAGTAGTCCATATGCGTAGCTTTTGGGTCAGTAGTCCATAGTTATTGTTGTCTTCATAATATATATAAACTAAGTAGTCGATATGTGAGAGATAGTAAAAAGAGAGAACATAGAGGAAATAATTATTTGTTTATAGACGGCAAAGGCATGCATGACTTGAGACTTCAAAATTTCTGAGTTGTCCCTTTCAAGCCACAGGAGCTTAGGCCCCGTTTAGATCCCAGTTGCAGTTGCAATTCTGCACTGTAGCACGTTCGTTTGTATTTGACAACTTTTGTCCAATCATGGCCTAAGTAGGCTTAAAAGATTCGTCTCGTGATGTACATGCAAAAAGTATAAACATGCAAACATTTCGTCTACATTTAATGCTCCATGCATGTGTCGCAAGGTTGATGTGACTAGTTGCAGTTGCAATTTGCACTGGATCTAAACAGGGCCTTAATCATTGCTTGCTCTAGCTGATCTCCAGGTGTTTCTACTGTTTGGTCCGTACTACTTAGCACGTTTGTGCTTCGATTTTCATTCTGGGGCTTCCCACCGATCCAAAAATTATCTACGTACTCTCGTCACTGACTCATATTTTAATTTGGAAACTCGATTCGTCGGAGTTGAGTATCCTATTTTCTATTCCTCGATTCAGGCCCTGTTTAGATTTATTAAAAAATGTGAAAAGTTCCTTCACATCAATTTTTATTTTTAGACACGTGCATAAAGTATTAAATCTTGATGAAAACTGAAATTAATTTGAGAGCCTCGTAAAATGTTATTTCACGAATCTTTTGAATCTATTTAGGCTCTGTTCGCTAAACCTTAAAACCACTTATTTTTCAGCGGTTCTACAGTATTTTCCTCTCACAAGAAATCAGCATCAGCGTTTATTTTCAGCTATTTTTAGCTTCAGCGAACAGAGCCTTAGACTATGATGAGACACTTATTGCAAAAGTTAGCACGTTGCTACCGTAACCCATTTTGTAAAATGGGGATAACTAAACAGACCCTTTGTGAATGTTCTTAGTCCGGTGTTTATAGGGAACATTGCGTCACTTGTTTGGCTCTATAGTATTTCACAACAATGCAGCTAAAACACACCCAAATAACAGCCTTTTCTTTTCTGTTGTTTGATTGAACCACAGCTAGATTAAATATCAAGAGCAACTTCACCGGATCCAGAAAAAGATCCATTTTTCTATATTCTTGCATAAAAAGACGGTTGAAGTGCAGAAACATAGCTCCATCAGATTTCCTTGCCAATCTCCTTTTTCTATTTTTCAATTATAAGAAAACCCCTCTCTCAATCCCTAAATTAAAAGAAAGGGGAGAGCAGACCTCTCAAGCTAGGCCACCACGGCGCCAAACCACTATTCTGAGACCCGGAGAACTGCAGGCCGCCAGTCCATTGTGTCGTGCGAACGAGAACAGTTGCCGCGCCTTGCAGGCGGGTCAGCACTTTGGTGTGTGGGCGAGCTGCCATCGCTCCGAGAGAATAGAGGGACAGAAACAGGGGAAGCAAAGAGAGATCTCAATACCGATCAAATTGGTCATCTATTGTTCTCTGGGGCTTATGGAATGTTAAACAAGATGGAGATGGAAAAGGAGTTTCCAAAATCAACTGATGAAGTTTTTCATATAATCTTTCGCTTTGTTCAGACTTCAGAAATGGCACATTCTTCTGAAGGTAACAAGATCCAAAGTACCTGGACGACAAGCTGGAAAATATGGTCGATGGTCTTCTAGAAGTCATCTGAGAATCTTAAGTGGAAGAAGTGTTACGAAGATTCTCTTTGTTGATGCAGTCCTTTGTCCGTTGTTTTTTCAAGAAGACGGTTGAGAGCTGTCCTCTTTCGGAGCGTTGCCCCTGGTTTCTTCAGTTTTTTTTTTTTTGTTTCGAGCCTCAGTTTCAGTTTTGGCAGAGCGTTGGTTGAGACTTGAGCTGTGAGCTGGTAACCCCAGCCCTTTGTTTCGGTTTCTACAACCCAATATCGTGCTTCCTATAGAAGCCGAGTTTATCTCCGTCAAAATTTTAAAAACAACGATTAAATTGGCTGGTGATCAAAACAATGATTCTGGCTTAAAACTTTGTCTCTTGTTGAGAATAGGTGGTGACACCATAATCAGTGCAAAATACTGGATCCGAAGCAACGCAATGCCCGCGAAGCAACAGCGAGATGACGCCGAAATGCAGGCAGAGATACTCATGCGTGAGAGGTGAGACGAGACAGCACAGGCTGGAGGTGGAGCGAGCAAGGAGAAGGAGACAAGGAGAGACGCGTGAACCCCCAGGTAGGAATAGGATAGGAGTACTGGTCGTATGAAGAGTATTCTGCGTGTCCGCTGGCAGTAGAAGCAGTAGCAGTAGCAGTAGCAGGCGGATCGTAGCAGGAGCAGACAGGCCCATGGCTGCTGGCTGGGGAATTGAATCGGGATCGGCGCCGTCGATGAGATGCAGATCTCCCGATGGGTGACGGATCCAAGGCGGGTTGTTGAGCAGCCTCGGTGTGAGGGAAAGAAAGAAGGAAACGTCAGGGCCTTTCGATCGATCGATCGATGCTCCTCCCGATCCCTTTTGCTTTCTCGGTTGTCTGTCTTCTCGAGATCCATGCCAAGTCGCTACAAAAATTAAAATGAGGCTGCGCCGGCCCGCGGTCCAATTCTCTCGTGAGAAAGAGAAATTAAAGGTGCATGCATGCTCAGTTCACCGTCACTGCGGTCGCCAGTTTTGTTTCTTCCATTTCAGTAGTAGCCCGAGAGCCTTATTGTGGCTTCTTTTCTTTTTTGGCATCATTTTTATTTTTTGCAGTAACGTAGCGTCCTCTTCGCTCTCCTCTGCTCAACTCACCAATTCTGCCTAGTCCCTACTCGTCGTAGGAGTAAGTAGTGCCAAAAGGGTTCAGGATGATGGTATTTTGGCTGGCATCATTTCCCTTGGATCGCAAGTCGTCGGCTGTCACGCCAGAGCATGGCAAGCTCCCATGGGGATCCCCGTGATGATGCGCTCTCGTGCCAGGAGCACAACACACGCCGTAGTACTGTACTACGAGTACTTTACAAGAGAGCTACTACGACGACAGTGCTTAGCTTTCTTTGCTTCCCTTTTTCGCTTTGGTGGTGGTACGGCGATACTCTCTACTTGCTACTGAGCTTAGCGGTGATCATGTAGCGCTGTAGCAGCATGGGCGATCAAACTTTGCATACCACTGCAACTGAACCTTTGCGTTGTACAATATAACTAGCAGACCCCGTGCAAACGCACGGGGTGCGTCCATTGCTGTAAACAGGTCCGGACCCGTTACTGTTTACAACCGGATTTACACTGTTTAAAAGATTCAGTACTGTTTACTAGCGGGTATGCACTGTTCATAACGTATTTTACTGTTCACAATGGTTACTGTGTCATAGCAGGTATGCGGGCCACGTGACCCAGATCCATTACTGTTCATACTGGGTCGTACTATTCACTGGCGGCCCAGTACTGTTCTGGAAACAGTACCGCTACAGGAAATGTGAGAGGGGGGCTGGCTACAATTATATGGATAATATCGGTAGATATGCCTAATCGCTCCACCCCATAAAAGCAACATTATAGAAATTGTACCAGAAATTAAGGATGAAGCAAATGGCTTGTAAACCTCTTCAAAATACTAGTGAACAATGATAATACTAGTGTTTCTTATCTTCAGACAAATTTTTTAAATGCTACAATATCTTTTTTTTTTATGGGAGGGAGGGAAGTTCTTCATAATTGATCGCTCTCCTGGGCGTGGAAATTGGTTTTGCTTTCCTACCCTGAAACACTTTCGCCTAAGAATTTCAAATTCCTGTCCAATCACAATGGTCAGATCAGAAAGACACTTTTGCTGGGTTTGCATGCTGCTGAGGCAATTGAAATGGTCACTTGGACATCGATTTCAATTTGAATACAACAATTTCCTGACAGTTCTCCCAATTTTTCATTTCTTCGAATGTGATAGGAACCTGCTACTACTGACACATAGGTTGAGCAAAATTTTTGTGGCATTTATTTCTCTCTTTCTTTTTTCTTGAATGAACAAAACTGTAGGCATTTCTTTACTGTGGAAGCTATATATGGTGCTGGTGCGCATTCAAAATTTCACAAAAGTTAGTAACTCCTCTTTTTGTAAATGTAATTAAGAAAACCATTTTTAAGTGATACATTTATTAGCACAGCAATTTAGGGCTGTGTTCGCTTCAGCTAAACAACACATATTTTTCAGCTCTGCAACAGTATTTCCTCTCACAATAAATCAGGTTCAGCCAAAATCAGCTCAGCTTTTCAGGTGAACCGAACAGAGCCTGCAACATCAAATACAAAGCTTCCCAAGTCCTGGAAGGGAGAACAAAATGGCATGCCACCAAAAAGAAAGGAGGAAAGAAAGAAACACAACTTTACAGTTCACCCCCTCTACCTATTTGAAATCAAACAAGCCTCTGCAACTCCGACCGTGGTGGCTGACGTACCCAAACGGGCGGCGGCGGACGCGTCCAATGTCGTGCCGCCCAAGCCCAGCTGCAGTCGTCCCGTACACCGGAAGCTCGTCCTCGCACGTCCTACGGAAACCGGAGCCGCCGTTCGCCGGAGCGAGGGCTGCGAGGTTCTCCAGCTCGAACAGGTCGGAGCTGGCGTCGCTGCTCTCCTCGCCGCCGTCGCTGGCCTCCACTTCGACCACCGGGAACCGCCTGCAACCAGCGGCGGCCGCGGCCACAGCCACCTCGCCTTCGATGTCCAAGAACCGCACGGTCCTTCTCCGGCTCCGCCTCCGCGCCGTCGTCGACGGCGGCGGCGGCTGCGGCGGCGGTGTCTTGGCGAGGCAGGGGGCCCCGGCGCTGGATGGCGCCGTCGAGCACGCCGGCTCGTCGTCCGCCGGAGCCGGGTGCTGCCGCGCGGAATGCCGGCGCTTGCCGGAGAAGATGGCGTTGAGCAGGCTGGCGAGCCGCGCGCCGGGAGAGGCCGGCCTGCGGCAGCCGCCGCTGGCGGGGGCGGCGGACGGCTTCCGTCGCGCCCTCCTCGCCGTGACAGGCGGGGCCGGCGGCGGCTGCTGCTTGTCCGCGGGAGCCACCGAGGCCGGCCCGGCGCCGCCGGAAGTTCGGATGGGGCCGAGGCGACGGAGGGAGTACTCGACCTCGGACGACGAGAAGTAGCCACGGCCGGAGGCGCAATCGTCGGCGGGCGCTGGCGCCGGCGCCGCCCGGTGGCTGGCGGCCAAGGACGGCTTGTAGTAGTAGTAGTAATGCAGGGCCTCCTGCTGCTGCTTCTTGGCGGCGCTCCCTGCAGGCGTTGAAGCTGGTGCCGCGGTGGCACGCTCCGCCGTTGCTCCCTGGCCGCCGCCGGCCTGCTGCTCGTCCAGGGAATCGCAGATGGCGTCCAGCAGCGTCGACGAGAAAGACGGCTGGCCTGGCCGCCGCCTCGGCCTTTCCCGCAACGCCGACGCCGGCGCCGGCGCCCACCTCTCCATGTCTTGTGGAGCGAAGCAGAGCAGAGCACAGCAGCGTGCGGCGCAGGGCAATGATGATGATATAGGCGGGCTAGCTAGCGAGGGAGGGGACAAGGGCGGTAGCTAGAAAGCGAAGGGGCTCAGGCTGGGGCAGCAATGGCGGGCGCGCGTGTGAGCCGGGGGACTGGAGTGGAGTGCGGGCGTGCGGGGATCTTGTTGTCTGGTTGTCCCTCTCCCTGCTCTGCTCTGTCCTTGATGCTTCGATTCCTTTCCTTCCGGCTGCCGCCTCTCTTTCCCTTTACCTTTGTCCGCGCCAGCACCCTATCACTACTGCACTGCCGCCCGGTGGTTTACTGTTTTACCTAGACCTTGAAACCACTCGTCTTATTCAAAAATTTATGTAAAATATCACTTTTGTTGTTATAACCTGTTTTATTAATAAAAGCTTTTTTTAAGAATAGGTTAAATTTTACTTTTTATGTAATTTTTTTAATAAAACGAGTGATTAAAGTTAAGATTAAAAAAGTCAAACGACTTATAAATTGAAACGGATTAAGTATATACTCCCCCGTTTCAAAATAGATGTTATTCTCGCTTTCGGAGAAGTCGGTTTTTTTCAACTTTGACTAATTTTATATTAAAAAGTATTCATATCGAATATACATAACTAGTGTCATTGAAAAGATCTTTAAATCTAGTTTTTAATAAATTTATTTGGAAATAAAAATGTTGCACATATTTTCTATAAATCTAGTCAAAGTTGAGAAAGTTTAACCCGCACGCTTCGCATAGCGTCATCTAATATGGGACGGAGGGAGTAATAGCAACTCTTTTTTTTCTAACATCAAATTTTGAAATTGACGAACCCTACCGTTAAGTAACTATGACCACCAAGCTGTGCCAAACTTAGGCGAGTATTATATTTATTAAAACACTTTTCTATAGCATTTGTGGCAAAAGAGAATTTAGCCTAGTGATTGCATGTGCTTTAGCAGTGACTGGGTTTGACTTCTTGTATGGAATGAATTTAGACTGATTTTAAAATTAAAGTACCTACGTAAAGGTGGTAGTAGCGGAGCACTGAACCAGATGGCAATGGTCGCCGGCTTAGGGTATGTATTGGAAGACGGCTGAAGATGCTCGTGAAGAAACACAAGCCGATCAGAGCTGTTGACTGTTGAGGAGTGGCCGGATTGTATTAAGGGCCCGTTCAGTTGATTTGGGAATCGTCCTTGGCTGGACGTCCTTTCAATAATTAACACATCATCGGAACTGTTTCTGGTCTAAAATGGCCAGAAACAACTGGAAATGATCGTAACCGAATGTATCCTAAGGAAACATACTCCGGCATAGACAATTGCATGGGAAACCAACCCAACCTTTTAATTACATAGGAAAGAATGCTATTTTTTTAATACTTCTTTCGTAAGATATCTTGCAAAAGGTCTTCTCCATTTTGCATCTTAAGGGTTGTTAAATTTGGATGCCCATATATTCCCCCAATCTATGTGAACCATCCCAACACCCCCACTTTCGCTAGTACCTAGTAGGCAAGAGTAGGTAATTGTGAAACAAAGAAACCAGCACATATAATTTCTCGAAGAAATGGTAGTACAAATAAAAAAAGTTCCTTTAAATCCCTTTGAAGAGTAATCATATTGATGTACACTCTTAGAAATTGACGGCCCCTTTGCCTTTCTCCGAAATTCCAAGCATGCTCGATCGTATAGCCCGCTTTGTAAAGACCATCTTTGTCGTCGTAGCTTTCTTTGAAGCAATCAAGCAACCATGCATCGATCTCATGTGACATATATCTCTCTTACATGTACATGGGCACATGGCTAAAGCCATCATTTCATGATGGAGCATCTCGAGAAAAGCTTCCCCATCTTGTACGCATCCATGTTCTTTGTTACTTTTTTAACGTACGTGTCATATGTGGTGTAACCGTGTAAGGTTTTTTTTTTTTGCATGCAAAAGGTGTTAATTACATCGTCAAAAAGTGTGTTGACGCTTAATTAGGTTACCACACTTAATAAGCTAGATCGCGCGATGTCGCAAACCGACTTTGAGGTCGGCCGACGTCTAGGGTTGTCCACACTTGGACCTTATGCCTCCGTCAATAAGATACACAAGACACGTTGCCAAAGTAGCTTCACTGGGAGAGCGATACGCAAGACACGCTAACGAGGTCTCTTAAGACCCGAAACCCTATACACGTAGGAGGAACCGTTATGGGCTGACCTAGCTGGCTTGACTAGCTAGAGCCTTGGCCGTCGTCGATCCACCGTCCATGCAGTGTCCACAGAGAGTGAGGAGAAGTAGAGGCAGTGGCGAAGCCAGGAATTTGCAACTGAATACGCGACATATCAACAATTTCGAAGCAAATATGCATTATAATGGATGGTAACAGAGTTTGGGGACTCTATGCGGCAGCTGAGGAGCTTCACCATTTGCTTCACATTATTTTGTGCTTGCACAAGTTGAGGAGCTTCATCGTTTGCTTCACCATCATCCTGTGCTTGCACGAGTGCTAACTGCATAATCTCAACACACTAGTAAAAATATGTTTGTACAGGCGGTTCCAGACCCCCCTGCACTAGCGTTTTTCAGCGCCGCCAGTGCTAAAGGCCTGTGAAAACAAATCTTCTCCACTGGCGGTTGCTACAAAACCACCTGTGGAAACATGTTTTCACAGGCGGTTCAGTAAAGAGAACCGCATGTGAAAAGTATGTTTTCACAGGCGGTTACTCCAGAGAACCGCCTGTAAAAATTATTTTTCACAGGCAGTTCTTACCGCTAACCGCCTGTGTTACATATTTTATTTTATATTTATATTTATATTTTATGTTATTTATATAAGTTTGATTATGTACAATAAAGATCAATTATATCAAAATGCAGATATATATACAACTCAGGATTAAAAAATTTACGAACTATTTACATACACCTGCAACTTGTTATTTGCAAACTGTTTACATCTCAATCAAGTGCTCTAATACTCATTTCGCTTGAGCCCTACCCTATGAATTTCGGTTAGAATTCTATATTCTGGATTTGAGAGGATGCTTGTATGGTCGTGATAATTTCCGTTGCATGGAATCACATCTTTCATGACGAATGAGCACAAGTCTGCAACTATCTCGTATAAATTCTCGTTGCCGAATCGTTACTTTGGTGGTATTTTATACCTCTGTAAATGAGATTTTTATTAGCATGGATCAATAAAATGACATGACGTTCGTACTTGGCTATATAAAATTACTTTACCTCATCAATGTTCCTGATGTATCTTCCACTCAATCTAGCGAACTCGCACACGTAGTATCCACAGTGCACCGAGCCGGGTGGTTACTTGTGGCACTAGATTTATAATAATGGGTGAGTGGATGTAACATCATCCTTCATAATATACATTTTTGAGTCATGAAATTTACATACTGGCCAGTCATAAAATACTCTCAACGAGTTGCCTTTCGTGCTCGGGTCATACGGTCTACCTTGTATCTTATAAAACCTATATGCCCTACGATATCGACCTAATAGAATAACCAAGTTATTGATCTCAAATTCTGATCGATATTATTAAGCACGCATGCATATATTTCTCCTTACCTCTCTAATAAGGTCAAGAATGGTTGATATCTTGACGTGGCGTAATCTGCGGAGTCATGGACGATTACCCTTCCCAAATAGGAATTTTTTTGAATAGGATCCAATGGTCGCTGCAAGAAACAAAGTTATATGGGGCCGGTCCAATGTATATGTAATAATTTGACTAACTTACTCAAAGTTATATGGAGTCAGTATGCAGCTCCTATTTTTAAAAGAAAGCATTGCGTGTCCAAGGTAGGCTGCGAAATTAGCCTCCAGGTCCTTTTTCATTTGCACTTTAATCTTTTCAGCTTCCTCCGGTGTCTTGTCTTTCAATTGTTCCTCCTCGGTTTTTCCGAGCCTCAATGTGTGCTCCATCTGACATATTCTTATAGGGCTAAGATAACCAACCATTTGAGCCTCACTATAATTACGTTCCTCAGCGTACCTCCTCGTCTGCTCGTCCTCTTGCATCCTGCAAGTTATATACACGTACAAATTAGAGTTCGTCATTGTAATAATAATAGCACAAGTTTGTTGTTAGTTCGAGAACACTTACAAGCACCAAATTGTCACCAGCTGTACATCCATTCTCCTGAGGTTTAAGAGCAAATGCATGTCCTCAAAGGTTACATAAGCTATTTCTCTTGGAATAGCAAATGTCCCTGATGGTATAGATGCGCTGATTGCGTCGATACCAACTTGAGCCGCTCTCATGTACCAGTCATGCATCTTTTTTATTTGCGGTGGCAACTTTATCAAATTCTCCCACCGTATAAGAGGCCTTCCCGGCACATAGTTTGAAAGGACATGATCGTAATCCTATTTGGTTGGCTTTCTGATCTGTACTTCCTTCACTATGGATTGCGTTGACTTCTCCTCCTTGGCACGGTCAACGGTACGTGTCGTACGGGACTTTGCTATTCCTTTTAAGAATAGGATCGTCCCCGGCACTTTTTCCCTTCGGCTCAAAGGGTGAAACCAATCTAAGTCCTTTATATCCGCTCTTCTTCTTAACCGAATCTCTGCCCTTCTTTGACGCAATCGGTGGTGTTGGATCTTCATCAGGATTTGCCTGATCACCTTTGGTTGGTGGTGTAGTTTGTGTCATGGGCTCGGGAGGCAGCGATGGTGGGTCAGGTTGAGGACGAGGTGGTGATGGTGGGTCAGGCTGATGATGGGCAGATGATGGTGGGTTAGGTTGAGGACGAGAAGGTGATGGTGGGTCAGGCTGAGGAAGGGGAGGTGATGGTTGGTCAGGCTGAGGACGGGTAGGCGATGATTGTTCCTCGTCTTGTTCCTGAGTTTGTGGCAAGGATTCAGAGGAGGGTGGTGGAGCACTCAACTTGATGTCTCGTCGAGGCCAGAGGATGAAGTTGTTGACAGCCTGTCCGAGTTTCTCGATACCTTCGGGAGCAGGGATGTCCAACATGTCGTCCTCATAACCTGGCATGACGTTCACCACCTGTGCCCTGCAGTATTCTTCGGGAATGTCCTCACCATGGAACTTTCGTCCTGGTATCGCATACCCAGAAGCAACTTCCCTTGTCCGTATCTTGGCAATCCCGTAGCTTATGACAAGGGAGCATGGCGTTGGCCTATCTATGTCATCAATAGGGTACCGGACCTTTGTGGTAGATGCGACACTGCTCAGCGCCGGTGGTACATTCTGTTGAGAACTCGACTGAGGTGCTACTACCAGCTGCATCTGCGGAGTCTGTGTGATTGTGTTCTGTGCTGACGACAATACACTCGTTAGTTGCTGCAGCATTTGAGGGTCACGGCCCGATAATACCTTGTCCATCATGTCCTGGAATACTTTTTTAGCCTCCTCCTCAAAGTATTCTTTCATGGCTTCCTTGTATTGATCTCGTTTCTTGTACATGTCAGACCACTCTTCACCGAAACCTTCTTTTCAGCCCAACCTTGAGGGGATGCCCCGCACTCGACCCGGATGCTCAGGGTTACCAAGCCCAAGAGTTAGGGTGTCCCTTTCCCTTTCTGCTTTGAACGATCCTTGCTTCTCCTTAGCTGCCACCACAAATATGTTCTTTGCTGCTTCTTCGACCATTGCATCAGGAAAGGACAACCCGGTCCAGGTTTCTTGTGGCTTTCGACCACGGAGCCAATTCGTGCTCCTTTCACCAACTTCCTCAGAAAGGACCGGTAGGCCTGCCGCCTTCTTCGCAGCCTCTTCTGCCCTCCATTTTGGGATCTGATGCTTGTATCCACCAGTGCCAAGGTGGTGGTGGTACTTATTCTTCTTTGCAAGTGCGGAATTGGCTTCACTTAGAGCTAAGAATTCTGGGTTAGTCTTCTGCTCTTTGAAAACCGCCCACTGACCTTCTGTGATCTTGTACTTCCTCGTCGGGTCCAACCCTTGCTTCAAGTATTTGTTATTCAACTCAGACCTCCAACCCCGGAACGAGATGGCAATCTGCCGCATTGCATAGTCTCGTACGAGTTCTTCTGAACCCCGCGGCACGATAAATTTTCTTGAGAGCTTCTCCCACATGGTATTCTTGACCACATCTGGCACGTCCTTCCAGTTAGAGATTGTGATATCAAGATTGTCCCTAACCAGGAAACCGACTGCGTTACAGAACTTAGTTTGGACCTCATCCGGTTGTAGGGGCTCTCCTTTTGGACTGACATCTGTAACCCTATATATCTTGTCCTCCCTACTTGTTTGTTCCTCTGTCACCTTGTCTGCGATCACTCTGTTTTCGTTTCCTAGATTTCTTGCTAGGTGCCTCGGTCTCTGCTTGTGTTGGTTGTTCTTGTTCAAGTTCCTCTTGTTCCTCCGCATCTACTAACTCGCGAAATTGCGATAGCACCTCCTATTCA
The DNA here is from genome assembly GCA_038502445.1 of Eremochloa ophiuroides. Classification (NCBI taxonomy): domain Eukaryota; kingdom Viridiplantae; phylum Streptophyta; class Magnoliopsida; order Poales; family Poaceae; genus Eremochloa; species Eremochloa ophiuroides. Next base: position 45,202,923 of record JAHLJS010000002.1, read on the forward strand.
TGTAACAAGGCACAAACAATATTAAAATCATGGATGGATATACATACACCTCCTATATTACCCGTTTGTTCGATTTCATGCAACAACTCACTGTATCATCTCGTGGATCGTAATTAGGGTCACGCTCCATTTCACGACGAGCAGCCCTATCTACACTAGGACACGGATCGCTTGGACTCTCGTACACTTCATCATCCGACTGGTATTCTCCGCGTCCTTGCGAATCGCTATGTTCATTAGAGGGGGACTGCGCACGTTGCTCTTCGTGTGGAGAACTCATCGCGGAAACCTGACATATCATAGTGGTATTCATATGAAAACTAATACGCTAAGTTGTCATACGAAAAGTCGATATTCATGCATACGCCATTCATAAATCGATTTTCATACGTCATTCATAAATCGATAAGTCATATATACACAGAATATTCGCAAAACCATTTTACAATCAATTCATAAATTGATAAGTCATATACTATACATAAAATCTATTTAAAACTTCTTAAACTAATTTACACAGAATCTATATAATTTTATGGGTTGTATAATTTACACAAAATCAATAAAGAACCTATGTATTATATATTTTTGTTAGCTAGATCATGTTATTAGAAGACTAACAAAACTAGAATCACAATTTTTGGACCTCTAAAACTCAACATATAGAATTTACAAAGAAATAAAAAACTAAAAAAAGTGGGCCGGCCCACTACTGTTTGGCCCACTACTATGTGGCCTCCACCGCGAGCGTGCCGCCACCGGGCACAGCGCCGCCGGGCACAACCGGCTCCGGGCGCACCGCCGCCGGGCAACCGCCTCAGGGCGCACCGCCGCCGGTAACAACCGCCTCAGGGCGCACTGCCGCCGGGCAACCGCACCGCCGCCACCACACGCGCTGCGCTCGGCCATGGGGGGCCGCACTACCGCCGCCACCACACGCGCCGCGCTCGGCCCCGCGCTCGCCGAAACCTGCAAGGAGGGTGGGGGAGAGGAGAAGAGGTGCTGACGATGGCTTACCGCCGCTGCTGGCGGCGGCGGCGCGGAGGAGAAGGGGCTTGCGCGGCGGGGCGGCGCAGGGCTCGGAGAAGGTACGGGGGGCGTGGCGGGGCGGCGCAGAGGCTTGGAGGAGAAAAGGGGGCGCGCGGCGGTGCGGCGAACCGAGGACGACAAGCGTGGCGAAATCCGGTAGCCTGACGGCGTCCTTGAAGAAAATGGCGCACCTCCGAGACTTGGTGAAATTTTAGAATCGAGGGCGGGGTACATATACATACTATCTTTACAGGCGGTTCACTTTAAGAACCCCCTGTAGAAAGGTCTTTACAGGCGGTTTACATTGATAACCGCCTGTAAAAACATGTTTTTACATGCGGATTAAATTGATAATCGCCTGTAGAAAGGGTTTATGATTTATGTTATTTCTATATATTGTTTAAAGTTACTGTTTATTTATATTAATTATTGTTTAAGTAAAGGGTTTATGGTTTATATTATTTATATTGGGTTTTATAATTATTGTTTATTTATATTCTATATATTGTTTTATTATATTACTCTTATTCACTCATGTTGGAAAAGTAAAACGTAAATATTAGCAATGGTTCACTCATATTGTTCGAGATACTGAAATATAGAAATGGTAGGAAGCATAGAGTTCAAATTAATACAGAAATGCATATTACAAGATAAATGACAAATAGATTCTAGCCACCGACTGTTCTTCCTTGTCCATCGTGGCGAGCATAGGGAAGCGAATTTTGTGGGATGCTTTGCTCAACATTCCTTATCTTCTCTGGAAGGTCCGTAAAGAGAGACAACTCGTTGAACTGGTTGGAAGTCCTCCAGATCAGTTACACCATCAATTCCTATAGCTTGTTGCTTTCCAGGGAAAACTACATGCTTCTGCTTGTCCTTAGTTTTCTGCTCATTCTTAGAAAGGATCTGTTCAGCGTAGAACACTTGTGCAGCACGGTTAGCAAGGATCCAAGGGTCATTCTTGTAACCTACTTTACTTAGATCAATAACTCTGAACCCGTAGTTATCTACTGTGACATGTTTATCTTGAACCCATTAACATCGAAACACAGGGACCTGAAATGTACCATAGTCCAATTCCCATATGTCTTCAATGAACCCGAAGTACGTAGTAATCTCACCAGTTTCGTCTATGGCCTCGCATCGAACACCACTGTTCTGTGCAATGCTCTTGTTGTCCTTGGTCATGGTACAAAAAGTGAAGCCACTAATGTCATAGGTTTGCCATGTGGTGATCTGACGTGATGGTCCATATGCCAACTGTTTGATGGTCTGTTCTTCAAATGTCTCCGCTTCTGGAATGTTCTGATCCCTTAACCATGCGGTGAACCGTTGCTTGTGTTCCTTCATTACCCAACTGTCATTTTGCCCATGATTATGTTCACGAAGTTCTTCCACGTGTTTCTCGATCAAAGGCTCCATTATCGAGAGTTGATGTAGAATGCTGTGGTGTGCCTCGAGGACTATTTTGTAGTCTGGTGGGATGAATGATTTTCGTCCCATCCTTCTCTTTTCATGTAGCCTACCCTCGAGTCGTGAAGGAGGCAAGCCTATTGCAATATGGTCTTTCAGAACATTGTTGCAAAATGGACCTTCGGACTCAATGGCCTCTTCGGTAGTGTACCCTTCTACCATGGATGCCTTAGGATGAGCACGAGTTTGAACATATCCATTAAGTATTGACATGAAACGCTCATATGTCCACATTTCATGCAAGTACATGGGACCCAGGGCCTCGATTTGTGGCACCAAGTGCACCACAAGATGTACCATTATATCAAAGAATGAGGGAGGGAAACACATCTCCAGTTGTGACAAGGTTTCCACTGTGAATTCCTGTAGAGATGGCAGCTCCTCGCGGTCAATTACTTTCTGTGAGATCTTGTTGAAAAAGAAGCACAACCTTGTGATTGCCATCTTCAGAAATGTGGGATTTATAGCCCTGATGGCAACAGGGAGAAAAATAGTCAGCATGACATGACAATCATGGGAGTTATAGTTGTAGAGTGTAAGGTCTTTCATTGACACTCTTTATGTTGGAGCAGAATCCAGATGGCACTTTCAAGTTCCTCCACCACAAACACATCGTTTGTTTTTCATCTGTGATCAGGTTGTAGCTTGTTGCAGGAAGATGGTACTTCCCATTTTCAAGAAGAACATGGTGCAGCTCTTTTTTAATGCCTAATTGTACCATGTCCAGATGAGAATTCAGTCCTTCCTTCGTCTTGCCCTTCATGTCTAGCAAGATTCCAATTATGCTTTCAAACACATTCTTCTGAACGTGCATACCATCAATCGCGTGTCGTACGTCTAACTCTTTCCAGTAGGGTAGATACTTGAAGAAAATAGACATCTTCTTGAATGTAGCCCCTGGGGTTGGCTTCCTATCCTTTCTTTTTGTTCCATCCTTTATCTTCTTCCCAAAAATAAATTTGATTTTGCTTACTATAAGATAAACTCTTTGACCCTTGCTGTTACCTGATGGAGCAGTAGAGTGCAGTTCATTGTTATTGTCGAAAAACTTATCCATCTTTCGCAAGCGGTACCTGTGCCCTCTCGGTAAGAAGCGCCCGTGCCTCATGTACACTAGCTTATTGGATGCATCAAGGGACACATAAGCGGTGTCATCTATGTATATTACACAACCAACCATTCACTCGAACTGCCCTGATAACGTGAAGAGAGCATGGATAGTGACAAAAATAATTGATCTAAGTGTGAACGAATCTTTGCGATACTCGTCCAATATTTGGACACCTTTTTCCCATTGTATCTTCATCTCCTCCATTAAAGGCCCTAGAAATACATCCATGTCAACTTCAGGCTGTGTAGATCCAGAAATAAGAATGGTTAACAAAAGGTATTTCCGCTTCTGCAATAACCATGGAGGCAGGTTGTAGATGGTAAGGATCACCGGCCACGTGCTGTGCGTGCTGCTCCTCTTGGCAAATGGATTCATTCCGTCAGTACTCAGTGCGAACCTAACATTTCTTGGTTCCTTAGCAAATTCTGGATGATTGTCATTGAAATTTTGTCCATTGCTTGCCATCGGCTGGATGTCGAAGCTTTCCATCATTTTTGTGCTCATTAGAAGTGTGCTAGCTCATAAGTTCTGCATCCTCAGGGTTAGTGAACAAACACCTCAATCGATCAACTACGGGAAGGTACCACATCACCAATGCAGAAACCTTTCTCTGAGCGTAGTAGTCTACTTCATCTTTTCCTTTGTTGGTGGGTTTTGAACATCTGCTTCGGTTGGGTCTTTTTACGCTTCTTACCCGACGAAACATTGTTTTCCTCACGATGATCTTTACTCGTCTTGTACCTACTTGCACCATAATTTAGACATCTGTCTAAGTTTTTGAACTCATCACCTCTATATAGAATACAATGATTTCTACATGCGTCGATCTTTTCAACACCCATAGTAAGTGGACTGATTAGTTTCTTTGCATAGTAGGTGTTAGCAGGCACTTTGTTCTCCTTTGGAAGCATGTCTACGATAAGACTTAGGAATGCATCAAAGCCAGCATCACACAAACCATATCTAGACTTTAGCACCAACAACTTCAGCACAGATCGCAACGTCGTGAATTTTTTGGTACAACCCTTAGACTCTGCATACAAAGGCTCTTCTGCTGCTTTCCTCAAGGCCTCCATACCTTTAATAAGAAACATTGATGGGTCTGTATGACGACGCATTAGTGCATCTAGCAATTCCGCATCTTCCTTCTGCACTAGGCATATCTTCGACACCTTCATTTTCACCATCAAGACCATGATGAGTATTATTTGGCAAAACATGCTCACTCCGGGGACAATGATCTTGTGGCTCGTCTTCGAACTGACATCTGTCAACACGCACATGTGGATCGGCGAGGTTGGTGTTTGTTGGGTCAGTCATCTGAGGCGCAGAGCTACCCTCCCCATGCTTTGTCCAAACCAAGTAATTCTCCATAAAACCTTAGCACACCAAATGAGAGATGATTTGTTTTGTATCATCGAACACAACAACATTTTTGCAGTCTATGCATAGACAACATATGTGCTGTGTCATTGTTCTCCAAGCATGGCTCCTAGCGGCATCAATAAACCCATTAACCTCATGTATGAATGATGGATCTAGTCTTGATAAGTTATACATCCATCGTGGCCGCTCCATCTTCACCTGTGAGTGAAGTAAGCATTAATGCTAATATAAATAAGTACTAAAGTAAAAGAGAGCATAGATGGTGGTAATATAAATAAATAGCGAAATAAAGAGAGCATAGATATGACAGTATAAAAATAAATAGTGAAGTAAAAAAGAGCATAGACGATGGTAATATAAATAAATAAATATTGAAGTAAAAGAGAGAGCATAGACAATGGTAATATAAATAAATAGTGAAATAAAAAGAGCATTGATGTTAATATAAATAAATAGTGAAGTAAAGAGAATATAATTTAAAACATTAAAAAACAATATTCCTCTCTCTACATAAATACACAACATAGAACATAGAGCTAGATATATATATAGCACATAATTCATGAAAACAAGTAAAAATTGAGAAGCAACAGTGAAAGGGAGAAGAGAGACATTATGGAAGCGTCATAAACAACCTCATTTAAGGAAATAACTTAACTATTTCTTCTTTCTAACCCATGGTGAAACCCTAGATCTAAAAAGTAGCACAAATTGAGCGACAATGGATAAAAAGAGGTTTGTAAGGCATTAACTAACCTTTTATAGCAACCTCCTTCGAAGAAATGAAGGGCAAAATCTCTCTCCCTGTATTTTGCGAATCTGGACCTCCAAATCGCCAACTATAGAAGCTGGCTGCGAGTTACAGGTCTGTCTCGGGGTTAAAGAAGGAGTATTTATACAGTTGGCAGAAGCACCGGCAGTTCACATAAGAAATCACCTGTGTAAAATGGTTTACACAGGCGGTTTTCTTAACGAAACCGCCTGTACAAATAATGCATTTTTACAGGAGGTTTGGTTAAGAAAACCGCCTGTGTAAATGGTGCATTTACACAGGCAGTTTTCTTAACCAAAACGCCGCCTGTGTAAAGTTGTTTACACAGGCAGGTTCTAATTCTGGCCCCACGTGTTTATTTTCACATGCGCACGATAACAGGAGCCGCCTGTAAAAATAATTTGCTAGCGTTAGTGAAAACCATTTTTTCTACTAGTGAGAGAAGGAGCATTTGGTGTGGATGTAGCGGCTGTTTTTTTTTTTCCTTCGCAGCTTTCTCCCATAAATATACTAACACCTTCCTTATTCTTCATCTACCTTATAAAAATTAAATATAAAAATTATAAAAATAGACTTTCAATAGTTCACTGAACATCGAAGAGTGGATCTTGGATTTTAGTGTGTTCTCCTGTGCAGTCTCACCTTGCTTCTTACTCCCTCCGTCCCACGAAAACCGTTGTTTTAGATTTTTAGAAACTATGTTTAATCGTCCGTCTTATTCAAAAATTTTGTACAAAATACAAAATCAATAAATAATTATTAAAGTATCTCTAATGATATAACAAATTATAAAAAGATAAATGATATTTATATAAAATTTTCAAATAAGACGAATGGTCAAACGTGATGTCTTAAAAGTCTAAAATGACAGTCTTTTTTTAGAACGGAGTGAGTACTTCTTAGTAGGCCGTAGGAAGCTATTGCTCAGCTGCTGCAGGAGGAGAAGTGTAGCGCGCACTGCAGCACTGGGCGCAATCGTCACCGGCCGCCTAGACACTGTACGGCCAGGCCGAGGCCGGCTCCTTCGCGCAAGCGCAGTCGCAGCTGGGAAAGGCAGGGGCGAGGTGAGCCAAAGGCCGGAGAGTGGGGGACAGGCCAGCCGCCGGTGGCCGTGGCCGCGACGGCGCGACGTTCCATCTCGGGACTTGGCGCGACGTAGGAGTAAGAGGGAATCGCGATTTAGTGATGCGAGTAGCGAGCTATCGAGCGGACGACGATGTTTCTGGTTCTGTCTTTCTTTTTTTGGGCTTCCTTCCTTTGTGATCGTGGGCTGATTCTTTTGGGCCTATGAGCTAATGAGCCTTTGTACCAAATAATGTATAAATCTATGTATAATTGTATACTTATTATTTTTTGGGGCCAAATCATGGGCATGTGACGGCATACAGGGTGATACCCCTGCCACCACCCCTGAGTGGAGGGGAATAGAGGGTAAAAGATAGGTTGTAAATTGGTTTGTGTGACGATTGTGTGTGTTGGGCACCTTAATCGTCAGTGGACCTTATATTTATAAGATGGAGGCGGCCTTATCCCTTAAGGAATCAAAATCTCTTCCAAATTATGTCAAAATGTATTTAGATATGTTCTAGTCCCGATAAAGTCGGTAGGCCAACTTATGTGGACCTAGAGTGCTATTTTCGGGCTAAAAACATGGAGAATCGGCTAAGCCGACTTGGCACTAGAAAATTCGATTGAAAAGCTTGCGAAATTAATAATTAATTCATCTGAACACCAAATGAGACAAACCATATTTGTTTTTCGATCAGCTCAACAAGAGAAATAAAAGGGTGAAGTTCGTTGTTATATTTGAGCTAAGCCAACTCTAGCTGCCGAAAAGCTATTTTATTCAATCAGGTTCCAAATGCAATGATCCAAGTATCTTTGTAGGTCATCTTGATGATAAAAACATGATAGAGGTGTCTATTATGCACACTGGACACTTCTGACTGTCAACTATTGACAATTACTAACGCTATCACCAAGGTTAGAGGTAAACTCTATCCCAGGCAACAGCCATAGAAATGGGTGTTGATAGTTCCTATGACTATTCTAAAATTCCGCAAGCGCACATAATATATTAATGTAGCAATTCACTTGGGAGTAAATAAGTATCGTATTTATTTCCACAGGGAAGCTATCTATAGCTAGAAGATCTAATGGCAAGCTAAGAACAATCACAATCTATACATAAAGGTGAACTAGTATAAAGATAACTAATTAAAATAAACTAGTCCTGAGATTGATTGAGACGAGCAATAAATGGCATAGATAGTGATAAGTTCACGGAGTGAGTTGTAAGGTGATTCAATAAATTGACTGGACCTAGTACTTCGGGGCATGCGCGCTTCTAATTTAACGGGCTGTCTCGCACTCTATAGCACTATGATTTAATAATTAGGCCGAACGTGGTAGAATCCAGAGGAACTGCCACCACATAAGATCTACCACAACTATCCGTGGGCCTAACCGCAATTAAGGTAACTTCTAGTATAAGCACCATGCTTACGCTATAGGCTACAACTCTAACCTCGCACTAAGTTTAGAGCACCAACTAGCGGCGAAGATCCTAGACCAAAAGTATGTCAACCGATATAATTATTCCTCGGTACTACCGCAGCTCAAGTACTCAAAGTAAATACTTAATGTAAATACTGAAAGTAAATGCTGTAAATATAAGTACTATAAAGTAAAATATATCTCTATTGGAAGAGTACCTTCTAAAGGAAGCTCACAAGATTTTACCGGAGACTTCCGCATACTTCTCCTACTCCTTACGCTTCTCTTCCCACTCACACTCTCACTACTAGCCTTGCTAAGAATTAAATGAGGCTAAGCCTATTCTCTCATATCTCCGCTCTATCACAAGATGATTACAACTAAAGCGATGGGGGGGTATTTATAGCACTTAGAGGCCTCTGGGTACTTCTAGAAGAAGCTCGAGGTCGGTGGCCGCAATCAGAGGGGCAGGCACCGCCTTTGACAGGACGGGCGCCCCCTCTAATCCACCGCCTTGGCATCCTACAGCCATGGATCCTCCCAAATGACGGTTGCAAGGTCGGTTGATGTCCGGATGGCGGTTGAAGATGCGGTTTCTGGTCCTTGGAGGGTGACATGTGGGTCCATGGATCCTTCACACATCTCTTGATCGTCCATGGATGGAACCGACACAAAATGGATGGCTTGAAGGTGTTTGAGAGTCACTCCTGTGGATTGTGGATGTAGCATTGCCATCTCAGGAGGGTGGGCGCCCTGTTGGATAGGGCGGACGCTCCTTCTCTGGTGCCCATGTGGCACCAGGGTGTCCATGTGTCACCTATGCTTCATTTTTGCTCATTTTCACCACTTTTCATGCATCCAAATAGTTTCTCCAAGTAAATGTGAAATTTCATTAGTTTAAGCCAAGTTCCTAGCCTCTATATGCCTTTCCTTGCTTAATCATGTCAATGTTGATGGTTAAAATTTGCATTTAGTGACCATCAACACAACACATCACTACTTTTTGATTAGATAATTCTGTACAACATAACGATAATGTTGGAAAGAGTAGAGATGGATTCCTATGGTTTTAGGGTCTAAGAGAAGATAAACTCTTCCTTTACTTGCTTAGTTCAGGCACTGAATTGCACCTGATCTGCCAAGCTATGCCAACCTGTATATAGCTTTACACTGAACCTGAACATGAGGGATTACAAGGGATAGGCAGTGTTGTCATAACCTACCACCTACCCCTCCACCGTGGAAAAGGGGGCAAATGAAGTTAACATATGGTGTAAACACCATGTCTACACTATCGATCACTACTCTAGTGTTGTGTAGGAACTTCCGTCTTCATTAGGAGTCCTCTACTAGAGCGTCCGTCAAGCAACCAAGAGTAAAGCTTAACTAACCAAGAGACTTACTACCATAAGAATTCATGAACAATTACTTAGATGAAGAATCTGTCAAGGTACAATGTAGGTATTCATCGAGGTACAAGCTCACTTCCCCGACCTCTCCCTAACACTTAGCTCTAGCTAGCTAGGGACTATGCCCTTGGAGTGGTGCTCTTATTCTTCTCTAGTGCGTTGTATGTTTTGAGGTGCTAGTCTCTACCTCTCATATATATACTACTCTAACGTCAGTTTGCAGGAGGAACATTCTTTTTGCATCCTGCCTCGGAGATATAATGATGAGGGCCCACGCGCAGGTGGGCGCTGGCGGCGCAACCAAAGGGGTAGGCCTGCTAATGGGTCGGGTTGAAACAGGTTCAATGGGTTGGGTTCTCAAGTAGATACACTTTGGACGGGTATAAATGGGTTGAGTTACCTAGCGGTTGGGTTGCGATGAGTTTAATAGGAAAATGGGTTGGATGGGTGTTGAAACATAAAACCTATAGTTGCACATGCACAGAGAGAGGGGAGAGACAACCAAACTGAGTGTATCCCTTATTTCTTATTTGTTTATTTGTTTAGTGGAATCCATACGATGCTTAGACATTATAGATCTCTATAGAATCGATGCTCACTGACATGCTTTACTACACATCGCTGCTCGCTATTGTAGCTAGTCTTAGAGCAAGAAGAAGAAGCGTAAGTACATCCTTTTCTTTAGGTTGCAAGCAAATTTTCTAGAAAGAAAATAAAACCATCACAGCTGGCAAGTGGCTGCCAAGGAAAGGATATCTTATTTAGCATAAACCCAGGTCGATATTAGTAGAACACCTAAAGGACATAAGACTACAGAGTCAATGTTTACCTGGAGGATGACACTAAGAAAACAAGTGTTGCCAAGATTTCACAGAGGTCCAACATAGTATAGTCTCCCTGATCACGAAATAAATTCCTCGGAGAAACCCTGGGTATGCATTTCACACTATGGATTGTCATCATGCATAATGTCCCCTATTATGATTCCCGCCTGAACCAGCAGAAATAGTCTTCTTCATAAAATTTGTTAATACAAAAATGACCAAAGGAGATAATTAAAGAATCATTGCTCGGACATTGTTGTGGTAGTACAACAAACAAGGCCGCCAGGTGTCAACATACAAATAATAAATAACTAAAAAAGAGCGTATACAGTTTATCTCTAATCTTAACAAGTAAATCACGAATCATCAGCACCTCCTGTCCTCCTTTATTATCTATAAAACAATGGCACATTGAATTGTTACTTCAGCAGTTCAAAATTGGCAATGCTATAATCGCTAGTCCCAAACCGTAACTTGTTCATGACTCATCCTGTCTTTACAATACCTTCAACATCAACTTATGAATTGACCCTTCTTTCTTTCTTTTTTTTTGCAACAAATCAGAATTAGCAGAAATGTAAGTCCCAATGCCGATAGCCAAATAGCTCAAGTTAGAGCATCTTCAAGAGTTTGCCAAATTTTACTTGACAAATCTTATAATTTGGCAACTCAAAAAAATATGCCAAGTAAAAAAATAGAATGTCTCCAAGAGCTTGCCATTTGGATTTGGTAAAATTAAAAAAGAAAGCCCACATCATAACAGATGTACACACTGTGTGTGTGATTTAATTAATAATTGTAGCTTAAAATGACAGTAGCAGGAATCAATGCAGTAACACATAAAGCGGCAGTAGCAGGTAGCAATTTTTTTTTGGAACAGCAGCTGCTAGCATCTACGTAGACATACTTGTCGAATGCTTGCAGTGTATACCGTGTATATACGCATAAAACTAGTATCTTGATTTGTTGATTTGTCGAATGCTGCCCGATGGCAATTTGCCAAAGATATCAACCTTGTTTGCCAAGCTGTTGGAGAGAGTATTTTCTTATTTTGCAAAAAAAAAGATGGATGAAAAGTTGATTTGAGAAACTCTTGGAGATGCTCTTAGTTGGATGCTCTGTTTTGCACGTAAGGAAGGGAGGGATAGGTGCTCATTCCCGGAGAAGACCTCAGCATCTGGCGTAGGATAGCACGTGGGTGGAGGAGTGACGCGCAGGAGATGCGGGATGGCCATGTGAAGTGGGATCAGGTGACGATGGACGTGCGTTGCGGATGTGGGAGTCGCAGCCTGAGTCATGCGTGTGTGGTCGTCGGCACGGTTCTAGGGTTAGCGCGGGCGAAGTTGGGAAGGGGGCAAAGAGGATGATATGCAGATTCTTGTCCGTTAGATGTGAGTAAGGAGAGAGAATTCTCAGAAAGAATCTGGATGGTTGATTTTGATAGCGTTGGAGAATCTGATGGTTGATTTTGATAGAGGTGGATTCCTTGATGCATAGTTCTGGGTAGACCGGTAGATGCATCAAATCATTCTCGGGGGACATTTGGGTGGCTGGCTGTAGGGATGAAAGCAACAGTGTTTTATAAGTAGGGTAGAGGTAGTTACTGTAGGAATTATGGACAGGGAAGATTAGCTCCAACTACATGATATTTATTTGTCTCCCTCTTCCAAAAACTTCTTAAGGAAACTATGGATTGTAATATGGTAACGGTATGCTTTACTTGTGTTACAGATGGAGAGACGCAAAATACTCCTGGAACATGCCTTCTTCCTTCCCTTTTGCACTGGCTTTCTTGGGATCACATTCGTATCCGTAGGCTCTGTCCGCGTAACTCGAAATAACCTGTCAAAGCAAAAGGACAAAGCAGCCTAGAAGGCAGCGCCAGCGGTGGCGCTGGATCCAATGCAAAGCCGAGCGGCCTGCCATGCCAGTAGAAGAAGACTGTGATGGTCCAGCCAGTCCTCAACATTCCGTTCCTCGCACACAAACAAGGAACGGAAAAGATCAGCAGCAAAACAATGGCCACATCCTTGACCAAGGACTGACAATGAATCTGAGATTACCATCGAGCATCAGTCTGCCAACGGCCAAGCTACATGATGTAACATAGCCCTGTTCGCTGGAACTGAAAAGCCGAGCTGATTTTGGCTGAAACTGATTTGTTGTGAGAGGAAATACTGTTCCAGAGCTGAAAAATAGGTGCTGTTTAGCTGAAGCGAACACAGCCATATTCCCTGACCCATTCCAGAGCAAAAACCCAGTAGCCGCTCATGGTCCTAACAATCACATACTCCGATTCATACCGATCAAACTTTTAAAATTTGACTAAATTTATAAAAAAATATTGACAATACTAATATCTTCAAATGAATTATTATAAAATAAATTCAACAATATATCTAACAATACTAATTATACTATAAATTTAGTATTTTCTTATATATTTACTTAAAGTTAAAAGCCATTAAAGACTGTAAGTGCATTCGCCCCCTACGTAAGATTTTGGTGATTAATGATATCCAAATTGGGGACTAACATGTTTATCAAGAATATGTACAGGTGTTAGTCCATATGAATGAGCAAATTGAAATATTCGATGAAACTGACACCCCTCCAATTCGACCACGATAATTGGTGATCCTTACTCAAAGCTTAGCAAGTTTTTTTATTTTTATGGAGTATAGGAAAACCGCACTATCAAGAGGGATGCATAGCTACTTGACTAGTAGAAGGATTAAAGTGCTCAAACATTAACTTAAAATTTGCTTGAGAGACACCTTCACACACCTGTGCACTGATCCTACCTTGTTCTGTGTCTGGGTTATCGGTAGTACCGGTCTGGTACCGTAGTACCGGTAACACATAGTGCAGAAACTGTCCGCCGCCAAGTCCTTGCTCTCGGGTTTATTCGAAAAATTATTTTTAACCGGTAGTACCGGTAGCTTAGCGGTAGTACTGATCCTAGATCGGTAGTACTAGGCAGGACTTAGTGACTGTGTTGCTTCAAGCCTCTGGATCGGTAGTAACGACCTTTTTCCGGCAGTAGTTGTTTTGCCGTACCGGTAGTACCGATACTAGATCGGTAGTACCGGTATCCCTACCGGTAGTACCGGTCTGGTCAACAAATCTGACACGCTTTTCTACCGTTGGACCTCGTGCACTTGCGAAGGACAGCCTTTCAACGTTTGAAAAGTTGGGCAGGCACCGGTAGTACCGGTAGCCCGCAGACAGGGTAAGTATAAATACTTCCTCCCAACTCTTTAGAGGGTTACCCACTTTATTTATTGCGACCTAAACTCGAGACAAGCAGCTCTCTCTTGCTCTCTCACTCTCATTCATTGCTCCTAGCTTCGATTCTCTGTAAGATTCAAGTTGAGAAGTGAGATTCGAGTGAGAAAAACTTAAATCCATTGCTTGAGCACTTGTTTCCTCCCTCTAGTCGGCTTTGCTTTGCATTTGTTACTATTGGGTTCTTGGAACCCTAGGCGGCTAGGCATTCTTCGGGAGAGCCCGGTTTGCTCCATTTGTGAGGGCTCCCCGAAGTGTTTGTATTACCACGTGATTCTAGTGAAGAAACTCAAGTGACCTTTGTGGTAACCTTGAGAGAGGCAAGGAGGTGAAATAGACTCCAACGTAAGTGGTCATCTCAACAATGAGGAGTAGGCCTTCTTTGTGGATTGTCTGAACCTCGGGATAAATAACTTATCTCGTGCTCTCTTTGTTGTTGTGTCCACTTGTGGCTCTACGGCTTCGACCGTGTTCTTCTTTTCCCTACCTTGTTCTTAGGTTTAGAGACTCGATCTATGATTTGGTGGTGATTCAAGCTAAGGGAAAGGTTGCAAAGTCTTCATTATCCACTTGGGTGACTTGGTATTACATAGATCTAAATTTGTAGTTCATTTGCGTTGTGTTTTTAGTCTCTCTGTGTTGACCGGTAGTACCGGCGGATTGCGTCGGTACTATCGACTTCTATCGTACCGGTCCAATCCCGGTAGTACCGGTCTAAGTTCTCACGTTTCATTTGAGATTGACTTTCAGGTTTAAGATTACGCCTATTCACCCCCATCTAGGCATTGTAGATCCTTTCAATTGGTATCAGAGCCTAACCCTCGTGTTAGCGCTTCACAGCGTGAGGGAAAACAATGTCAGAGATAAGTGAAGCCCAAATGACTCAATTCGCCGAGAAGATAGCAGAAAAGTTGTTAGAAAATCAAGCCAAACAATTTGAAGAGCAAATGAGCAAGATGAGGGAAGAGATTGAGAGCTTGAAGGTAGCATTGTGCAACAAGAATGAGAATCAACCTAGTACATCAAGCTCAAAAGGTGGTGGTTGTTGACGGCTGCTAACACCTCAAAGTACTGTCAACATAACAAGATAAAGGTGACAAAATCCATGGAAAATATGCATATTATGTTTGAATTTTACTCGGTTCCACTTGTATTTGGAGAATTGTGAGTGCAGGTACAAAACAGGTGAAAATAAAGCAAACCAAGGCGCATATGAGTAATGCAAGTGATGGGAGACAGGCAGGAGCCAAGTCACATGGCGCCCGCCCTGCTGGACAGGGCGCCCGCCCCCCTCCTGGTGCCATTTGCACCCTGCCACGTCATGGATCCGTGGTTTACCTCTCCAAACAAGCTATGGCACGTTGATTTATCATCAATGGCTGAGAAACGTTGCACTCGGATCTGGTAGCCCTCTGGAGCAGGGCGCCCGCCCTGTTAGGCTGGTCTGCCATGACCACAATCCGAGGGAAAGGCTCCCAAGCCCTTGCAACCGTCTATTTGAAGTCAGTTTTCATCCAAGGGAGATCAAGTGATGAGCCAAGGATTCATGGGCCCACATGCCATCCCCTACGGGTCACAAACCGCCTTTCCAAAGCAAGAACCGACGTGCCAACCGACTTGGGAGAGTGATGGAAGGCCGTCTGATGCAAGAGGCGGTGGATCAATGGGCGGCCGCCCTACCCACCAGGGTGGCCGCCACCTCACCTGCTCTGAACCGACTCCAACTTCTCCTACAAGTACCCCAGGGGTCCCTAAACACTTTAAATAGGTGTTAAAGGTTCATTTTTAAGCGGACTGTTGGCGTTTCTTAGCGTCATTACTAAAGATAGACTAAAAGCCCATCCCTAGCAACGATACTAGAAACGTGTGTTGACATCCCTAACCACCATTACTTCAGAAAAGTAACTCTCGGCCCTTAACGGCGCCGGCCAAGATAATGCAGTCTGGTAATAACAGTTAGAAGTGCCTGATTGGCCTTCCCAACAATCAATACTTACGATATGCAAAAGTGAAGCACGACGCCTTGGGGTGCAACAAGAATTACAGTCCTTAGGTAATGGTATTTAGGTATGCCAATCATGATAGCTTAGTATAGATAAATCCGCAAGCGCACGGAACTATCATTGTAGCATTTCAACCCGTGAGTATTCAAGGGGTGTCGTATTTATAATTTCCCGTCGGAGGGCAGGACGAATGCATCTAGCTTTGGCATAAACATGATCACTTATTGAATGCATAGGTAGACATAGCATAGGCAGGGATAAATCATAGTTCAAAGATAGTGGACACACATCTGAGCCGACCTCAAGGATAAAAGAGAAATAAAGAATAAAAGAATATATCTAATTGAGCAGGCATTGGTTATATATAACTATGCAAAGAACTGTTAGTAAACATCTAACTAGCATGTCTAGTATCAGGACTACGTCTGGGATGACAGGGAGATCCCCGCAGCTAGTCTGCCAGCCGATAGAGACTTTACGAACTCCTACCCAATATCCGAACATGGGGGAGTGCTAGGGATGGATAGGGCTGTCACCACCTGCCCACCTACCCCTCTGCCCGTGGGATACCGACATATTCGCTGATCTCTGCGTACCCGAGCACCATGCTCGCGTACTTGGAAACAACTCCTAACCCCCTAGGACCCCACCCCTTCGGAATGACAGGCTAGGCTAAGAGCAACCGAGAAGGCACGACAAACCGTCACCTCATCCCTAGTTCTTCCTCTATTCATACTAAGTCGATGAACGATGAAGAACAATGATGAACATATCAAGAACATAACACATAAACTATATGCTAGTTCATATATCATGATCACAACATGAGCAAGACTATACTCTAGTTCATATGCATTGGTATATAAATAAGATAAGAACTTGAACTTGGAAGAGAACTGCATTGTATTCATACCGAGGTGTTCCTTCTTCTCCCAAGGATACAAACTCTCCTTGCTAGCTCTTGCCTTGCTCTAATACTAAAACTAATCTAAAGAATACAAGTGAGAGGTGAGGTAAATGGCTCCAAATGATGGTGTGTGTTGGAGGGGAGCTCTCCTTCTCTTTTATAGTCTAACAAGGACGGTTCGGGCGCCAACAAATATGGAAGCAGGTGGAACTGCCTTGAGGGAACCGTCCTACGCACCGCCTGAGAAGACTGGGCCCGAGAGGCCCCACTAGGGTACCGGCCGCCCCTGGGACCGGCCGCCCCCCTGGTGGGTCCATTTGGCCACCGCCTTCGCGTGGTCGGTTTGTCTTTGGGCCCGAACTTCTTCTGTGGTTACGAATGGGCCCAGATTGCTGATGAAGGTGGGCTTCTCTTCTTCTTTGTGCCGTTTCTGAATACGAATTCTGGAATGCGCTTTCTTTATGGTTTTTGTGCATTTCCACATGTCACACCTGCAAGTCAAGTACACACCAAAACTTGTGGAAATGTTAGTTTAAAGCCCTACCTACTATTTATTTTAGTAACATATTGGCGGTAAGAAATAGGCTTTAAGGACCGCCAACAACTCCCCCACACTTAGTCCTTTGCTCGTCCTCGAGTTAAGGTTTGAAGGACTAAGCGGGTTTATCTCCTTGATTTGAAATCTGCATACAAGTTCATTCCAAGCTTCACCTAAACCTGTGAACTTCCAAGTGTCTACCAAGTCATCTTGGGTAGTTGAAAAATGGAATAGCCTGGATTCAAATCTTCTTACTCATATCCCTGCTCAGAAACTTGGGTTTTTGTGAAGTTTGGAAAATAAAAAGATAGTACTTGTTCCTTGAATGATTCTCTCAAGTCACTTATTTGTATGTGGTTCCTCACCAAGGCCTATATAGGGATTGCCTTCACTTGATCACCCTGCCTCTAAAAAGTTTATCTGGAGCTTTAGGTAGGGAGGAAAATACTAAGGTACACTTACCTTGCATGTATTGTCAAGTCAAACCCTGGACCACACCGGAGGGAAGCGTCATACTCTTAGATCAGAATGTGCATGTGCGTGGAAAGAATATGGTGGGTATTATTGGTGTCTAACCTAATTCCATTATGCTCTTTGAAACACATCTCCCTCCTTATCAGGACTTAGAAAAATCTTTTATGAGGGCATGAGTTATCCTTATTCTCTCTCTCCTTTTTATATATATATTTATATATATATATATTTCTCTTCTTCTTCTTCTTTTCTTCTCCACTTTTTTTCTTCTTTTTTTCATTTTTTTCTTCTCTACCCTTTTTTTCACCTTTTGGAAGATAGCCTCATGCTTTTATTTGCAACAAAAACATTAAGGGAGATGTGAACAAAGATTCAGAGCATTTATTTGGATGGGACCTAATAAGTATATTTTTGGTTCACCCCCAATGTAGGAGTAGAACATTTTGGGTGGATCAAAGTGGAAGGTATATTTTGCGCCTACTCCAAGGTAGGAGTAGTGCAATTATTTTGTGGATGGATGAATGTTGTGTGCAACACTTAGTGTAAGAGTTGGCAACCTTATTTGTGGTGCGTGAAATCTGATCTTGGGAGCATGAAATTTCTCTCAACAGGGGTCACAAAACTTGAGCAAAATCAACACAAAGTAAGATACATATGTGGAAGGTTTTGTCATGAAAGATCATGTATGGCCTTGGTAGGTATTTGCAATCATTCAAGGAACATGCTATATTGATTTTTGTTTTGTAAAAATAAATCCCAAGTTCTTTGCAAGAAATGAGTAGGCGTCATGTCATCCTACTATAACTCATTCGTCAATCACTTAGATAAAATGGGGTCCCTGTGGCATACCTTTGTTCTCTCGCAATAGACGCTTCTCGGATTTCATAAGGTCCGAGCAGTGTAGCTCCAGGGTTTCACGCTCCTCGCGCATGCCTGCCACCACCCCCTCTAGGCGAGTCACCTCGGTCTGTAGCTGCTTGTTTTTCTCTGCTACATCCCAAAGGCGGTGTAGGGTTTTTCGGCGATCTTCGGTGGTTTCATACACTGTCTGGAAGACCAAAGGAGCAACAGATTATCAAGTCATTATATCGTCTGGATAAAATATGATAGGTGTCACCTACACACGCGACGAAAGGTTTCGCAGACGTCCGAGAAGTTTTCTCAAATCCGCGCGAGTATCGCGGATGTCATTCTTCAGTCCATCTATCTCGGCGTCAGCAAGATCTTCCTCCGTGGCGACAGCATAGGTGCTCCCCACCATCCGATAGGTGCGAATCAAAGGCACGGGCCCCGTTCGGGCGATTTCTTCGATATCCGCACCCTCTGGGGAAGCGTTTGTGGAGGGCCAAGGACATGGCCCTGTTCGCGCCTCCGAGCTAGTCTCCATTCCACGATCAGCACTCCCAGGAGGAATAGTGCTACCGTGCCTCGACGGCGATGTCCGAGCTTCATCTTCACGGCTCGGGTCCTTGACATTCGGCCCCGGAGGAGAAGCCGGAGGCGGCGGGGTGGGCATGCGTGGCTGTTTGGGAGGAGATGGTGAGCCTTGCGCATCAGCTGTTGGGGGCCTCTCGGGTGACCTCTGGGGTGATTCATGTTCTGAAGTCCAGCCAGCGCGGAAGCCCTCTGCTACACCAGCCTCTGAAGTTGTCATCTTTTCAGCGCCGGGATTCTTAGCGTCTTCATTAGAAGGGTCCCTACATTTCCAAGACAAAATCTCAACACTGTTAGGATCAAGAAGGGAGAAATATGGAGAAAATCCTACTTACATTTCTGAGTGACGACGCTTTCAGCCGAATTTCTTTCTTTGACCGGAAGCTCCAGCGGCAGCGGCTGGAACATCACCCTTATGGCGTTTTGTGCTCATTTCATCCTGATTTGTGCAAGGGGCGTCGGCGGCGGCTTGGGCACGGTCCTCGGAAATCTTTACCGGAGCTTCCGCAGCTCGGACGCCACTAGAAGATCCAGCCTTTTCTGACACCGGCTGTTTCTCCCAAGCAGTTCTTTGGGCCAGTGTCTCCTCATCTTCTTCGTCAATAGACTCTCTTTCTTCTTCGGATAGTTCAGTAGATTCATCTTCGGCACGTCTCTGGTGATAACTGTGCATTGCGTCAACTCGGCCCGGCCAGTCAGCGGTTGGTACATTGGAGAAGTACACCTTTCGGTCCTGTCCATTTATCTTCAAGAGATCAAATAGAAGTTATGGTATAAGTACAGTATGAGCGATGGAAGTGCCAGGGCAGTTCGGAACTTACCTTTGGTGGGGGATTCTTCAGATTAAAAGCCGCACTTTGGCCACGGTTGCCTATATGAGAGCCTTTTCCAAAATATTCTTCCAAGACTTCTTTAACTTGGGCTTCGGATAAATCTCCGGATGAGCACCTGGTCGGATCTTTCCGACCGGTAAATTCAAAGGCAGGATGAACTCTATCCTTGCAAGGTTGGACGCGACGAAATACAAAATTGGTAGCAACCCCAACTCCATTCAGGGTTAAACCCTTGATGATTTCCAACAATTCGTTTATTTGTCCTAGCTCCTCTACATGCGGTTTCTCCGTCCAGCTATTCTGTTTTTCTGGAATCTGATCCACGGCGCACCGGACGCTTGGTTCATGGTTGGGGATATAGAACCATCTCTTGTTCCAGTCACGCACACTGGTATTCAGAGGAATCTGGAGGTAATGTGCGGACATTCCGTCACGCATTTTCAGATACACTCCACCAGCAACTCGAGAACCTGTGCCGCTTGATTTCACAAGAACGAAGAGATGGCGGAACAGATTGAAGTGCGGGAGCATGCCAAGGTATGCTTCGCAGAAGTGGATAAAGATGGAAATCAAGAGGATAGAATTGGGATTCAAGTGGCACAGGGAAATTTGGTAATAATCAAGTAACTTGCGAAGAAACGGATGGCATGGCAAACCAAATCCGTGGGTAAAATAATCAGAAAAGACTACTATTTCTCTAGAATCAGGCATTGGATATGGTTCACCTTGTGATATTCTCCAGCCTCCGGTCGCCTGGTCAGGAAGGAATCCCCAGGCCACGAGCGCATCGAGCTGCGATCTTCCCAATACTGACGGCTGCCATTCGTTCGACATGCGGAATTCCCCCGGTTGTGCCTCTTTCGACTTTTTTGATTCGCGGGTGCTCTTCCTGGTGCCTGCCATGGCAGATCTGGGCGGGGGAGAGGTGGATTCGCTGGTTTTTCTGTGGCGGCGGCGGAAAAAAATGGAACCCTAGACGGCGGTGGAGGAATAGGCAGAGACGGATGTGTGTTTTGGGATTTGAATGCGCAAGAAGATAAACCAACTGTTCGCTTTTTCTATTTATTCCTTTGTCAAACGGCACAGGGGTATTTTTGGTTTACAAATCGTTTGTTGCAGAGAAAAGCACCGCTCGGATACTTCGTCGCTTTCATCAAGTGTTTCCGAGCAGCAAAGCTGCTCGGGGATTTCGTCGCTTTCGTCAAGCGTCTCCGAGCAGCAAAGATGCTCGGGGATTTCGTTGCCTTCGTCAAGCGTCTCCGAGCAATAAGCACTGCTCGGGGATTTCGTCGCCTTCTTCAAGCGTCTCCGAACAATAAGCACTGCTCGGGGACTCCGTCATCTTCTTCAAGCGTTTCCGAGCAATAAGCACTGCTCGGGGACTCCGTCGTCGTCTTCAAGCATCTCCGAGCAATAAGCACTGCTCGGGGACTCCGTCGTCTTCGTCAAGCATCTCCGAGCAATAAGCACTGCTCGGGGACTTCGTCGCCTTCGTCAAGCGTCTCCGAGCAATAAGCGCTGCTCGGGGACTCCGTCTTCTTCGTCATGTGTTTCCGAGCAGCAAAGCTGCTCGGGGACTTCGTCACCTTCGTCAAGTGTTTCCGAGCAGCAGGGCTGCTCGGGGACTCCGTCGCTTTCGTCAAGTGTTTCCGAGCAGCAAAGCTGCTCGGGGACTTCGTCGCCTTCGTCAAGTGTTTCCGAGCAGCCCGAGCAGCAAGGCTGCTCGGGGATTTCGTCGCCTTCATCAAGTGTTTCCGAGCAGCAAGGTTGCTCGGGAATTTCGCCGCCTTGTCAAGCGTTTCCGAGCAGCAAAGTTGCTCGGGGACTTCGTCATCTTCATCAAGTGTTTTCGAGCACTAAAGCTGCTCGGGGACTTCGTCGACACTTCACAAGATCAACAAGGATAAAGATTTTGACCCTAACACCACGTGACTGCGTCACCTACCATCAGGCTCGGGGACTAAGTGGATACACTTCACCTGCCGGTGAAGGTATTGGCTCTGTCCTGGTAAAAGTGGATACACTTCACTAAAGGGAAACTTTTTTTAAATTTTTCTGAGCCCCTTACATCCGTCTGGTCAAGCAACGCTGAAGGTCTGCACCTCTCAACGAATGCAAGGCGCTCGGGGACTAGCTGTGGGGGTTGAAACGACCTCGATTTCCACGAAGGGAAATCCACAGGCTCGAATTGTAATTCAACAGATTGCTTGGGACAATCCATGAAATTACCCATATCTCAGTTGACACCAGGATCCATACAACGGTAATTAAGTCTTACATAAACATTTATTACATCGCCACACTGGCGGAATCAATCATTCAGAGAAGCTTTAGAAGATGCGGAAGCGATTCATCCTTCACGGCCAACTTGAGTGTAGCACGCGACCCTATTCCTCGTCATCATCTCCCTCGAAGTCGTACTCATTCTCGTCACCTGACAGCAAATTTATCAGTACGATTTGTACTGGCCACGGAGCCCACCTATGCAGCATTTGCTTTGTGAAAAGTGGATGCAAGGCTATACAAGCAGACCTATAGGATGAGGTTTTTCCTATGCAGCTGTAATCAATGTTTAATTAGTCAAGTTTTATCACCAGTTAACACCATCATCCCTTTTCCCATCACCACACCTCACATACCCACACCTCACTCTCATTCGACAGGCCCAACTCCCTCTCGGGCCTATCTCAGCGGCACACTACCACAACGGGTACACTGCCGGAAAAATGTCATCCAGGGGGAGAAGAGAACACTCACTACACTAGTAGAAGCTTCACAGGAAAGGTCCATAGCCAACAGGTTGGCATATGTATCGATCGATCAACCATACACTCTGCAGAGGTTTCACTACCCACAAGATTAGCCATCATAGGTGTTGCGCAAACACCTAGGCAGAATTCCGGGTGCATGCTTGCCTAGGTCGATGCCACCCTACCACTCAGCCCTGGGATATTCCGGATCCTACACCGTTATGCTGAGACTGGGAGACACAGTACCGAGCCCATCCAGTGGTACTGTGCATCTAGAACGGAACGGGAACCCATCGACCGTCTCCGCCCACCCTTATCACCTCTCAACCTAGCAGTAGTGGCACCGTCCTACCAAGTAGTCCAGCCGTCTCCCGCCCATCAGAAGCGAGTGAGTAGAAAAGGATTCCCATGAACCTGAAACTAGTCCATCCTAGGTTTGACCAAGCAGGCATCTCCACTTAGGGGATACTCTCCCCGTGCCATCACAGCACCTCCGTCCACGGGCTTCAAACCACCAAGGCTATCCCACCCGGAACCTCCTCAACAACTTTACCCGCCACAGGTATCTCGCTTGGGGATGCCCAGGTTGCACCCCCGGCACGACTTGCCCCATGGGCTCGTCTCACATCCCACTTGGTCGACATCAACCCTTACCACGCACCCAAGACGCACGCAGCACTCTCTCCCAGTGGTTATAATCAGCTATACACCGTCCCAATTCCACCACATAGCATATAGCAAGTAGAAAGTAGTGGAAGAGTAACAGTAAATTAAGCAGCAGCTAACCTAGCAGCGGACAGCAGGGTAAAGTCTTATCAAGGCAGGGAATTCAAATATACTACCATGCAACCAATCCATACATAATCATAAAGCAATAGCAACAATGTCATTTGCAATGCGTAATAGGATCTAAGGATTTGGTGGGACGTGGCACCTTCGTAGTCGTCTCCTAGCTCTTGGAAGTACTCGTGGTCGTCTTCCTTAGTCAGATCCTCCTCCGGCTCTGAAATCGAACACGAAATAGTCGCGTCAGCGACTCCTATAGAGTATTTCAGAAAAATCCAATAAAATAAAGAGCCAAATGCACACAAACACAGTCTTAGATTGTAGATCTCATTTTTCTGAGAATTTTGATATATGGTGCGCAATTTTTGGACAACGTATGAATAAGTTATGAATTTCCGAAGATTATCCTATTTTCTGAAAATGGAAAAACTGGTCGGTTAATCAGGTGCAGCTTGGGATTGGTCCACGTGGCGCGCGGGTCCAGTAGTGCGGCAAGTGGTGCCTCAACAGAACACAGACCCGATGGTCGCCCACCAGGTGTTCGATGCTGGTTCCCAGAGAGTTGCCGGAGTTGGCGTAGCTCGGCGTGGCTCGGCGGTGGTCAGTGGTAGCTCGGCTGTGGTTGGGGGTATCTCGGCGGAGCTCGGCATAGTTCGGCGGTGGTCGGGGGTAGCTTGGCGGTGCTCGGCGTAGTTCGGTTTAGCTCGGCGGGGCTCGGGCGAATCGGAGATCGGGGCGCCGAGGGGGCTGCTCTCCCGAGCTCTCCCGGTGAGGCTCGGGCGAATCGGAATTTGGGCGCCCGAGGGTGCCGCTCTCCCGAGCTCTCCCGGTGAGGCTCGGGCGAATCGGAATTTGGGCGCCCGAGGGTGCCGCTCTCCCGAGCTCTCCTGGGGAGGCTCGGGCGAATCGGAGATTTGGTGCGCCGAGGGTGCTGCTCTCCCGAGCTCTCCCGGGGAGGCTCGGGCGAATCGGAGATTTGGTGCGCCGAGGGTGCTGCTCTCCCGAAGCTCTCCTGGGGAGGCTCGGGCGAATCGGAGATTTGGTGTGCCGAGGGTGCTGCTCTCCCGAGCTCTCCTCGGGAGGCTCGGGCGAATCGGAGATTTGGTGCTAGCAGGGTTCCAGGGCGTCTGTTCAAGGCGGCGGTGTCTCTCCGGTGCGGCGGACGATGACAGGGCGGCGATGACCATATTTCGGCAAGACAGGGCTCGGCTATCTAGCGGCGGTGCCGAGGCAGACTTGGCGAACCTCGGCGGCCTTTCTCCACAGCGCGAGGCGACCGGGGGTACTCGGAACGGATTTAGGCGAGGCGGAACGTGTCGGCGGCGATGTCGTCGCGACTGTGAGGTTCCGGCGGGGCTAAGGAGGTCCTCTAGGAGATGTATACGCGTCCAGGGTCTATGGCGATGGTATACCAACTACCAACTTTGGCTACCGAGCTTTCCAAGGTGCTCAGTTGTGGCGGCGGCGTGTCGCCGACGACGGCGGAAGGCGGCATCGCGGCTACAACCAAGTATTGGTTCAATCGAATGCGGTCTTGTCAAATTGGTGAGGCCAGAGAGGCATACAACACTCTGGTGGCGAACTTTAGCCATGGCATGACCTTCTTTTGGCGACGGCTCGCGGCGGCGCTCTGGTAAGGTCGCGGCGCACGCGGCCAAGGCGATTCAGGCTTCCTCTAGCGCTTAGATCCGCGTAGCTAGCTCGAGGGGGTCGTGGCGGTGCTCCACGACGCTCTAACCTATACGGTTGCTAGACGGATTGCTCGGAACGGGTGATTCGGCGTCGGAACGCGTCGGTGGTGAACGCGCTCCGCCGAGAACGCGTCGTGCTGCGTTCTCGGTCTAGCAAGCTTGTAGTCCGGGGGTTTCGGCCGGTCGAATGAGTGCATGGTGCAGGTGATCTTCCCGAGCCGGTAAAGGCTCGTGCCTGCGCGTCCCGAGGGTGGAACGCCATGGCAAAAGCAGGGCAAGGTTCGGACATGGCGTGCGGTGGCTCACCGTGGTGTCGGTGAAGCTAGGATGGCGGTGCAGTGGCGAGTCGGAGCCGTGCAGAGCGATCGCAGTGCCGTGCCGCTCCTCGTCCGCAGCTCGGGCTTCTCCTCCGTGTCCGGCTCCGGCGTGCTCCGCGGCGGCGGCGCTCCGGCAGCTTCTCCTCCTCTGCTCCGCCCTTCTCCTACGCTCTCTCTCTCGGTTTGGTGCGGTGTGCCGGTCTGTGCTGCGGTGGCGGCGAGGGGAAATGAGGGTAAGGCTTCGGGGTGCTCCAATTTATAGGCGAGCTTGGCCAGCTCCAATGGCGAACGGTCCTGATTGCGCTCGGCCGATCGAAGGGCCGTGGCTCGAGTGGATCTAGGGCTCCGGATGGGCGCGGGTTCGCTTGGCGGCCAAGAAAGAAGGGGACAGGAGGGGGACAGCGGGGTCAGGGCTCTGCCATGCTGTCGGCTGTGGGACCGGGGTCACGCCATTCGTGCGACACCCCCGGCAGGCGCGTCGCCTTCGTGAGGAAGAAGAACAGTGGGGGGGGGGCGAGAGCGGCTGACAGGCGGGGCCGGGTTGGCAGCGAGCGCGAGCGCGAGCGCGTGTGTGCCGGTCGTGCGCGTGCGCTGCCGAGCCGCGACGTGGGCCGCGCGCGGTGAGATGAGGAGAGGAAGGTCAGGCGGGCTTGGGCTGGCTTAGCGACCCGGCTGGCCGAAACGAATGGCTGGCCTAACTCTCTTTCTCCTTTTCTATTTTCAGTTTAGTGTATATATACATATATTGCCCATTTTAATTATTGAGTAAATACAAACATAAATTGCAATAAATCCCAAATGTGATGCATAAGTTATTATTCTATGTGAATGGAATTAAAATGCAAACTACACTCCTTTATTTACCAATTTCATAATGAAACCTATATGCTTGCACAAGAAAAATGGGTTTTCACAATAAATAAATGAAAAATTTTAATTGGTTGGGATTTTTAGATTGTGTGGATTTTTAGGGTTGTTACAGTCCTCCCCCCTCATTAGGATCTCGACCTCGAGATTCAGAGATAACGTACCCATCGAAGAGGTAAGGAAACATAATCCGCAAGTCCGATTCTTTCTCCCACGTAGCTTCCCTTTCAGTGTGATTGCTCCACTGTACCTTGCACATCGGAATGGTTTTGTTTCGCGTCTCTTTGGTATCCCGTGCCAAGATCTTGATCGGATGTTCCTTGTATTCAAGTGTGTCTTGCAGGTCTAATGCATCCGTAGGAACTTGCTCCTCGGGAAGCTTCAAACACTTCCTTAATTGCGAGACATGGAACACGGGGTGTACTCCAGATAATTCCTCCGGTAGTTCCAGCTTGTAAGCAAGCTTTCCAACCCTTTTACAGATCTTGTATGGCCCAACATATCTTGGTGCCAATTTCCCCTTCACGTGGAATCTGACAGTGCCACGAAGTGGAGATACCTTGAGGTAGACATAATCCCCAACCTTGAACTCAAGCTCTCTACGTCTCCTATCTGCATAGCTCTTTTGCCTACTCTGTGCAATTCTCAAATTTTCTCTGACCTGTGCTACGCCTTCCTCTGCTTCTACAATCTTAGCAGGGCCAAAGAAGGCTCTCTCTCCGGGTTCTGACCACATTAGCGGGGTCCTGCAGGGTCTCCCATTCAATGCCTCAAACGGTGACATCTTGAGGCTTGTTTGATAGCTGTTGTTGTACGAGAATTCAGCGTGGGGTAGACAGCTCTCCCATCCTTCCTTGTACCTCAATACGCAAGCTCGTAACATGTCCTCGAGAATCTGGTTCACTCTTTCTGTTTGCCCATCCGTTTGCGGGTGGTATGCGGTGCTATAGTCGAGCTTGGTTCCGATGGACTTGTGCAAGGATTTCCAGAACTGTGATACGAACTGTGAGCCTCGGTCAGATATAATACTCAGAGGCGCCCCATGTAACTTCAAAATGTTTGATACGTACAGATCTGCTAGCTTTTCAACTCTATACTTCCTTTTGACCGGTATAAAATGTGCAACTTTGGTTAGACGGTCCACTATTACCCATATAGAATCATATCCATGCTCGGATCGGGGCAGTCCTATTATGAAGTCCATGGATATGCACTCCCACTTCCATTCTGGTATCTCAACTGGTTGTAGCAACCCTGCTGGTCTCTGATGTTCGGCCTTGATTCTATTGCATGTATCACATCGGGCTACATGCCCTGCAATGTCTGACTTCATATTCTCCCACCAGAAGTGCTTCCTTAGATCATGGTACATCTTGGCTGACCCTGGGTGAATGCAATATTTGGAGTCATGCCCTTCTGACAGAATCTCTTCTCGTATCGCTGAATCCGTCGGTACACAGATTCTATCTTTGTAGCATACAGTTCCCTGCTCATCTTCTCGGTATTCAGGGCCTCTTCCCAGCTTCATCAAACCACGGATATAGTCTATCTCAGGACAGTTCTTTTGTGCTTCACGGATTCGTGAGGTGAGATTGTACTCGACGCGAAGCTCATTTAGCATGCCATAGGAGACTACCTCGAGCTGGAATGCGTCGAACTCTCTCCTGAGCTCAGGTGGCATAGAGTTGGTGATGAGGGTATGGCAGTAGCTTTTGCGGCTAAGTGCATCAGCGACAACATTGGCCTTTCCTGGGTGATAATGGATCTCAAGATCATAGTCCTTGATGAGTTCTAGCCATCTGCGCTGCCTCATATTCAGATCTTCCTGAGTGAAGAAGTACTTCAGGCTCTTGTGGTCAGTGTAGATGTCACACTTGTTGCTTATCAGATAGTGTCTCCAAATCTTGAGTGCATGTACCACGGCTGCAAGTTCTAGGTCATGAGTCGGGTATCGCTGCTCATGCTCCTTCAACTGTCTTGAGGCATAAGCTATCACTCTTCCTTCTTGCATTAGTACACAGCCCAAACCTTGCCGAGAGGCATCACAATATACAACAAAATCCTTGTGAATATCGGGCAGGGCTAGTACAGGTGTAGTAGTGAGCTTCTCCTTCAAGGTCTGAAAACTCTTCTCGCATTCAGGAGTCCATATAAACTTGTTCTCTTTCTTCAGCAAGTTGGTCATGGGTCTTGCAATCTTGGAAAAATTCTCAATAAATCTGCGATAGTATCCTGCAAGTCCCAAAAAGCTTCTGATTTCTGACACATTACAGGGTTGTTCCCACTCTTTCACAGCTTCAATTTTGGCTGGGTCTACTGCGACTCCTTCTCCTGACAGTACGTGTCCAAGGAAAGCAACTTCCTCAAGCCAGAATTCGCACTTGGAGAATTTGGCGTATAGCTGGTTGCGAGACAACCTCTCCAATACGGTCCTCAGATGATGTTCATGTTCCTCTTTTGTGGCTGAATAAACCAATATATCATCAATGAATACCACCACAAACTTGTCTAGCTTATTCATGAAGATCTTGTTCATCATGTTCATGAAGTATGCTGGAGCATTAGTGAGTCCAAATGAGACTACTGTGCACTCATACTGTCCATATCTAGTGACAAATGCAGTCTTCGGGATATCTTCTTCCCTGATCCTCATCTGATGATACCCTGATCGGAGATCGATCTTTGAGAAGTACTTGGCCTTACTCAATTGATCTAACAGATCATCGATGCGGGGCAGTGGGTATTTATTCTTGACTGTGACCGCATTCAGGTTCCGGTAGTCAATGCACATCCTCATCGTGCCATCCTTCTTCTTGACAAACAAAACGGGAGATCCCCAGGGCGAAGCACTAGGCCTAATGAAGCCCTTCTCCAGTAATTCTCCCAGCTGCTTCTTGAGTTCCTTCAACTCATCAGCCGACATTCTGTAGGGTCTTTTGGCAATCGGTGCAGTCCCTGGCATCAGCTCTATAACAAACTCCACATCTCTATCTGGTGGCATTCCTGGCAACTCCTCTGGAAATACGTCATTGAACTCACAGACTACTGGCACATCTCTGAATGTCAGCTCTGTCTTATCTGCTTTAGTCTCCAGGGCACATAGGAGGGCTTGGACTCTCCAGACGCGCGGAACGTCTCATCGACATCTGAATTTATTAGGTATGTGCTTAATGCAGTAATTATCTTGTAGTGGTTTGTGTAGGAGTTAGATGTTTTCAACGATTTAAATGAATTAAAACATTTTTCATGCTATCCTACACTCAACCAAAGAAGCATAAAGAACCATAAGAAGCATAAGATCCAAATGTCACTCATCACATGGTTATTATTACATAAAGGATGTTCCTAGCTGCTAAGAAGATCGTGCTATGCGCAGATAGCCAATGACAGGACAATTCATGGTATCACTAGTCTAAGGGCCACACAGGGTCCCATAAGCTACTGGTGCATAAGGTCGAGTACGGCCTCGGGTATGCGGCTGTCCTCTGCCTCGATCTCGTCGTCGGTCATGGTCAGGCGCTTGACATAGTCGAGTGCTACTGCTAGCTCTGGAGTGGCCTCAATCTCCTGCATCCTTTGAGATGGACATGCTCTCAGGTTGAGCGTAGTGGGTGGTACGCGGAAGTCTCCCTCCCGGGGCTTCACCATCTCCAGTGGGGGAAGCGAATTCTGTACCTTCCGGACCTCAATAGCTCTTCCTGGCATCGGACTGCTTCCAAGCTGTCTCTGTCCTCCGTAGCTTGTCCTTTAGGAACTCCACCATCTTCACGCGGTCGATCAGAATCCCTTGGTTGCGGGTGGACTTGTCCTTGGCTTTCTCCAACTGCTTCTCTAACTCCTTGATCCTGGAACGCAACGTGATCATCTCGACTACTCTGTCTCTGCTCCTCTGCTCCTTCTCAGCAAGTGCTCTCTCCTTGTCATCCAGCCGCCTCTGTAATTCCAACACTCTGCTGTTCAGGTAGTCATTGCGAAGCCCAAAATCTCCGATCTTGTCTCGCAAGTCGGCGATCTCGGCTCGGTGTAACTCATCACGGCGCTGCATCTCCAACTGCAAGTCAGAGACTGCTCTGCTCAAACTCTCCAGGGTCTGAGTCCCTTTCTGCAAACTGTCCTCGACCTCTGCCATGCGTGCTCGGTCACGCCGCATCCTTTGCTCCAATGAGCTGATGAACTCGTCCTGCTCCTGGAGGTGGTGTGCCACTGTGCGTAGGCAGGGGTCAGTCTCTGCCTGAACGATCTGGCCGGTGTACAGAATCCTCTGGATGGGGTCAGGGTGCAACTCCAAGGCCTGAGGTAGCAGACGGAAGTGGGTCCCCTTAAGGTACTCGTATGCTGTGTACACAACTGCGCGTAGTACCTTGCGGGAGACAGACTGTACTCCGTCCTCCACAGTCTCTCCAGCAGTGTAGTCAGTAAAAACCGGCATTCCTGGAAGGGTCAGGCTGACGGGTGTCTCAACTCTGGTAGTGACAGGTCCTTCAAACCTCTCAGCCTCGACAAGCTTCCCTCGGCTGAAGTACTGGATCTGGTCAGACGGTGCTCCCAGCTCCTCCAGCACCTGGCGTAGTACCATGGCAAATCCGCCGTGGTTCCTCCCATTGATCGGGATCTCAATAGTGCCGTCGTGCAGTGGACGAAGTGGTGGTCCAAGGCTGGTCATCTGCAAATTTTTCAAGAAACGGATTAGCAAGTCCTTGTATTAGATAAGCCATTGCAAAAAAGTGAATGCAAGGTCGGTAATATAACCGAAAGAGAGTCTGGTTTCCTATTCTAACGTCCATTTTCTATGGGTCTCGTCCTACAGTCAAGTATGGCTCTGATACCAACTGAAACGACCTCGATTTCCACGAAGGGAAATCCACAGGCTCGAATTGTAATTCAACAGATTGCTTGGGACAATCCATGAAATTACCCATATCTCAGTTGACACCAGGATCCATACAACGGTAATTAAGTCTTACATAAACATTTATTACATCGCCACACTGGCGGAATCAATCATTCAGAGAAGCTTTAGAAGATGCGGAAGCGATTCATCCTTCACGGCCAACTTGAGTGTAGCACGCGACCCTATTCCTCGTCATCATCTCCCTCGAAGTCGTACTCATTCTCGTCACCTGACAGCAAATTTATCAGTACGATTTGTACTGGCCACGGAGCCCACCTATGCAGCATTTGCTTTGTGGAAAGTGGATGCAAGGCTATACAAGCAGACCTATAGGCTGAGGTTTTTCCTATGCAGCTGTAATCAATGTTTAATTAGTCAAGTTTTATCACCAGTTAACACCATCATCCCTTTTCCCATCACCACACCTCACATACCCACACCTCACTCTCATTCGACAGGCCCAACTCCCTCTCGGGCCTATCTCAGCGGCACACTACCACAACGGGTACACTGCCGGAAAAATGTCATCCAGGGGGAGAAGAGAACACTCACTACACTAGTAGAAGCTTCACAGGAAAGGTCCATAGCCAACAGGTTGGCATATGTATCGATCGATCAACCATACACTCTGCAGAGGTTTCACTACCCACAAGATTAGCCATCATAGGTGTTGCGCAAACACCTAGGCAGAATTCCGGGTGCTTGCTTGCCTAGGTCGATGCCACCCTACCACTCAGCCCTGGGATATTCCAGATCCTACACCGTTATGCTGAGACTGGGAGACACAGTACCGGGCCCATCCAGTGGTACTGTGCATCTAGAACGGAACGGGAACCCATCGACCGTCTCCGCCCACCCTTATCACCTCTCAACCTAGCAGTAGTGGCACCGTCCTACCAAGTAGTCCAGCCGTCTCCCGCCCATCAGAAGCGAGTGAGTAGAAAAGGATTCCCATGAACCTGAAACTAGTCCATCCTAGGTTTGACCAAGCAGGCATCTCCACTTAGGGGATACTCTCCCCGTGCCATCACAGCACCTCCGTCCACGGGCTTCAAACCACCAAGGCTATCCCACCCGGAACCTCCTCAACAACTTTACCCGCCACAGGTATCTCGCTTGGGGATGCCCAGGTTGCACCCCCGGCACGACTTGCCCCATGGGCTCGTCTCACATCCCACTTGGTCGACATCAACCCTTACCACGCACCCAAGACGCACGCAGCACTCTCTCCCAGTGGTTATAATCAGCTATACACCGTCCCAATTCCACCACATAGCATATAGCAAGTAGAAAGTAGTGGAAGAGTAACAGTAAATTAAGCAGCAGCTAACCTAGCAGCGGACAGCAGGGTAAAGTCTTATCAAGGCAGGGAATTCAAATATACTACCATGCAACCAATCCATACATAATCATAAAGCAATAGCAACAATGTCATTTGCAATGCGTAATAGGATCTAAGGATTTGGTGGGACGTGGCACCTTCGTAGTCGTCTCCTAGCTCTTGGAAGTACTCGTGGTCGTCTTCCTTAGTCAGATCCTCCTCCGGCTCTGAAATCGAACACGAAATAGTCGCGTCAGCGACTCCTATAGAGTATTTCAGAAAAATCCAATAAAATAAAGAGCCAAATGCACACAAACACAGTCTTAGATTGTAGATCTCATTTTTCTGAGAATTTTGATATATGGTGCGCAATTTTTGGACATCGTATGAATAAGTTATGAATTTCCGAAGATTATCCTATTTTCTGAAAATGGAAAAACTGGTCGGTTAATCAGGGGCAGCTTGGGATTGGTCCACGTGGCGCGCGGGTCCAGTAGTGCGGCAAGTCGGTGCCTCAACAGAACACAGACCCGATGGTCGCCCACCTAGGTGTTCGATGCTGGTTCCCAGAGAGTTGCCGGAGTTGGCGTAGCTCGGCGTGGCTCGGCGGTGGTCAGTGGTAGCTCGGCTGTGGTTGGGGGTATCTCGGCGGAGCTCGGCATAGTTCGGCGGTGGTCGGGGGTAGCTTGGCGGTGCTCGGCGTAGTTCGGTTTAGCTCGGCGGGGCTCGGGCGAATCGGAGATCGGGGCGCCGAGGGTGCCGTTCTCCCGAGGTCTCCCGCGGAGGTTCGGGCGAATCGGACATTTGGTGCGCCCGAGGGTGCCGTTCTCCCGAGGTCTCCGCGGAGGCTCGGGCGAATCGGAAATGTGGGCACCGAAGGGGCTGCTCTCCCGAGCTCTCCCGGTGAGGCTCGGGCGAATCGGAAATTTGGGCGCCCGAGGGTGCCGCTCTCCCGAGCTCTCCCGGTGAGGCTCGGGCGAATCGGAAATTTGGGCGCCCGAGGGTGCCGCTCTCCCGAGCTCTCCTGGGGAGGCTCGGGCGAATCGGAGATTTGGTGCGCCGAGGGTGCTGCTCTCCCGAGCTCTCCTGGGGAGGCTCGGGCGAATCGGAGATTTGGTGCGCCGAGGGTGCTGCTCTCCCGAGCTCTCCTGGGGAGGCTCGGGCGAATCGGAGATTTGGTGTGCCGAGGGTGCTGCTCTCCCGAGCTCTCCTGGGGAGGCTCGGGCGAATCGGAGATTTGGTGCTAGCAGGGTTCCAGGGCGTCTGTTCAAGGCGGCGGTGTCTCTCCGGTGCGGCGGACGATGACAGGGCGGCGATGACCATATTTTGGCAAGACAGGGCTCGGCTATCTAGCGGCGGTGCCGAGGCAGACTTGGCGAACCTCGGCGGCCTTTCTCCACAGCGCGAGGCGACCGGGGGTACTCGGAACGGATTTAGGCGAGGCGGAACGTGTCGGCGGCGATGTCGTCGCGACTGTGAGGTTCCGGCGGGGCTAAGGAGGTCCTCTAGGAGATGTATACGCGTCCAGGGTCTATGGCGATGGTATACCAACTACCAACTTTGGCTACCGAGCTTTCCAAGGTGCTCGGTTGTGGCGGCGGCGTGTCGCCGACGACGGCGGAAGGCGGCATCGCGGCTACGACCAAGTATTGGTTCAATCGAATGCGGTCTTGTCAAATTGGTGAGGCCAGAGAGGCATACAACACTCTGGTGGCGAACTTTAGCCATGGCATGACCTTCTTTTGGCGACGGCTCGCGGCGGCGCTCCGGTAAGGTCGCGGCGCACGCGGCCAAGGCGATTCAGGCTTCCTCTAGCGCTTAGATCCGCGTAGCTAGCTCGAGGGGGTCGTGGCGGTGCTCCACGACGCTCTAACCTATACGGTTGCTAGACGGATTGCTCGGAATGGGTGATTCGGCGTCGGAACGCGTCGGTGGTGAACGCGCTCCGCCGAGAACGCGTCGTGCTGCGTTCTCGGTCTAGCAAGCTTGTAGTCCGGGGGTTTCGGCCGGTCGAATGAGTGCATGGTGCAGGTGATCTTCCCGAGCCGATAAAGGCTCGTGCCTGCGCGTCCCGAGGGTGGAACGCCATGGCAAAAGCAGGGCAAGGTTCGGACATGGCGTGCGGTGGCTCACCGTGGTGTCGGTGAAGCTAGGATGGCGGTGCAGTGGCGAGTCGGAGCCGTGCAGAGCGATCGCAGTGCCGTGCCGCTCCTCGTCCGCAGCTCGGGCTTCTCCTCCGTGTCCGGCTCCGGCGTGCTCCGCGGCGGCGGCGCTCCGGCAGCTTCTCCTCCTCTGCTCCGCCCTTCTCCTACGCTCTCTCTCTCGGTTTGGTGCGGTGTGCCGGTCTGTGCTGCGGTGGCGGCGAGGGGAAATGAGGGTAAGGCTTCGGGGTGCTCCAATTTATAGGCGAGCTTGGCCAGCTCCAATGGCGAACGGTCCTGATTGCGCTCGGCCGATCGAAGGGCCGTGGCTCGAGTGGATCTAGGGCTCCGGATGGGCGCGGGTTCGCTTGACGGCCAAGAAAGAAGGGGACAGGAGGGGGATAGCGGGGTCAGGGCTCTGCCATGCTGTCGGCTGTGGGACCGGGGTCACGCCATTCGCGCGACACCCCCGGCAGGCGCGTCGCCTTCGTTAGGAAGAAGAACAGTGGGGGGGCGAGAGCGGCTGACAGGCGGGGCCGGGTTGGCAGCGAGCGCGAGCGCGAGCGCGTGTGTGCCGGTCGTGCGCGTGCGCTGCCGAGCCGCGACGTGGGCCGCGCGCGGTGAGATGAGGAGAGGAAGGTCGGGCGGGCTTGGGCTGGCTTAGCGACCCGGCTGGCCGAAACGAATGGCTGGCCTAACTCTCTTTCTCCTTTTCTATTTTCAGTTTAGTGTATATATACATATATTGCCCATTTTAATTATTGAGTAAATACAAACATAAATTGCAATAAATCCCAAATGTGATGCATAAGTTATTATTCTATGTGAATGGAATTAAAATGCAAACTACACTCCTTTATTTACCAATTTCATAATGAAACCTATATGCTTGCACAAGAAAAATGGGTTTTCACAATAAATAAATGAAAAATTTTAATTGGTTGGGATTTTTAGATTGTGTGGATTTTTAGGGTTGTTACAGGGGTATAAGCCCGTATACCCGCATAGTCATACTTGGCCCAAGTCTATCGAACAGGCCTAAACTACCAAGGACGCGTCGCCCATACGATCTCCAGGAGATCGCGTATATCCGCCGAGTCCTTGGCGGGCAAGAAAATAGCTTTCCTAAGATCTAGCCGATTGGTTTCCTAGATCGGCTAGGATTGTAATCTGTTATGTATGGCAAGATCAACTTGTAACCCTGCTCCCCGGACTATATAAGGCGGGCAGGGGGGTCTACTTGAATCATCTAATCTACTAGCAATACAACACAGCAACATACAGGACGTAGGGTATTACGCCTCGTGGCGGCCTGAACCTGTCTAAATCTCTGTTCTGCGTGAGTTGTGCTCCCTCGTTCGTCTCAGGTGCACCCTCACCGTCTCATCTACTACCGCGGGCATACCCCTCGGTAGACTATCGCCGGTATTCCGTCGACTAGTCCCTATGATAAGTGTTCACAAGTAATAGGAATATTGGCAAGGAATAAAGAGTATGCAAACTTTAATCACAGGATAAGTGTTTTCAAGTAATAGGAATATTGGCAAGGAATAAAGAGTATACAAACTTTAATCACAGGATGCCATGGAGATGGAGCATCAAAAGTTTTGTCTTTTCAAAAGTGTTCAAAGTCAAATTTCAAAACTTTGAAAAGAGCGGGGCTAGAGTTGCACAAACCATCATTGAAGATGAAGGAACTAATGGAAGTTGTTTGTCTCGTCCTTTTGTTTGATGGGTTGCTCGATGTTAGTGCAATGTGTTAGGGAGATCTCGAATTTGTTGTAGTTATGCTTGAGAGATCTCCCCCACACTTATTTTTTGTACCTGCTTTTGTTATAACAAAGAAAACAAAACAAGAGGGCCTACAACAGGCAAGGGTCTTATTGGCTAAAAGATCAAGGAAACAAAATTTTATTATTTAGTTATTTTTATTTTATTAGGAACTTGTTCAACCAACTTTTATTAGAGCTCAAACAAGGCTGATATAAAAGATGCAACGAAAACATAGCCAAGACTTATCCCCATATCAGATTACTGCCATTGTTTATGAAAACAACTCGAGGTTCATTAATCAAATTTTAACACCACGTCAAAACATGATTAAAGAAGACTATTTCAACCTAAGCACCATGCTTAATTTGAAAATAGCCTATGGATGTTACTCGCGAGAATACATCCAAACAAGAGCATATGACATAAATAGGGAAGCATGAATTTGAATGATCATAAGGAGACAAGTATGAGCGAAGGGGTTGGTGAACATTTATTACCTTTTGCATACCAGAGTGTTCCTACCGGTAGCATATGTGGATTTCTTTGAAGATGCTGCACCGGTGGCGTGGATGTACAGGCTCCAACTCAGCTAAACCATCAGTCCGGATCACACACACAACTAGTATATATGGACCTTGGCCTTATTGGTAGCAAAGGTGTGAAGGAGTAGAGTCTTTTTCTTTTCTCTCTCGCCTTTTTTTCTCTCTTTTTTTTGAAAGATAACTACAGATGACCTTCGGCAAGGGCTCAACATTTATAGTCTATTGGCAAGACTTCCTCCTTTTCATTGCTCTACAGCTGCATGAACAAACTTGGGAGAATTCTCGGGTTGCCCCGAGATTTTTCCTGTATTGTTGACAGGAATAGAAGCAGCAATTTGAGCAAACTGTTTTTCTATCATTTTATTGAAACTTAGCTGATGTTTAACAAAAGAAGATAGAGTTTTAAGTTTAGCATTTATAGATTCAAACATTTTATCATTAAAGGAATGCTTTCTAGCAAGATCTGCATTAAACTTAGCTTGCCTTAAAACAAAATCTCTCAAGGAAGGTTGATTGAAATTTAATTTGAAATTTGAATTGAGATTAGAAGAATTACCTTGTGGGGTGGTTATGGTTGTTCCACCCATTATTACCTGGTTGTTGATGTTGGCGAAACTCGTTGTTGACGTAGGTCGCTTCTTCCTGAGTTTCGGGACAGCTGTTCCCCGAATGGCCAACATTTCCATAGACTTCACATGTCATGTGTGAGTCCGTGGCTTGGACGGTGCCTGTGGTGGGTTCGGTGGCATGGTCATCTAGCCTCTTTATTAGGAGGTCTATTTTTGCGGCAAGCAAATCCGTCTCTTTCACGGTATGCATGCCTTCTTGTGTTTCTCTTCCTTCTCCCCAGCTTTGGTTTGCTACCATCTTTTCGATGAGTGCAGTGGCATTCTCGATGGTGAGGGAGAGGAATGCCCTTCCAGTTGCGGCGTCAAGGTGCCCATTTGACATGGCCGTCAGGCCCTCGTAAAAGTTCTGGAGCACCAGCCAATCTTCCATTCCATGGTGGGGACAGGCTCGGACATAGTCCTGCAGCCTCTCCCATGCCTGAGGGATGGACTCAAGTGATGTTTGGTGGAAGTTGGATATCTCCCCCCTTAGAGCAATGGAACATTTGTCCCACGTGTTGATAGCTTCCTTGTTTTGGTAGAACCACTGTTTCGCCTTCCCCGCAAGGGAAAAGGAAATAGGCGGAGCTTGATGCTAGTTGGTGCGACGTCTTTGGTGACGATGGTGTCGCACAATTCAAGGAAGTGTTGAAGATGAGCATTTGCGTCTTCATTTGGCAAGCTACAGAATTGGCTTGCCTGCACCATCTTGATTAGGCCAGTACGTAGTTCGAAGTTTCCATTCCTGATATTGACAGCAGGCCCAACGGGCACGTTGGCAACAGTAGGGGTGGAGTAGTCACGGAGTGTCTTGGCCATGATGATAGTAGCGGATGGTGCGGGAGTGAATGGTTCGTCTATCGATGGAGTAGCAGAAGAAGGAGTGGTACGGGACCTGTTCTTCCTTAGGAGTGCCTTCGGATTGTCGGTGAAGTTGTTCGACAGGTCAAAACAACTCATACAGTATCCTGTTTTCTTTCCAATAAAAAGAGAAAGAAAACAAGAGAAGTTAGCCTACCTAAACTATGGCCACCTTTTGCTTATTGTGCAATCAATGCCTATGCCAAAATAGATGTTTTTACTTCCTTTTGCCCTCCCCGGCAACGGCGCCAGAAATGCTTGTTGGCGTTTCTTAGCGTCATTACTAAAGAGAGACTAAAAGCCCATCCCTAGCAACGATACTAGAAACGTGTGTTGACATCCCTGACCACCATTACTTCAGAAAGTTAACTCTCGGCCCTTAAAGGCGCCGGCCAAGATAATGCAGTCTGGTAACAATAGTTAGAAGTGCCTGATTGGCCTTCCCAACCATCATTACTTACGATATGCAAAACTGAAGCACGACGCCTTGGGGTGCAACAAGAATTACAGTCCTTAGGTAATGGTACTTTAGGTATGCCAATCATGATAGCTCAGTATAGATAAATCCGCATGCGCACGGAACTATCATTGTAGGATTTCAACCCATGAGTATTCAGGGGTGTCGTATTTATAATTTCCCGTAGGAGGGCAGGACGAATGCATCTAGCTTTGGCATAAACATGATCACTTATTGAATGCATAGGTAGACATAGCATAGGCAGGGGTAAATCATAGTTCAAAGATAGTGGACACACATCTGAGCTGACCTCAAGGATAAAAGAGAAATAAAGAATAAAAGAATATATCTAATTGAGCAGGCATTGGTCATATATAACTATGCAAAGAACTGTTAGTAAACATCTGACTAGCATGTCTAGTATCAGGACTAGGTCTGGGATGACAGGGAGATCCCCACAGCTGGTCTGCCAGCCGATAGAGACTTTACGATCTCCTACCCAATATCCGAACATGGGGGAGTGCTAGGGATGGATAGGGCTGTCACCACCTGCCCACCTACCCCTCTGCCCGTGGGATACCGACATATTCGCCGATCTCTGCGTACCCGAGCACCATGCTCGCATACTTGGAAACAACTCCTAACCGCCTAGGACCCCACCCCTTCGGAGTGACAGGCTAGGCTAAGAGCAACCGAGAAGGCACGACGAACCGTGACCTCATCCCTAGTTCTTCCTCTATTCATACTAAGTCGATGAACGATGAAGAACAACGATGAACATATAAAGAACATAACACATAAACTATGTGCTAGTTCATATCATGATCATAACATGACCAAGACTATACTCTAGCTCATATGCATTGCTATATAAATAAGATAAGAACTTGAACTTGGAAGAGAACTGCATTGTATTCATACTGAGGTGTTCCTTCTTCTCCCAAGGATACAAACTCTCCTTGCTAGCTCTTGCCTTGCTCTAATACTAAAACTAATCTAAAGAATACAAGTGAGAGGTGAGGTAAATGGCTCCAAATGATGGTGTGTGTTGGAGGGGAGCTCTCCCTCTCTTTTATAGTATAACAAGGACGGTTCAGGCGCCAACAAATATGGAAGCAGGTGGAACCGCCTTGAGAGAAGCGTCCTACGCACCGCCTAAGAAGACTGGGCCCGAGAGGCCCCACTAGGGGACCTGGCCGCCCCTTGGTGGGTCCGTTTGGCCACCGCCTTCGCGTGGTCAATTTGTCTCTGGGCCTGGACTTCTCCTGTGGTTACGAATGGGCCTAGAATGCTAATGAAGGTGGGCTTCTCTTCTTGTTTGCGCCTTTTCTGAATACGAATTCTGGAATGCGCTTTCTTTATGGTTTTTGTGCATTTCCATATGTCACACCTGCAAGTCAAGTACACACCAAAACTTGTGGAAATGTTAGTTTAAAGCCCTACCTACTATTTATTTTAGTAACATATTGGCGGTAAGAAATAGGCTCTAAGGACCGCCAACACAGACTATGAAGCTTAAGTGAGATAGATACTTAGATACAAAAGATAGTCTTAAGTAGAATGTGTAGTACTCCTACACATTAGAGAGTCACTTCTCTGAAGAGAAGAAGAGGAGTCCGAGGAGGAGCCGGGATTGTCGGCAACTTTTTCTATGGTGCACCTCTACGCTTCTTTATGGTAACAAAGTCCCGCTTCCTTATTTAATTATTGTTATACTTTAAGTATTTATTTGCTTGTCTCACTGCTTGGTTAGAGTGCTCTAGTTCTTGGATCCGAGTTAGAGTAGTAAGTTTATAGATTCAGCGCAGTGCTTAGGCTATATCTTACCCGTGAGTACGGCTAGGCCCACGGATAGTAGTGGTGGGTTCTAGGTGGTGACAGTCCTAGGATCCTCTGGATTCCACCACGTTCGGCCTAGTTTTATTATCGTAGAGCTTCGGGATGTATGGTGCCTAATCAGTCCTACCCTGGGCGAGTTTAGGACTTTGCATGCTCACAGTAAACAAGTCTTGGTATATCACATAATTATTTGGGGTTACCATTCAGACCTTCTCTTTCCACCCAAACCTTAGATCTTGTCTCCCTTCAGACACGTTCCCTGTGGATTCAATATAACCTGGGACTACTCCTAGGGAAAAGCTACATCTGACAGCTGTGAGCTTGCGGTCATTTTCGTGTGCCACCGCTGGTGTCAACAAGCTTTTCTGGCGCCGTTGCCGGGGAACGGTAGCTGATTTAGTGAGACTAAGATCTATATTTACCCCTATCTATCCTTTATGGAAGAATTATCTATCTTGCAATTCGCTGCTCCCAAGAGTACGCAATTGGAACCACCTTCATCATCCCAACCTATTCTTACCGATGGGTATGAATTGTGGCCTAGTTTCATAACTATGGTATGAGAAAATACTTTCTCAGGAAATGAGAAAGAAAACCCATATACTCATTTGCAAGAATTTGAGCAAATGTGTGCATGCCTGAATATTCCAGGCATGTCACATGAGACCCTTAAGTTGTAGTTATTTCCGTTCACTTTGACGGGAGTAGCCAAACTGTGGTACGTTTGGACCGTAGGTGGTGTAAATGGAGAATGGGAAGAATTGCGCACATAGTTCACTTTAGCCTTCTTCCTTGTATCCCGAGTAATTAAACTCCGAGTCGAGGTAATTACTTTCTGTCAATAGGAAGGAGAAACCTTAGGTACCACCTGGGCTCATTTTCTTGATGTAGTCAGTTTCGGACCTGACCTGGCTATTCCAAACCAGGTGCTATTACAAACATGTATGCTGGATTAGGAAAACATGATGCTCATCATCTTGATTTAGCATCCGGAGGCTCATTCCCTCATCTTTCTGTATCCGGTGCTAGAGATGTTCTTAAGAAAATCCTACAGAACACTCCTTACACCAGAATCCATGATGAGTTTCCTGGAGAAGAAGAAGCTAAGCCCTCAGTTTCTAAAGAAACTGAGCCCTTAGTTGAACCTCCCGAAAATAAATCTAAAACTCTAGAGGAGAAAGAAGTACCCTTAGAATTATTATCTGAAATTGAAACAGATATATTTGAAGACTTTAGGAAAGCCTCAAATTACTTGACCCAGCCTAAACCACCTTCGAAATCATCTTTTGAATCTCCTGACGAAGGTCTTGATCAGCAAGATATGCAA
The DNA here is from genome assembly GCA_038502445.1 of Eremochloa ophiuroides. NCBI lineage: Eukaryota > Viridiplantae > Streptophyta > Magnoliopsida > Poales > Poaceae > Eremochloa > Eremochloa ophiuroides. Next base: position 45,245,074 of record JAHLJS010000002.1, read on the forward strand.
CATCTTTCTGCTATCATGAGCCACGAGTGGACTACTGAAGCTGAAGTATCAAGAAAAGTTTCTCGAATAGACAATATGACCAATAAGATAGAATGTAGATTTAATGGAGATCATATTTCAGCCTTTTATGATCCCATTCTTGGAATAAACATGATATCCAGCACTTTTCTATCCGAGAAATTCTCAAACATTATCCTTCAACCTACATCTCAATGCCTTAAAGACCCCGATGGTGGCATTATACAGAGTCAAGGTATTGCTAAGATTATCCCTTGAGACATTAATAATACGGACCTACTCTTGGACTTCTATATCTTTGACACCACCAGATTCAATGTTTTTATAGGACAACCTTGGTCCAACTAGCATATGATGGGACAACCAAGGGGAAGGTTGATGTTACATTAGGAAGGGAAAGGTATGCTTTGCCTATAACTCGTGAAATAAACTATATTGCCGAGCATCCTCCTAGATCCAGATCCTTTGGAACAAGTAGTAATAGCTAATCATGAAAAGCTAGCCCAACCAGATAATGAAGAATCTGAGTCATTTATAGAGGAAGAAGCTCCAGCCAACTAGGACACCTATTGAGCTTAAACCTCTACCAGACGGGCTTAAGTATGTTTTCTTAACAGTAACCCTGAGACCCCTGTCATAGTTAGTGATAAATTATCCACAGAGGAAGTTGAGAGGCTTACCATTGTTTTAGAAAAACATCACTCAGTCTTTGGCTATTCACTACAAGATCTAAAAGGCATCAGTCTAACTCTCTGTACTCATCGAATCCCAATATAATCTAATGCAATTCCATCTCGTAATCCCCAAAGAAGACTCAATAATGCCATGCGTGAGGTTGTCAAGAAGGAAGTGTTGAAACTTCTGCATGTAGGCATTATTTATCCAGTCCCTTATAGTGAGTGGGTAAGCCCTGTGCAAGTAGTTCCTAAGAAGGTGGCATGACCGTCATAAAAAATGATAAGAATGAACTTATACCACAACGCACTGTTATGGGATGGAGAATGTGCATAGACTATAGGAAACTCAACAAGGCCACTAAGAAATATCACTTTCCACTACCTTTCATCGACGAGATGTTAGAGAGATTGGCCAAATACTCATTCTTTTGCTTTCTAGATGGATATTCGGGATACCATCAAATCCCAATCCATCCTAATGATCAAACCAAAACAACCTTTACATGCCCGTATGGAACATATGCTTACAGGCGCATGTCCTTTGGACTTTGCAATGCACCTACATCACATGATATTCTCTGACATGATCGAACAAATCATGAAAGTTTTCATGGATGATTTCTCTGTCTATGGAAAATCATTCGATGTCTGCCTAGAAAATCTAGACAAAGTCCTACAACGCTGTGAAAAAAACACTTAATACTCAATTGGGAAAAGTGTCACTTCATGGTACGAGAGGGAATTGTCTTGGGCCATCGAATATCGGAGCGTGGGATAGAAGTGGACAAAGCTAAGATCAGTGTAAGAGCAACTTCCACCACCCACGAATGTTAAAGGAGTAAGAAGCTTCCTAGGCCATGCAGGTTTTTATTGGAGGTTTATCATGGATTTTTCGCAGATTGCTAGACCTTTGACTAGCCTTCTAGCTAAAGACATCCCTTTCAATTTTAATGATAAATGTCTTCAATCCTTTCACGTTTTAAAGAAAGCTCTAGTCTCGGCCCCAATCATACAACCCCCTGATTGGAACCTGCCTTTCGAAATCATGTGTGATGCTAGTGATTTTGCTGTGGAAGCCGTCCTTGGTCAAACTAAGGAGAAAAAGCATTATGCTATTTCCTATGCTAGTAAGACCTTGACAGGACCCCAGCTTAACTATGTAACCACAGAAAAAGAGCTTTTAACTGTTGTCTTTGCAATAGACAAGTTTAGATCTTACTTGGTAGGAGCTAAGGTGATTGTCTACACCGACCATTCCGCCTTTAAATATCTACTAACCAAGAAAGATGCTAAACCCCGCTTGATCCGCTGGATCTTACTCCTTCAATAGTTTGATCTAGAAATTAGGGACAAGGGAGTGGAAAACCCCGTAGCAGACCACTTGTCTCGTTTGCAAGGCCAAGACCAAGACAACCTTCCTATAAATGACATCCTTCATGACGACACTCTTTTAAGGGTGACTAATACCAATCCATGGTATGCCAACATCGTGAACTTTATAGTCACTGGCTATGTTCTGCCTGGAGAAAATAGGAAGAAGTTGCTTTACCAAAGCCGGACTCATTTATGGGACAACCCCTATCTCTATTGAGTCTGTGCTGATGGGTTGCTTAGAAAATGTGTCCCTCTAGAAGAAGCAACTAAAATAATAGAAAGGTGTCACTCCGCTGAATATAGAGGACATTACGGAGCCTTCCGAACACATGCTAAAATCTGGCAGAGTGGATTTTCTTGGCCATCTATGTATGAAGATACAAAGGACTTTATCCGACAATGTGCCCGATGCCAGAAACATGGCAACATCAATACCTGAGATGCCATGCCACTTACAAACAATCTGCAAGTAGAGCTGTTTGATGTTTGGGGAATAGATTACATGGGACCATTTCCTAAATTTGGTCGTTTTGAATACTTCTTAGTGGCAGTGGATTATGTGTCTAAATGGGTAGAAGCCATGCCTTGCCCCTCAGCAGATGCCAAAAATGCCAAAAGAATGTTTGAAGAGACCATCTTCCCCAGGTTTGGAGTTCCTAGATTAGTCATTAGCGATAGAGGATCCCACTTCATAGATAGAGGCTTCAGGGAATATCTGACTAATCAAGGAATCCAACACCATGTAGCCACACCATATCATCCTCAAACTAGTGGCCAAGCTGAAACTTCTAATAAGCAAATAAAGAACATTCTACAAAAGACGATGGAAGAAATGGGAAGGGGATGGCCTCATAAGTTTCGTGGTGCCCTTTGGGCATATCGAACCGCATACAAAACCCCTATAGGCATGTCTCCTTATCAATTAGTCTATGGCAAGACTTCTCACCTCCCCGTAGAACTAGAATTCAAGGCACACTGGGCCATCAAGAAATGGAACATGGATTTTGAGATGGCTGGACAACATAGGAAGATGCAAATCTCTGAATTAGAAGAATGGAGAGAGAAAGCCTACCATAGTGCTAAAATATATAAAGAAAGGACCAAAAGATGGCATGATAAAAGGATCAAAAAGAAGGAGTTTTACCCAGGAGATAAGTTTTACTCTTTAACTCCCGAGTCCATCATTTTGGTAATGGAAAGTTGCGGAGTAAATGGGAAGGACCATTTAAGGTGGTTGCAGTATCACCTCATGGTGCCGTCACACTAGAGAGTGATGATGGCCAACTTTTTAAGGTGAATGGTCAACGCCTTAAAGTTTATCACGAGATGGAAGAGGAAGGAGAAATAGATGTAGTAGAGTTCATAAATCCTGAACACTACCTCCTTTAATTAGAAGCATCATATTCGGCCTTAATCGTTTAAAGGCTCATTGAAAACAGTGTAGAAAGCCTTTCAAAGGCCCTAAAGAGCACCTGGAGGGACGTGGATGGGCAAGCTCCACCAGAGGCAAGCGCCCGCCGCCACTAAGGCGGTGCCCGCCCCCCTATTCTGTGGAGACATGACCCTTTGGCACGTGCTCGATGATCCATGGTTGTTGCAACATTCCTTCACGTGAATTTCGAAGAGATTCGCCGGGAATATTGCAAAAGAAGCCTATCCTTCCACCGTGACCATCTTCAAATAGCCAAATCCAACTCCCTCATTACTCCATGACCTTCCATCATCCAAAACACATCTAGAACCCTAACCATGGCCTTCTTCAAGCGCAAGAGCATGTCGCCCCCCATGCTCCGCTTCCTAGCCGACAACGATGCTCCCACCGACATCGTTGATGCCGTTCCACTCGCCATAGCACCTCCATCTGCCCCGATCACATCTCCAGCACAGCAGAGCCCGAAGGCCAGCCAGGGGGCGGTAGGCGCCCCATCACCAGGGCGGGCGCCCTCCACTTTTCGTCGGTCATGCTCACCTGCGATTCCAGCACATTCCCCTATGTCAGGAATGGAGCGGAAGAGGCCCCGTGGTGATCTGCACGCTCGTCCTACCACCGGAGAGATCACCCCGAAGAAGGCACCGACCTATCCCTCGGAGGAGGACCTCTCTACGCCAACTCCTCTGGAGAAGGCAATGGTGTCCATCTCCAACTCCGACTCCCTGGCAGAGAGCACAACCCGCAGCACAACCCCCAATCCGAAACGACAGAAGCACGCTGTCTCGGGTCGTCGCTTGCCGGATGGCCATTATGAGATGGTGCTGCATCACCTTCCCAAATCCAGTGACTCCAAGACACAGGAGGGGTCGCTGTCCGCTCCTTCAGTTCGCCTCCATCGCTCCCCGCCACCAATCGGTGTGCCGGGAGAAATGGAGCATAGTGGTGGGAATGACGCCACCATGGAGAGCCTCTTGGCCCAAGTAAAGAAGGTGAAGGCCGAGAACAAGGCCTTAGAAGATAAGCTGGCTGAGCACGAGATGTGGCACTTGGATGTGGAGGATAGGTTCACCATGCTACACAAGACGTGCACTTCTAAAATCAAGCGCCTCTACAAGGAAACGGGGCATGAGGACCTCTATTGAGCCCCATTGGACTAGATTAGAATATCATAGGTGTTTGCTTTTGATTTTGATTAGTTTAATTATTCTTAGTTTGTTTGCTTAGTTCGATTATATTTGATTTCAACTAGCTTTTGTATTAGTTTGAGATAAAGAAAAAGCACATATGATTGTTTCAATCCACTTGGTTGTCAGTCCGCTGGTGTTTTCCCACCAGTTGGGCCTTTATCACTTTACATTTCCCTTTCTTGAAAAAAGATTAGAAATACCAAAAGAGAAAGTGTGGGTGAAAACACAAACACCATACCAACCTACCGAGATAAGTACCTAAGCAGCCTGAAAAAGATGGAACATGACTGAAGGATGCCACCCGAGGCCTTTTGGCCCGAGTTGTAGGGTGGGCGCCCCTCTTAACAGGGCGGCCGCCCGGCCTCTGATGCCCAACACGACCAGCTTCGCACACAGCGCAGGTATAACTCCTTCACAATTGATTTTGTCAGTTTATTTTGAGTTATTTAATCCATAAATGCTCCTGAAATATTAAAAACAAACTTGTCACACCCATGATTAAAAAGTTATCCTGAGAACCATGCCATACTTCAAGACATGACTTGTATAAGCTTTGTTCTTGTCAAATGCCTAAAACTTGTGATCTACTCATTTTAGTATGGTCCTCCTAAGTTGTTGATTAGTGTGATATAGTAATGTCTAGTGTTGTCCATTCTTACCATGGAGAATATTTATTGAAAAAAATGATGAATGAATTCATTACTCCTCATATGTGATGAAATACCTACCAAGGCCAAAAAGAGTAACATAGGAAAACAACCATATAGCTCTTTCGATTATACTTTGGGTTTTGCCAAGCCTAATGATCTAAGTAGAGAGTTTTGTCATGCCTCAAAACCAAGATTCCATGCACCCTTGAGAGAACTTCCACATAAGAAGTATTCTTCCACTTCATGATTCCATCATTCCCTTATGCTCAATTTGAGAAGATCCCATGAAATTTCAATCTCAGGGACATGGCTGATGAAAAAAGAGAGAGAAAAGAACAGAGAGCAAGTGCTCTGATGAAAAAAAGAGAGAAAAGAAGAGAGGGTAAGTGCTCTGAAAGAAAAAAAAAGAAAAGAAGTAAGAAAGTAAGCCATGATCCCTTGAGAATTGAAAGAGCGATGGATCAAAGAGTGAAAGCATATCCCAGTTACCACCATATATCTTGGTTAGAGAGCATGACTTAACCCTCCTAGGATCTTTTGTTTGGCTTAGCAAAATAAGTAAATCAAAGATGCTCATTTTATTCCACATACCTTGAGCTCCACCAAAAGCTTTAAGATAGATGTGAGTACTCTCATGAAAACTAGAAAGAAACATATACTATGAGTGATTGAGAGTCTCATATGAGGAGATAATGAATCATGTTTTCTTTGAAAAATTAAAAAGCTCCAAGGTAAGATGGAACTCACTAGTTCATAGCCACTCCACTTCTCAACAACCGAATGTATGATCTTAACCACAGGAAAGATCATAAGTCTAGGTATGAGATCGCAGAACAATGTTTATACTTCATCATGTTTAGAAGAAAAGTATGAGTCTGCACTAAGTAAATTGCTCAGGATGAGCAAGAGTTTAGTGTGGGGGAGTTTGTTGACGGCTGCTAACACCTCAAAATACCGTCAACATAACAAGATAAAGGTGACAAAATCCGTGGAAAAGATGCATATTATGTTTGAATTTTACTCGGTTCCACTTGTACTTGGAGAATTGTCAGTGCAGGTACAAAACAAGTGAAAATAAAGCAAACCAAGGCACATATGAGTAATGCAAGTGATGGGAGACAGGCAGGAGCCAAGTCCCAGGGCGCCCGCCCCCCTCCTGGTGCCATTTGCACCCTGCCACGTCATGGATCCATGGTCTACCTCTCCAAACAAGCTATGGCACGATGATTTACTATCAAGGGCTGAGAAACGTTGCACTCGGATCCGGTAGCCCTCTGGAGCAGGGCACCAGCCCTATCAGGCTGGTCTGCCACGACCACAATCCGAGGAAAAGGCTCTTAAGCCCTTGCAACCGTCCATTTGAAGTTGGTTTTCATCCAAGGGAGATCAAGTGATGAGCAAAGGATTCATGGGCCCACATGTCATTCCCTACGGGTCACAAACCGCCTTTCCAGGCAGGAACCGACGTGCCAACCTACTTGGGAGAGTGATGGAAGGCCGTCGGTTGTAAGAGGACGGTGGATCATAGGGCGGCCGCCCTACCCTCCAGGGCGCCCGCCACCTCACCTGCTCTGAACTGACTCCAACTTCTCCTACAAGTACCCCAGGTGTCCCTAAACACTATATATAGGTGTTAAGGGTTCATTTGTAAGTAGACTATGAAGCTTAAGTGATATAGATACTTAGATACAAAAGATAGTCTCAAGTAGAATGTGTAGTACTCCTACACATTAGAGAGTGAGAGAGTCACTTCTCTGAAGAGAAGAAGAGGAGTCCGAGGAGGAGCCGGGCTTGTCGGCAACTTCTTCTATGGTGCACCTCTGCGCTTCTTTATGGTAACAAAGTCGCGCTTCCTTATTTAATTATTGTTATACTTTAAGTATTTTTTTGCTTGTCTCACTGCTTGGTTAGAGTGCTCTAGTTCTTGGATCCGAGTTAGAGTAGTAAGTTTATAGATTAAGCGCGGTGCTTAGGCTATATCTTACCCGTGAGTGCGGCTAAGCCCACGGATAGTAGTGGTCGGTTCTAGGTGGTGACAGCCCTAGGATCCTCTGGATTCCACCACGTTCGGCCTAGTTTTATTATCGTAGAGCTTTGGGATGTACGGTGCCTAATCAATCCTACCCTGGGCTAGTTTAAGACTTTGCATGCTCACAGTAAACAAGTCTTGGTATATCACATAATTATTTGGGGTTACCATTCAGACCTTCTCTTTCTACCGAAACCTTAGATCTTGTCTCCCTTCACACACGTTCCCTGTGGATTCGATATAACTTGGGACTACTCCTAGGGAAAAGCTACATCTGACAGCCGTGCACTTGCGGTCATTTTCGTGTGCCACCCCTGGTGTCAACAGTGGTAATGAAGATGAGAAAGATCAAGATGGAAACAAGACACCAAGAGGGTTCACCACTACATCCTATGACTACAATCTATTGAACAAGAACAATGTGAACCAAATGCCACACATCAACCTTGGGAAGCCACCTCCATTCGATGGGATCAACTACAATGATTGGGCACACAAGATGAAGATGCATCTCATTGCCGGTGTGAGTGTTGGCATTCATCCTCCAGAAGTTGATGGTGAATTTACTCCTCAAGATGTGCATGATTTTCATCTCAATGCTCAAGACGCATCCTTGATTCTCTCATGTCTCAAGCCCGAAGAAAGCAACAAAGAGCATGGAATTCAGAATGCTAAGGTGATTTGGGGTACTCTTAGGATATCTTATGAAGGAGATGAAAGTGTGAGAAAGAGCAACATTGAGCTACTTCAAGGAAGAATTGAAAACTTCTCTATCAAGAGTGGAGAAACAACCCAACAAATGTTTGATAGATACATGACCTTGATCAACAAAATAAGAGCTCTCGGTGATGAAAGGTGGGATGACAACTCGGCAGCAAGAAAATTGTTGAGAGCATATAGAGTGAAGAACAAGACACTTACATCAATTATCATGGAAAGACCAAACTATGAAAATTTGACACCCATGAGATGCTTGCCAAGATAAAGCATCATGAAGTTCTTGATGTTGAAGCTATTGAAGATCAATCACAAGAAACAACCAACAAGAAATGTGTTGCTCTCAAGGAAAATCAAGAATATGGTTCAAGTCAAGATAGAAGAAAGAAGGTGAACAATGAAGAAGATGATGATTCCGATGAAGAAACCGCACTTCTTGTCAAGAATTTCAAAAGAATCATGAGAAGAAAGATGTTCAAGAAGAGCTATGGTGATGGAAGCAAAAGAAACAAGAAAAGAGTTTGCTACAAGTGTGGTGCCCATGATCATTTCATTGCCGATTGTCCCCAAAACAAAGAGAACAACAATGTAGGGTCGACATGGCGGACTAAAGGGGGGGTGAATAGTCCGAACAAAAATTAATCGCAGCGAAAATAAAACTTATTCGGTTCTAACGACAATTCACCCCTCTAACTAAGACTCTAAGCACCTTACAAAAGATCCTACCAAGAAGTAAAGGTGCAAGGCTAGCTTGAACTTCCCTAAACCATTCTAGCGCAAGGTCACACAAACCTAAGCACTAGTACTTTAAGCACTGGGGAGCTCCTACCAACTAGCAAGCAAAAATGCACTAAGCACCTAAGCTCACTACGTGCTCAATGGCAAGGATACACAATCCTAATCAAGGAGCGCAACTTGTTTAGTTATACAAACTAAACACGAAACTACTTCTAAGCTACACAAGCTAAGAAGGTGAGTGGCAAGCTACACAAGCTAACCGGTCTCACAAGAGCAACTACAACTACACAAATAAAGTAATGCACAAAATAAATAACTTGTGTAGAAGGGAGAAAACCACCGCGAAGGATGGGAAGATGTTGACACGGTGATTTATTTCCTGGAGGTTCACTTGTCGCCACAAGCTACGTCCTCCGTTGAGACAAGCTCCAAGGTTGCCGCCGGTCCTCTTGCTAGTGGTGACCCACAAGTCACACTCTCCCACAGTGGAGTGCTTACCACAAGCTCTAGCACTTGACTCGGCTGGACCACTTGTCTCTCTTCACATCTCGCTCTACTAGCGATGCTCTTCGCGATCTCCCGCGGGGTGAGCTCCAACCCCTCACAAAGATTCTCCGGAGCCAAGCACAATCTTCTTGCTTGCTTCACGGAGCCTCACGCCACCAAGCCATCTAGGAGGTGGCAACCTCCAAGAGTAACAAGCACCACCGGCTTGCAACATGAACACCTAGTGCCACTCGATGCAATCTTACAATGCAATGCACTAGAATCACTCACTATCAATCAATCGGATGTGCATTAAGCAAGTGAGTGAGTGTGAGGGCTTCCAAGCACACCTACACAAGCCACACAGGCCCAAGGGTGCTCAACTTACTGCCAATGGCCGCCAAGTGCTTGTTTTTATAGCCCTCAAGCGAAAGGAGCCGTTACCAACTCAAACCGGTTGTCGGACCGAGCGTCGGACCGTCCTACGCACAACCGTCGGACTATTGTACATGGTCCGACGCCTTAGATTTGCACCACGTGTCACTAGCCGTTTGAATCCAACCGTTCCCGCGCTCTAACGGCTCTCTGGGAGCGTCGGACCGTGGAGCGTCGGACCAATTCTTAGGGTCCGACGGTCTACAGACAAGTTTCCTGAGAGCTAAATAGCGTCGGACTGGTGCGTCGGACCATCTCAGGGTGGGCGTCGGACTATACCTCCAAGGTCTGCCCTTTAGCCCCTTCAAACGGCTGTTTTTTGGAGCGTCGGACCCTAGCGTCGGACCGTCCGACGCTAGCGTCGACCAATGTTTCGCAGGGTCTGACGCCTGCCCCCGTTCGATAAAACGGCGATATCTCTTAGCTCCGAACTCCGATTTCGATGATCTTGGATATTTTGGAAAGCTTATTCAGAGGGCTACACAACCCATATGATTGCTTAATCCAAAACTCAAAGAATAAAATAAGTTTATCCATCCAAGATCCAAACAAGCTCGCTGCGAGCTCGAAACTTCCACCCTTTTGCAAATGTGCCAACTCCAAAGTGTTCCACAATCTTGTGCATGTGAGTTAGCATTTTCACAAACATTTTCCAAAGGGTTTTTCACTTTTTCTTGCCACGCCACTTCGATCCTAGCAATGCAAAGTTAGATCACTCCGAGTGGCACTAGATGACCGATATACAAACAAGTTTGCCCCTCTTGATAGTACGGCCATCTATCCTAAATCCGGTCAAGCACTTCTCTACTCAACCTTAGACCGGTGAAATGAAAATGCCCTATGGTTATACCTTTGTCTTGCGCTTTCCATTTCGATCATCGTCTTCATCACCGTCTCCGACACTATCGATGCCGGTGCAACACATGCACTAACACCTCAACAATGATATGATCCACTTCATATCATCACATGGCTTTTGGTTCATCGATCCTCGACTTCACTTGCTCTTCACCGTTGCGTTGGTCCATCGGCGCCAAGCCCACTAGCTTGCCCTTCACACTTGCAACCGGTCCGTCGACGCCAAGTTATGTCATGATCTTCTCCACCTAGCCACATGACTCCATGTCATGTCTCATGCGTTTAGCTCCTTCATACCATATGTGCGAGCTAAGCATCATCTCCAAGCCATTTCCATCTCCATGGCATAAATGCTCACACACATGTACCTGTGGACTAATCACCTGTGTAATCAACACTTAAACACATATTAGTCCACCTAAGTTGTCACTCAATTACCAAAACCAAACAAGGACCTTTCAATCTCCCCCTTTTTGGTAATTGATGACAACTCTACAAAGATATGGAAATTAAGCGCATTAACCAAGTTAGCTCTTCACACAAGTGTAAATTACTAACTTGGGTTGGATTTTACGTTACTTATCCATCTTTAAGCTCAAATCTTTAGACTTGGATAAGCTTCATAAAACCCGACTTGGTAGTGTTAACTCCCCTACATGTGTGCTCAAATGGTTTGGTTTCAAATTTTCACACATGCATAAATATGGAATTTGCGGGAGTGCCAACACTACTAAGTAATGCTAAGGTGCATAGAATAAACCTTTGTAGCGTGATACCAATTGCTTGAAGTCAATTGAAGTTGCACCATTAAGTCTACCCTTAGCATCAAGATTAGCTTAGACAAGCAAAAATACTAGATACCCCGTGAGATCAACATTAAGAGCAAGGTTCTAGTAAATACTTGAAAATACAAGTCTAGCTAACAACGTATGCATGCTAGTTATCAATTCATCATTCAAACCTATACTTGCATACACCACACAAGTAAGGTGCCTTATGTAAATAGACTATATGCAAATGCAAGCAAACATATGAATATGCACATTCAAATGCACTCAACCATGTCCATGAGCTTGTTCCCCCTACTTGTGTGCTTCTCTTGTCCAAGAATTTTGATCCCCTTGCAACTTGTTGGCCTATTGCTCTCCCATCATCGGCCTTCATGATGGTTCATTGCGTACTTCCATCCATCTTGATTTTCTCTCCCCCTTGATCATGTGATCCAATATCTCTTCCTTATCACACAATTTCATATCTTTGTCCAATCAATCCCCCTTTGTCATCAATTTCCATAAAAGGTAAATGCTCTATTGTGACAAAGGTGTGTGTGAGGAATGTTGAGGGTAGATACTTGCACATATGGAAACCTTGTTGGAAGTCATTATCTTGATGATCACTTAAAGTTGAGGATCACTTGCACATATTTTTGGATACCACTTGAATACTTGATCTAGCCACCACTTGTGAGTACCAATGGAGTTGGACTTATACCACTTGCATGGATGCCGTCATGATGATCATAAGTACCACTTGAAATTAAACTAATTGTAGACATACATCATGTATAGTAATACCACATAAAGAGTAGTGATACCACTTAAAGAATAACCATGTGCATGCTACTAGTGATTTGGTGAGTCTAGATACCATTTTGAAAGAATAACTTGATATCCATTGTCATTGTTGTATTGTGCTTCTTGAACTTAGCTTGTTGTCATGAGCTTCTTTTCTTGATTAGTTTAATCTAGCAAATTTGCACAAGTAATCTAACTCGGTTTGAACCAAAGACAAGCTTCTTCACGCCACTAGGGGTTATCTTGCCTATGTTGAATTAGATCCTTTTTGCTTATTTAACTAGATCAAACACTAGGTTCACATGCTCATGAACAAGTCATATTTAGCCACTAGATCAAACAAAACATACAAGCAATAGTGGCATCATATGAACTTAAAATCATTTGATTTTTTATGAATGCTCATCTATGTATGACTATATGCTCTAATCAAGTCCTTATCAAAATATGGATGCATATGCCATACAATGATACCTTTGCTATCTCGGAGTAGAGGATAGTCATTTTCAATCAATCTCCAAAATAGCAATAGTGAAGTCCATTTGAAGAGCTTGGTGAAGACCAATTATCATCATGAATTCTATTCTTCATCCATATGATCAAGTGCTAGCTTCAATGTTGTGGTTAACTTGCATCTTTTCTTGATCAAGCTTGCATGAGAAAATACCACTTGAATAAGCAAGAATACCACATGTATATATATATATGAATTCTTCTCATTTGGTTGTTGCTTGCTCTCTAGATCGACCCGTTTGATTTGCTTCAACTAAGCATATTCAATGATTCTCCGGATCACCACTTCCATATTAGCCATCCAAGCATCACCCACTTGGTTTACCTATATAAGGTGGCACGCCCCGACAATCGGGAGAAGTGACATCTCTCCAAAGAAACATCTTCAATACTCACTTGAATTGCCTTTTCTTGATTGATCTAAGGACTTAACATGATAATCAACTTGAATTCCTTCTTTAAGTCCTTTTATTTCTACTTCTTTAAGTCCTTTTCTTTCTATCCAATTGTTCTCTAATCATCACTAGGACTTAAGCTTCATCTTCTCTTTGCTTGGTCTTGACCTTCACTTGAGTACCAATCTTCATGATCCAAAACCAAACAATTGAGACTCTCAACCATTTGTAATCATAATTCTAACTTGAGAGCCCTTCAATGCAAGAGATACCAAATATTTCCAATAATTCTCTCTTGTGGACAGATTCTGTACCTTTTAATGAGTATGCTATATCTCCCAATGTACATGTCCAATTGCCATGAAATTTTGTGGAGATGACCTTATTTGAGTCTACTAGCAGCCATAAAAATTTGAGCTTTATTTGACCAAGTGTGGACTGCCAACCATTATTTTTCTCTACACTGCTACATGCTGAAAAACTGCTGCACTATAGTTGACAAGAACTACTCCAAAACCAAAGTAATCCTTATCCAATTCTTATGAGATCTTCACAGCAACTTGTACCATAAGTCTAGAGCATGTATATAAATTTTCAAGCCAATCCAAATAGTTTTGATTACTCAAACATGGCTTTGTTCTCAGCTAGCTCAGTTTCACAATTTTGGACAGATTTTGATCAATTGAGCTAATCTCCATCAAATTGAACCAAACTTGAACTAAACTTGCTTGAATACTTTCACAAGACATAAATCCATTCAATCCACTTACTAAATGTCATCTTATGATTATATCCAACCAAATCTACTCAAATTTGATCACTAAGCAATTTTTTTCCATTCAAACTTCTCATTGCAAGCAACATATGCATATTTATCCAATTCAATCAACTCATATGCATCCAAATGTAATTGCTCAACAAAAGATATACCTTGAAAATTCATGATCATCCATTTTCAAGCTTCAACTTGATTCTTTGCAAGTCATCAAATAATTAACCAAAAGATCACCCACAACTTGAACTTTTGCACTTGTATGTTATAGCACTTGGACTTCACTTTATTTGACTTGGCATTCGTTTGGATTTGCACTAGGTGTCATGACTTGACTCATTATATGATGATCAATATGAATGCCAATTAAATCAAGCCTCCAATGCCATGGTACCTACACACAATCATCCACTTTTTTATGGTACCCAAACTAGTTTGGGTCCTCTCAAGTTAGGAGCAACATACTTAGGCATTGCCTTAGTATGGATAGCGGGATGTTTTGCAATAGCAACCGATGAGGTACCATTGTCATCCTTCCTAAGCAAATTATTTGCATGAATTCAAATAGGCTTAGGAGTGTTACCTAGGGGACATGAATTAGCCATGTGTCCCCTTTTCCGGCATGAGTAGCACTTTTGCTTTGCTTGAGCCTTCTCTTTCTTGCTCATGTTGTGCTTCTCATTGCCTCACCTCTCTTGGGTTGGTTGAGCCTTCTTCTCAAGCTTGTTGAGACACTTTGAGGCAAAGTGACCCATATCTTCACATTTGAAGCACTTGATGTGAGCCATCTTGTTCTTCTCTTGAATCTTGCTCATCATCAACTTGGCATCATAATTATAAGTTTGATGCCTTCCTCTTCCATTACCCCTTCTTGTCTTCTTCTTGACTTGAGCTTGGGGTGTGTTGACTTGAGGCTTCACAACCCTCTTGTATAGGCTTTGTGACCGTGTGAGCCTCTTTTCTTCCTTCTTCAACTTGAGCTTGTTGGGGCATGTTGAAGCTAGGTGACCCATCTCAATGCATGTGAAGCACATGAAATGAGCAAGCCTTTCTTGCTCTAGCTTCTTCATCTCTTTCTCATAAGTTCTCTTGCCCCATCTTTTGCCTTTGATCTTTCTCTTGTTGAAGTGAATGCCACTTGTATCTTGGCTTCTTAGTATGTTGACTTTGCTTGCCTTGAAACTAAGACCACTCATGTCGCCCACCATTCTTGTGTTCTCCAACATATGGTTAAGAGCGGCACTTGAGTTGTTCCACTTTGCTATCTTATTGCTCAAGTTCTTCACTTCTTGTTTAAGCTCATTGTTCTCCTTCAAAAGGTTAGTCTCACAAGACATAGAAGTAGAACAAGTATGTAAAAGTAAAGAACAAGGCATAGAAAGTAAATCATCACAAGAGGTGGATACACTCTTCTTGCCCACATCACAAGGGTTAGTAGCAATATGTGATTGATCATTTGACCCAAGTGACGAGCTCTCACTAGTTTTAGATTTTTCATTAGAAAGGTCATTGTGAGAATATTATGGTCTTTTACCAAATTCTCATGAGCAACACTAAGCTCCTCATGTGAACAACTCATGACATAAAGTAGATGCTTTTGTTGTTCACATGTGTCCTTTCGAAAAGAGTTTTCATTAGTTAAATTCTTTGTTTTGTTCATCTCTTTTCTTAAGGCATTTACGAGTTTGCATACAAGCTCAAAATTTGGATCATCACAATCAACAATCATATTACCAAGTGATACCTTGCCGCCACCGAGTGACTTGTAGCTATGTGATGAGGATGAAGAGCTTGTTGATGCATCACTCTCGTACCCATCATCAAGTGAGCTTGAGGTAGAATCATCATGTGCCTCACTTGTGGCTTTATCAACTCCCTTGTCAAGTGATCTTGTGGTAGCATCATCATCACCATCATTTGACCAAGCGGAGGAGCAACTCTCCACAATCACGGAGTTGTGGATGTGCTCTTGATCACCAAGCTTTTGCTCTTTGGCTTGATCATCATCATCGGAGAGCTTGTCATACTTTGCATTGAGAAATGCCCAAATCTCATGGGAAGTTTCAAAGTCCATGATCTCTCCAAAAATGCTATCATCCAAAGATCTATAAAACATGTTAATTGCTTGGCGATCTAGATGTAAGCATTTCTCTTGCACTTTGGTTGTGTTCTTTCGATCAACCGCATGAGAAAAGCCTACATCTACCATCCACCACATTTGAGGAGAAATAAATTTAATATTACATTCCATCCAATTTCTCCAACGTGCAAAGTGTGTGCCATCAAATGTGTATGGACAATCAACATCTAGCCCATAAGTCGCCATCCTCTCGGTTCGGTTAAGACCACAAATGAGAGACCAAGCTCTGATACCACGTGTAGGGTCGAGATGGCGGACTAGAGGGGGGTGAATAGTCCAAACAAAAACTAATCGCAGCGAAAATAAAACTTATTCGGCTCTAGCGACAATTCACCCCTCTAACTAAGACTCTAAGCACCTTACAAAAGATCCTACCAAGAAGTAAAGGTGCAAGGCTAGCTTGAGCTTCCCTAAACCATTCTAGCGCAAGGTCACACAAACCTAAGCACTAGTACTTTAAGCACCGGGCAGCTCCTACCAACTAGCAAGCAAAAATGCACTAAGCACCTAAGCTGCTCAATGACAAGGATACACAATCCTAATCAAGGAGCGCAACTTGTTCAGTTATACAAACTAAACAAGAAACTACTTCTAAGCTACACAAGTTAAGAAGGTGAGTGGCAAGCTACACAAGCTAACCGGTCTCACAAGAGCAACTACAACTACACAAGTAAAGTAATGCACAAAATAAATAACTTATATAGAAGGGAGCAAACCATCCGCGAAGGATGGGAAGATGTTGACACGGTGATTTATTTCCCGGAGGTTCACTTGTCGCCACAAGCTACGTCCTCCGTTGAGACAAGCTCCAAGGTTGCCACCGGTCCTCTTGCTAGTGGTGACCCGCAAGTCACACTCTCCCACGTGGAGTGCTTACCACAAGCTCTAGCACTTGACTCGGCCGGATCACTTGTCTCTCTTCACGTCTCGCTCTAGTAGCGATGCTCTTCGCGATCTCCCGCGGGGTGAGCTCCAACCCCTCACAAAGATTCTCCGGAGCCAAGCACAATCTTCTTGCTTGCTTCACGGAGCCTCACGCCACCAAGCCATCTAGGAGGTGGCAACCTCCAAGAGTAACAAGCACCACTGGCTTGCAACACGAACACCTAGTGCCACTCGATGCAATCTTACAATGCAACGCACTAGAATCACTCACTATCAATCAATCGGATGTGCACTAAGCAAGTGAGTGAGTGGGAGGGCTTCCAAGCACACCTACACAAGCCACACAGGTCCAAGGGTGCTCAACTTACTTCCAAAGGCCGCCAAGTGCTTGGTTTTATAGCCCTCAAGCGAAAGGAGCCGTTACCAACTCAAACCAGTCGTCGGACCGAGCATCGGACCGTCCTACGCACAACCGTTGGACTATTGTACATGGTCCGACGCCTTAGATTTGCGCCACGTGTCACTAGCCGTTTGAATCCAACCGTTCCCGCGCTCTAACGGCTCTCTGGGAGCGTCGGACTGGTGCGTCGGACCATCTCAGGGTGGGCGTCAGACTATACCTCCAAGGTCTGACCTTTAGCCCCTTCAAATGGCTGTTTTTTGGAGCGTCGGACCCTACCGTCGGACCATACCGTCGGACCGTCCGACGCTAGCGTCGACCAATGTTTCGCAGGGTCTGACGCCTGCCCCCGTTCGATAAAACGGCGATATCTCTTAGCTCCGAACTCCGATTTCGATGATCTTGGATATTTTGGAAAGCTTATTCAGAGGGCTACACAACCCATATGATTGCTTAATCCAAAACTCAAAGAATAAAAGAAGTTTATCCATCCAAGATCCAAACAAGCTCGCTGCGAGCTCGAAACTTCCACCCTTTTGCAAATGTGCCAACTCCAAAGTGTTCCACAATCTTGTGCATGTGAGTTAGCATTTTCACAAACATTTTCCAAAGGGTTTTTCACTTTTTCTTGCCACGCCACTCGATCCTAGCAATGCAAAGTTAGATCACTCCGAGTGGCACTAGATGACCGATATACAAACAAGTTTGCCCCTCTTGATAGTACGGCCATTTATCCTCAATCCGGTCAAGCACTTCTCTACTCAACCTTAGACCGGTGAAATGAAAATGCCCTATGGTTATACCTTTGTTCCATTTCGATCACCGTCTTCATCACCGTCTCCGACACTATCGATGTCCGGTGCAACACATGCACTAACACCTCAACAATGATATGATCCACTTCATATCATCACGTGGCTTTTGGTTCATCGATCTTCGAGTTCACTTGCTCTTCACCGTTGCATTGGTCCATCGGCGCCAAGCCCACTAGCTTGCCCTTCACACTTGCAACCGGTCCGTCGACGCCAAGTTATGTCATGATCTTCTCCACCTAGCCACATGACTCCATGTCATGTCTCATGGGTTTAGCTCCTTCATACCATATGTGCGAGCTAAGCATCATCTCCAAGCCATTTCCATCTCCATGGCATAAATGCTCACACACATGTACCTGTGGACTAATCACCGGTGTAATCAACACTTAAACACATATTAGTTCACCTAAGTTGTCACTCAATTACCAAAACCAAACAAGGACCTTTCAAACAAGTACAACAGGGATGATGACAAGAAGAATAGAAGGAAGAGAAGAGATGAAGCACACATTGGTGAAGAATGGTACTCAAGTGGTGATTCAAGCGATGATGAGAAGACCAAGGGGAAGGACAAGGAGAAGGGTGCAGCTAACATTGCTATCCACAAGACATCTTCTCCAAGCCTCTTCGACAACAACTCTCTTCATCCAAGCTCTTCACCAACCTCTCCTCTACACCACGCTTATTTGAGGAGCTCTCTGACGACGATGATGTCACTCCAACTTGCCTTATGGCTAAGGGGAGAAGGTACCACCGAACTCTCCTATATGCTCTAGTGATGAACATAGTGATAATGAAAATGATGAAATGGATGAATACAAAAGGAATTTGATAATAAAATTTGGCAAGAAAGGTGGTAACAAAATAATTAATTTGCTAATGAAACTAGAGAGTCGGAATGAGAGTCTTGACATGCAAGGTGATTTGATCTCACAAGAGAGAGAGAGAAGAATCTTGCACTTGAAGCCTCTTTGGCCAAAAAAAAGTTGAAGGATGAGAAGTTGACCGTGAAACTATCTTTAGCCAATGACTCTATCAAGAGGCTGACTAAGGAGTGTACCACGGCCAATGACTTAATTGCTAATGTAAAGAACAAGTATAGCACAGCTCAAGAAAGCCTCACAAGCTTACAAGAAAAATATCAAAAACTTGAGTTAAGCTATAATGCTCTTTGCACTTGCCCCTCAAGTTCTTCCAAGGCATCCGACCACCACTACATTTTTTATTAACCGCGACGGGCGTTTTTCATTAACCATGGCAGTTTTCACAACCGCCTCAGATCAAAGGTCATGGTTAATCAGTGACTTTAACCGAGGCGGTTGTCTGACCGCCACAGTTAATCAATTAACAAATTAAAAAAAGAAAACCCGCAGACGAGCCCACCGAGCCCATCCAAGGGCCGCCGCCGCCGCCGCCGCTCGCCGCACCAGATCCAGCCTCCCGGCCATCGGATCCGGCCACCACGCCACCGGATCTGGCCTCCCGGCCACCGGATCCAGCCGCTGGGATTCACACAGACAGAGGGAGGGAGAGGAGAGGGGCGCGTGCCCTGGCCACCGCGGGAGGGGCCGCTGTCGGAGGGCAGAGCCCGCGCCCGCCACCGGGGGGCCGCGCCCCGTGCCACTGGCCGGGGCCACACCGCGCCGCAACTTCGCCGACAGGGCCGCGCACCACGCGGCCGCACCGCGTTGAGCCCCCGCCGACCGCGTCGCCGGTGCCTTGCCGCCGGGGGTGCCACGCCCCGAGCCGCCACTGGGGGGCCGTGCCCCGAGCCCGTGCCGGAGTGCCGCGACCGTGCTACCGTTCCGCCTAGGTGCAGAGGAGAGGGAGGGAAGGGAGGGGGCACCACGGGAGTGGGAAGGGTGCACCGGGGGAGGGCAGGGGCGCCGCTGCGGCTAAGTGTGGGGTGCGACTGAGAGGGAAGGGAGGAAAAGATTTAGGGTTTCTGATCCGATATATATATATTTTACATGCTAGTGGGATGGAACGGGCCTAGCGGGCTGGGCCCAATTTAGGAGGCGGTTCTTATAAAATAACCCCCTCGGTTAATTATTTATTATGGCAGTTGCGTTATAATGACCGCCTCGGTTAATAAGCATTAACCGATGCGGTTATATTACATTGTCCGCCACGGTTAATAGATTTTAGGAGGCAGTTTTTTTAACCACCTTGGTTAATAAAAAATAACCGCCTAGGTTAATGCTAGCATTAACCGGGCAGTTTTCCTTTCTAACTGCCTCAGAAAATAAATTGGAAGTGCCTCGCAAAAGATTTTTGTAGTAGTGGACAACTCTAGTGCATCAACAAGTAAAAATTGCAAAAGATGTCACAACATAGATATAAATGCATGTGCAACTAACCTTATTGAATTAGAAAAGAAGGACAAGGAGATTCATAGGTTGAACATGATCTTGAGAAATGGTTGCAAAAAGACCAACAACAAGACTCACACTTAAGTCCACAAGGCATCCATACATCAAGGAAGGAGTTGGCTTTAACAAGTATGATGGTAAAGCCAATGGAAGAAACATGATTAATGGAGTGCCTTGTGTGAAGTTCAACATGGGAGTTCCACTCTTTGAGCTCATGAACAAAGTAAACGATGTCCTAAGCCCATCCACTCCACTTGCAAATGACAAGACCAACAAGAAGAAGCAAGTGGAACAACCCAAGCAACAAGTGCCTATCTCACGTAGCTATGCTAGTGATTATATGTGTTGTTGGGGAAAAGATAGCAAGATTGTTGTGAAGTATGTTGGTGCACTCAAGAAGAGAGAAATCATGAGGAGTGTTTGGGTGCCCAAAGCTTATGTGACTAACCCCATAGGACCCAAATCTATTTGGGTACCTAAAACAAAAACTTGATTTATTTTTATAGAAATATGCCTCCAGTGGAACAAGTTGGGTGTTGGATAGCGGATGCATCAATCATATGACCGAGGCAAAGGATATGTTCACTTCATTTCAAGCAAATCATGATTCATGCGAAAACATTGTATTTGGTGACAATGGTAAAGGAGAAGTGCTCGGCTTGGGTAAAATTGCTATCTCAACCGAAAATTCCATTTCTAATGTTTTACTTGTGCATTCGTTAAGTTACAATTTGTTATCCATTTCTCAACTTTGTGAAATGGGTTACGATTGTCTCTTTATGGATAAGGGTGTGACTGTCCATAGAAGAAGGGATTCCTCTATTGCATTTACGGGTCGCTTGAAGGGTAAACTTTATCTAGTTGATTTCACAACTAATAAAGTTGAGCCCAAGACTTGTTTAATGGAAAAATCTAGCATGGGTTGGATTTGGCATCGCCGACTAGCACATGTTGAGATGAGGAACTTGGACCACCTTCAAAGAGGCGAGCACATCATTGGACTAACAAATGTTTTGTTTGAGAAAGATAGAATTTGCAGTGCATGCCAAGCCGGAAAGCAAGTAGGAGCAAAGCATCCGATCAAGAATGTTGTATCAACCACAAGACCATTGGAGCTACTTCACATGGACCTATTTGGACCTGTCGCTTACCAAACAATTGGCGGTAACAAATATGGATTAGTAATTGTTGATGACTATTCTCGTTTCACTTGGGTGTTCTTTATAGTAGATAAGGGTGAAACACAAGGCATCTTCAAAAAGTTTGTAAGAAGAGCACAAAATGAGTTTGAAGTGAAGATCAAGAGAATTAGAAGCGACAATAGAACAGAGTTTAGGAACACCAACATTGAAGCCTACCTTGATGAAGAAGGCATCAAGCATGAGTTTTCGGTTCACTCCACAACAAAATGGTGTTGTGAAGAGGAAGAATCGAACTCTCATTGAAGCCGCAAGATTAATGTTGGATGAGTACAAGACTCCACATGATTTTTGGGCAGAGGTGGTTAACACCGCTTGTCATGCTATCAATCGCCTATATCTTCACAAGCTTAGGAACAAGAGTCCATATGAGCTTGTAACCGGTAACAAACCTAAGGTGCACTACTTTAGTGTTTTTGGTTGCAAGTGTTTCATACTTAACAAGAAAACCAAAAGCTCAAAGTTTGCACCAAAGGTACACGAAGGCTTTCTACTTGGTTATGGTACCAACGAACATGGCTATCGTGTGTTCAATAATGTCACTGGCAATATTGAACTAACGGTCAATGTGTCCTTTGATGAATCCGACGGCTCTCAAAAGGAGCAAGTCAATGATGAGCTTGTAGGTAAAGATGTGCCTCCAAGTCAAGCAATTAAGAAGCTTGCCATTAGTGATGTAAGGCCCAAGGAGACACAAGATGAAGAAGAAGATTCAATTGTGTATTCCCCTCATGACTCAACCATCCATCATGTGCAGAAAATGCATGTGGTGAAGCTTCCGAATCAACCACTCCAAGTGATGGGAGTACACATCAACCTCAAGATCAAAATCAAGGAAATGATCAAGCTCAAGACCAAGAACCAGTAGTAGCTCAACAAGATGATCAGGAAACAAGAGAAGACAATCCTACAAATGATCAAGATCAAGATGATGGTCCAATCCAAAGAAGATCACTAGTGCCACATCCAAGAGTGCATCATAGCACTCAACGGGATCACCCCGTTGATAACATATTGGGAAGCATTCAAAGGGGAGTTGTCACTCGCTCTCATTTAGCTTCTTTTCATGAACATTACTCGTTTGTTCCTCTTTTGAACCTATGGCATTGAAGGAAGCACTTGAGGATATGGATTGGGTGATGGCCATGCAAGAAGAGCTAAACAACTTCAAATGGAATAAAGTCTAGTCCTTGGTGGAAAGACCCAAGCAAAATGTGATAGGAACCAAGTGGGCCTTCCGCAACAAACAAGATGAGTTTGGTGCCATGACAAGAAACAAGGCACGGTTGGTAGCTCAAGGATTCACCCAAATCGAACGTTTGGATTTCGGTGAAACTTATGCACCCGTAGCTAGGCTTTAGTCAATTCATATATTACTTGCCTTTGCTACTCACCATGATTTCAAGCTATATTAAATGGATGTGAAAAGTGCATTCCTCAATGGCCCCCTATCCAAAGTGGTGTATGTTGAGCAACCACCGGGCTTTGAAGACCCCAAATTTCCCAATCACATCTACAAACTCGATAAGGCACTCTATGGGCTCAAGCAAGCCCCTAGAGCTTGGTATGATTGTCTTAAGGACTTCCTACTCAAACAAGGGTTTGAGATAGGAAAGGCCGATCCTACTCTCTTTACTCACAAAGTTAAGAATGATATATTTGTGTGACAAATATATGTCGATGACATAATATTCAGGTAATATTAATGTTGCATTTTGCAAGAAATTTAGTAGGATTATGACAAAAAGGTTTGAAATGTCTATGATGGGCGAGTTGAAGTATTTTCTTAGATTTCAAATCAAGCAACTCAAGGATGGCATGTTCATTAGCCAAACCAAGTACACCAAAGACATGTTGAA
Organism: Eremochloa ophiuroides; assembly: GCA_038502445.1. Taxonomy (NCBI): domain Eukaryota; kingdom Viridiplantae; phylum Streptophyta; class Magnoliopsida; order Poales; family Poaceae; genus Eremochloa; species Eremochloa ophiuroides. The sequence continues at coordinate 45,268,599 of JAHLJS010000002.1, forward strand.
GAAGTTTGCCATGGACAAGGCCAAGCCCATCAAGACTCCAATGCCAACAACCATCCACAATGATCTTCTAAAGGATGGTAAGGCCATCGATCAAAAGGTATATCACTTCATGATTGGATCCCTACTCTACCTTTGTGCATCTAGGCCCGACTTAATGCTTAGTGTAGGAATGTGTACAAGATATCAATCTAATCCGAAAGAATGTCATTTGATGGCGGTTAAAAGAATCTTTAGATACTTAGTTCTCACTCCTAATTTTGGTTTGTGGTATCCCAAGGGCTCCACATTCGATTTGATTGGTGTTGACACTTCGTAGCGCAATCACCAGAGACAAGGTGTTAGGCTATCTCTGATAACGGCGCTAGGATTGAGCATTTCACCCGGGAGTATTCCAAGGTATCATTATTTATTTTATCCCAAGGGAAAGCGGAGCTAGGAATGTTAATAAAAGAGAGATCCTTAAGTCTATTGCAAATTAGCAACAACTAGTTATAGGGGGTAAATCGATATAGAGGAAAGATAATGACACAGAGACAAGACAAGGGTTAGGATAACTAAGGATAACTAGTATAGTATAGCTAGGTGGGAGGACAATGAGTGAGTATAGGACTCCTATGTTTCTTACTTTACTCCAGGGAACTTAACAAATAGAAGAAATACCTAGACTGCTACCTTACTTCTTGAGTGCCAGGGATAGTCTGAGACAGTAGAGGACAAAGCCTCTACCAAAAGCGGCTATACTCTTACAGGGAGCCTACCTTTTAAGAACTTGCTTAAAACACGTTGTGGGATGCAAAGACTAGACATGGCTATCACCACCTGCTAGTACCCACAAACAATCCGTGCAGCAAGGGTAATCAAAGGTAAGATTTAGTCTAAGCACCACGCTTACACTAATTATCAATACTCTAGTTGTGTACAAGGCAACTAAAGCACCCTATGACAGGCGATGAACAGCACACAATAGCTGGTTACAGGGTCACAATCTAGTATAAGACAACTATCTTGCTAAGACAAGACACAACAATACTATAATAAATATAGAATTGCACAGAGTAAAGACTTAGTAAAGTAAAGCAAGAATATTATATTGATATAAAGAAAGTCTTACAGAAGGAAAGATACAAGAGCTATACCAGACTCTTTAGAAGATGACTCTGGAGACCCCGAGCTTAGCTCAACTCAACTCTAACTCCCATACTAGACTAAAACTACTACTAAGGAGTGGAACTAGACTCTTCCTTACTTCTTGTGTCTCTTGTGTGTCTTGTAAAGGGTGGTGGCTCCCTCTATTTATAGGGGGAAGTGGAGAGGTGCCATGTCAGCGATCTGTGTGCCTTTCCACCTTGGCCCTTGGATGAACCGACTTTGAAACCACCTCAGATGGACGGTAGTGACAAAACCAGCACGTGGGAGGGATGCACAAGTCAGTGGGGGGTGAACCAACCTGGCTAGGCACCAGGGGGCGTTGGTCGGCACCCCTATGACAGGTGGGCCCAGCCAGGGGCTTCTAGAAGGTGTACCCATCTATCACAGGAGTTGGCTCCATCTTTTACCAAGTGTTTGTCATGTTCCTTGCTTCCTTGTGGGCCTATGGATCCATGTGACATGATCTTTTACCGTTGAATGGAAACACAAGTTGATCTGAGGGTTGAAATGGAATCCAGGGACCTTGACACAGATCATACTCAAAGCTGAAGCCAAGGTGGGCCCATAGTGGGGTCGGCCGACCCCCTATGTGGGTCCCCCTGAGCTCTATTCTATGTTGCCTGCGATTACAAGCTGAGAGTACAAGTAGAACTGGTTATTGATAAAATATGTTCATGTTATTCTTATTCTTCCTTGAAACCGAGGTGTGTTGATGGTCTTTTGAGTGTGGATTCTTATGGTATATCCATCATCAACAAGATCCCCCAAGCTTAACCTTTGCTCGTCCCGAAATAATTAAACTTAGCCTCGGTGGATCAGGAGTTGCTACAATGTTCATATTTCAATAGTACCATGTATACAACAAAATATTTCTCTTTTGAATGGAAAAATGGCTATAGAAACTCACCCATATTACCTTATTCCTTTATGGGGCTAATGGCTTTTCCTTTGCCTTAGGTTGTTGAGAGACAGAACAGTTTTACTTTAGCACTAATTTTCTCATTCTTTGCAAGTTTCATACTGGAGGTTTTAGCAATGTTTTTCAAAAGAAAACTTAATGTTCCTCATATGGTTCTCTCATGTTGCTCAAATGGTGTATGATTCCTTACCAAGGCACAAAGTAAATGTTGCCTTCTCTTTGTCATCCTACTTATAAAATGGCTTATGTGGAGCTTAAGGTAGGAATGAAAGAATATAGCATATTTACTTTGCATGTGTTGTAGAGTCAAAGCTTGGATCCAAAGAGGGAAGTGTCATGCCCTTAGAGCAAGATGTGCAAGTGTGTGAAAAATATTGGACTATAATGCTCCTCTATTTGGAAATGTATCTCTCTCTAATAAATTTTTGAGACATGGCTATCATTTTTCTTCTCTTTTATTCAGGAGCTTAGGCTTGCGCATATTTTCTTTTCTTTTCTATGGACTTCCTTGTGTCCATCTTTCTTTCTTTTTCTTTTATCTTTCATAGCCCTTTTGTCTCTTCTACCATATCAACTAAGAGAGATATTCTATGACTTTAACACATGGAGCATTTATTTGGTGGAAATGAAAGGCATGTTGTTGCGTACTTCTAGTGTAGAAGTAGCATAAATATGTGGTGTGTGTTGACACTTCGTAGCGTAATCACCAAAGACAGGGTGTTAGACTATCTCTGATAACAGTGCCAGAAGTGCCTGAAGGGTATTTCTTATGTCTATTGGATAATTCTGCAAGCGCACAGAATATACCGCTGTAGCACTTCACCCGGGAGTATTCCAAGGTATCGTTATTTATTTTATCCCAAGGGAAAGCAGTTGCTAGGAATGTTAATAAAAGAGAGAGAGAGAGATTCTTAAGTCTATTGCAACTTAGTACCAACTAGTGATAGGGGGGTAAATCGATATATAGAGGAAAGGGGAATGACACAGAGATAAGACAAGGTTTAGGATAACTAGTAGAGTATAGCTAGGTAGGAGGACAATGAGTGAGTATAAGACTCATATGACTCTTACTTTACTCTTGTGCACTTAACCTTAACGGATAGATGAATTACCTAGATTGCTACCTTACTTATTGTGTGAAGGGGATAGTTCGAGACAATAGAGGATATAACCTCTAGCCGAAGCGGCTATGCTCTTATGGGAGCCTACCTCTTAAGAACTTGCCTAAAACACGTGGAGGGATACTAAGACTAGACAGGGCTGTCACCACCTGCTAGCACCCACTAACAATCCGTGCGACAAGCGGCAATCAAAGGCAAGACTTAGCCTAAGCACCACGCTTACACTAACTCTCACTACTCTAGCTATGTACAAAGCAGCTAGAGCACCCTATGACAGGCGATGAACAGCACACAACAGCTGTTTACAGGATCACAATCCAGTATAAGTCAGCTATAATACTAAGATAAGACACAATAATACTATAATGAATAGTAAAGCACTAAGTAAAGACTTAGTAAAGTAAAGCAAAGATAATATATTGATAAAAGTAAAGTCTTATAGAAGGAAAGGTACAAGAGCTATACTAGACTCTCCAGCAGACGACTCTGGAGACCCCGAGCATAGCTCGACTCGACTCTAACTCCCACACTAGAGTAATACTATTACTAAGGAGTGGAACTTCACTCTAGCTTGCTTCTCTTGTCTCTTGTGTGTCTTGAAGAGGGTGATGGCAGCCTCTATTTATAGGGGAGAGTGGAGGGGCACCACGTCAGCGATCCGTGTGCTCCTTGCCTCTCCAACCTTGGATGAACTGCCTCAAGATGGATGGCAGTGGTGAATCCAGCACGTGGGAAGCATGCAGGAGGTCGGTGAAGTAAGGCCATGGCCTGGCCCCACCAGGGAGGTCCCTATGACAAGGGTGGGCCCACCAGGGGTTGTCCCCACCAGTCATAGAGCATCTTCTTGTGCTGGTTCTGTCTTGATCATGTCGGTTCAAGCCTTGATCCATGTGTTTTGATCTTCCACAATTGATTGGAAACACCACTTTGATCTGAAGGTGGAATTGAGTTGGATAGAGAGTCACACGGATTGTGCCATATCAGCAGAGCACTGGTGAGCCCCACATGTGGGTTGGTCGACCTACATGTGGGCCCTCCAGGTGCTCCACTCTCTTCTACGTGATGTTGTGCATCATATCTTGGAGTTTCATGGCCTGTTTGGTCTTCTTCTGCATTCACATGCTAAGAGTACAAGTGGAACTAGTTATTGATAAAATATGTTCATGATATGCTTATTCTTCCTTTAATCCGAGGTATGTTGACGGTGTTAAAGTGTGGATTTTAAGGGCTTATCCATCGTCAACAAGATCCCCCAAGCTTAACCTTTGCTCATCCCGAGCAAATAATTAAACTTAGCCTCGGTGGATTAGGAGTTGCTACAATGTTCATATTTCAATAATACCATGTGTACAACAAAATACTTCTCTTTTGAATGGAAAAATTGGCTATAAAAACTCAACCATTTTACCTTAGTCCTTTATGGGGCTAATGGCTTTTCCTTTGGGCACTAATTTTCTCATTCTTTGCAAGTTTCATACTGGAGGTTTTAGCAATGTTTTGCAAAGAAAACTTAATGTTCCTCATATGGTTCTCTCGTGTCACTCAAATGGTGTATGATTCCTTACCAAGGCACAAAGTAAACATTGCCTTCTTACCACAAAGTAGACATATGGGAATTTTTTTAAATGGAAAGCAATAAATTAATGTAGTATGCTAGGATAGAGTACTTACCTTGGTGGGGGAGAGGATCTCCCCCAAGCTTGGATTTTGCTCATTGTAGTGGCGGATAGTATTGGAACCATCCTGCCCAACGCCGTGCTTCTTCATCTTGTATGGCTTGCAATAATTGGGCATTTTGTTATGCCACACTTAGAGGTGCGTCTTGCTCAATCTGCATTGCAGTCCATGTCATCGATGATTTGATCTACTTCTGTCCTTTGATTCCGGCGTCCCCTCGCCCGTTTGGACGGACGGGGAGTACGCACTCTTGGAATGGGCTGTGGAGGCCTTTCCATGGACCCTGAAATGTCCATGGAACTTGCCTCATCACCTTCTTCTTCATCTCCCCCTGCAGCTCGTGAAGTGCCGCCTTGCTCAAATTGAGCGGCTTGTGACATGCTTCTAGTCACCCTGCCTGTCCCTGCAACATTTTGGTTTCTTGCCTCTCGGTCCCAGTTTATGGTTAGTGTGTGCAGTGCATACAACCGACGTCTCTCACATGGGAGAGAAACTTTGGCTGTATGGCCTAGATAAATCATTTTAAGATCACCATTTAGACCTCTCTTTAGGACTTGAGCAGTTAAGAAGAAATCTTTAGGTATAATATCACGAGGGGAAGCAATATATTCAAAGTAATGGTTTTCATTTAAGAGATCCATTGTGTCAGCAATGCGAGTTATGAAAGAAGTAAAGTATATAGGCTCTCTTCTTTGGAACACATTATACCAAGAGTTGACTAAGAGTTTAGCCGATGAAACTTTTATTTTCTTAGTCATGGCATAAAGCAGTCTTAGCTCATCATTATAAAGGACTTGCACATTGGATCCAGGAAAAAGAGTTATGGCCATCCAATGGCGGAGAAAGCGCAAAGTGGGATTATGAATTTCATCAGTTTTAGGATCAGAACAATCATTGGACCCAGTTATGGCTTTCCAGAAAGCAGCTTTATCAAATTTTCTTATGGCGCTAATTAAATTTAGTTGACATGTGCTATCAAATCTAAGTGCCACACAAAGAACTCCCCAAGTCAAATTATTAAACATGAGAAAGTAAACATTATCATCTGTGACTTGTAAAGAGCATAAGAATTCCATGATGAGCTTTTTAATCCCAAGTTCAGGCACTTCCCAAAAGCTTCCCCACCCAATTTTATGAAACACAGTATTAAATTCTGTGGTCATACCTGTGCTGTCCAAAAGGACAGGGTCGATGATGCCGGTATGTTCAAACCCGCAGTGTCGGATGGAGAGGTACCATTAGTACTCTTGTTGATTCAATGTGAGGCCGCTCTTCGGATCAAATGTTCTCCCTGGAGGCATTCTAGCACTTCATGGCCTTCTCTTGGTGAAGCTTCTCTTCCTTCTTCTTCGTCATGGCGGGATCGTCAGGAGGAAATCCTTACAGCACCCTTGGCCTTCTTGAACGCAGAGGAGAACTTCTTCATCTTCCTGCAGTAATGAGACAACACAAGAACACACTAGGACAACAAAGATTAGCGTTAGCTTTAGCGTTAGTTGTCCCAATGTTAGTAGTCCTTGTGGGGTACAAAACCGTGTTCTTGAGAGAAAAGACAAGCTTCTACTACTATAATATTTTTGGGTTTTTGTTTTGAGTGGCTACTACAACTAAACTTGAGAAAAGAACTTGCTCAACTAAAGAGGAGAAGAGAGATTGTGTGCTCGAGATGATTCAGCTAGAATAGATGTGGAATTGAGAATGCAAGGGCATTTATAGGAGGAGAAGGGCTGGTGACGAGGCCACTAGGGCCAGGTCGGCCGACCCCACTATGACAGGATCAGAGCTGCTTTCACCTTTGGATAGGGAATCATGGGTCAGCCGACCCATGTTTGGTCCCTCCAGCAGCTTTAAATAGTGTGTTTCACTTTGTTCAGCAAACTAAAGACTAGTGGTGGACCAAAAGTGGTAAACTTTTCAGAGATTCCCTTGTCTAGTGTTTGGTGAAAGTGAAAGGTGTATGACAAAAGTGGAGACATGCTTTAAAGTGATTCCCATGGACCATGGGAACACTAATGCATGCCAAAGTGTCCACTTTTCAGAATTTGGATGGTAGTAAGTGTTGGATTCTCCTTGGAGCAAGTGAAAGTGATCATGACCAAATGTGGTCGACCAAATTCAAAAGGAGATGGTGTTCAAATTTCAGGATATTAATCAGGACACCAGGCCAACACCACTAGAGGTGGGTGGGCCCCATGGTGGTGACCACCTCAGGTGTGAGCACTACGATTCTACTCAAGTTTTATCTGTCCAGGCAATTTATTTTGTCGAAATAAATTATGCAAAAATTTAAATATGAAGATGCAATGCAAAAATGCAAGAATTAAATATGAGATAAATATTGATTTATCTTACCAGCAAGGGCTCCATGTTTTAAGTCCATAGAGCAGGACTTCTCCTCTTTGGGTTCATTCTTCAGGTGCTTCGATTGGTCCTGGAGATGGGGGCCGTGATAATTGCACCTCTTTATTTCGCCATTCCTTCTTAGTTGATGCTTGTGACTCAGTGGAGTCAACCTTATTCACTGCCTCAGCTTTACTTACCAGTTCGGTCTTTTTGGCCTTTGGCAATTGATTCTTCCGGCGGGGTGCATATTGAGGCTTGTTTTTCCACAGGCTCTTTCTTGCCTGCTGCATAGATTTATAGCCATTGAAAGGACATTTAATTCTCTTACCTGGGAGTTGGAAGTGGATTTGGCCGGATCCCACGTAGATGATGGCGTTAAGGATGTTGAGGAATGGCCTTCCTAGGATGACGGTGACTTCATCATCCGCTCCCATGTCAAGGATAATGAAATCCGCAGGGATGTACTCGTCTTGAACCTTAACAAGGATGTCCCTTGCCAATCCCTCTGGGAACCGGATAGATTGATCGGCCATTTGCAATTTGACAAAAGTGCAGTAAGGGGTCCCCCTTGCAAGTTTTTATACATTACCTTGGATATGATGTTCACCCCTGATCCAAGGTTGCAGAAGGCGTTGTTGAAGATGTGTGGCCCGATCTCACAAGTGATGGTTGGATGGCTGGGGTCACTCTTCTTGGCCATGAATGGTGGGTCAAGAAGGCAACCCAGATTTGACTTGAGCAAAGGCTTACCAAACCTCGTAGAAATTATTCGGACACCTTCAATTGGACAGCTGCTGCTATTTGAGCTAATTGTGTTTCTAGCATTTTATTAAAGCTTAATTGATTTTTCATAGCAGTGGCAAAGCTATCCAGTTTTTCACTAAGATTTTCAAGAATCTTATCATTAGCCATTATTTTCTTGTTTATACTATCATTGATTTTAGATTGGCCTAAAACAAGATCTTTCAAAGAAGGTTGGTTACCAAAAGAATTATTGAAATTATTGTTGTAACCATTACCTTGATTACCTTGGTAGAAGGGGCGCGAGTTCCATCCTCCTTGTTGCTGGGGTCGATACCCATTGTTGTTGTTATTGTTGATGAAGCTCACTTTCTCCTTCGTCTCGGGACAGTTATTGCCCGAGTGATCTTCTCCACCACATACCTCGCACCATGGATCAGCTTCAATTGCTCGTGCGGTGGCATTGGTTCGAATGGCCTCTTGTTCTCTTTTGGAACCTTCTTTAATTTTCTTCATCAAGAGGTCCATTTTGGCTGAGAGCATGTCCACCTCATGAACAATGTGCATACCCCTTTTCTTGGGCCAGAGGCGTTCCTCATTCCATCCTTGGTTGATAACCATCTTTTCAATGAGGTCCTTAGCATCCTTGACATTGTGTTGCAGGAATGCTCCTTGTTGACGGTGCTAACACCCTATTTTACTGTCAACATTTCACCCAAATTCAAGGTAAAACCACATGAAATGCAAAGGACTCACCTTGAAACTTACCTAGTTCCACATGTCCTTGGAGAAATCTTGTGTATGCAGGAAAAATGGTGAAATCAGGCAAAAACGAAGCATACCAAGACACCTCAGCACCTCAGCTGTCACATGGGAGCCAGAGAGGGGGCCCCCGCCCCCTACATAGGGCGCCTGCCCCCTACATAGGGCGCCTGCCCTATGAATGGCACCAAATTGGCGTGCCATCACGGATCCATGTGCCATCCTTCCAAATAGCCCATGGCACGTTGAAACAACATCAATGGCTCAGAGACAAGAGAAGAGGATCCGGTGGCCCTATCAACAGGGCGCCCGCCCTGTCCAAAGTGAGTGTCACATCTACAATCCGAGGGAAGGTGTCCAAGAGTCATCCAGGCCATCAAATGAAGTTGGTTTTCATCCAACGGTGATCAAGTGATGTGCCATGGATCGACGGACCCACATGTCATCCACTTGGGGTTGCAAACCGCCAATCTTGAGCTCCAACCGACCTTGCAACCGCCCTTGAGGGCGAATGAGGGTTGTAGGATGCAATGCGGTGGATCCAAGGGAGCGCCCGCCCCCCTAGGAGGGTGCCCGCCCTGCCACTTCGTGCCACCGACCTCCAGGACCCCTACAAGTACCCCTGGAGCACTCCTACACTATAAATAGGACTTGAATCCTCACTTGTAAACGGAAACCACTAGAAACACCACTAGCAAAGCACTAGTGATTCAGCTCATAGTCAGTAGTAGCTCGTCTCTCTCTAGTGAAGCTCTGCTCTTAGGAATAGTGCTAGCTAGAGAAGAGTAGAGTGGTAGAGAGAAGTCGAGAGAAGGAGGAAGTCTATGGAGGAGCCGGGACTGTCGGCGACCTCCTCTGCGGTGTTCTTCACTCTTATCGGTAATAAAGATCCCCTTTTTTATTTATTTATTGTTATACTTTAAGTAGCTATATACTTGCTCATTGCTTGGTTAGAGTGCTCTAATTCTTGAGCTCGAGTTAGAGTAGTAAGTTTTATAGATTAAGCGCGGTGAGCTTACCCTTGAGTGTGGCTAGGCCCACGGATAGTAGTGGTAGGTTCTAGGTGATGACAGCCCTAGAATCCTCTGGATTCCACCATGTTCGGTCTGGTTTTATCAGCGTAGGACTTTTGGGACGTACGGTGCCTAATCAGTCAAACCCCGGCGAGTTTAGGACTTTGCGTGTCCCGGGTATTGCAGTCTCTTTGGTATAACAATCATTTAATCTTTTACTGAGATAGAGTTCTTCCCTAAAACTCTAGAGCTACCTCAATTTATCCTAGTGTGTTTCCACCTTAGTTATACTTCATTGATTTATCCTTACTAAGGTTATTATCCCATTTATCCATATCTAGATCTTTGACTATCAGATCCTTGGAATCACAAACCCCACCTTCCTTTGGGAAAATATAAATTCGACACCTGGTACTCCCAGGTAAAGTGCAACACGATAGTTTTGTGCGCTTACAAAATCCCATCACCTATCCTATAGAGCTACCCATAGCATTTTTAGCACAGTTGCTAGAAATAACTTTATTCCTAGTAGCAACGTTAGAAGTGTCAACAATCACATACTTTGAGCATAGGGATTGACAACCCCGTTGATTGTGTTGAGAAGTATTGTTACCATTGTTAGAGGATAGATTTGGCTACATTCTTTTGATAGCATTAGTATCTGTTAACAAGCATTTTTGGCGCCGTTGCCGAGGAAGGCAACTATTGAATTCCTTTGATTTGAGTCAAGTCTAGATTGTTATCCTTGGAATCACGAATATGGCCGAAATAGACCATCCATAAATTATCTGCACCTTCTGCTGCTAATATAGCAATAGGCCCTGGTGTCATCAAGGCTAACACTTAGTTCGAGTTAAAGCCCGCATTGATCACAATGGTTCAAGCTAGCCCATTTTGTGGCAAAGCTCATGAGGATGCTAATGCACACCTCCAACACCTCTTGGAGATATACAGCACCTTTACCATTAAAGGAGTAACCCAGACGCAATTCATTAAAGGAGTAACCTATACGAACCGAAATGATGTGGACACATGGGAAAAGTGTTCCAACTCTTTCGTAGTGAAAATTTTTCCTCTAGGCAAGACCAATGCTCTTCGTAATAAGAACTCCAGTTTCCAACAACAAACCGACGAATCGATTCCCAAGACTTGGGAACGAATGCAAGAGTATGTCACTGCCTGTCCACACCATGGTATGGAGGATTGGCTTTTGATCCAAAACTTCTACCATGGATTAACCCCTCTTGATAGAAGCCATCTAGATGCTGCCGCCGGTGGAGCATTCTTTTCTCTTAAAGTTAAAGATGCAAAGGCTTTGATTGAGAAGATGGTGTCCAATCAAGGATGGAACGAGGAATGTCTACAACCACGCAAGCGAGTTATGCATTCTTTTAAGGAAACTGACATGATTGCAGCTAAAGTGGACCTACTGGCCAAAATGCTAGAAAATTGCGAGAAGATGCGTACACCTGAGACTGTGCAAGCCATGGAGACTCACATGACGTGTGAAGTCTGTGGAGAAGTTGGCCATTCTGGACTCTATTGTACTGAGACACATGAAGACCTCAACTTCATCAACAATGAAAACAATTTTTGTTCTTCAAACCAAGGATGGACTCAGCGCTCCAATTCTCAAAATAACACTTTCAATTCTTAGCAACGTCCAAACAACCAAGGCAATAACTACCCTTCTCTTAAAGATCTTGTCTATGGTCAAGGTAGAATGACTAATAGTACAAACAAGAAGCTGCATGCTAACGATAGGATGATAGATAGCATAAATGCTAAATTGGATGATTTCTCTTCTGTAATTAAAAATCAACTTAGTTTCAATAAGATGCTTAAAACCCAATTAGCACAACTAGCAGCTGCAATTCCATCTCTTGAAAAAGATAGAATACCAAGAAAGCCTGAAACAACCATGGAATCTGCTAATCTTGTTACTGTTAGTTATAATGGCTATGAACTAGATGGATGGAATTTTCCTAACTAAAAATGGAGATAAAGTTCTATAATGCTATATGTGATCTAGGATTTAGCATTAACATCATGTCTAAATAACATTATGAAAAGCTGTTCTACACTGAGCTAGTACCAACTTCTACATACGTGCAATTAGCTGATCAAACAACTTGCTACATAGAAGGAGTACTTTGTGATGTTCTGGTAAAAGTTAGAAATAACTTTGTGCCTGCCGATTTCATGATTTTAGACATGAGTAATAGGGACAACTTACCCCTCATTCTTGGCCGACCTTTCTTGAATACTCACTACAAGAAATGCTTGATTTTGTGACATAAAATCCATTTATGACGCGGGTTTTTTGACATTAATTATCATACAGTTTATGTCATAATACGTTGGTTATGACATGATTTTATGTCATAAAACATGAATTATGTCATAAAATATACGCAATCTTCTTTTGACATTGCACTTTTGTCATAATATACATAACCGATGTCATAATTGACATAACTAATGTCATAATTCACATAACTATGTCATAATTAATGTCAAAAAACCCGCGTCATAAATGGATTTTATGTCAAAAAATCAAGCATTTCTTGTAGTGACTATGAATGCATGCATATTTGTTGCTAGTGGTAGCATGGATTTCTATATAAATGGGAAGAAAGAAAGATTTATTTTCTCTTGTGCACCGCACCATGCAACTAACATGCAGAAAAATAAGAGTCGATCCATGAGGAGGAGAAAACCAAGACTCTAGAGAAACAAGAAAGACAGAGATGCGGTTAAGAAGGAACCATCATCTATAGCCTCTACACCAGACCCCGCTATCGTCAAAGAAGGACAAGATGAGAAGAAGATATCGGTCAAGGAAGAACCTCCTTCCGAGGATGGACAGCTATGGGAGTATGTATTCTATCTCTCTTTAATTACTGCATTGGCATATTTCCCTTCTTCGTGCGTTAAATCAATTAATTGTTAGAAGCATGTTTAAATTTATGTTTTGCATTTAAGACCATAATAAAAGAGAGATTAAAAAATATATAAAATAATAATAATAAAATAAAATAAAATAAATTTGGTTCATCATAGTAGCAATAAAAAGCAAAGCCTAGTGATCATAATAAGTTGCAAATGAGGAAATAACCCGACCAAGAGGAGAATCCGATCATGGAGAAGAAGCTAGCTTGGGGGAGCCGTCATCCTCGCCAAGGTATGGTTTCTAACCCCAGCTCTTTTTTCTTAATTATTCTGATTATAATATGAAAAGCAATTCTAAATTCTTGCATAACAATGAAAATAAAGATAAGATGAGAAAAAGAATATGATATGTCTTTGTTGGAAATGATAAACAATTGCTATTTAATGATTTGCAAGATCTTGTTATACAATCCTTACTATGAAAAGTTTTGAGTGTGATATCTGAAATTTATCTTAAATCAAACACTATTGTGGGTTGCACATGCTAATAACTTAAGTTATGCTCTTGCAAGATTGAAATCGGTATAAGTAAAACTTTTACCTGACCTAAGGAATGAGTGAGAACCAACTAGAGATTTTGATTTATAAAATTTAAATTCTTGCTCATAGTTCCTTTATGGAATTAAATACCTACCATCAAGCCATACATCCACAAACAACTAAAGCCACCAAAAGAAAGAGCTCTTGTCTGTTTTGAGCCTGCTTAGACCTTATTTGATCTAGGTAGAGAAACTAGTCATATTCTTTGATCAAGATCACGTACACGCCACCAAAAGAAAGAGCTCTTGTCTGTTTTGAGCCTGCTTAGACCTTATTTGATCTAGGTAGAGAAACTAGTCATATTCTTTGATCAAGGTCACGTACACATTCCGCCTTATGTATTACTTCTACACTGGAAGTATACATCTATGCTCTACCCCACCAATTGAGACAACCAACCACAATCAACTTTTGTCCTTTTGATAGATGGGGAGTATAGGTTACTGAAAAAAAGAGAGAGCAAGTGTTCAAGGAAAACAAAAGAGGACAATTCTCCCATGTGCAGGTGCCCATATATCTATGTGTAACACCACAAATTTTGGTAATTTTGAAATAGAGCTAAATTGATTTGATTTTGTATTTTTGTATTCATGGAAATATAGGGAAATTAATAAAATTATTAAGTTAAAATTCAACTAAAGTTTAGCAACATGTTTGTGCACTCATGCCCTTGCATATGATTTATTTTGGTTGAGTGATCTTTGCCAAAACTAAAAACGATCCAAAATTATTTGTAAATGAATTTATGATGTGAGTGAATAAAGTTTTAAAATGCGTTTAGTACAACGATCTTCTCTGCGACATGTCTCTGTCCATTTCTCTAATAAATCCCTTGGTTCGCAATTTCGGATTCTGTATTTAGAGTATATCAGAACATTTTCTTCAGCTCTAAATCACTCTTTCATACTCATCGTTCATCAACGTATCTCTAAATACTTTCCGGAAATTTTTCCGGCTTTTTCTGGGCCTTTCTCCTATTTATCTGTGAGCAAAATCTAATTTTTAGATGCTCCAAAATATCTTTTCATCATCTCTAAATCCTTTATTTGGGTTCATCATGTCTCAAAATGTCTCTGGAAATTTTCCTATAATTTTTGGGGCCTTCGGAACATTTTGTCGGCGCCTAAATATCAATTCTGGACTTTTCTGGAATTATTTAATTCGGAATATTTAATAATTCTAAAAATAATAAAATATCTCGTTTTTCCACCGACCTCAAACCCTACAACTATATATATGGTCACAAAGCCCTCGACGCGCTGATTCCGAAAGTACAGCCCGTTTTTGCAGCCGCCACTCGTAGCCTCATAGATCTAAAGTCGAAGTTTGGAAAAGTTAGGTTTCCGGCGAACTCTCCGGCGAGCTTTTCCGGCCATCTCGATTGTCTCTGGCAAAAACCACCACCACCACGAGGTAGCTCTCTTCGTTCCCTACATCGTGGTATATTTATTTTTTTGAATCCACTATTATTTGATTGTTTCCCGTTCGTTTTTCTTTGTCCGGTGAAAGTTTCCGGCGAGGAGCTCCATGGCTGATTCCTGTTCTTCGAATTCTCCGGCCACCTCGGCCCCGAGCGTCGACCGGGCTTCACCCTGCGCTACCCCTGGCCGCTACCTTGCCCGTCGCCGTGCTGCCATGCTGCCAGGCCGGCCGTGTCCCCCTGCACCCTCCTGGCCTCCTTGTACGTACGCAGCTAGCAGGCAGCCACCGAGCGAGCAGCAAACAGCCAGCAGATGAGTACGCCGGTCACCTCCTCCTCCCTGTGCTGCGGCAGGCTGCGTGCCCTTGGTGTTGCCCTGCTGCCCCACGGCCGAGTGCCCTCGCCCTTGTGCACGAACAGCACCACCAGCCATGGATGCAAGTCTGCAGGTTTGGACAAAGGAGGAAGATGACAGAGGTTGAAGACGATGTATCCACGGTTTTGCCATCGATTCGTATTTTCCACGTAGTTTCTCCGTTTTAACTCCGAATTGAACCATTCAACTTGCGTTAGATTCGTGTCTTCGTATTCTACACAGTTATATTTCTGTACAGTAATTTTTCCCATGTTTAAAATTCGAGTTAATATTAAGATAATATTTATTCTATAGAAAATCCTTGGAAAATCATATCTTTTACATTTTAAATTCGATTTTCGTGATCTTTATATTGATTCAATTGTAGAGACGAGTACAAAGGTTCTATGAACATTTTAAAACTATTTGAAGAGTTTGAACTAAATGTTATTTTATAAATCCATAAAACCACTGTTTTTCTATAAATAAAATTAATTCAATCTTGGTCCTTTATTAATAACTATAATTGATCTTTATTTTGTTTTCTTGATATAATATGATTTTAATATAAATAATATTCTCTAAAAACTTATTATAACGTGTTTATATACAAATTTTATAGTTTTCTTTTGTTTCTTTATAAAAAGCAAATCTTCCAGTAGATTTAACTTTTCAACAGTAGCTCCGATTAACGTGATCTTCACGTCTGTGTGACCATATCAACGTGTAGATTAGTTCTATGACCTTCTTAAATTCTATGTTTATTGATTGGTGTACTGTTCTAATTAATATTCCTTATTTGCTTCGTGTATGTCTGATATATGATTGTGTGGTGCTGTGTTGATCGAGTATAGTCGGTGAGAATTACGTGGTGGATTTCATGTGCATGTGTCTACTTTGTTAACCATAGATGCTCCCTAGTATTTTTATCTTGTTCCTTGATCTCCTATGGGTATATGCATTGGGTAGTTGATGTTAGCGCACTATTGAAGTCATGATCATGTAAACTTGATTAATTGAATATGCAATAAGATTAAAAGATGCCTTTTTAGCAACATGGAACTAGGGGATTGGAGTATAGTTTTTGTGATGCTCTATATCCTTCACCTTTGGTAATGATCTGTAAGTATGACACCGGGACTTACAGTGCAACTATGAGGGCTACATGGCTCTGGTTTTAGTCAAGTATGGGCATTTTTTCTAGCTTGTTAGAGGTTACCGAAAGGCGTGATGGGACCTGCCGACTCGGGTATAGTGCGGCTCCTGTCCGAGTGTGTATAACCTGCGTGACCTTGTGCCACGACGAAGGGGTCTCTACATCTGCTTGCCGGGTTCCTAGCGGCCCTAACTTGTTAGACGGAGTACTTTGAAAGACTTCATAGTGAAACCCTGCTCGCTCACCTTGGTAGTGTTATGGGGCTAGCTACCCCGAGCAAATGGGAAACACGGCTCATAGTGAAAGTGCACAACCTCTACAGAGTGTAAAACTGGTATACTAGCCGAGCTCACGGTCACGAGCGGCCTTGGACGTCTTATGGAATAGTTATCTTTGGGGTGATGTTGACTTGTTGCTATTTGATTGTTGCAATTCATTAATTATGTTTACTATGATCATGAGAATGGGCTTATTCACTTGTTGCTATCCAACTGCATAAAAGATGCTTAATTAAAAGCAAACCGCTGTAATCCCGTGTCTATTCTGTTTGAGCCTCATAAACCCCATGTTATATTTGCTGAGTTCGACATGGACTCACTCTTGCTATTCCCCCCACACCTCAGGAGAAGTTTAGGCTTGTGGTCAACCAGTCAGTTGTGTCCCTGTGGAGTTGGCGTCTACACGCGAAGAACAGAGAGTCTTTCCGCTGTTTTGCTACTTAAGGTTATATTCTAATTATACTATGTTATGTATTTGATCATTGTCTTTTGATATTACCTTGTATTTGTCGGCTTATGTGTGTGACTGATCCTGGGGCGCACATAAGGTTATGCATTCAATTTTATCCTTAAAATTGGGTGTGACACTATGCTTCAAAAAAAACTATGTATTCAGTAACCATGCTCTCCCGTGTCTAAGGAAAAGGAATAAGTCTCAAGGAGCCCACCAAATCATTTACACTTGCACTTCTTGATCATTTTATATGACTTGTTGCTTCCTGTGATCTAAGAGTCTAATCTTGCAATACATTCAGTTCAAGTATGCTTTTGCTCCAATCCTATAAACCCCACATAAGCTTAGGATAGAAATGAAAAGCTCTTTTGAGCTCTTGTGATGTCCATCACACTAAGGAGTGGTTGAGAGTACCATTAAAGGAACCAAAGCAAGATTTTGTTTTTCAAAAGAATAAAAACTCTCTAGTAAATGGTTTCACACTATCGAAGTAAGGGGTGAAGTATCTGCTTATCTATTCTATCTTGTTTTTGCATAACCCATGGTGAAAAAGCTAAAAGCCCCATACAGTTAAGACACAAGATGAATTTCTGAATCATTCTCAATACTAGAATAGTGTTGGTTTGCATACATGATCCTTATGAATTATTACATTAAAGAAATTCTTGATATTGCCATGTTAAAACCACATCTTTGCTTGAGGACAAACAAAAGGTTAGCTTGGGGGAGTTTGTTCACGGTCGCTAACACCCTATTTTACTATCAACATTTCACCCATAATCAAGGTAAAACCACATGAAATGCAAAGGACTCACCTTTAAACTTACCTAGTTCCACATGTCCTTGGAGAAATCTTGTGTATGCAGGAAAAATGGTGAAATCGGGAAAAAATGAAGCATACCAAGACACCTCAGCACCTCATCTGCCACATGGGAGCCAGAAGGGGGCACCCGCCCCCTACATAGGGCGCTTGCCCTATGAATGGCACCAAATTGGCATGCCATCTCACGGATCCGTGTGCCATCCTCCCAAATGGCCTATGGCACGTTGAAACAACATCAACGGCTCAGAGACAAGACATGAGGATCTGGTGGCCCTATCAACAGGGCACCCATCCTGTCCAAAGTGAGTGTCACGTCCACAATCCGAGGAAAGGTGTCCAAGAGTCATCCAAGCCATCAAATGAAGTCGGTTTTCATTCAACGGTGATCAAGTGATGTGCCATGGATCGACAGACCCACATGTCATCCACCCGGGGTTGCAAACAAGCCAATCCTGAGCTCCAACCGACCTTGCAACCACCCTTGAGTGTGAATGAGGGCCGTAGGATGCAAGGCGGTGGATCCAAGGGGGCGCTCGCCCCCCTAGGAGGGCGCCCACCCTGCCACTTCGCGCCACCGACCTCCAGGAGCCCTACAAGTACCCCTAGAGCACTCCTACACTATAAATAAGACTTGAATCCTCACTTGTAAATGGATACCACTAGAAACACCACTAGCAAAGCACTAGTGATTCAGCTCATAGTTAGTAGTAGCTCCTCTCTCACTCTCTAGCGAAGCTCTGCTCTTAGGAATAGTGCTAGCTAGAGAAGAGTAGAGTGGTAGAGAGAAGTCGGGAGAAGGAGGAAGTCTGTGGAGGAGCCGGGACTGTCGGCGACCTCCTCTGCGGTATTCTTCACTCTTATCTGTAATAAAGATCTCCTTCTTCATTTATTTATTGTTATACTTTAAGTAGCTGTATACTTGCTCATTGCTTGGTTAGAGTGCTCTAATTCTTGAGCTCGAGTTAGAGTAGTAAGTTTTATAGATTAAGCGCGGTGCTTATGCTATAGCTTACCCTTAAGTGTGGCTAGGCCCACGGATAGTAGTGGTAGGTTCTAGGTGGTGACAGCCCTAGAATCCTTTGGATTCCACCACGTTCGGTCTGGTTTTATCAGCGTAGGACTTTTGGGACGTACGATGCCTAATCAGTCGAACCTCGGTGAGTTTAGGACTTTGCGTGTCCCGGGTATAGCAGTCTCTTTGGTACATATATATATATGCAATTTATCCTAGTGTGTTTCTACCTTAATTATACTTCATTGATTTATCCTTAATAAGGTTATTATCCCATTTATCCATATCTAGATCCTTGAGTATCAGATCCTTGGAATCACAAACCCCACCTTCCTTTAGGAAAATATAAATTCGACACCTGGTACTCCCAGGTAAAGTTCTGTGCGCTTGCAGAATCCCATCATCTATCCTATAGAGCTGCCCATAGCATTTTTGGTGCAGTTGCTAGAAATAACTTTATTCCTAGTAGCAACGTTAGAAGTGTCAACAATCACATACTTTGAGCATAGGGATTGACAACCCCGTTGATTGCGTTGAGAAGTATTGTTACCATTGTTGGAGGATAGATTTGGCTACATTCTTTTGATGGCGTTAGTATCTGTCAACACTCCTCCAGCGGCAGCATCAAGGTGACTACGGGCTCATCCAGTCAGCCCATGGTAGAAACCTTGGATTAGGAGCCATTCTTCAATTCCATGATGAGGACAGGCACGAATGTACTCCTATAGATGTTCCCATGCTTCAGGAATCGTCTCATCAGCTTGCTGTTGGAAGCTTGAAATCTTTCCACGAAGTGCGCTGGTTTTTCCCATCGGGAAGAACTTCTTGAGGAATACATCTGTACACTTCTCCCAAGTGGTAGCTTCATTCTTGTTTGCATAAAACCATTGCTTCGCCTTCCCAAGCAGTGAGAATGGGAACAGGCGAAGACGGATGGCGTCTGCCGAGACATTCTTGATAGTGAAGGTACCACACACCTCCAAGAAGTGCTGGAGATGGGCATTAGCATCTTCGTGTGGCTTCCCACAGAATGGGTTGGCTTGCACCATGTTGATAAGTGCTGGCTTGAGTTCAAAAGTGGCATCCCCCAAGTTAACCTGCGGACCGGTGGCGATATTGTCAGCCGATGGTGTAGAGAACTCAGAGATGGTCTTTTGGGCCATAGCTTCCTTGGTTGATAGTGCGGAGCCCCTTTCCTCGAACGGATTCAGGTTTGAGATGAACCTTTGAGGGGGAACTTCATGGCGTCTAGTTCTCCTCAACAATTGCTCAGTGTTGACAGTTACTAACTCTCTCAAAAGAGTGTAGCCAAATCTATCCTCTACCAGTTGTAACAATACTTCTCAACACAATAACGGGGGTTGTCAATCCCTATGCTCAAAGTATGTGGTTTTGACACTTCTAATGTTGCTACTAGGAATAAAGTTATTTCTCGCAACTGCGCCAAAAATGCTATGGGTAGCTCTATAGGATAGGTGATGGGATTCTGCAAGCGCACAGAACTATCATGTAGCACTTTACCTGGGAATACCAGGTGTCAAATTTATATTTTCCCAAAGAAAGGCTGGGTTTGTGATTCTTAGGATCTGATAGTCAAGGATCTAGATATGGATAACTAGGATAATAACCTTAGGAAGGATAAATGAATGAAGTGTAACTAAGGTGGAAACACACTAGGATAAATTTAGGTAGCTCTAGAGTTTATGGGAGAACTCTATCTCAGTAAAAGATCAAGTGTTTGCTATACCAAAGAGTCTAATATACCCAGGGCACGCAAAGTCCTAAACTCGCCGAAGTTCGACTGAATAGGCCCCGTACATCTACAAGCCCTACGCTTATACCGAGACTAGACCGAACGTGGTAGAATCCAGAGGATTCTAGGGCTGTCACCACCTAGAACCTACCACTACTATCCGTGGGCCTAGCGGTCCTCAAGGGTAAGATTATAGCCTAAGCACCGTGCTTAATCTATAAAACTTACTACTATAACTCAGTCCTAACAATTAGAGCACTCTAACCAAGCAATGAGCAAGTATACAGCTACTTAAAGTATAACAATAAATAAATGAAGAAGGGGGTCTTTATTACCAATAAGAGTGAAGAACACCACAGAGGAGGTCGCCGACAATCCCGGCTCCTTCACAGACTTCCTCCTTCTCCTAACTTCTCTCTCACTACTCTACTCATCTCTAGCTAGCACTATTCCTAAGAGTAGAGCTTTGCTAGCGAGAGAGGAGCTACTACTGACTATGAGCTAAATCTCAAGTGTCTCTCTAGTGTTTCTTGTGATGTTTCTAATGTGTTTCACTTACAAGTATGGAAACTAGTCCTATTTATAGTGTAGAAGTGCTCCAGGGGTACTTGTAGGGGTGCTGGAGGTCGGTGGCACGAAGTGCCAGGGCGGGCGCCCTCCTAGGGGTCGGGCGCCCCCTTGGATGCACCGTCTTGCATCCAACGGCCCTCCTTCCTCCTCAAGGGCAGTTGCAAGGTCGGTTGGTGCCCTGGTTTGGTGGTTTGCAACCCCGGGTGGATGACATGTGGGTCCGTCGATCCATGGCACATCACTTGATCACCCTTGGATGCAAAACCGACTTTATTTGATGGCTTGGATGACTCCTAGAGGCCCTCCCTCAAATTGTGGACGTGGCACTCAATAGTGACATGGCGGGTGCCCTGTTCACAGGGCCACCGGATCCTCGTGCCTTGTTTCTGAGACATTGATGTTGAATCAATGTTCCATAGGCCATTTAGGCGGATGGCACACGGATCCATGAGGTGGCAAGTGCCATTTGACACTTCTGATAGGGTAGGCGCCCTACTTGGTAGAGCGGGCGCCCCCCGTCTGGCCCCCATGTGGTAGCTGAGGTGTCAAGCTGTCTTGGTTTGCTTCATTTTCACCTGTTTTCGCCATTTTTCCTGCATACACAATATTTCTCCAAGGGCATGTGGAACTAGGTGAGTTTCAAAGTAAGTTCTTTGCTTTTCATGTAGTTTTACCATTGATTATGGGTGAAATATTGACGGTAAAACAGGGTGTTAGCGACCGTCAACAAACTCCCCCATGCTAACATTTTTCTTGTCCTCGAGCAAAGATGTGGTTTTAACATGGCAATGTTGGATCAAAAACTTCTTCAAAGTAATAATTCACAAAGATCTTATATGTAAACCAACACTATTCTATTATTGAGCATGGTTCAGAAATTTATCTTGTGTCTTAACTATGTGGGGCTTTTAGCTTTTTCACCGTGGGTTATGCAAAAACAAGATAGAATAGATAAGCAGATACTTCATCCCTTACTTTGGGTAGAGTGAGACCATCTACTAGAGAGCTTTTATCCTTTGAAAAGAAAATCTTGCTTTGGTTCCCTTAATGGCACTCTCAACCACTCATTAGTGTGATGAACCTCACAAGAGCTCAAGAGAGCTTTTCATGTCTATCCTAAAGCTTATGTGGGGTTTATAGGATTGGAACAAAAGCATACTTGAACTAAATATATTGCAAGGTTAGACTCTTAGATCACAGGGAGCAACAAGTCATATAAGATGATCAAGAAGTGCAATTGTAAATTATTTGGTGGGCTCCTTGAGACTTATTTCCTTTGCCTTAGATAGGGGAGAGCATGGTTACTAAATTCTCTCTCTTTTTTTTAAGAATATGTATATGGGCACCTGCCCATGGGACATTTGTCCTCTTTTTTCCTTGAGCACTTGCTCTCTCTCTTTTTTCAGTAACCTATACTCCCCATCTATCAAAAGGACAATGATTGGTTGTGGTTGTTTATCTCAATTGGTGTATGGAGCATAGATCTATACTTCCAGTGTAGAAGTAATACATAGGTGGAATGTGTACGTGATCTTGATCAAAGAATATGACTAGTTTCTCTACCCAGATCAAATAAGGTCTAAGCATGCTCAAAACAGACAAGAACTCTTTCTTTTGGTGGTTCCAGTTGTTTGTGGATGTATGGTTTGATGGTAGGTAATTAACTCCATAAAGGAACCATGAGCAAGAATTTGAGTTTTGTAAATCAAAAACTCTAGTTGGTTCTCACTCATTCCTTAGGCAGGGTAAAAGATCTACTCAAACCAATCTCAACCTTGCAAGAGCATAACTTAGGTTATTAGCATGTGCAACCCACAATAGTATTTGACTTAAGACAAATTTTCAGATATCATACTCAAAACTTTCATAGTGAGGGTTGTATAACAAGATTTTGCAAATCATCACAGAGCAATTGTTCATCATCTCCAACAAGACATATTATATTCTTTTTCTCTTCTTATTATTATTTTTATTTATTTATTTATTATTTTTTTAAATGCAGAAATTTAAGATTGCTTTTCAGGGTATAACTCACAGTAAAAAAGTGCTGAGGATAGAGATCATACCTTGGTGAGGGTGACGGCTCTCCCAAGCTAGCTTCTTTTCCAGGGTCGGAGTTTCTTTTTGATCAGGTTGTGTCTTCTTTTGCTTTATTTATTATGATCACTAGGCTTTACATTTTATGCATTGCTACTATGATAAACCAAATTTATCATTTTATTTTATTTTTATTATTTATTATTATTATTATTTATTTATTTATATATTATATTTTTTTATATATAATCCCTCTTTTATCATTAAATGCAAGACATAAATTTAAACATGCTTCTAACAATTAATTGATTGAATCCATGAAGAAGAGAAATATGCCAATGCAATAACTAAAGAGAGAGATAGAATACTTACTCCCATAGCTGTCCTTCCTCGGAAGGAGGTTCTTCCTTGACCGATGTCATTTTCTCATCTTGTCCTTCTTTGACGATAGCAGGGTTTGGTGTAGAGGCTGTAGATGATGGCTCCTTCTTACCCGCATCTCTGTCTTTCTTGTTTCTCCAGATTCTTGGTTTCCTCCTCATCATGGATCGATTCTTATTTTTCTGCATGTTAGTGGCATGGTGCAGTGCACAAGAGAAAATAAATCTCTCTTTCTTCCCATTTATACAGAAATCCATGCTGCCACTAGCAACAAATATGCATGCATTCACAGTATTCAAGAAAGGTCGGCCAAGAATGAGAGGTAAGGTGTCCCTATTACCCATATCTAAAATCATGAAATCGGCAGGCACAAACTTGTTTTTTACTTTTACCAGGACATCACAAAGTACTCCTTCTATGTAGCAAGTCATTTGATCAGCTAATTGCACATACGTAGAAGTTGGTACTAGCTCAGTGTAGAACAGCTTTTCATATTGTTCTTTAGACATAATGTTAATGCTTGATCCTAGATCACATATAGCATTATGGAACTTTTGAGATTGAATAGAACAAGTTATGACAGGGGTTCCAGGATCTCCCTTTTTAGTTGGAAAATTCCATCCATCTATTTCATAGCCATGATGACTAATAGTAACAAGATTAGCAGATTCCATGGTTGTTTCCGGCTTTCCTGGTATTCTATCTTTTTCAAAAGATGGAATTGCAGCTGCTAGTTGTGCAAATTGGGTTTCAAGCATCTTATTAAAACTAAGTTGATTGTTAATTGCAGAAGAGAAATTATCCAATTTAGCATTTATGCTATCTAGTATCCTATCATTAGCATGAAGCTTCTTGTTTATGCTATCAGTCATTCTACCTTGACCATAGACAAGATCTTTAAGAGAAGGGTAGTTATTACCTTGGTTGTTTGGACGTTGCGAAGAATTGAAAGTGTTACCTTGAGAATTGGAGCGCTGAGTCCATCCTTGATTTGAAGAGCGAAAACCGTTATCATTGCTGATGAAGTTGAGGTCTTTATGTGTCTCAGGAAAATGGAGTCCAGAATGGCCAACTTCTCCACAGACTTCACATGTCATGTGAGTCTCCATGGCTTGTACGGTCTCAGGTGTACGCATATTCTCGCAATTTTCTAGCCTTTTGGCCAGTAGGTCCACCTTAGCTGCAATCATGTCAGCTTCCTTCAAAGAATGCATACCTCGCTTGCGTAGTTGCAGACGTTCCTCGTTCGATCCTTGATTGGACACCATCTTCTCGATCAAAGCCTTTGCATCTGTAACCTTAAGAGAAAAGAATGCTCCACCTGGCTACAGCATCTAGATGGCTTCTATCAAGAGGGGTTAATCCATGGTAGAAGTATTGGATCAAAAGCCAATCCTCCATACCATGGTGTGGACAGGCAGCGACATACTCTTGCATTCGTTCCCAGGCCTAGGGAATCGATTCATCGGTTTGTTATTGGAAACTAGAGATCATATTGCGAAGAGCATTGGTCTTGCCTAGAGAAAAGAATTTCACTAGGAAAGAGTTGGAAGACTTTTCCCATGTGTCCACATCGTTCGGTTCGTATAGAACCATTGCTTGGCTTTTCCTAACAAGGAGAAAGGAAAGAGTTGCAAACGAATTGCGTCTGGGGTTACTCCTTTAAAGGTAAAGGTGCTGCATATCTCCAAGAAGTGTTGGAGGTGTGTATTAGCATCCTCATGAGCTTTGCCACAAAATGGGCTAGCTTGAACCATTGTAATCAATGCGGGCTTTAACTCAAACTGAGTGCTCGCCTCGATGACACTAGGTCTTGTTGCTATATTAGCAGCAGACGGTGCAGAGAATTCACGGATGCTCCTTTCAGCCATATTCGTGATTCAAAGGATAACTATCTAGACTTGACTCAAATTAAAGGAATTCAACAGTTGCCTTCCCCGGCAATGGCACCAAAAATGCTTGTTGACAGTTACTAACGCTATCAAAAGAGTGTATCCAAATCTATCCTCTAGCAGTGGTAACAATACTTCTCAACACAATAACGGGGGTTGTCAATCCCTATGTTCAAAGTATGTGGTTGTTGACACTTCTAATGTTGCTACTAGGAATAAAGTTATTTCTAGCAACTGCGCCAAAAATGTTATGGGTAGCTCTATAGGATAGGTGATGCGATTCTGCAAGCGCACAGACTATCGTGTATTACTTTACCTGGGAGTACCAGGTGTCGAATTTATATTTTCCCAAAGGAAGGCTGGGTTTGTGATTCTTAGGATCTAGATATGGATAACTAGGATAATAACCTTACTGACGATAAATCAATGAAGTGTAACTAAGGTGGAAACACACTAGGATAAATTTAGGTAGCTCTGGAGTTTATGGAAGAACTCTATCTCAGTAAAAGATCAAGTGTTTGCTATACCAAAGAGTTTGCTATACCCGGGGCACGCAAAGTCCTAAACTCGCCGAAGTTCGACTGAATAGGCCCCGTACATCTACGAGCCCTACGCTTATATCGAGACTAGACCGAACGTGGTGGAATCCAGAGAATTCTAGGGCTGTCACCACCTAGAACCTACCACTACTATCCGTGGGCCTAGCGGTCCTCAAGGGTAAGATTATAGCCTAAGCACTGCGCTTAATCTATAAAACTTACTACTCTAACTCAGGCCTAAGAATTAGAGCACTCTAACCAAGCAATGAGCAAGTATACAGCTACTTAAAGTATAACATTAAATAAATGAAGAAAGGGGTCTTTATTACCGATAAGAGTGAAGAACACCACAGAGGAGGTTGCCGACAAGCCTGGCTCCTCCACAGACTTCCTCCTTCTTGCGACTTCTCTCTCATAACTCTACTCTTCTTTAGCTAGTACTATTCCTAAGAGTAGAGCTTTGCTAGAGAGAGAGAGGAGCTACTACTGACTATGAGCTGAATCTCACGTGTCTCTCTAGTGTTTCTAGGTGATGTTTCTAATGTGTTGCACTTACAAGTGTGGAAACTGGTCCTATTTATAGTGTAGAAGTGCTCCAGGGGTACTTGTAGGGGTGCTGGAGGTCGATGGCATGAAGTGCCAGGGTGGGCGCCCTCCTAGGGTTGCAAGTTCGGTTGGTGCCCTGGTTTGGCGGTTTGCAACCCTGGGAGGATGACTTGTGGGTCCGTCGATCCATGGCACATCACTTGATCACCCTTGGATGCAAAACCGACTTCATTTGATGGCTTGGATGACTCCTGGAGGCCCTCCCTCGGATTGTGGACGTGGCACTCAACAGTGACAGGGCGGGCGCCCTGTTCACAGGGCTACCGGATCCTCGTGCCTTGTTTCTAAGCCGTTGATGTTGAATCAACGTTCCATAGGCCATTTAGGAGGATGGCACAAGGATCCGTGAGGTGGCAAGTGCCACTTGGCACTTTTGATAGGGCGGTTGCCCTACTTGGTAGGGCGGGCGCCCCCCTCTAGCCCCCATGTGGTAGCTGAGGTGTCAAGCTGTCTTGATTTGCTTCATTTTCACCTATTTTCACCATTTTTCCTGCATACACAATATTTCTCCAAGGACATGTGGAACAAGGTGAGTTTCAAAGTAAGTTCTTTGCTTTTCATGTGGTTTTACCATGATTATGGGTGAAATGTTGATGGTAAAACAGGGTGTTAGCGACCGTCAACACTCAGGATCTTCAACAAAATTTGACAGCAATTGGAAACCGCTCATACACTGTCTATCTTCACGGTAATAAGAAACACAGATAGGGGGTAAGCCCCTAATACTAATTGATAACTAACTTGATAATAGACTCCGAATTCAATTTTATTAATATTCCTAGGCTGATGCTTTCCCTGGCAACGGCGCCAGAAATGCTTGTTGACACTTCGTAGCGCAATCACTAGAGACTGGGTGTTAGGCTATCTCTGATAACGGCGCCAGAAGTGCCTGAAGGGTATTTCTTATGTCTATTGGATAATTCCGCAAGCACACAGAATATACCGCTGTAGCACGTCACCCAGGAGTATTCCAAGGTATCGTTATTTATTTTATCCCAAGGGAAAGCAGTTGCTAGGAATGTTAATAAAAGAGAGAGATCCTTAAGTGTACTCTCAACTTAGTACCAACTAGTGATAGGGGGTAAATCGATATATATAGAGGAAAGGGTAATGACACAGAGATAAGACAAGGTTTAGGATAACTAAGGATAACTAGTAGAGTATAGCTAGGTAGGAGGTCAACGAGTGAGTATAAGACTCCTATGACTCTTACTTTGCTCTTGTGAACTTAACCTTAACTCGTAGATGAATTACCTAGATTGCTACCTTACTTATTGTGTGAAGGGGATAGTCCGAGACAATAGAGGATATAACCTCTATCCAAAGCAGCTATGCTCTTATGGGAGCCTATCTTTTAAGAATTTGCCTGAAACATGTGGAGGGATACTAAGACTAGACAGGGCTGTCACCACCTGCTAGCACCCACTAATGATCTGTGTGACAAGCGGCAATCAAAGACAAGACTTAGCCTAAGCACCACGCTTACACTAACTCTCACTACTCTAGCTGTGTACAAAGCAACTAGGGCACCCTATGACAGGTGATGAACAGCACACAACAGCTGTTTATAGGATCACAATCGAGTATAAGTTAGCTGTAATACTAAGATAAGACACAACAATAGTATAATGAATAGTAAAGCACTAAGTAAAGACTTAGTAAAGTAAAGCAAAGATAATATATTGATAAAAGTAAAGTCTTATAGAAGGAAAGGTACAAGAGCTATACCAGACTCTCCAGCAGACGACTCCGGAGACCCCGAGCGTAGCTCAACACGACTCTAACTCCCATACTAGACTAATACTACTACTAAGGAGTGGAACTTCACTTTAGCTTGCTTCTCTTGTCTCTTGTGTGCCTTGAAGAGGGTGATGGCAGCCTCTATTTACAGGGGAGAGTGGAGGGGTGCCACGTCAGTGATCCGTGTGCTCCTTGCCTCTCCACCCTTGGATGAACCGCCTCAAGATGGACGGTAGTGGTGAATCTAGCACGTGGGAAGCATGCAGGAGGTCAGTGAAGTAAGGTGGTGGCCTGGCCCCACCAGGCGGGTCGGCCGACCCGCTATGACAGGGTGGGCCCACCAGGGGTTGTCCTCACCAGTCATAGAGCATCTCCTTGTGCTGGTTCTGTCTCGATCGTGTCAGTTCATGCCTTGATCCATGTGCTTTGATCTTCCACCGTTGATTGGAAACACAATTTTGATTCAAAAGTGGAATTGAGTTGGATAGAGAGTCACATGGATTGTGCCATATTAGCAGAGCATTAGTGGGCCACACATGTGGGTCGGCCGACCTGCATGTGGGCCCTCCAGGTGCTCCACTCTCTTCTACGTGATGTTGTGCAACATATCTTGGAGTTTCATGGCCTATTTGGTCTTATTCTGCATTCACAAGCTAAGAGTATGTTGGCGTTTCCTAGCGTCATTACTAAAGATAGACTAAAAGCCCATCCCTAGCAACGATATTAGAAACGTGTGTTGACATCCCCAACCACCATTACTTCAGAAAGGTAACTCTCGGCCCTTAACGGCGCCATCCAAGATAATGCAGTCTGGTAATAACAGTCCTTAGGTAATGGTACTTAGGTATGCCAATCATGATAGCTCAGTATAGATAAATCCACAAGCGCACGGAACTATCATTGTAGCATTTCAACCCGTGAGTATTCAAGGGTGTCGTATTTATAATTGCCTGTAGGAGGACAGGACGAATGCATCTAGCTTTGGCATAAACATGATCACTTATTGAATGCATAGGTAGACATAGCATAGGCAGGGGTAAATCATAGTTCAAAGATAGTGGACACACATCTGAGCCGACCTCAAGGATAAAAGAGAAATAAAGAATAAAAGAATATATCTAATTGAGCAGGCATTGGTCATATATAACTACGCAAAGAACTATTAGTAAACATCTAACTAGCATGTCTAGTATCAGGACTAGGTATGGGATGACAGGGAGATCCCCGCAGCTGGTCTGCCAGTCGATAGAGACATTATGAACTCCTACCCAATATCCGAACGTGAGGGAGTGCTAGGGATGGACAGGGCTGTCACCACCTGCCCACCTACCCCTCTGCCCGTGGGATACCGACATATTCGCCGATCTCCGCATACCCGAGCACCATGCTCGCATACCTGGAAACAACTCCTAACCCCCTAGGACCCCACCCCTTCGGAGTGACAGGCTAGGCTAAGAGCAACCAAGAAGGCACGACGAACCGTCACCTCATCCCTAGTTTTTCCTCTATTTGTACTAAGTCGATGAATGATGAAGAACAACGACGAACATATCAAGAACATAACACATAAACTATATGCTAGTTCATATATCATGATCATAACATGACCAAGACTATACTCTAGTTCATATGCATTGCTATATAAATAAGATAAGAACTTGAACTTAGAAGAGAACTGCATTGTATTCATACCGAGGTGTTCCTTCTTCTCCCAAGGATACAAACTCTCCTTGCTAGCTCTTGCCTTGCTCTAATACTAAAACTAATCTAAAGAATACAAGTGAGAGGTGAGGTAAATGGCTCCAAATGATGGTGTGTGTTGGAGGGGAGCTCTCCCTCTCTTTTATAGTCTAACAAGGACTGGTTCGGGCGCCAACAAATATGGAAGCAGGTGGAACCGCCTTAAGGGAACCGTCCTACGCACCGCCTAAGAAGACTGGGCCCGAGAGGCCCCACTAGGGGACTGGCTGCCCCTGGGACCGGCCGCCCCCTGGTGGGTCCATTTGGCCACCGCCTTCGCGTGGTCGGTTTGTCTGTGGGCCTGGACTTCTCCAGTGGTTACGAATGGGCCTAGAATGCTAATGAAGGTGGGCTTCTCTTCTTCTTTGCGCCTTTTTTGAATACGAATTCTGGAATGCATTTTCTTTATGGTTTTTGTGCATTTCCACATGTCACACTTGCAAGTCAAGTACACACCAAAACTTGTGGAAATGTTAGTTTAAAGCCCTACCTACTATTTATTTTAGTAACATATTGGCGGTAAGAAATAGGCTCTAAGGACCGCCAACAGAGTACAAGTGGAACTAGTTATTGATAAAATATGTTGATGATATGCTTATTCTTTTTCTTGAATCCGAGGTATGTTGACGGTGTTAAAGTGTGGATTTTAAGGGCTTATCCAGCGTCAACACACCCCACGAATTGCAAGATTTAGGGGAAGCCTCTCTAAATGTGTGCATTTTTGACTAGGGTCATAGTTTGGAATTCAAATCCCATGCATACATTAAGGGGAGCTCTATTCTAAATGTTGGATTCAAAAGCTTCAATTTATCTCAATCATATATAAGCCTAAATTGGTTGTCATCAATTACCAAAAAGGCGGAGTTTGTAAGTGCATTCGCCCCCTATGTGGGATTTTGGTGATTAATGACATCCAAATTGGGGACTGTTGACGGCTGCTAACACCTCAAAATACCGTCAACATAACAAGATAAAGGTGACAAAATTCATGGAAAATATGCATACCATGTTTGAATTTTACTCGGTTCCACTTGTACTTGGAGAATTGTGAGTGCAGGTACAAAACAGCTGAAAATAAAGCAAACCAAGGCACATATGAGCAATGCAAGTGATGGGAGACAGGCAAGGAGCCAAGTCCCAAGGCACTCGCCCTGTTGGAGACGGCGCCCGCCCCCCTCCTGGTGCCATTTGCACCCTGCCACGTCATGGATCTGTGGTCTACCTCTCCAAACAAGCTATGGCACATTGATTTACTATCAAGGGCTAAGAAACGTTGCACTCAGATCCGGTAGCCCTCTGGAGCAGGGCGCCTGCCCTGTCAGGATGGCCTGCCACGACCACAATTCGAGGGAAAGGCTCCCATGCCCTTGCAACCATCCATTTGAAGTCGGTTTTCATCCAAGGGAGATTATGTGATGAGCCAAGGATTCATGGGCCCACATGTCATCCCCTACGGGTCACAAACCGCCTTCCAAGCAAGAACCGATGTATCAACCGACTTGGGAGAGTGATGGAAGACCGTTGGATGCAAGAGGCGGTGGATTGTAGGGCGGCCGCCCTACCCACCAGGGCGCCCGCCGCCACACCTGCTCTAAACCGACTCCAACTTCTCCTACAAATACCCCAGGGGTCCCTAAACACTATAAATAGGTGTTAAAGGTTCATTTGTAAGTAGACTATGAAGCTTAAGTGAGATAGATACTTAGATACAAAAGATAGTCTCAAGTAGAATGTGTAGTACTCCTACACATTAGAGAGTGAGGGAGTCTCATCTCTGAAGAGAAGAAGAGGAGTCTGAGGAGGAGCCGGGCTTGTTGGCAACTTCGTCTATGGTGCACCTCTGCGCTTCTTTGTGGTAACAAAGTCCCACTTCTTTAATTATTGTTATACTTTAAGTATTTGTTTGCTTGTCTCACTGCTTGGTTAGAGTGCTCTAGTTCTTGGATCCGAGTTAGAGTAGTAAGTTTATAGATTAAGCGCGGTGCTTAGGCTATATCTTAACCGTGAGTGCGGCTAGGCCCACGGATAGTAGTGGTAGGTTCTAGGTGGCGACAGCCCTAGGATCCTCTAGATTCCACCACGTTCGGCTAGTTTTAGTATCGTAGAGCTTCGGGATGTACAGGGCCTAATCAGTACTACCCTGGCCGAGTTTAGGACTTTGCATGCTCACAGTAAACAAGTCTTGGTATATCACATAATTATTTGGGGCTACCATTCAAACCTTCTCTTTCTACCCAAACCTTAGATCTTGTCTCCCTTCACACACATTCCCTGTGGATTCGATAGAAACCTGGGACTACTCCTTGGAAAAAGCTACTTCTGACAGCCGTGCGCTTGCGGTCATTTTTGTGTGCCACCCCAGGTGTCAACAAGCTTTTCTGGCGCCGTTGCTGGGGAACGGTAGCTGATTTAGTGAGACTAAGATCTATAATTACCCCTATCTATCCTTTATGAAAGAATTATCTATCTTCCAATTCGCTGCTCCCAAGAGTACGCGTGTGGAACCACCTTCATCATCTCAACCTATTCTTACCGATGGGTATGAATTGCGGCCTAGTTTCATAACTATGGTACGAGAAAATACTTTCTCAGGAAATGAGAAAGAAAACCCCATATACTCATTTGCGAGAATTCGAGCAATTGTGTGCATGTCTAAATATTCTAGGCATGTCACATGAGACCCTTAAGTGGAAGTTATTTCGGTTCGCTTTGACAGCAGTAGCCAAACTGTGGTACGCTCAGACCGTAGGTGGTTTAAATGGAGAATGGGAAGAATTGCGCACTCAGTTTACCTTAGCCTTCTTCCTGGTAACCTGAGTAACCCAACTCCGACTCGAGGTGCTCAGTTTCCGTCAACAGGAAGGGGAAACCTTAGGTGTTGCCTGGGCTCGATTACTTGATTTAATCAATTCTGGACCCGACCTAGCCATTCCAGACCAGGTACTGTTTCAGCACCTGTATGTTGGATTAGGAAAACAAGATGCTCATCATCTTGATTTAGCATCCGGAGGTTCATTCCTTCATCTTTCTGCATCTGGTGGTAGAGATATTCTTAAGAAAATCCTACAAAACACCGAAATGCATGATGAGTTTCCTAGAGAAGAAGAAGCTAAGCCTTTAATTCCCAAAGAAACTGAACCTTTAATCGAACCTTCCCGAAAACAAATCTAAAACTCTAGAGGAGAAAGAAGAAGTACCCTTGCAATTCCTATCTGAAATTGAAACTGATGTATTCGAAGACTTTGGGAAAGCCTCAAATTACTTGACCCAGCCTAAACCACCTTTGAATTCATCTTTTGAATCTCCTGACGATGTTCTTGATCAGCAAGGTATGCAATATCTTTCTGCTATCATGAGCCACAAGTGGACTACTGAAGCTGAAGTATCAAGAAAGGTTCCTCGCATAGACAATATGACCAATAGGATAGAATGTAGATTTAATGGAGATCATATTTCAGCCTTTTATGATCCCATTCTTGGAATAAACATGATATCCAGCACTTTTCTATTCGAGAAATTCTCAAACATTATCCTTCAACCTACATCTCAATGCCTTAAAGACCTTGACGGTGGCATTATACAGAGCCAAGGTATTGCTAAGATTATCCCTTGCCACATTAATAATATAGACCAACTCTTGGACTTCTATATCTTTGACACCACCAGATTCAAAGTCTTTATAGGACAACCTTGGTCCAACCTAGCTTATGAAGGGACAACCAAGGGGAAGGTTGATGTCAAATTAGGGAGGGAAAGCTATGCTTTGCCTATAACTCGTGCAATAAATTCTATTGCCGAGCATCCTCCTGATCCAGATCCTTTGGAACAAGTAGTAATAGCTAATCATGAAAAGCTAGCCCAACCAGATAATGAAGAATCTGAGTCATTTATAGAGGAAGATGATCCAGACAATAATACCTATCACTTAGATAAATTTGAAGAGCCAACTAGGACACCTATTGAGCTTAAACCTCTACCAGACGGGCTTAAGTATGTTTTTCTTAACAATAACCCTGAGACCCCTGTCATAATTAGTGATAAATTGTCTACAGAGGAAGTTGAGAGGCTTACCATTGTTTTAGAAAAACATCACTCAGTCTTTGGCTATTCACTGCAAGATCTAAAAGGCATCAATCTAACTCTCTGTACTCATCAAATCCCAATAGAATCTGATACAATTCCATCTCGTGAGCCCCAAAGAAGACTCAATAATGCCATGCGTGAGGTTGTCAAGAAGGAAGTGTTGAAACTTTTGCATGCAGGCATTATTTATCCAGTCCCTTATAGTAAGTGGGTAAGCCCTGTGCAAGTAGTTCCTAAGAAGGTGGCATGACCGTCATAAAAAATGATAAGAATGAACTCATACCACAACGCACTGTTACGGGATGGAGAATGTGCATAGATTATAGGAAACTCAATAGGGCCACTAAGAAAGATCACTTTCCACTACCTTTCATCGACGAGATGTTAGAGAGATTGGCCAAACACTCATTCTTTTGCTTTCTGGATGGATATTCGGGATACCATCAAATCCCAATCCATCCTGATGATCAAAGCAAAACAACTTTTGCATGCCCGTATGGAACATATGCTTACAGGCGCATGTCCTTTGGACTTTGCAATGCACCTGCATCATTCCAACGTTGCATGAAATTCTCTGACATGATCGAACAAATCATGGATGATTTCTCCGTCTATGGAAAATCATTCGATGACTGCCTAGAAAATCTAGACAAAGTCCTACAACGCTGTGAAGAAAAACACTTAGTACTCAATTGGAAAAAGTGTCACTTCATGGTATGAGAGGGAATTGTCTTGGGCCATCGAATATCGGAGCATGGGATAGAAGTGGACAAAGCTAAGATCAGTGTAATAGAGCAACTTCCACCACCCACGAATGTTAAAGGAGTAAGAAGCTTCTTAGGCCATGTAGGTTTTTATAGGAGGTTTACAAGGATTTTTCGCAAATTGCTAGACCTTTGACTAGCCTTCTAGCTAAAGACATCACTTTCAATTTTGATGATAAATGTCTTCAATCCTTTCACGTTTTAAAAAAGCTCTAGTTTTGGCACCAATCATACAACCCCCTGATTGGAACCTGCCTTTCGAAATCATGTGTGATGCTAGTGATTTTGCCATGGGAGCCGTCCTTGGTCAAACTAAGGAGAAAAAGCATTATGCTATCTCCTATGCTAGTAAGACATTGACAGGACCCCAGCTTAACTATGCAACCACAGAAAAAGAGCTTTTAGCTGTTGTCTTTGCAATAGACAAGTTAGTTCTTACTTGGTAGAAGCTAAGGTGATTGTCTACACCGACCATTCCGCCTTGAAATATCTACTCACCAAGAAAGATGCTAAACCCCGCTTGATCCACTGGATCTTACTCCTTCAAGAGTTTGATCTAGAAATTAGGGACAAAAAGGGAGTGGAAAACTCAGTAGCAGACCACTTGTCTCGTTTGCAAGGCCAAGACCAAGACAACCTTCCTATAAATGACTTTCTTCGTGATGACACTCTTTTAAGGGTGACTAATACCAATCCATGGTACGCCAACATCGTGAACTTTATAGTCACTGGCTATGTTCTCCCAGGAGAAAATAGGAAGAAGTTGCTTTACCAAAGCCGGACTCATTTATGGGATAACCCCGATCTCTATCGAGTCTGTGCTGATGGATTGCTTAGAAAATGTGTCCCTCTAAAAGAAGCAACTAAAATAATAGAAAGATGTCACTCTGCTGAATACGGAGGACATTACGGAGCCTTCCGAACACATGCTAACATCTGGCAGAGTGGATTTTTCTAGCCATTGATGTACGAAGATACAAAGGACTTTATTCGACGGTGTGCCCGATGCCAAAAACATGGCAACATTAGTACCCGAGATGCCATGCCACTTACAAACAATCTGCAAGTAGAGCTGTTTGATGTCTGGGGAATAGATTACATGGGACCATTCCGTAAATTCGGTCGTTTTGAATACATCCTAGTGGCAGTGGACTATGTGTCTCATGCCTTGCCCCTCAGCAGATGCCAAAAATGCCAAAAGAATGTTTGAAGAGACCATCTTCTCCAGGTTTGGAGTTCCTAGATTAGTCATTAGCGATGGAGGATCCCACTTCATAGATAGAGGCTTTAGGGAATATCTGACTAATCAAGGAATCCAACACCATGTAGCCACACCATATCATCCTCAAACCAGTGGCCAAGCAGAAACCTCTAATAAGCAAATAAAGAACATTCTACAAAAGACGGTGAAAGAAATGGGAAGGGGATGGCCTCATAAGTTGCATGGTGCCCTTTGGGCGTACCGAACCGCATACAAAACCCCTATAGGCATGTCTCCCTATCAATTAGTCTATGGCAAGACTTGCCACCTCCCCGTAGAACTTGAGTTCAAGGCACATTGGGCCATCAAGAAATGGAACATGAATTTTGAGATGGCTAGACGACATAGGAAGATGCAAATCTCTGAATTAGAAGAATGGAGAGAGAAAGCCTACCATAGTGCTAAAATATATAAAGAAAGGACTAAAAGATGGCACGATAAAAGGATAAAAAAGAAGGAGTTTCACCCAGGAGATAAGGTTTTACTCTTTAACTCCCGAGTCCGTCTTTTTGGTCATGGGAAGTTGCGGAGTAAATGGGAAGGACCATTTAAGGTGGTTGCAGTATCACCTCATGGTGCCGTCACACTAGAGAGTGACGATGGCCAACTTTTTAAGGTGAATGGTCAACGTCTTAAAGTTTATCACGAGATGGAAGAGGAAGGAGAAACAGATGTAGTAGAACTCATAAATCCTGAACATTACCTCCTTTAATTAGAAGCATCATCTTCAGCCGTAATCGTTTAAAGGCCCATTAAAAACCATGTAGAGAGCCTTTCAAGGGCCCCAAAGAGCACCTGGAGGGACGTGCACGGGCAAGCCCCACCAGAGGCCGGCGCCCGCCGCCACCAGGGCAGCGCCCGCCCCCTCTATGGCGGCGCCCGCCCCCCTATTCAGCAGATACGTGACCCTTTGGCACGTGCTCGATGATCCATGGTTGTTGTAACATTTCTTCACGTGAATTTCCAAAGATTCACCGGGAATATTGCAAAAGAAGCCTATCCTTCCACCATGACCATCTTCAAATAGCCAACTCCATCTCCCTCTCTACTCCACTGACCTTCCAGCATCCAAAACACATCTAGAACCCTAACCATGGCCTCCTTCAAGCGCAAGAGCATGTCGCCCACCACGCTCCGCTTCCTAGTCGACGACGATGCTCCCACCGACATCGTTGATGCCGTTCCACTCGCCATAGCACCTCCTCCTTCTGTCGATCGCATCTCCAGCACGAGCCCGAAAGCCAGCCAGGGGGCGGCGGGCGCCCCATCACCAGGGTGGGTGCCCCCACATTTCGTCGGCCGCACTCTCTGCAATCCCAGCACATTCCCCTATGTCAGGAATGGCCGGGAAGAGGCCTCGTGGTGATCTGCACGCTCGTCCTATCACCGGAGAGATCACCCCGGAGAAGGCACTGACATATCCCTCAGAGAAGGACCTCCCTACGCTAACTCCTCCGGAGAAGGCAATGGTGTCCATCTCCAACTCCGACTCCCTGGCAGACAGCACAACTCGCAGCACAACTCCCAATCCAAAGCGACAGAAGTACGCTGTCTCGGGTCGTCGCTTGCCGGATGGCCATTATGAGAAGGTGTTGCATCGCCTACCCGAATCCAGCGACTCCAAGACGCAGGAGGGGTCGCTGTCCGCTCCTTCAGTTCGCCGCCATCGCACCCCGCCACCGATCGATGTGCCGAGGGAGATGAAACATAGTGGTGGGAATGACGCCACCATGGAGAGCCTTTTGGCCCAAGTCAAGAAGGTGAAGGCTGATAACAAGGCCTTAGAAGATAAGCTGGCTGAGCAAGAGATATGGCACTTGGATGTGGAGGATAGCCTCACCATGCTACGCAAGGCGTGCACTTCTAAAATCAAGCGCCTCTACAAGGAAAAGGGGCATGAGGACTTTTATGAAGCCCCATAGGACTAGATTAGAATATCATAGGTGTTTGCTTTTGCTTTGATTAGTTTAATTATTCTTAGTTCGTTTGCTTAGTTCGATTTTATTCAAATTCAGCTAGCTTTTGTATTAGTTTGAGATAAATAAAAAGCACCTATGATTGTTTTACTCCACTTGTTTGTCGGTCCGCTGGTGTTTTCCAACCAGTTGGGCCTTTATCACTTTACATTTCCCTTTGTTGAATAAAGATTAGAAATACCAAAAGAGAAAGTGTGGGGGAAAACACCAACACCATATCAAACTGCCGAAACAAGTGCCAAAGCAGCCTGAAAAAGATGGAATGTGACTAAAGGACACCACCCGAGGCCTTTTGGCCCGAGTTGTAGGGTGGGCGCCCCCCTTAACAGGGCGGCCGCCCAGCCTCTGATGCCCAACACAACCAGCTTCGCACACAGCACAGGTATGACTCCTTCACAATTGATTTTGTCAGTTTATTTCATGTTATTTAATCCATAAATGCTCCTGAATTATTAAAAACAAACTTGTCACACCCATGATTAAAAAGTTATCTTGAAAACCATGCCATACTTCGAGACATGACTTGTATAAGCTTTGTTCTAGTCAAATACCTAAAACTTGTGATCTACTCATTTTAGTATGGTCCTTCTAAGTTGTTGATTAGTGTGATATAGCAATGTCTAGTGTTGTCCATTCTTACCATGGAGAATATTTATTAAAAAAATGATGAATGAATTCATTACTCCTCATATGTGATGAAATACCTACAAAGGCCAAAAAGAGTAGCATAGGAAAATAACCATATAGCTCTTTTGATTATACTTTGAGTTTTGCCAAGCCTAATGATCTAAGTAGAGAGTTTTGTCATGCCTCAAAAACCAAGATTCCATGCACCCTTGAGAGAACTTCCACATAAGAAGTATTCTTCCACTTCATGATTCCATCATGCTTAATTTGAAAAGATCCCATGAAATTTCAATCTCAGGGACATGGCTAAAAAAAAGAGAGAGCAAGTGCTCTGATGAAAAAAAAGAGAAAAAAAGAGAGAGCAAGTGCTCTAATGAAAAAAAAGAGAAGAAGTAAGAAAGTAAGCCATGATCCCTTGAGAATTGAAAGAGAGCATGACTTAAACCTCCTAGGATCTTTTGTTTGGCTTAGCAAAATAAGTAAATCAAAGATGCTCATTTTATTCCACATACCTTGAGCTCCACAAAAAGTCTTAAGATAGATGTGAGTACTCTCATGAAAACTAGAAA
Source organism: Eremochloa ophiuroides (assembly GCA_038502445.1). Taxonomy (NCBI): domain Eukaryota; kingdom Viridiplantae; phylum Streptophyta; class Magnoliopsida; order Poales; family Poaceae; genus Eremochloa; species Eremochloa ophiuroides. Next base: position 45,307,852 of record JAHLJS010000002.1, read on the forward strand.
GAAGCATATACTATGAGTGATTGAGAGTCTCATATGAGGAGATAATGAATCATATTTTCTTTGAAAAATTAAAAAGCTCCAAGGTAAGATAGGACTCACTACTTCATAGCCATTCCACTTCTCAACAACCGAAGGTATGATCTTAGCCACCGGAAAGATCATAAGTCTAGGTATGAGATCACAGAACAATGTTTATACTTGATCAAGTTTTGAAGAAAAGCATGAGTTTGCACTAAGTAAATTGCTCGGGAGGAGCAAGAGTTTAGTGTGGGGGAGTTTGTTGACGGCTGCTAACACCTCAAAATACCATCAACATAACAAGATAAAGGTGACAAATCCATGGAAAAGAAGCATACTATGTTTGAATTTTACTCGGTTCCACTTGTACTTGGAGAATTGTGAGTGCACGTACAAAACAGGTGAAAATAAAGCAACCAAGGCACATATGAGCAACGCAAGTGATGGGAGACAGGCAAGAGCCAAGTCCCAGGGCGCCCGCCCTGTTGGACGGGGCGCCCGCCCCCCTCCTGGTGCCATTTGCACCCTGCCACGTCATGGATCCGTGGTCTACCCCTCCAAACAAGCTATGGCACATTGATTTACTATCAAGGGCTGAGAAATGTTGCACTCAAATCTAGTAGCCCTCTGGAGCAGGGCGCCTGCCCTGTCAAGATGGCCTGCCACGACCATAATCCGAGGGAAAGGCACCCAAGCCCTTGCAACCGTTCATTTGAAGTCGGTTTTCATCCAAGGGAGATTATGTGATGAGCCAAGGATTCATGGGCCCACATGTCATACCCTACGGGTCACAAACCACCTTTCCAAGAAATAACCGACGTATCAACCGACTTGGGAGAGTGATGGATGATCGTTGGATGCAAGAGGCGGTGGATCGTAGGGCGGCCGCCCTACCCATCGGGGCGCCCGCCACCTCACCTGCTCTAAACCGACTCCAACTTCTCCTACAAGTACCCCAGGGGTCCCTAAACACTATAAATAGGTGTTATAGGTTCATTTATAAGTAGACTATGAAGTTTAAGTGAGATAGATACTTAGATACAAAAGATAGTTTCAAGTAGAATGTGTAGTGCTCCTACACATTAGAGAGTGAGAGAGTCTCATCTCTGAAGAGAAGAAGTGGAGTCCAAGGACGAGCCGGGCTTGTCGGCAACTTCGTCTATGGTGCACCTCTGCCCTTCTTTATGGTAGCAAAGTCCCACTTCTTTAATTATTGTTATACTTTAAGTATTTGTTTGCTTGTCTCACTGCTTGGTTAGAGTGCTCTAGTTCTTGGATCCGAGTTAGAGTAGTAAGTTTATAGATTAAGCACGGTGCTTAGGCTATATCTTACCCATGAGTGCAGCTAGGCCCACGGATAGTAGTGGTAGGTTCTAGGTGGTGACAGCCCTAGGATCCTCTGGATTCCACCACGTTCGGCCTAGTTTTAGTATCGTAGAGCTTCGGGATGTACGGTGCCTAATCAGTCCTACCCTGGGCGAGTTTAGGACTTTGCATGCTCACAGTAAACAAATCTTGGTATATCACATAATTATTTGGGGCTACCATTCAGACCTTCTCTTTCTACCCAAACCTTAGATCTTGTCTCCCTTCACATACGTTCCCTGTGGATTCGATAGAGACATGGGACTACTCCTAGGGAAAAGCTACTTCTGACAGCCGTGCGCTTGCGGTCATGTTCGTGTGCCACCCCAGGTGTCAACAGGGACTAACATGTTTATCAAGAATATATGCAGGTGTTAGTCCATATGAATGAGCAAATTGAAATATTCAGTGAAACGGCACCCCTCCAATTCGACCACGATAATTGGTGATCCTTACTCAAAGCTTAGCAAGTTTTTTTATTTTTATTGAGTATAGGAAAACCGCACTATCAAGAGGGACGTATAGCTAGTTGACTAGTAGAAGGATTAACGTGTTCAAACATTAACTTAAAATTTTCTTGAGAGACACCCTCACACACCTGTGCACTGATCCTACCTTATTCCGTGTCTGGGTTATCGTTGGTACCGGTTTGGTACTGGTAGTACCGGTAACACTTAGTGCAGAAACTGTCCGCAACCAAGTCGTTGCTCTTGGGTTTCTTCGAAAAATTATTTTTAGCAGGTAGTACCGGTAGTACCGGTAGCTTAGCGGTAGTACCGATCCTAGAACGGTAGTACCGGCAGGACTTAGCGATTGTGTTGCTTCAAGCCTCTAGATCGGTAGTAACGACCTTTTCCCGGCAGTAGTTGTTTTGTCGTATCGGTAGTACCGATACTAGATCGGTAGTACCGGTGGGACCTAGGCTCTTCGAGTTCCTAGTCCCTGGATCACTAGTAATGGCATTTGTTCGGAAGTTGTGTAGTTGTCGTACCGGTATCCCTACCGGTAGTACCGGTCTGGTCAACAAATCTGACATGCTTTTCTACCATTGGACCTCGTGCAGTGCGAAGGATAGCCTTTCAATGTTCGAAAAGTTGGGCAGGCATTGGTACTACCGGTAGGTACCGGTAGTACTGGTAGCCCGCAGACAGGGGAAGTATAAATACTTCCTCCCAACTCTTTAGAGGGTTACCCACTTCATTTATTGCGACCTAACTCGAGACAATAGCTCTCTCTTGCTCTCTCACTCTATCTCACTCTCATTCATTGCTCGTAGCTTCGATTCTCCGCAAGATTCAAGTTGAGAAGTGAGATTCGAGTGAGGAAACCTTAAATCCATTCCTTGAGCACTTGTTTCCTCCCTCTAGTCGGCTTTGCTTTGCATTTGTTACTCTTGGGTTCTTGGAACCCTAGGCGGCTAGGCATTCTTCGGGACAGCCCGGTTTGCTCCATTTGTGAGGGCTCCCCGAAGTGTTTGTATCACCCCGTAATTTTAGTGAAGAAACTCAAGTGACCTTTGTGGTAACCTTGAGAGAGGCAAGGAGGTGAAATAGACTCCGACCTAAGTGGTCACCTCAACAACGAGGAGTAGGCCTTCCTTTGTGGATTGTCCGAACCTCAGGATAAATAACTTGTCTCGTGCTCTCTTTGTTGTTGTGTCTACTTGTGGTTCCACGGCTTCGACCGTGTTCTTCTTTTCCCTACCTTGTTCTTAGGTTTGGAGGCTCGATCTACGATTTGGTGGTGATTCAAGCTAAGGAAAAGGTTGCAAAGTCTTCATTATCCACTTGGGTGACTTGGTATTACATAGATCTAAATTTGTAGTTCATTTGCGTTGTGTTTTTAGTCTCTCTGTGTTGACCGGTAGTACCGGCAGATTGCGTTGGTACTACCGACTTCTATCGTACCGGTCCAATCCCGGTAGTGCCGGTCTAAGTTCTCACAGTTTCATTTGAGATTGACTTTCAGGTTTAAGATTACGCCTATTCACCCCCCTCTAGGCATTGTAGATCCTTTCAAAGACAAAGGGAGTAAGTAGTATAAACTGTCGAGAGATTTTAAGGTGCCCAAAATATACTAAATCCCTATATACACTAATGCTGACATAAGAGACTATCTTATCATATATTATAAGAGTGAACCGTAAACATTGTAAAGTAATTATAGCAAGTTGTACCAAACATATTTATGAATAGATCTAAATAGCCACTCTTATTATTATGGAAGGTTGTGCCAGGCAGCTTTTTGTGTTAAAAGATCTTCTAAATACCTTTGCTAATTCCACTGGTCTAAGAATTAATTTCTCTAAATCCATAATGGTACCAATAAATATTTCTGATGAGAAGTTACAGCACCTAGTTGCCACTTTTGGCTGCTCTACGGGGAGCCTCCCTTTCACTTACTTGGCCTTACCATTGGGGACCTCAAAGGCAAAGATTGAAGATTTCCTCCCTCTAGTTCAAAAATGTGAAAGGAGATTGGTGTGTACATCCCTTTTTCTCTCTCAGGCATGAAAGCTGCAATTGGTTAATTCAGTATTCACTTTGCTCCCAATGTTTTACATGAGTACTTTTCAGCTCCACTCTTCCATTAGAGAGCAAATTGACAAATATAGGAGGCACTACCTTTGGAGGGGGCATGGGATAATAATCGGATTAATGCTAAAGCTGCCTAGTCCATTGTTACAAGATCCAAAAAAGAGGGGCTTTAGGATTCTCAGTCTAAAAACTCAAAATGTGGCTTTGCTCCTCAAGAATTTTCATAAGTTTTTCAACAAAGTTGACACCCCCTGGGTCCATCTTATATGGGAAAAATACTATGAAGATGGTAAGCTGCCTAACCATACAATGAAAGGCTCCTTTTAATGGAAAAATATCCCTGAGATGCTGAATAAATTTAAGGGGATGGCCTCATTGAGTGTTGCAGATGGTGCATCATGGCTTCTCTGGTTTGATGGCTAGTCTGGTCTGCCATTAAGATTCACCTACCCTGAGATGTTCTCCTTTGCCAAGAAACCTTTCCTCTCCGCTTAAGGGTGCAATTTCATCTAACAGCATCTCAAACCTTTTCAACTTGCCTCTCTTAGTTGAAGCATTTGCTAAGTTACAACTGCTGGAAAACACTCTCCATTCTCTGCGGTTGTCAAATGATACTAATACATCGACATACATTTGGAGAAATTCTTCCTTTTCTCTCAGAAAGGCTTATAAGCATCTAAGGGGGACGCAGTCAGTCCCACCCAATCTATAGATGGCTTTGAAAATTGTAACAGAACCGCCTAAATCATATGGCCCACAGGCACCTGTCATTGTCATTAATGACCTCTGATAGTCGGGCCCGTGTCCTAGATGATCTAGAAGGCCCTGCCGGGCTACATCAGTACCTGTTTCTCTGACAGGATCCCATTGCGAAGCCATTACAGAATTACAACATTTCATAATAAAATACATCAGAGTAAAAGTGCGGAAGAATTGCATAGTACTTAGATTACAAACTAGTTGTCCAAATAGAATTTAATTGCAGTAATTACAATCCATAATTAAAAGACGGTAGCAGTAGAACAACGATACAACATACTTCGATAAAGGATAACAGGAACCCTGCCCTCGGGTCCAACTTCACTCTTACTCGCTTTCTTCCTGAACGATAGTCACGAAGCAAGGTGCAAGGCAGACCTGCGGCGATGACTCTCCTACAACAAGGATTAACAAACCCTGAGTACTGGGGTACACCGCAAGACTTACCCGACTAAAGAAATTGGGGAGAAGACTCAGGAATGCAGGCTGAGGGGAACCAAGGTAAGGCTTTAGCAAGAGTCAAAGTATTTTGCGGAAAAAGCATTACTATCCTACTTTCAATATTTTACTCAATATCATTTTAATCAATATTAATAGTTCAGTTCTTTCACATATATCCTTCTTTTCCAATTACTTATTCATTCTCAAAATAACCTAGTTCCGAACCACTCTTCACTGTAAGTGTGAGGATCAAGTCTCCATAACCGAGGAGCAATGACAATTCGAATCAATTAGTACCCAGCTGGGGATCCCTAACCACACTGCATATGTAGCACCTAAGCTTGCATATACCAACCCCGTCTACCACGGCTTTTCCATCCCTGAACCGGTCCTGCGCCACCCGAGAGCACAGTACTCCTCTCGTCTCCAGGCACGCCGGCCATGAGGGTACACGCTACTCTCGCCATCTCTCCACTTCTAGTGCGTGGTTGTCGGTTCAAGCAATGGAGCTACCAGAGATAGGGCATCCTGGAGTATGTGGTTAGTTGCAAAGTCTCGATCATAGCAGGCCGACAACGAATGGTCCCTAATTCCTTTTTCCGCTAGCGACAATGCATTGGGACTCTAACCCAAGTACAAATGCCCCATCGGTTTTCAAATTCCTTTCCCGCCGACAACAATGCATTAGGACTCCAACCCAAATACATGACCGCCGAACAGAAAATCCCTTCTCGTCGATAACAATGGACTGATCAGGTGCACAACCACCGAACGAGAATATTACCCTTTACCCTTTCTTGAATTTATTCCATAATATATCACAATAGCTCAAAATAGCATTTTATGCAAATCTAAATTATTCAAGCAGGGCTAAGCATTTTTAAACATTTTACTTTAAAATGGTTTCCAAGTATTTCAGTGGTCAAGGTTGGTAATGCATCAAGTGGGTTTTCAATCAACTCCTAACAACCTAATGCAATATATATACTCAAATGATACAATTTTGTAAATTGCAAGGAAGGGGCTGAATGCACCGGGGCTTACCTTGGATTGCAATAAGAGTGGGGTCGGGTTCAGTGCCACAGATGTCAAATCCCTGCACCAGCTCAGGAGTAGGCTCTTCCGAAGTCACCTCAGTCTTCACCTCCTGATTTCCGGTCACTACATGTATGCAATGATGAATACATGAATGCGATGCAGCGGTATTGTTGGCACAAAAAATGGTTCCTCGTGCTCAATACACCAGCGAAGCTGGAACGACCCTTGAAAGCAGATTGAGCTTTCGCAGATCCAGCTAGCTTCGGGCCCAGTCTGAGTGTGTTGATGACTCCCAAGCGTGCCAGTCAATTTGACCTGCGATTGACAAGGAGAAAGATATAATCAGTAACAACAAGGCGGACCTTACTGGTGTGTCCAGATAGTTCCGAATTTTTGGTCTTACAGACCCCATTTGCAGGCTATCGACTAAAGAGTCGATTTCCGAATGATGTGAACTGATTTTCATGAGATAAGCATTATAACATAAAACAGCCAATTCATTTGCATCAATGATGGCAATGACTTGCATGAGACAAGACATAACATAATTAATACATGCATGTCAAGTTATCCTGATCAAAAGATATCTGAATGTAGAAACAGAGCGAAATCGGCTAATTAGCCGATTCGATATAAGACGAGTAATGCTTAGATCTTTAAACCAATATATTTAACTCAATGTTTACAACAGTGGGGATCAAGCGGATCGAGACAGCCATAATGTAAACTATAATTTAAACCTATCGATTATCAGGCCTAAACAATATTCATCTTATTACTCGTGTGCAACTCGTACACAACCAAGATCTAGATCTATAGGCTAATGCAAACATATTCTATTTATCAATGCATAAACATGAAACAATTATCATTCATTGAACAAATAGATCTAAAGATATAAAGCCGATATGAACAGATCAAGATTGGGCAGATTTGGTGAGTGATATAACGAATAAACAAATAAACTCAAACATCACCGATAACTTAATGAATCTAACTAAGATGCCACTTTTAGTTAGAGCCGATAACGAATCCATGCACATTAACCATATTAATCTAAGCCTTCATCCATCGGATGACACTAAACATAGATTAAGCAAGCAAACAGGCATGAATCGATAACTAATCCTTATTTGATCTAAGTCCACGTCCACCGGATGACGCTAAACTCATATCAAACAAGAATCGACCTTGATCTACAAAGCTCCCATGTCCATCAGGTGACATTAAGGAGACAAAGCTTAGCAAGGCATCATGGTACTTACATGCAAGCTTGCGTTCACCGGATGACACTCAGCCTGTTCGAAGAAACTCGCCGAGAACTACTTTACTCCTACTCCTAAGGGTTTTGGCCGAAGCCAAAAGGTGTGTTGTATTGATGTGTATGTCCGTATTACAATGGCTGGGGGTTTATATTTATACCCTGGGCTTGACAAGATAGAGTCCTAATCGAATTACAACTCAAAAGTAGATATGGAAACTAACAAACTTTCCTATTTTAAAGGTAACTTGGAGTCCAATCTTCCCTTTCCAAAACAGACTTCGAACGTGACCACTTCCCGGCACTGGAGACTCGTGCTAATGTCATCAATCGACTCTTGTCTTCAACCACACCGTCTTCGCTTCGGCCCAACAATCAATTCAGGACCCGATCGGCAATTCTCAGCCCTTCGTATATCAAACTCTGCTTCCCGAAAATCGACTGTCTCTGCTCTTGGCATTGGCTATCCATTCGCAGTCCAAATTTTGATGTAAACACATGCCCCCAATTTTGGAATAAACTAGCTTTATTCCAAAATTAGCACCGAGTCTTAACCGATCTCCATCCATAAAACGTAGCCGAAACTGCAATCTCCCGCTCAGCACTTCAAAGCTTCGCACCAAACCGAAACCCTAACCAAGAAGGCTTCCATCACATTTCTCCCCAGGCGTCGATCCGCCGCCTTCAATCAACTCAAGCAGATGGCGACTCCCTCTGAGATCCCTGTTGACACTTCTTAGCGCAACCACCAGAGACAGGGTAATAGGCTATCTCTGATAATGGCGCCAGAAATGCCTGGGGTATTTCTTATGTCTATTGGATAATTTCTTAAGCGCACAGAATATGCCGCTGTAGCACTTCACCAGGGAGTATTCCAAGGTATCGTTATTTATTTTATCCTAAGGGAAAGTGATCACTAGAAATATTAATAGAAGGAGATCCTTAATTCTATCTCAACTTAGCACAACTAGTGCAGAGGGGGTAATCGAAGTATGATAGGAAGGTGATGATTCAAAGATAACAAATGAAATGCTAAAAGATAACTAGTGTAGTATAGCTAGGTGGGAGGACAACGTGTGAGAAAGGTTCCTGTGATTCAAACTCTACTCCTGTGATCTATCCTATCAAATGGACGAAATACACTAAGACTGCTATCCTTACTTCCGGTGTGTAGGGGATAGTGCGAGACAATAGAGGATATAACCTCTACCCGAAACGCCTATTCTCTTATGGGAGCCTACCTTTTAAGAACTTGCCTAAAACACGTGGAGGGATACTAAGACTGACAGGGCTGTCACCACCTGCTAGCACCCACTAACAATCCATGCAATAAGCGGCATTCAAAGGCAAGATCTAGTCTAAGCACCACGCTTACACTAAGCCTTACTACTCTAGCTATGATCAAGGCAACTAGAGCACCCTATGACAGGCAATGAACTACACACGTGAGTTGGTTACAGGATCACAATCTAATACAAACCGACCAAGTAATATGATAACTCACAACACTACTATTAGAGTAATGCACTAAGTAAAGACTCAGTAAAGTAAAGCAGAAATAATATATTAATGTAGATAAGTCTTACAGAAAGAGAAAGATACAAGAGCTATACCAGACTCTCCAGCAGACGACTCCGGAGACCCCGAGCACAGCTCAACTCAACTCTAAGTCCCACACTAGACTACAACTACTACTAAAGGTGGAACTACACTACTCTTCACCTGTATCTTGAATGAATCATGTCTTGAGAGGCTGGATGTAGCCTCTATATATAGGGGGAAGTGGAGAGGTGCCACATCAGCGATCCACATGCTCCTTACCTCTCCACCCTTGGATAAACCGCCTCAAAACCGCCATAGGATGGACGGCGTTGGTGATTTCATCACGTGGAAGGCATGCAGGAAGGCGGTCGAGGTCAACTGACCTGGCTGGGCACCAGGGGGGTCGGCCAACCCCCTATGATAGGTGGGCCTGGCCAGGTGTGGTCCCCACCAGTCATAGAGTGTCCCCTTGTGCTGGTTCTATCTTGATTGTGTTGTTTCACGCCTTGATCCTTGTGCTTTGATTCTCCACCGTTGAATGGAAACACATATTGATCTGATGGTGGAATTGAGCTGGGTGGAGTGTCACACGGATCATGCCATGTCAGCAGAGCCCTGGTGGGCCCCACATGTGGGGCGGCCGACCTGCATGTGGGCCATCCAGGAGCTCCACTCACATCCATGTGTTTCCTTGAGTCATTTGTTGAAGTGTGATGACTTGGTTCCCAAATATGTGGTTCGGCCGACCCAACATATTGGGCTCCAAGTGCTCCAGTTTGTTCTGTTTTGATCTTCCCTGCATTCACAAGCTAAGAGTACAACTGGAACTAGTTATTGATAAAAATATATTTATGTCATGTTAATCTTCCATAGAAACCGAGGCTGTTGACGATGTTTGAGTGTGGATTTTTATTGCTTATCCACTGTCAACAAGATCCCCCAAGCTTAACCTTTGCTCATCCCGAGCAAATAATTAAACTTAGCCTCGGTGGATCAGGAGTTGCTACAATGTTCATATTTCCTTAGTACCAAGTGCACAACAAAATATTTCTTTTTTGAATGGAAAAATTGGCTATAAAAATTCACCCATTTTACCTTAGTCCTTTATGGGGCTAATGACCTTTCCTTTGCCTTAGGTGGTTGAGAGACAGAATAGTTTAACTTAAGCACTACTTTTCTCATTCTTTGCAAGTTTCATACTGGAGGTTTTAGCAATGTTTTGCAAAAGAAAACTTAATGTTCCTCATATGGTTCTCTCATGTCGCTCAAATGGTGTATGATTCCTTACCAAGGCACAAAATAAATGTTGCCTTCTCTTTATCATCCTACTTCTAAAAATGGCTTATGTGGAGCTTAAGGTAGGAATGAAAGGGTATAGCATACTTACTTTGCATGTATTGTAGAGTCAAAGCTTGGATCCAAAGAGAGAAGTGTCGTGCCCTTAGATCAAGATGTGCACGTGTGTGGAAAATATTGAACTATAATGCTCCTCTATTTGAAATTGTATCTGTCTCTAAATTTTTGAGACATGGCTATCATTTTTCCTTTCATTATTCATGAGCCTAAACTTGCTCAAATTTTTCTCTTCTTTTCTATGGACTTTCTTGTGTCTATTTTTCTTTCTTTTCTTTTTGTTTTGCATAGCCTTTTGTCTCTTCTACCAAATTAACTAAGAGATGTATTTTAAAACTTTAAAACATGGAGCATTTATTTGGTGGAAATAAAAGGCATGTTGTTGCGTACTTCCAATGTAGAAGCAGCATATGTATGTGGTGTGTACGTGATCTTAATCTTGGGGGCATGATAAGACTCTCAATAAGGGTCAACAAGACTTGACAAAACTCAATACAAAGCAAATAGCTTATTTGGAGGGTTTAAGACATGTGTAGCATATAAGGCTGTAGTAGGAATTTATCACCATTGAGGAACAATAAGATTTTGATTTTTCTAAGAAATAAGTCTCTAGTAATCATGCATGCTTAGAACAATATTATAGCAGCTCTTGTTTCACTATATCATATCTCACAACAACTTAGACTTAGTTCTAACACTTGCAACCCATAAAGTTTTTAGGTTCATGATGATTTTAAATGAGCCAAGTAATCCATACTCAAAGAAATGCTAAGTTGTAAAATAGGCATTAAAGAAATATTAACAGAGCAACTATTCATCATTTCCATGAAGGAGATAAACATACATGAGACATATGAAACAGAAAATATTTTTGGTGTTTTTATTTTATTTTATTCAAATGCATTAAATTAAAATAATATAAAATACTGAGTTAGAATACTTACCATGGTGGGGAGAGAATCTCCCCCAAGCTTGCACTTTTGCAGATATCTCACTGAGGTGGATGTGGCGGATACGGTGGTGGATAGTGAGGAGGATATTGTGGTGGATACGCTAGGTGGATATGGCCGTGGGAACTCCTGTGGGTGCTATGGAATATATGGTGGTGGAGGTATGTTGTGATGTGCATAGAGGATAGCCCACTGTCTGCCAGTCTGCTCCTGAAAATTTTGGAGCTGCTCCTGAAAATCATGGCCAGCCCGCAGCACACCAAACTGGTGGGTAAGCAACTCCATATCATATCGATGGCTTCGCGTCCCTGAATCCTGCATAGATGAGTGAGAGAATCTAGCGCTTTGTGCCCCTGACCGGCACCCTCCTCCATAGCTGGAGGCCTGCATGGCATGTGAGTTGCCTGCATAGGTGCTGTCATCTTCTTCGGACGAATCATTACGCAGTGCAGCACGCGTTCTTGCACGGGTAGCAGATCCTGAAAAACTCCAACGGCCGCCTACTCCTGCAATGTTAGGCACTAAAGGGTGGCCCCATATAGTTTTAATTCTGGGCACGACAAAGCGATTCTTGCATCGCTACAATGGAATTTAAATTCTATTGTTCCTTTGGGACCACCGGCAATAATATGAGCCTTAATAAAATATTCCTCACCCAGGATGGTTCTATATGTAGGTATGTAATCATTAAATCCATCTAGCAATTCAAGGTAGCTACACAATTGTGTGATGATGGATGTGAAATCAAATGATCCAATTCTTGATGGTGCAGAAATCCAATGTTCTACCATGGCTTTTACAGGCGATACTCGGATTTTATATAGCATGGCATACATTATTGTTAAATCAATTTCTCTCACAATTCTAACATCATCCCGGGGAAATAAAGTGATTCCTAACCATCTATGCAGAAAGCGCAGTGTGGGGTTGCAAATATGACTAGTGCGCGGTTTTCCCATTTTATTTTCCCCTGTTATGTCATGCCAAAATTCAAGTTTATTGAACCTACGGGTAGCAGATTCTAAATTTGAGGTGCAATTCATGAAGCCTAAGCAAGCACTAAACTGGTCCCACGTAAGATCATAATCTTGATTAAATAGACAAAAATAGATATTGTCTCTAGTTGCTTTTACTGTGCACATAAATTCTAAGGTGAGACTCCTACTACCTTGGTACCCAAAAAATTCCAGAATTCACCCCATCCTATTGCACCAAAAACATCAAAGAACTCCTCATACATACCTGTGCGTTGGAGGAGTCCTAAATCAATTACCTTGGTGTGTTCAAAGTCGCGGTTACGAATGGGGTTGAGGACGAGAAGTTCTTGTGGAGTGACCCAAATGCCTGTTTCTTGGTCTTGTGTTCTAACAGGTTCTTCTTCTTCTTCTTCGGATTCTTGATGGACTTCTTCATAATCATGAGGAGGTTGTTCAACATTTTCTGTGTTGTTGCTTGGCTCAGTTGCTTCAGACACGTATTCATCCTGTGACCACGAGAGTCGTATGTCAGTGTCATGGGAGAATGATCGTCACGATGAACTCCTGCTCAATGCACTTTCTTTGCTGCGGCCTTGAATGGGTTCTTCATATTTGCACAAAACAAAGAGAGACGAGCCAAACTTCGGATGATAGGGGTCAGCTTAGTTTAATGAGCCTCTTACCAGATGATTACCTTACTTAGCTCCCTCGGGTGATGAACGCTTGAATGGAAGGAAGAGAGTTTTAGAGTGTAGAAGTGCTCTGCTGGTGGTTTCGTCGAAGCAAGGTGCTCACATGCATGGGAATAAAATGGAGAAGGAAGTGAGGGTGCAGGGGGCACTTGGCCCGGTTTGGCCGACCCCTACCCTCCCTCTATTTTGTCCCAACAATTGGGGCAATCTCTGGTGCATTGAATGGAACAAAAGCTAGAGAGATGGAGCTCAGTTGATGGGTCGGCCGAACCCATCCTCCTCTCCATTTGCTATGTGCCAAGCATGGGTGTCAATGGTGGTCACTTCTTGCCTGGTAGATCACTCATCTTTCTCTCCTTTGGATGCTTGCTCATGGAATCCTTTCTTGGAGTGAGTGGTGAATGGAATAAAGGGCCAAAGGAGGGGGCAAGACATGACTATGGCTGGTGGATGTTTGCTTATGAGATGCTTCACGGGATAGCTCAAGTGATTTCCATGCTTGATTTCTCTTGATTAGCAAAGGTTGATTTAATCATGAGTGGGGTTAGAGGGAAAGGGAATGGATTTTTGTCATGACAAATTTTTCTCTAGGTCCACTCATGGTTGTTGTGTGTGCATTCCTCTCGTCAATATTTTATTAAAGCAAGAGCAGAGAGGGAGAAATTCTAGCTCCTAGAGTGCAAGTTGATAGATATATGTCTTGCAGCACTTTACAGAACAATTCACATGCAAGTAGACTAGTACTAGACATGTGAAAGCACAAAAAGTGATTGAGAAAATTTCTAGGTTGCCATGCTAAGTTTATTTAGATGATCAAGATTGACATGCCGTCTTTCAGCTGTTGTCGTGAGGGGAATTTATCAGGACATTGCATGCATGGAAGTGGACAAAAGGTGGCAGGTGAGAGACACCAGGGTGGCAGTCGGCCGACCCCACTATGGGCCCCACCTGGTGTCAACTTTACTCAGGAGGTTAAATATTTGATTATTTTAATGTTGAGCTTGATTATTGGTCGACATAAAAAGGGGTTGGAGATAAATGCTAAAATAAAGCAAGCCAATAAATGAAGTAAACTTTAATTAAGTGTTAGTGTACTTACTTTGATGGAAGAGTTATTCTCTCAGGTCCTTGCAGTAGGATCTCCCTCTTGGGCTGGTGTAGGAATTTTCTTCGGAGGCGTCGCCGGTTGTATTACCTTTATTTTCCATATTTGCTTGCTCTTTGCTCGTGGTTGTGATTTGGGCTTCTTCAGGTCTCTCATGAGAGCGAAAGCATGTATCTCCCTTAGCATCATCAATGAGCATTGCTCAACCTTAGGTCAGAATTTGAATGTCCCCAGGGTCCCAATGATAGTAAATTGAATTTCTCCAGCTCCAACATCAATATGTGCATTGGCGGTGCTGAGAAACGGTCTCCCCAAGATGAGTGGAGTATTTTCATCCACCTCCATGTCCAGGACCACGAAGTCCACGGGGACAAAGAATCCGCGTATCTTGATGGGGATGTTTTCAGCTATCCCCGCCGGGTAACGGACCGATTGATCCGCCAGCTGTAAACGTATTGATGTAGGCGACAAAATAGTGTGATTGAGTTTGTCGAACACTACCTTTGGCATGACGCTGACGATTGCTCCCAAGTCGCACAGTGCATGCTCAAAGTATTGTGTCCCAATGGAGCAGTCAATGGTGGGACATCCAGGATCCTTCTTCTTGGTTGGCAGTTGGTTCAGTATAGCCGCGCTGCATTCCTCTGTTAATTTGACAATTTCCGTCGTGGGCAGCGGGCTCTTATTGCTGAGGATGTCTCTTAAATACTTGCCATAGGTTGGGACCTGCATCGCATCAAGTAATGGAATATGCACATAAAGATGACGAATTACCTTGACGAATTTCCCGAATTGTTCGTCGGTGGTTTGCTTCCTTGTTCTTGGGAAAGGTAGTAGCACATTGGTGTCATAATATTTGTGTGCGGCTGTCTTTCCCTAGAATTTGGTGTTGTCATCAGGCGCTGGCAATTCTTCTTCTTCTTCATCGTCTTCCTTGTCTTTTCTTGCAGCCTTCCCTGCCATGTTAGAATGTGGTGGATCGTGAGTGGACTTACCTCCCCTCGTGGTCACCGCATTGATATTTGAAGTATTGCAAGTATTTTTAGGAGATGATGTAGTAGTACCAAGATGAGCTAATTGAGATTCTAGCATTTTATTAAAACTCATTTGTTCTTTAACAGAAGAAGGGAGAGCATCCATTTTAGCATTTAATGTTTCAAGGGTCTTATCATTTGCTATCAACTTTTTATTCATGCTTTCATTTATTTTAGCTTGATTCATGACAAGATCTTTCAATGATAATTGATTTGCATTACCTTGAAACTTGGAGTTTGATGCCCATCTTCCTTGTTGAGGATATTTTGAATTGTTGTGGATGGCGTCTACCTTCTCAGGATTTAATTTAGAATGCATTATACTACATACCTGGTTCCATTGATGCTTGGAAGCATAGTGTTGGATAGCCTCTCGATCTTTCTTGAAGTTGGCACGTTCTTCTAGCCTTTTCAACAAGAGATCCATCTTCTCAGAGATTGCATCTACTTCCTGGATGGTATGTGCATTCTTTTTCTTGGATTGGAGTCGATCCTCATTCCACCCTTGATTTTTCACCATCTTTTCTATCAGATTCTTGGCTTGTGTGACATTGAGTGAAGTGAACGTTTCTCTAGCAGCGGCATCAAGGTGATTACGAGCTATCGGGGTTAGCCCATGGTAGAAACCTTGAAGCAGGAGCCATTCTTGGATTCCATAGTGAGGACATTCCTGAATGTATTCCTGGAGACGTTTCCATGCTTTGGGAATCATCTCGTCCACTTGCTGTGTAAAACCTGAGATCTTTCCTCGAAGAGCAGTGGTTTTACCCATCGGGAAGAACTTCTTGAGGAATGCATTGGCGCAGCTTGTCCAATTGCCAATGTCTTTAGGATAAGCATAGAACCATTGTTTTGCCTTTCCGATCAAGGAGAACGAAAAAAGGCAAAGACAGATGGCGTCCACTTTGACTCCTTTTATGGCAATGGTGCCACACAACTCCAGGAAATTCTGGAGATGCGCATTTGCATCCTCATGGGGTTTTCCGGTGAATGGGTTGGCTTGCACCATGTTGATAAGAGATGGCTTGAGCTCAAAACTGGCATTCCCCAAGCTAAGCTATGGACCGGCGACGACATTGTCGGCCGACGGTGCAGAATGATCGAAGATGGTCTTTTGGGCCATACCTTCCTTAGGTGACAGTGCAGAGCCTCCTTCTTTGAGTGGTTCCAATACTAAATCGGACCTCCGATCGGAGACTGAACGATGTCGAGAACTCCTGGTGGATGTCTCTGGATTTTTTATTGCTGTGGCTTGAAACTGAAATCCACTCATGTATGCCTTGCTTCATGATAAAGAGAAGCAAAGGCAAGGGTAAGCCCTACTACAACTAATTGATACTATTTGATGATAAGTTTTGGATTCGATCTTATTAAAATTTTAAGACTACGCTTTCCCCGGCAACGGCGCCAGAAATGCTTGTTAACACTTCTTAGCGCAACCACCAGAGACAGGGTAATAGGCTATCTCTGATAATGGCGCCAGAAATGCCTGGGTATTTCTTATGTCTATTGGATAATTTCCCAAGCGCACAGAATATACCACTGTAGCACTTCACCAGGCAGTATTCCAAGGTATCGTTATTTATTTTATCCCAAGGAAAAGTGATCACTAGAAATGTTAATACAAGGAGATCCTTAATTCTATCTCAACTTAGCACAACTAGTGCAGAGGGGGTAATCGAAGTATGATAGGAAGGTGATGATTCAAAGATAACAAATGAAATGCTAAAAGATAACTAGTGTAGTATAGCTAGGTGGGGGGGACAACGTGTGAGAAAGGTTCCTGTGATTCAAACTCTACTCCTGTGATCTATCCTATCAAATGGACGAAATACAATAAGACTGCTACCTTACTTCCGGTGTGTAGGGGATAGTGCGAGACAATAGAGGATATAACCTCTACCTGAAATGCCTATTCTCTTATGGGAGCCTACCTTTTAAGAACTTGCCTAAAACACGTGGAGGGATACTAAGACTGACAGGGCTGTCACCACCTGCTAGCACCCACTAACAATCCGTGCAATAAGCAGCATTCAAAGGCAAGATCTAGTCTAAGCACCATGCTTACACTAAGCCTTACTACTCTAGCTGTGATCAAGGCAACTAGAGCACCCTATGACAGGCAATGAACTACACACGTGAGCTGGTTACAGGATCACAATCTAATGCAAACCGACCAAGTAATATGATAACTCACAACACTACTAGTAGAGTAATGCACTGAGTAAAGACTCAGTAAAGTAAAGCAGAAATAATATATTAAAGTAGATAAGTCTTACAGAAAGAGAAAGATACAAGAGCTATACCAGACTCTCCAGTAGACGACTCCGGAGACCCCGAGCACAGCTCGACTCAACTCTAAGTCCCACACTAGACTACAACTACTACTAAAGGTGGAACTACACTACTCTTCACCTGTATCTTGAATGAATCATGTCTTGAGAGGCTGGAAGCAGCCTCTATATATAGGGGGAAGTGGAGAGGTGCCACATCAGTGATCCACGTGCTCCTTACCTCTCCACCCTTGGATAAACCCCCTCAAAACCGCCATAGGATGGACGGCGTTGGTGATTTCATCACGTGGAAGGCATGCAGGAAGCTGGTGGAGGCCAACCGACCTGGCTGGGCACCAGGGGGGTCAGCCGACCCCCAATGACAGGTGGGCCCAGCTAGGTGTGGTCCCCACCAGTCATAGAGTGTCCCCTTGTGCTGGTTCTGCCTTGATTGTGTTGTTTCACGCCTTGATCCTTGTGCTTTGATTCTCCACCGTTGAATGGAAACACATGTTGATATGATGGTGGAATTGAGCTGAGTGGAGTGTCACACGGATCATGCCATGTCAGCAGAGCCCTGGTGGGCCCCACATGTGTGTCGACCGACCTGCATGTGGGCCTTCCAGGAGCTCCACTCTCTTCCATGTGTTTCCTTGAGTCATTTATTGAAGTGTGATGACTTGGTTCCCAAATATGTGGTTCGGCCAACCCAACATATTGGGCTCCAAGTGCTCCAATTGGCTCTGTTTTGATCTTCCCTGCATTCACAAGCTAAGAGTACAAATGGAACTAGTTATTGATAAAAATATGTTTATGTCATGTCAATCTTCCATCGAAAGTGAGGCTGTTGACGGTGTTTGAGTGTGGATTTTTATTGCTTATCCACCGTCAACAATCCCCGAGGTATGAATTTCATCAATCTGTAGTCTCATTCACGAACCCTCGCCCAAACGGTCACATATGTTGTTCATCATCCCTGGATTTGAAAAACGAGATCCTGATTCCACTGAGTGATGTCCCTTCCACCTATTACCTGGGTCCGATGGACGATCCAAACCCCGCAGAGTTCATCAGTAAGGGGACCAACCAAATCCCCTTCAGAGGCCTGCTGGTGGATTCATCTTCATGGACCAAGCAGTCAAGTCATTCCGGAAGTGCCCAAACATGCCACCGGATGGAGAAATTGGTTTCGCCGCGTTTCAGAGAAGAAGCGGGTAGACTGGCAGCTGCACAATCTGAGTCAATGTCTTGATCTTTCATTGTGTCAGATAAAAAAGAATGAATCTCTTTTGATTGCTGCAAGCTACTTTTGGTCCAATTCCTTGAATGCCTTCGTATTTGGGTATGGACCAATGACCATTACCTTGGGTGACATTCATATGCTCACTGGTCTTTAAATCACCGAAAGCTGTCAACTTTGGAGCTTTCTTTCCACAGGCGAAAAACAGTTCCCAAAGCTTGGAGAGTATAAATGTTGGTCTGGCTATATCAAAACCCACCATTCGACAACCTCCAGTATCAGGGAGAAAGAATACATAGCATTCCTGATCTTGTGGCTCAAAAGATTTGTCTTCTGTGGTGCTACTCTAGGACCAGCCTATCCTTTCAAGGCTCTTGCAGAGAAATTAGCCCAAGGAAACTCAATCCCTTCAGGTAAACTTCTACTGGGATCTGCTTACAGACTGATGAGCCGAGTTGCCGGCTTTCTGCTAAAAGGTGAGGAGGTACAATGCATAACAGGCCCCTGGTGGCTGATTCAGTTATGGCCCAACCTGTACCTGCACAAAATTGCTAAGCCAGACCTCCATAACCTTAGCTATCCTTCCATCAACTACTCAAAAGAGGAGAAAAATAAGATCACCAGAGGTTACCAAAATTTTGGTGAAGCTACCTCAGCTATAGCTATAGATGTCAGCCGGGGTAGCTGTTGACACCAAAGGTGGCAAACGGATATAATGCAAGCGTACGGTAGTCAATGTAGCCTTCACCGGGAGTATTCCAGGTATCGTATTTTCCATGGGGAACGTGAAGTGTAATAACTAGACTCAAGGCTGTCAATAGGAATCAAAGGGGTTGGTGATCAAGGATAAAGCATGTAGGTATAGAGAGGCTCCTATGCAGCAAAAGATATCTGGTCTCGGCTTTCTCAGTATAAAGAGCTTAATCAGCTCCTCCCTTCACAAGAGGCGACAGGCGAAACAGTAGGAGACAAAACTCCTACCCGAGGTGGCTGTACAATTGTCTTGATGCCTTGCCATTTTAATAACTTGTCTTACACACGTGGTGGACTACGAGAACCAGACAAGGCTGCCACCACTTGCTGGTTACCACAAACAATCCATGCGACAAGTGGCCTACACTGATAAGATATAGCCTAGACACCACGTCTACACTATACTTACTACTCTAATCTTAGCTAGAGACTAGAGCACTCCACAAAGTAAAGCAATGTGCTGGTGAAGACAGTATATACTTAAAGTACCAGAACCAGAATATTAAATGCTGGAAGAAATCGGATGGGAAACTTACTAGAAGCTTGAATCCGTTGAGGTACACCTTGAAGAAGACTCCCGACAGGCCCGGGGCTTTCTCCAGAGACTTCCCTCACTCTCTTCCCTCTTTACACTAACACTAATCTATATTGTACACTTGATACTTGATTCCTCTAAAGTGAAGGACTAGGGGGTATTTATAGGGGGGTGAAGGGCAGCACCACGTCAGCGATCCGCGTGCTTCTCCACCTCCACCCTTGGATCCACCATCCTTGAAACCGCCTTGGATGGACGACAGAGATAAAATGAGCACGTGGGAGGCATGCTGGAAGTCGATGGAGTGAGGCGGTGGTCTGGGCCCACCACCCCTGGTTCGGTTGACCCACCCTATGGCAGGTGGGCCCGGCCAGGGCTTCTAGAAGGCGTCCCCACCTACCTGGGAATGTGTTGTTGACTTGTGTCCAAATCTCTTGGTTCGGCCGACCCACATGGAGCAAGGTGGGTCCACCTCTGTGGTCCCCACCTATCATGGACTGTGACCATTTGCTTGTTCTGCTTATATTGTGTCGGTTAGGGGCCTTGATCCATGTACTTTGCTCTCTAGCCTTCGATTGACGATATACTTATGATCCGAAGGTGGGGATGGACTCCACGGGGTGTGCCACGGATCGTACCACGTCAACATGGCCACGAGGGCTCCCTACCTGGTTCGGCCGAACCCTAGGGTGGGGCCACGTGGCCTCTGATCTCTTGCATTTCACTTCATTACTTGATTCCTTGAAGCTGGAGTGCTGGGACCACTATTCATGGTTCAGCCAAACCATGAATAGTGTCCATCCAGTGCCCACTGGATCCTGAAGTGAAGCCCTTCGAGATTGTGACATTATCTTGCCATTTCATCATAATTGGATTTGCATTATAGCTTCATCTTGGGCTTCTAAACTCTGAAATCACCTGTTTTGAGCACCTACAAATAAATACTAACATGTACATGTGGAACCAAGTTATTTGTACCTATGTCACTATGTGTTTTCTTATTTCTTCCCAAAAAGAGTGTTTTGTTGACGGTTATGATGGTAGAAAATATGGTATAAATGCCGTCAACATGACCCCCCACACTTAAGTCTTTGCTCGTCCTCGAGTAAAGGTTAGAGAAAGAGAGGTAGAAATGACATATCCAAGATAGTGGTGATCAAAGTTTTCATTTAGCACATAGCTTATGCTAGTGGGTTATGTGGCATTGTCTAACATATATCCTTGAGATATTGAAAAATGGAATAACTCACAAGGCAAAATCATCTCACTTTTTACCTTCTTAGTACTTAGAATTTTTATATCGGTTTCAAAAAGAAAGCACATTGTTCATTCTTACTCTCAAATAGTACTCTCTAGTCACACAATTGTGTTTGATTCCTTACCAAGACATATCTTAAATATGCCTTCTTTGTTTTATCCTACATCTATCAGGCTTATGTGTAGTTCAGGTAGAGATAAAGATGGCAGGCATACTTGCATTCCCTATATTGTAAAATCAAAACAAGGATCTAAGGAGAAAAATGTCATAGACCTAGATCAAGATGTGCAAGTGTGTGGAAAATGGTAAACTATAATGCTCCTTGATATGATCTCTCTCTACTTTGTTTTGGGACATGGCTATCATTTTTCTTTTCTTTTTATTCATGAGCCTGGACTTGCTCAAATATATAATCTCTTTTTCTTGGATTTTCACTTGTCCATCATTTCTTTCTTCTTTTTTTCTCATTTTGCATCGCCATTGTCCCTTTTTCTATATCAACTAAGAGAGATATTTATTGACCTTTAAAACATGGAGCAATTATTCAATGAAAATGGATAGCATGTTGTTGCGTACTTCCAGTGTAGAAGCATCATGTTTTTGTGGTGTGTACGTGATCTTTATCTTTGGACTATGACATACTTCTCAACAAGGGTCAACAAGATTTGATCAAACTCAAGGCAATTGCAAGTAGCATGATTAGAAGGGTTTCCCAAACATGATGATCATATATGGCTTTGGTAGGAATTTTCTCACTATTGAGTAAGTGACACTATGGTTTTATGACGTTTTCAAAAATAAAATTCTAAGTACTTTGAATGGAAAAGTGTGAGTCATGAGCCAAGAGTGGTCTCGCATTTATCAACATCTTAGTCAATATGATTTCCTATTAAGATACTTACCCACAAGCATAAGCATATATGTCAAATTTGAACTTTGTGTCACCTCTACTCTTCAAATGTCATAAAATTTTATTCATTTAATTTTGAGATGCAAGGTTTCCAGTTTTTATTTTCATTTTAATCTAAAACAAAGAAAGAAATTGAATAAATGCGAAATTTGAGAGGGGGAAAGGGTGCAAACCTACCAGGGAGCATACCTTCACTGCAGAGGAGCCTGGCTAGTGGGACCATAGGGTGGTTCAGCCGAACCATCAAATGTGCCGTTGTTCCACCGTTTGAATGTCCTCGTCTCAAGTTACACCTCTACAAAGTTGTTCTGCCACTGGACCTTACTATGTGGTTCGCCCGAACCACTTCTTGTGAGTTTTTAGGTTCTATTTGATCCAGCAAACATGTCGTGCACCGTGCCATGTTCGAAATTACCAATGGAGCTGTTGAGGGGGTCGTCCGAACCCTCCCACACTTGTCTCTTTTTATCTGCTGACACAAACAGCGAACAACATCAAGTGCAGGTGTTCTGCTGGTGGCAACACACCAGCAGAACATAACGACATTTTATTCAACTTGATGTAGGCATGATTACAATTGTAAGGATCAAAATTTGAAAAAGGAAAATCTAGCTAATGCCTACTTTATTCTAAAGCAGTGCTAATCTAAGGAGAAGGTGGGGTTTAGGATGTCCTCTTGCCCAATGGCTTTGGCTATACGCTTGAGCTTCGCATTATTGCTAATGCGGAGTGCACGGAACTTGTCCTCCATATCTAGGTTTGCCATCCTAAGTTCCGACACCATCTCCTCTAATTCATTGTTCCTCTTCCTAAGACTAGTTACAATTTTCAGCATCTTTTCCATGTCACTTTTCTTCTTTCGATCATCCTCAAATTGGCCTAGTGGACCGTTGATCGGTGGTGGATCCATCCTTCTCCGGATGCCAGAAGGAGAGTTGGAGTTGGAGTCCAGTGATTCCCTCAATTGCTTCTTTTCATCCGAATTGAGAGGGGGAACGAACACTTTCCCTACACCCAGCCCACCACCAATGATCTTGCGGCCTTTGAACATGGTGGGAGTGGACGGGGTGTAGGAGCTGATGCTTTTTGATGAATCCGTGTAGAGCGAACTGGGGTGCCGTTCTGGCACCTCCAGAGCCTTCCCCTTCAGTGCCAATTGGCCTGTGGTAGGCCTAATCGGCGTAACAGACCGAACAGGGGGCTTCCGGAGATCCCGACGCGGAGAGAGAGACCTGGGCGACGAAGTGGACCGAGGGGATGGCCGGGGGGTGGTCGGGCGAATCCGCCTTGGGTCGGCCGAACCATGCCTTCCCCTCGGTGATACTCCAGGTTGGTGGCAACGAGTTCAGCAGCTCCACCTCCAGCACGTCGACAGCCATTGCCCTCTCTAAGCTCTCGGTTATGGATCTTTGAGGCTTGGAAGGACGCTCACCCATAGGGATGATGGCGTTTTTGCTAGTGGGTGCCATGGTTGGGTTCTCTGGTGTCTCAAGGTCAAGGAAGGGATGCAGGAAGGAGAAGGAATGCAGGTGGAAAGAGGAAGAAGAAGAAGAGGTTAAGAAGACGAGTGCCAACATTCTCCTTTTTGAATCCGCGAGATAACGTCGGGGGAGCGTTGGCACAACGTTCTGGACCGGATGGGTTGCAACGGGTCATCATGGGTGGTTCGGCCGAACTATGGTTTGGCCCTTTTTGCCGTGACAACTTCTCCACATGCTCCCCTAGTGCGCCCGAAGCGTGACAGGGTCGAGGGGTGGCCCTTGGTGGTTCGGCCGAACCATAGGGTTGCCCCGGACTCCTGTCACGTCTCCTGCAAGGGTTCCTGAATACTGCCCACTATCTAGATTTTCAAATTTTTTGCAAAGTGAGAGTTGTTCAACCTGGGTTTTTGTTGCCCAGTGTGACCAAGATGTGAATTTTGGTGATTTTGCTACTTGGATAAATTTTGGTCCCAAGTGGTTGCCAAGTTTTGGTTGTCCACTTCTAAATGGGTGTTTTGGGGACCTAGTAGATATTTAAAACCTATCTAGTGATCAAGCTATACAAACAAAAGAAGTAAGACATATAGATTTTAATTATGTTGGTTCATTATCAGGAATGAATTCTATCATGTCAATTTCTTCTTCTATTGGTGCATGTTCATGAAAAACTTTGAGACGATGACCATTTATCTTAAAGATGTTGCCGTCATCGTCTTGAAGCGTGACGGCTCCATGAATTGTTGCATTGATTACCAGGTACGGTCCTTCCCATTTGCTCTTTAGCTTTCCATGCCCAAATAGCTTGACCCTCGAGTTGAACATGAGGACCTTGTCTCCAGGGTGAAATTCCTTGGGCTTGATCCTCTTGTCATGCCATCTTTTGGTTCTTTCTTTATAGATTCTAGCATTATGATAAGCTTTTTCTCTCCATTCCTCAAGCTCTGAGATTTGCATCTTCCTATTCCTTCCAGCAGAGGGCAAATCCATATTCCATTGTTTGATTGCCCAATGTGCTCGATGCTCTAGTTCCACCGATAGATGGCATGTCTTCCCATATACAATTTGGTATAGTGACATACCAATTGGGGTCTTGTATGCGGTCCTGTATACCCAAAGTGCATCTGGTAGTTTGCTCTTCCAAGCTATTCCCATTTCATTAACAGTCTTTTGCAGGATGTTCTTGATTTGCTTATTGGAGGTCTCCGCTTGGCCACTTGTTTGGGGATGGTATGGAGTTGCAACATTATGTTTTATCCCCATATCTGCCAAGAAGCGTCGGAAGCCTTTGTCTATGAAGTGTGATCCTCCGATCACTTATGACTAGTCTTGGTGTGCCAAATCTTGGGAATATAGTTTCCCTGAACATCTTCTTTGAATGTAAGGCATCTGCGGTTGCGCAAGGCATAGCTTCCACCCACTTGGACACATAGTCCACTGCCACCAAGATGTACTCACAACCTTGTGATTTGGGGAATGGACCCATGTAGTCAATTCCCCATGCATCAAATAGCTCCACTTAGAGGTTGTTTGTAAGTGGCATTACATCTCGGGTGTTGATATTTTTATGTTTCTGGCATCTTGCACACCTCTTTACGTAGTCTTGTACATCTTTGTACATGGTAGGCCAAAAGAATCCACTTTGCCATATTTTTGCGTGGGTTCTGAATACCCCATAATGGCCTCCATATTCTGCTCCATGGCATTTCTCAATGATCTTGATTGCTTCATTCATTGGCACGCACCTCCTCAACATTCCATCATTGCAGACTATGTAAAGGTATGGCTCATCCCATAAGTGTACCTTGCTTTCTTGGATGAGTTTCTTCTTGTCTGCCCCCGGTGGCACATATCCTGTGACCATAAAGTTGACAATATTTGCGTACCAGGGGTGGTGGTCCAAGACCTTGAGGAGTGTGTCATCTCGCAGGAAGTCATCGATAGGCAGATCCTGTTTGTCTTTGAATTGCATTCTAGACAAATGATCGGCTACAGAGTTTTCTACTCCCTTTTTATCTTTAATTTCAAGATCAAATTCTTGGAGCGGCAAGATCCATCTTATTAATCTTGGTTTAGCATCTTTCTTCATGAGCAAGTATTTTAGAGCAGCATGATCAGTGTAAATGATGACTTTGGCTCCAACTAAGTAAGATCTAAATTTGTCTATAGCAAAAACCACGGCCAACAATTCTTTTTCAGTTGTCGCATAATTTAGTTATGGCCTAGTTAAGGTTATGCTAGCATATGAGATTGCATGATGTTTCTTATCTTTGGTTTGTCCTAAGATAGCACCAACAGCATAATCACTAGCATCACACATTATCTCAAAAGGAAGCGTCCAATCAGGGGGTTGTATGATTGGCGCAGAGACAAGTGCTTTCTTAAGATAATAGAAGGAGTCTAAGCACTCATCATCAAAGTTAAAGGGTGCATCTTTAGCAAGAAAGTTTGGTAAAGGTTCGAGCAATTTATGAAAAATCTTTTATAAACCTTCTATAAAAACCTGCATGACTAAGAAAGCTACGGACACCCTTAACATTCGTGGGCGGTGGAAGTTGCTCTATGACTTCTATTTTAGCTCTATCCACCTCTATCCCACGCTCGGACACTCTATGTCCTAGCACTATTCCTTCTCGAACCATGAAGTGGCATTTCTCCTAGTTCAAGACTAAGTGTTTTTCCTCACATCTTTGTAAGACACGGTCTAAATTCTCTAGGCAGTGATCGAAAGTTTTTCCATAGACTGAGAAGTCGTCCATGAACACCTCCATGATTTCTTCGATCATATCGGAGAAGATGGACACCATGCACCTTTGAAAAGAAGCAGGAGCATTGCATAGGCCAAAAGACATGCGCCTATATGCATATGTTCCATAGGGGCATGTGAAGGTTGTCTTACTTTGATCGTCGGGATGGATTGGGATTTGGTGATAACCCGAATACCCATCAAGGAAGCAGAAGAAAGAATGTTTTGCAAGCCGTTCCAACATCTCATTGATGAATGGTAACGGAAAGTGATTTTTCTTTGTAGCCTTGTTAAGTTTTCGGTAGTCTATACACATTCTCTAGCCCGTGACTGTTCGTTGAGGGATTAGTTCATTTTTCCCATTTTTCACGACCGTCATCCCTCCTTTCTTAGGCACTACTTGGACGGGGCTGACCCACTCGCTGTTAGGAATAGGGTAGATTATGCCTGCGTGTAAGAGTTTCTAGACCTCTTTCTTTACTACTTCTCTCATCGCATTATTTAGCCTCCGCTGCGGCTCCCTAGAAGGTGCAGCATCTTGCTCAATTGGGATGCGATGGGTGCAGAGAGTGGGACTAATTCCCTTAAGATCATGAAGAGAGTATCCTAAGACAGAGCGGTGTTTTTCTAGAATGGTGATAAGTTTGGAGGTTTCCTCCTTAGAGAGTTGGTCACTAATAATTACGGGAGTCTCCCTATCACCATTAAGGAAGGCATACTTAAGTCCAGAAGGTAGGGGCTTAAGTTCTATAGAGGGTTTAGATGGGGGTTCAGATTTATCCAAATCTAAAGGTTCTTCTAATTCGGCCTCTTCTTGGATGAAATCCTTAGCATATTCTTCTAGATCAGGATGAGAAGGTTCCAGAAGTGATGCAGCCATCACTTCCTCTATCGGGTCAGTCTCGGGGCGTAATTCTACTTTAGAGTTGGCAGAATTTGCTAATGGAATTGAAACACAAAGGTTCTTCCCGAGATGACCTTCAAAGTTCCTCCCATGGAATTCATCTAGGAATCTCATGAGCGGGTGCCCAATTAACAAGTCAAATTCCTCTATGTCAAACACAAAGAAGTGTAAGAGGATATTGATCTTGTTAACTTTGACAGGGATGGTCTGTGCAATCCCGCAGCTCTCGACCAATTTTCCAGAAGGTAATTTGAGATATTTATTGGTCAGGGCTAGAGGTTCCTCTCCTTGGAGTGCATTTGCTAAGGATTTAGACATAATGCTTACTCCTACGGTGGGGTCATAAAGAGAGTCTATGGTAGTCCTATTTATGACGCACGGAATGGTTGTGAAGCAAGATAGGGTCCTAACAACCTCAGGCGAGGCTTCGGCCTCCTTCAGCCATTCATCACTCATAATGGACGCGAGCTCTTGAGCGGTTTCCTTGAGATAGCGAATCTCAAGGCGATGCGGGATATGATTATTTGGAGCTCTATGGGTTGTAGACTTCTTTTGCACAGGATGATTCGAGGCATTTCCAAAATCGGAGAAGAGATCGGCCTCGATATCAAGAGAAAATTCCAGAGGTTTAATATCCTCTGGAGGAATTGGTGGTTTTGGTTCAGGTTCGACAGCTTGTGATGTAAGTGGTGAGGTTCCAACTATCGTAGGTTCGTCCTTCGGGGCTTGATCTTCCTCGGGGGCTTCATCATAGATATTAGTGTAGGGGGTGTTCTCGAGAATTTTCATAAGAACTTCCTTACCTTCACTAATGGGGAGATGCAAGAATGCTCCCTTGGAGGCTAAATCAAGAAATTGTGTGAAATTTTGGCTAAGACAGAGATAGAAATGTTGCAAGAGGGCTGGTTCGGTTATAGCTAAATCAGGGCCGGCAGATGCTAAGTCTGTGAAACGGGCCCATGCCGCACCTAGAGGCTCCTTATCCTTTTGTCTAAAGGTTAGGATCTCTACACGAAGACGAGCAACTCGGGGAATGGAGAAGAAGGTGATATAGAACTTTGATTGCAGCTTCTCCCATTCTCCATTTACACTACCTACGTGGCGAGTATACCATCGTTTGGCTATTCCCGTCAAAGAGAACGGAAATAACTTCCACTTAAGGGTATCTCGTTTCATCCCGTGGATATGTATGCAAGAGCATAATTGTTCGAAATCTCGTAGGTGTGTATAGGGGTTCTCATCTTCATCCCCAGAAAAAGGTTTCTCCTGAACCATCACTATGAGACTCGGGCATAGCTCATAACGAATGGCCTAAATGGCATGTGATGAACTAGGCAGCTCCATACTAGCGCCCGATGGAGCACCATACTCGAAGATAGGTGTTTGATCCATGTGTGTGTGGAAAAGATAGTTTTGATCAAACAAGGATAACTAAGACGACTTGACTCTAGTTAAGACAGCTACCGTTCCCCGGCAACGGCGCCAGAAAGCTTGTTGACACCAAAGGTGGCAAACGGATATACCGCAAGCGTATGGTAGTCAATGTAGCTTTCACCGGGAGTATTCCAGGTATCGTATTTTCCACGGGGAATGTGAAGTGTACTAACTAGACTCAAGGCTGTCAATAGGAATCAAAGGGGTTGGTGATCAAGGATAAAGCTTGTAGGTATAGAGAGGCTCCTATGCAGCAAAAGACATCTAGTCTTGGCTTTCTGTGTATAAAGAGCTTAGTCACCTCCTCCCTTCACAAGAGGCAACAGGCGAAACAGTAAGAGGCAAAACTCCTACCCGAGGCGGCTGTACAATTGTCTTGATGCCTTGCCGTTTTAATAACTTGTCTTACACACGTAGTGGACTACAAGGACCAGACAAGGCTGTCACCACTTGCTGGCTACCACAAACATTCCGTGCGACAAGCGGCCCACACTGATAAGATATAGCCTAGACACCACGTCTACACTATACTTACTACT
The DNA here is from genome assembly GCA_038502445.1 of Eremochloa ophiuroides. NCBI lineage: Eukaryota > Viridiplantae > Streptophyta > Magnoliopsida > Poales > Poaceae > Eremochloa > Eremochloa ophiuroides. Next base: position 45,336,994 of record JAHLJS010000002.1, read on the forward strand.
CTAATCTTAGCTAGAGACTAGAGCACTCCACAAAGTAAAGCAATGTGTAGGTGAAGACAGTATATACTTAAAGTACTAGAACTAGAATATTAAATGCTGGAAGAACTCGAATGGAAAACTTACTAGAAGCTTGAATCCGCTGAGGTACACCTTGAAGAAGACTCCCGACAGGCCCGGGGCTTTCTCCAGAGACTTCTCTCACTCTCTTTCCTCTTTACACTAACATTAATCTATATTGTACACTTGATACTTGATCCTTGATTCCTCTAAAGTGAAGGACTAGGGGGTATTTATAGAGGGGTGAAGGGCAGCGCCACGTCAGCGATCCACTGCTTCTCCACCTCCACCCTTGGATCCACCATCCTTGGAACCGCCTTGGATGGACGGCAGAGATAAAATGAGCACGTGGGAGGCATGCTGGAAGTCGGTGGAGTGAGGCGGTAGTCTGGGCCCACCACCCCTAGTTCGGCCGACCCACCCTATGGCAGGTGGGCCCGGCCAGGGCTTCTAGAAGGCGTCCCCACCTGCCTGGGAATGTGTTGGTGACTTGTGTCCATATCTCTTGGTTCGGCCGACCCACATGGAGCAAGGTGGGTCCACCTCTGTGGTCCCCACCTGTCATGGACTGTGACCAATTGCTTGTTCTGCTTATATTTTGTCAGTTGGGGCCTTGATCCATGTACTTTGCTCTCTAGCCTTCGATTGACGATATACTTGTGATCCGAAGGTGGGGATGGACTCCAGGGGGTGTGCCACGGATCGTACCACGTTAACACGGCCACGAGGGCTCCCTACTTGGTTCGGCCGAACCATAGGGTGGGGCCACGTGGCCTCTGATCTTTTGCATTTCACTTCATTACTTGATTCCTTGAAGCTGGAGTGCCGGGGCCACTATTCATGGTTCGGCCGAACCATGAATAGTGTCCATCCGGTGCCCACTGGATCCTGAAGTGAAGCCCTTCGAGATTGTGACATTATCTTGCCATTTCATCATAATTGGATTTGCATTATAGCTCCATCTTGGGCTTCTAAACTCTGAAATCACCTGTTTTGAGCACCTGCAAATAAATACTAACATGTACATGTGGAACCAAGTTATTTGTACCTATGTCACTATGTGTTTGCTTGTTTCTTCCCGAAAAGAGTGTTTTGTTGATGGTTATGATGGTAGAAAACATGGTATAAATGCCGTCAACAGTAGCATGCTTGAAGCATTCTATAGGGGCTCAGGACCAAATGCATTAACTTGGTTCCCCTATGAAGAAGATGATGAATTTGCAATGCCCTATAGCTTCAAGTTCAGCACAGGGTGTCCAGATGATGGGGCAACTGAAATTCTCAATGTCATCATAAAACCTGCATACTGCCAGTCGACTTCAAACACCTTCAAAGCATAAGCAGTACCAAGCCCAGCCGGCCTTCATATGAAGTTTACCACCACAATGTTGCAGCAAGACAACTGGGCTTTGGCCAACTGCCCCCAAAGCTTCTATTCTTACGCCTTCTGAAGCCTAGCGAAGAAATCACTAAAATTCTAGAGGCTGACAGTGTTTTTAAACTAGGAGCAGACCTGCCACTTTACCCAATGGAGCAATGGAGTCAAATTTCAGTCACCCATGGAACCTTCACCAATGCAGGACCCAGAATCTAATCCACCAGAGCAAATCAATTAGTATCCTTCTTGTCCGATTGTAAGGCTAGGCTCTCAAGCCCCCTCACTGAAGAAGATGATGAAGGATCCTGTTGTCATAACAACTGCTCCAGCTTCAAAAAGGAAAGCCTCATCTAGTCTTCAGAAGGTGACCACTAAGAAACAAAGGTCCAAAAGGAAGCCTGCCCAGGTATCTGTTGACATTTCCTAACGCAAATAGATTAATCCGCAAGCGCACGGATACTGCTGTAGCTTTCACCCAAGAGTATTCTAGGGTATCGATTTCCACAGGGAATGTGAAGTGTACTAATTAGGTCTCAAGATCGCCCAAGGATAATTATATGTTTTTGTGGGGAGATAGAGAAAGATTTCCTAAGCTCTCTAGATGATCTAAGAATCAAGGATACTATAAGTGTACTTATTTTGGGACATCAAAACACTGAGATGAGAAGGGTACTAGGAAGTTCCGACTACGGTCCTACAAACTCTAACCCGAACGTGGTGGAATACGTCGGCCGTCAGGGCTGTCACCACCAGGGGCTACCACAACTATACGTAGGGCTAGGTGTAATTCTAGGTAATCGCAAGACTAAGCACCATGCCTAATCTATTAATTACTACTCTAGCGTTGCAAATGATGCAAGCGGGAAGCGAATAAATAACTTAAAAGTAGATAATGCAATTAAGTAAAAGAGAACTTAAGATTAGTAATTGAAGAACCTAGAGATTAGTTGAAGATGAACCAGATACCGCAAAAGTACAATGTTGAGGAAGATCCGACAGACCCGGCTCCTCCTCCGCTCTCTCCTCTTCTCTCTCCCTCTTCTAAATTACAACTAGAAGAACATGAACTAGAACTAGAAGTAGATGAACTAGAACTAGATCAACTAGAGGGACCCTACTAGCCCTAATTTATGTAGAGAATATGAAGCACCGGGATGTAGAATGCCTTCTGGAGGGGGCCTGGGGCGTCCTTATATAGGCCGAGGTGGAGTAGGGGGCAAGGAACCGCCATGTCATCGATCCACGTCTCATGTTATATGCATAGTCGGATCAAACTGACCTTAGATCGACGTCGGGATACTTTGCTTAGGTGCCAAGGAAGCGTGTGAGGAAGTTTCCAGAAGCCAGAGGTGAGGCGGTCCAGTGGAGGGCCACCTGGTGCTGCCCTGGGCCCAAACGGGCTCCGCTTCACCGACGTGTCTTTATCGGTCTCCCGCAGTCCAATGGTGTATGTTGGGTTGCAGATTTTGAGTCTGAACTCCGAATATAGCAAATGATAGGTCCATTTCGATCGTCTCGACGAGCCCGTCACAATGGTGTAGTCCAATTCCTTATTTGAGATACTTTTATTGATGAAAAATTAAATATACCTGCAAACATCGGGACAAAGAAAAACTCGTGGAACTATTGTCTATAATTTATTTTATCTCTTTTTGTTCAATAGTTGATGGTTATATTTAGTGTTTAACAAATGTCAACAAGTTCCCCCACACTTGCTCTTTGCTCGTCCTGAGTAAAGGTTAAGATAAAGACATAGCTATTTGTTGGCGGTCCTTAGAGCCTATTTCTTACCGCCAATATGTTACTAAAATAAATAGTAGGTAGGGCTTTAAACTAACATTTCCACAAGTTTTGGTGAGTACTTGACTTGCAGGTGTGACATGTGGAAATGCACAAAAAACATAAAGAAAGCGCACATCTAGGAAACGTATTCAGAGAAGGCGCAATCCAAGAAAATAAGAAAGCCCACCTCAAACACTAAACTGGATCCATCCATAACCACGGGGGAGGTCTAGGCCCAGGGAGCAACCAACCACCCGAAGGCGATGGCCAGATGGCGCTCCCCAGGGACCGACCGCCCCCGGGTGCGGCCGCCCCCAGGTGGGGCCTCCCGGGCCCATCTTCGGAGGTGGTGCTGATGACGGTTTGCTGATGGCGGTTTCACCTCCTTCCATACTTAGAACGCCCAAACCGCCCCAGTTGGACTGTAAAAGAAAGGGAGAGCTCCCCTCTAACACACACCATCATTTGGAGCCATTTACCTCACCTCTCACTTGTATTCTTTAGATTAGTTTTAGTATTAGAGCAAGGCAAGAGCTAGCAAGGAGAGTTTGTATCCTTGGGAGAAGAAGGAACACCTCGATATGAATACAGTGCAGTTCTCTTCCAAGTTCAAGTTCTTATCTTATTTATATAGCAATGCATATGGACTAGAGTATAGTCTTGGACATGTTATGATCATGATATATGAACTAGCTTATAGTTTATGTGTTATGTTCTCGATATGTTCATCGTTGTTCTTCATCGTTCATTGACTTAGTATGAATAGAGGAAGAACTAGGGATGAGGTGACGGTTCGTTGTGCCTTCTCGGGTGCTCTTAGCCTAGCCTCTCACTCCAAAGGGGTGGGGTCCTAGGGGCTAGGAGTTGTTTCCAAGTACGCGAGCGTGGTGCTCGGGTATGCGGAGATCGGCGAATATGCCAGTATCCCACGGGCAGAGGCGTAGGTGGGCAGGTGGTGATAGCCCTGTCCATCCCTAGCACTCCCCCACGTTCAGATATTGGGTAGGAGTTCGTAAAGTCTCTATCGGCTGGCAAACCAGCTGCAGGGATCTCCCTATCATCCCAGACCTAGTCACTGATACTAGACATGCTAGTTAGATGTTTACTAACAGTTCTTTGCATAGTTATATATGACCAATGCCTGCTCAATTAGATATATTCTTTTATTCTTTATTTCTCTTTTATCCTTGAGGTTGGCTCAGATGTGTGTCCACTATCTTTAAACTATGATTTACCCCTGCCTATGCTATGTCTACCTGTGCATTCAATAAGTGATCATGTTTATGCCAAAGCTAGGTGCATTCGTCCTGCCCTCCTATGGGAAATTATAAATACGACACCCCTGAATACTCACGGGTTGAAATGCTACAATGATAGTTCCATGCGCTTGCGGATTTATCTATACTGAGCTATCATGAATGGCATACCTAAGTACCATTACTTAAGGATTGTAATTCTTGTGCACCCCATGGCGCCATGTCACAGTTTTGCATATCGTAAGTAATGACGGTTAGGAAGGCCAATCCGGCACTTCTAACTGCTATTACCCAACTGCATTATCTAGGCCGGTGCCATTAAGTGCCAAGGGTTACCTTTCTGAAGTAATGGTGGTTGGAAATGTCAACTTACGTTTCTAGTATTATTATTAAGGATGAACTTATAGTCTATCTTTAGTAGTGATGCTAAGAAACGCCAACAAGCATTTTTGGCGCCGTTGCCGGGGAGGCTAAAAGGAAATAAAAACATCTAGCTTGGCATAGGCATTGATTGCACAATAAGCAAAAGGTAGCGGTAGTTTAGGCAGGCTAACTTCTCTTGTTTTCTTACTCTTTTTATTGGAAAGAAAATAGAATAGTGTATGAGTGGTTTTGACCTGTCGAACAACTTCGCCGACAATCCGGAGGCACTCCTAAGGAAGAACAGGTCCCGTACCACTTCTTCTTCTGCTACTCCATCAACAGACGAACCATTCACTCCCGCACCATCCGCTACTATCATCATGGCCAAGACACTCTGTCACACCCAATTTTAAGGATAAAATGGGACGCATAATCTTATGTGCGCCCAGAGATCAGTCACACACATAAGCCAACAAATTGCATAAATTGTATCATAACCAATGTTTAATACATAGCGAATAATATTCAAAGTCATTACACAGCGGAAAAATAAAGATAACTCTCGCGGTAGCTCCATAGCACAGGGACGTCGACTGGTGAAGCATAAGTCCAGTAGTCCTCTGGGTAGTCCTCATCACTATCACCATCTGTTACCCATCCGGGATTTTTAACAAAGTAATGAAAAATAAACAAGCGTAAGTACATGTCGTACTCAACAAGACTAGCATGGGTTCATGATGCTCAAAAGGTTGACACGGTTTAACAGCAGGTTGCTTTTAATTAATCATCTTTTATGCAGTTGGATAGCAACAAGTTAATAAACCCATTCTCATGATCATAGTAAACACAATTAATGAGTAGCAATAAATAGATTAGCAACAAGTAAACATCACCCTGAAAGATAACTACTCCGTGAGTTTTCCGGGCCACTCGTGACCGTGAGCGCGGCTAGTATACCAGTTTTACACTCTGCAGAGGTTGTGCACTTTCACTATGAGCCGTGATTCCCATTTGCTCGGGTTAATTACTCCCATAACACTACCAAGGTGAGAGAGCAGGGTTTCACTATGAAGCCTTTCAAAGGTTCGTCTAACATGTTAGGGCCGCGAGGTTTCCTCGGCAAGCAGATGTAGAGCCCCCCTTCCATATGGCACAAGGTCACGCAGGTTATACACATATGGACAGAGGCCGCACTATACCCGAGTCGTCTAAGCCCCTCTTGCGCCTTTCGGTAACCTCTAACAAGCTAGAAAAGGTCCTCATACTGAGCTAAAACCAGAGCCATATAGCCCTCATAGTTGCACTGTAAGTCCTAGCTTTTGCTGACAGATCATTACCAAGGGGGAAGGATATGGAGCATCACAAAACTATGCCCCAATCCCCTAGTTCCATGTTGCTAAAAAGGCATCTTTTAATTCCTTATTGCATATTCAATTAATCAGTTTACATGATCATGATATCAATAACGCACTAGCATCAATTACCACATGCATAAACCCATAGGTTGCAAGGAACAGGATAACAAAACTAGGAAGTAACTATGGTTAACAAGGAAGACACATGCAAATGCAATTATTTATTTGGTGAATAGGACAACAAGGATGATCCATGCTAATACTTGCCTTGATCAGCAAACTCCTGGTGATCCGGGTTGTCGTAGTACTGATCTTGATCACCCACGTATGGCTCACCGTCTATACTCGATCCATCATAACAACACACACGCATACAGGGGCAATCATGCATACAATAAGAGTTTTCATTAGAACAGTACACCAATAGAGAGAAAATAAATTAAAAAGGTTATAAAACAAATCTACGCGTTGCTACGATCACATCGATATAAAGTTTGCGCAAATCGGATTTAAAACGAGGAAGATATGAATTTTACAAGATTTATAATAGAATAATAATAGATTAAATATAATCTCGAATTTTAAAAGTTAATAACATATGAAACAGTGGTACCATCAGATAGATTATGAAATTATGAATCTAACGCAATTTGAATCGTTCAAATCGGCGCTAAAACGTGGAAATTATAAATGAAACAATTTTGAATTCAAATCTGAAAACACATTTTCATATATACCGAAAATAAATACGCCTTCAAACGTAATCTACTGAATACGCTAAGGGCTGCGGGCTAAGCATTAAAACTGCAGGGGGTTATTCGCAAAAACGCTGGCCGAATCGGTATGGGCTGCTCTTCGGCCGTCCGATTCAAAATCGGTGGATCAGATTAACAGAGAGGAGGGGTGGCGGTGCTCTCGGCCGGAAAACAGAGGCCGACGGCGGCGCCATGGCCGGAGGGCCGCCGAAGAAGGTGAACTCGGCCCTCGGTGCATGAAATAGGTCGGGAAGGGTACCCATAGATCGGGAAGAGAATCGCAAGCTCACCTAGGGTGATGGGAAGGTCGGAAATCGACTCGGAGATAGCTCGCGGCGTGACCCGGCGGACGGTGGCTCTCTGCAACGGCGGCGGAGGTGTGTCAGTGCACAAATCGAAGGGGGGAAGTGCTCGGGAACTTCACAAGATCACCGCGAAGCTCCTCAAAGGCATACCGAGAGGAAATTGGTGGCGAATCGAGCTAATCGCTCGCGGCGGCAGTTGCTCGGTTCTCGCGGAAGCTCGGCAGTGGCGGCGCGAAGAGGCGGCTAGGGTTAGGTGACGGCTACGAGGGGATGTGGCGCTGCTTAAGTACTCCCGAGGCGTGACGACAATCTTGGAGATTGAAACAAACTCGGCGAGCGGAGAAATCGGCTTCGGCCGTTTCTTCTCTGCTTCGGACTTCTCGGCGCGGCGACGAACTCGGCTTCGGCCGTTTCTTTCTTGCCCGCGTCGGACTCTCGGCGAGCAGCAGAGGGAAACAGGGGAGGGGCTGTCCTGTGGTCCACAGGTCGGTAGCACCGAGCGCTGGGGTCGGGCTGGCAGTCACGGCAGAGGGACGCTTCGCGCGCGCGTGCTCGGCCGCGGCGGATGAACACGGCAGCGGCGTCTCTGTTCGCGCGGCGAGGGAGGTGGAGAAGGAAGGGGCTGACCCGTGGGTCCACATGTCGGTCAGAAGGGATCAGGGGAAGGAAGGGAGCTGGTCGGCCGAGCTGGCCTCGGGCCATCCGACCTGGGCCGGCTGGGGCCAGAAGGAGAGGGGAAGGGCTCTTCTCTATTTCCCTTTTCCATTTTCCAAAGGATTTTCAAATTGGGTTTTGAAATATTTGAGAAATTCAAATAAGCTACAACAGTACAAAGAAGAAATGCTCCAGCATGAATGCATCATACATGTGTATGGCCTAGGTTTGATTTTATATTTGTGAAAAATTATTATTTCCCTATATGGGAATGATCAACTAATTGCATAATTAAATAAATTCCCACTATTTAAAAGAATGCAATTTTTCGTGTGTTACAATTCTACCCCCCTTAAAAATAATCTCGTCCTTGAGATTCAGTTGATGCTTACTCAAACAACTCCGGGTACTTTTCTCTGAGATCTTCCTCTCTTTCCCAAGTAGCTTCTTCCTCAGAGTACCGATGCCACTGCACCTTGCACATCTTTATAACTCGACTTCTTGTAACTCTTTCTGCGGTTTCCAAAATTTTCACTGGATGTTCCTCATAAGTGAGACCCTCCTTGAAAACTATTTCCTCGACAGGAACCTGCTCTTCTGGTACTCTCAAACACTTTCTCAACTGAGATATGTGGAACACATCATGCACACCGGACAAACTTTCCGGAAGTTCTAGCTGATATGCCACTTCTCCACGTCTCTCTAGGATCTTGAAAGGACCAATATACCTTGGTGCCAATTTTCCTTTGCTAGTTGAACCTTTTCACACTTCTCATCGGGGACACTTTAAGATATACATAGTCTCCTACATTAAAAGCTAGTTCTCTTCTCCGTGTATCCGCATAGCTCTTCTGTCTAGATTGTGCTATTCTCAAGTTCTCTCTTATTGTCTGGACTTGCTCCTCTGCGTCTCTCAACACATCCGGTCCAAACACTTGACTTTCTCCAGTTTGATTCCAAAACAAGGGTGTCCTGCACTTGCGTCCATACAATGCTTCGAAGGGTGCCATCTTGAGACTTTTCTGGTAACTATTATTATAAGAGAACTCCGCATACGGCAGACTCTTATCCCAACTCGTTCCATACTGTAAAGCACAAGCTCTCAACATATCTTCCAAAATCTGATTAATCCGTTCAGTTTGACCGTCAGTTTGAGGGTGATATGCAGAACTGAAATTCAACCGTGTTCCCAATGATCTATGCACTTGTTGCCAAAACTATGAGGTGTACTGCGTACCCCTATCGGACACTATCTTCTTTGGAACTCCATGTAGACACACAATCCTTTCCATACACAACTCTGCAAGTCTTGCTCCGGTATAGGTGGTCTTGACAGGGAGAAAATGAGCAACCTTAGTCAGTCGATCCACAATTACCCAGATTGAGACATAACCTCTCTGAGTACGTGGCAATCCAACTATGAAGTCCATACCGACTTCTTCCCACTTCCACTCAGGTATCTTTAGTGGTTGTAGCAATCCTGCAGGCCTCTGGTGTTCAGCTTTAACTCTCTGACAGGTATCACAGATAGCCACATATTCTGCTACATCACGCTTCAGTCCAACCCACCAATATTTTTCCTTCAGATCCAAATACATCTTGGTACTCCCTGGGTGTATAGAATATGCTGACTCATGAGCTTCACGCAGTATAGCGTCTCGGATGGATTTCACTTCAGGTACACAGAGTCTCTTCCCAAACCATAAGGTTCCATTCTCATCTAGCCTGAATCCGGGTGATTTTCCAATCACAATGTTCTCTGCTATTTCTTTGAGCTTCTCATCTTCCAACTGAGCCTTTCGTATCTCTTGCTCTAGTGTGGGTTCAACCTCCATCTCAACAGCATTGATCACAATTCCCAAGTTGAGACGCTCCATCTCTGCACACAACTCTGCGGGTATAGTGGTTGCTCGAATCTCATTAGCATAACTTTTCTACTAAGAGCATCGGCCACAACATTTGCTTTGCCTGGATGATAATGCATTTCCAGGTCATAATCCTTTATCAATTCCAACCAACGACGTTGCCTCAAATTCAACTCTGACTGGGTGAAGATATACTTCAAGCTCTTATGATCAGTATAAATGTCGCACTTATGACCAATCAGATAATGCCTCCATAACTTCAGAGCGTGAACCACAGCTGCTAGCTCCAAATCATGAGTAGGATAATTCAACTCATGCTTCCTCAACTGTCTCGATGCATATGCTACAACTCTTCCTTCTTGCATGAGTACACAACCAAGACCTAGGCGGGACGCATCACAATAGATAGAGAACTTCTTACTTAGGTCCGGCAAAACCAACACTGGCGCTGTTGTCAATCTCTTCTTCAATTCTTCGAAACTAGCTTGACACTTCTCAGACCAGACAAACTTGGCATTCTTCTCTAGCAAGGAAGTCATTGGCTTCGCAAGCTTGGAGAATCCTTCAATGAACCTTCGGTAGTAACCAGCTAAACCAAGAAAACTACTGAATGCCAGTCACATCAGTTGGCGGCTTCCAATTCAACACGTCTGCCACCTTGCTTGGGTCTACAGAAATTCCACCATTGGACACAATATGTCCTAGAAAAGCAACTTCTCTCAACCAGAACTCGCACTTACTTCGCTTGGCATACAGCTTGTGTTCTCTGAGCTTCTGCAAAACCAATGTCAGATGTTCGGCATGCTCTTCTTCATTCTTGGAGTAGATCAAGATATCATCAATGAACACCACAACAAACTTATCCAAGAATTCCATGAATACCTTGTTCATCAGATACATGAAGTAGGCAGGTGCATTAGTCAAACCAAAGGACATTACCGTATACACATACAGTCCATACCGAGTAGTGAATGCAGTCTTAGGTATGTCAGAGTCACGAATCTTCAACTGATGATAACCTGAACGGAGATCAATCTTGGAAAACACACAAGCACCTCTCAACTGATCAAATAAGTCATCAATTCTAGGCAATGGATACTTGTTCTTAATGGTGACCTCATTCAGTGACCGATAATCAACACACATCCTTTGACTTCCATCTTTCTTATCAACAAAAATAACCGGGGCTCCCCATGGTGAAGAACTAGGATGAATGAAACCTTTTTCTGATAGTTCTTTAATTTGTTTCTTAAGTTCTTCTAATTCTTTTACTCCCATCCTATATGGACGTTTAGCTATAGGTGCAGTACCAGGTAACAATTCAATGATAAATTCAATGTCACGGTCAGGCGGCATACCTGGTAACTCATCTGGAAACACATCTTCGAACTCATCCACCACTGAGTTATCCGGCTGCACTTCTTCTCTGAGCTGATGTACTGTGGCTTTCTGTTGAACTTGCAAAACAACCTCAACTCTGACCTCATCTCCCTTCTGGGTAGTGATAGTCACGACCTTCTCCTTGCACTTTATATTGATGTCGTTCTTCATCATCCAATCCATACCCAGGATAAGATCAATTCCGGCAGTATTTAGCACAGTAGGGGTTATCTCAAATTCTACCTCCCTTAATGAGACAGTAATCGGGAGACACTGAAGAGTAGCTTGCATAACACCACCCGGAGAAGAAACCATAATAGGATGTTTCATGACACTAAGGGGAATACCATGCTTTCTAACAAATGTGTGCGAAATGAAAGTATGCGAAGCACCAGAGTCAAAAAGAACTGTAGCGGGGATGGAGTCGATATTGAACGTACCCATCATGACCTCTGGAGTCTCCTGTGCCGTATCAACCGACACATGGTTCACCTTCCCGGTGCGAGGTGGCACTCTCTGCTGGTTGTTCTGCTTCTGGGAGGCTTGGGGATTCTGCTTCTCAGGACAATTGTAGGACAAGTGTCCTTCCTTGCCACAGCGGAAACACTTGTTGGGGGCACCATTCTTCACTAGGATGTTGTTGGGAGCAGTCAGTTGTGGCGCCTGGTTGCCACCTTGTTGCTGGTACTGGGAACGCTGCTGGTTCTGGGAACGTTGTTGATTCTGAAAATTGTTCTTGAATCCAGACTGTCCCTGGAAACGTTGTTGCTGCTGAGGCTGCTGCTGGTTGTTACGGAAGAGGCTGTTGCTTCCAGACGACTTCCCTTGAAACTTCCTCTTCTTCTTCTTCTCATCTATCTCACGGCGCTTGCTCTCGATGATCAAAGCTTTGTCCACCAACTGTTGGAAGTTGGCGAAAGTGTGGGAGAGCAACTGGTACTGGAGATGATCATTCAGTCCCTCCAAGAAGAGCTCTTGCTTCTTGGCATCATCTTCTACCTCTTTTGGAGCATACCGCGACAATTGGATGAACTTGTCATGGTACTCGGCAACTAGCATACCTCCCTGCTTCAGAGAAAGAAACTCCTTCTTCTTCAGCTTCATCAACCCTGCAGGCACATGATGATTGCGGAACCCCTCACGGAATTGCTGCCAAGAGATGGGGTCGGCACGTCCAAAACGGAAAGACTCACACCAATCCAGAGCAGCTCCCTACAACTGCCCGGATGCATAGAGAACCTTCTCGACGTCGCTGCATTGGGCGATCTCCAGCTGCCTTTCTATTGCACGCAGCCAATCATCAGCTTGGAAAGGATCACTGGAATGATCGAAGGTGGGCGGGCGTCCCTTCAAGAATTCGCTTCTCTTGTCACAGGGTGGTGGAGGTGGATTCCCGTTGCCATTGCTTCGCTGCAGCAGTTGAATGTTCTGGGCCATCTGCTGCATCAGCTGTGTTTGCATCATCATCAGTTGCTCCATATTAGGCTGTGGCGGAGGTGGTGGTGGATTAGCATTTTCTTCAGAGGTACCATCACCCCTTGGGTTCCTCCTGGTGTGGGCCATCTGCTGTTCAAATCATTGAAGTGAGGTTTAGAATTCTTTTCCATTAAAATAACACTTAAAAGACTAGAACAAGAAATTCTGGGCGCGATCCAACAACGGCAGAGTAGAAAAACAGTCATATCTGGAGTTCCCGAAGCCAAACAGAAACATGCTATACATGGTCGGAAAGCATGAGAAAAACTCTACAACTTTTATTCAGACCATCTCTCCAGATTCTGTCGTTAAGTTTATCAAAAACAGATTTGATTCAAAACTGTTTCAGAGTAACAGACAGCGCAGAAACTTTGACTTGTGACATTTGTTTCTCCCAAACCGTAACTGATATTGAGATGATTCTTGCGGCCAAAGAAAACTACAGAAGTCTACTTTTTCACAAAAAAAATTTCACGATTTTTGGTCGTATATAATTAAATAGGAAGAATAACTAAGGCAAAGAGGTCTAAAAAATAGCACTGCTAGAAACTGAGATAATCAACCCAAACTATTATGCATTAATTCAAACCTATATAAAGAGATTTTGCGGACATGCCCACAATCTTAGCACTCATTACAAACTCCAAATCAAGCATTGTTCATAAGGAAAAGCAATCTAGCACAAAAGTTCACAAGACACGAACTAGACTCGACTTGACTCAACTTGCGCTACTAGCGTCTTTTGCTACTATCTGGGGGTAACTCCTCTAGGGGTCGATGTCGGTGCGGGTGTGAGCATCTCCATGGTCACCTCGGTTCCTTGGCGGCGATTCAGCTGGGCACCTTGGTGATGGCGGAGGGGGTCCAACACCGAGTTGCCTGTTCAACTCATCCACCGCCCGGCTGAGCTTGTAGTTAGCTTCAGTCCTGGTGTTCAGCTCATCCAGTGTCTGGTCTAGAAAAGTATTGGTCTGGGCCAAACATTCCAAGGCAGCGTGGAGTCGGGCATTCACTTCTCCAAGTGGACCGGCGATGCTACGGTTAGCTTGGCCACTCTGACGGCGGGGAAGGTAGCGGTGCATCTCCCACTTGATGATGTCCCAATTCTCATGGCGGTGCACCATAAGAGCTTGTCGTGCGGCATCCTTGATGGCGGCAGCTTTGGAGAGTCGAATGGAGACAGCATAGTGGATATTCTTCACCTGGCTTCCCTCCTTGATGTACACCCTCGTCTCATAGTAGTTGGCGTAGTCAGGGTGCTTCCAGTGCTCCGTCTTGTACAGCACCAAGGCGTTGGGGTAGAAGCGGCGCACCAAGTCGAGAAGCAGCGGGTGGTAGTAGTCATCACCATGATGATCATAGTGAATCATTCCCACCCAGGGTTTTCCACCTTGGTCTCCATCATCGTCGCCATCGTCATCGGGGTCGTCGGAGTCATCCGAGTCGCCTTCATCATCTTCGTCATCAGGGTTGCCAGCACAATCCTGGTCACCCTGCGGCTCCACCTTCTCGGGTTCATCTTCCTGAGGGTCCTCCATAGGTACGTCTTCAGAGCTGTCTTCCAAGGGCTCTTCACTGGGCTCCTCTGCGGGCACCTCCTGCTGGGGCTCCTCCACTGGTACGTCTTCCACGGGTACCTCTGGTCGGGATACACGTCCGCCAAAGATAAAGCGCTGCAGGTACCTCTTAGGTGGCATGACACGCTTGCGAGCAGTGCGCTTAAGGTTGGCCATCTACAAGAATTAAGATTAAGTCAAAATTTTGCAATGGACAAGGGTAAGATATCAGCAAAAACTTGTAACAAATTAATATAACAAGTAAAAGAGATAATAAAGCTAAGGGCTATCCAGTGCTAACTAGGTTTGCGTCCTACAGTCAACACGGCTCCGATACCAATCTGTCACACCCAATTTTAAGGATAAAATGGGATGCATAATCTTATGTGCGCCCAGAGATCAGTCACACACATAAGCCAACAAATTGCATAAATTGTATCATAACCAATGTTTAATACATAGCGAATAATATTCAAAGTCATTACACAGCGGAAAAATAAAGATAACTCTCGCGGTAGCTCCATAGCACAGGGACGTCGACTGGTGAAGCACAAGTCTAGTAGTCCTCTGGGTAGTCCTCATCACTATCACCATCTGTTACCCATCCGGGATTTTTAACCAAGTAATGAAAAATAAACAAGCGTAAGTACATGTCGTACTCAACAAGACTAGCATGGGTTCATGAGGCTCAAAAGGTTGACATCGTTTAACAGCAGGTTGCTTTTAATTAATCATCTTTTATGCAGTTGGATAGCAACAAGTTAATAAAGCCATTCTCATGATCATAGTAAACACAATTAATGAGTAGCAATAAATAGATTAGCAACAAGTAAACATCACCCTGAAAGATAACTACTCCGTGAGTTTTCTGGGCCACTCGTGACCGTGAGCGCGGCTAGTATACCAGTTTTACACTCTGCAGAGGTTGTGCACTTTCACTATGAGCCGTGATTCCCATTTGCTCGGGTTAATTACTCCCATAACACTACCAAGGTGAGAGAGCAGGGTTTCACTATGAAGCCTTTCAAAGGTTCGTCTAACATGTTAGGGCCGCGAGGTTTCCTCGGCAAGCAGATGTAGAGCCCCCCTTCCATATGGCACAAGGTCACGCAGGTTATACACATATGGACAGAGGCCGCACTATACCCGAGTCGTCTAAGCCCCTCTTGCGCCTTTCAGTAACCTCTAACAAGCTAGAAAAGGTCCTCATACTGAGCTAAAACCAGAGCCATATAGCCCTCATAGTTGCACTGTAAGTCCCAGCTTTTGCTGACAGATCATTACCAAGGGGGAAGGATATGGAGCATCACAAAACTATGCCCCAATCCCCTAGTTCCATGTTGCTAAAAAGGCATCTTTTAATTCCTTATTGCATATTCAATTAATCAGTTTACATGATCATGATATCAATAACGCACTAGCATCAATTACCACATGCATAAACCCATAGGTTGCAAGGAACAGGATAACAAAACTAGGAAGTAACTATGGTTAACAAGGAAGACACATGCAAATGCAATTATTTATTTGGTGAATAGGACAACAAGGATGATCCATGCTAATACTTGCCTTGATCAGCAAACTCCTGGTGATCCGGGTTGTCGCAGTACTGATCTTGATCACCCACGTATGGCTCACCGTCTATACTCGATCCATCATAACAACACACACGCATACAGGGGCAATCATGCATACAATAAGAGTTTTCATTAGAACAGTACACCAATAGAGAGAAAATAAATTAAAAAGGTTATAAAACAAATCTACGCGTTGCTACGATCACATCGATATAAAGTTTGCGCAAATCGGATTTAAAACGAGGAAGATATGAATTTTACAAGATTTATAATAGAATAATAATAGATTAAATATAATCTCGAATTTTAAAAGTTAATAACATATGAAACAGTGGTACCATCAGATAGATTATGAAATTATGAATCTAACGCAATTTGAATCGTTCAAATCAGCGCTAAAACGTGGAAATTATAAATGAAACAATTTTGAATTCAAATCTGAAAACACATTTTCATATATACCGAAAATAAATACGCCTTCAAACGTAATCTACTGAATACGCTAAGGGCTGCGGGCTAAGCATTAAAACTGCAGGGGGTTATTCGCAAAAACGCTGGCCGAATCGGTATGGGCTGCTCTTCGGCTGTCCGATTCAAAATCGGCGGATCAGATTAACAGAGAGGAGGGGTGGCGGTGCTCTTGGCCGGAAAACAGAGGCCGACGGCGGCGCCATGGCCGGAGGGCCGCCGAAGAAGGTGAACTCGGCCCTCGGTGCATGAAATAGGTCGGGAAGGGTATCCATAGATCGGGAAGAGCATCGCAAGCTCACCTAGGGTGATGGGAAGGTCGGAAATCGACTCGGAGATAGCTCGCGGCGTGACCCGGCGGACGGTGGCTCTCTGCAACGGCGGCGGAGGTGTGTCAGTGCACAAATCGAAGGGGGGAAGTGCTCGGGAACTTCACAAGATCACCGCGAAGCTCCTCAAAGGCTTACCGAGAGGAAATTGGTGGCGAATCGAGCTAATCGCTCGCGGCGGCGGCTGCTCGGTTCTCGCGGAAGCTCGGCAGTGGCGGCGAGAAGAGGCGGCTAGGGTTAGGTGACGGCTAAGAGGGGATGTGGCGCTGCTTAAGTACTCCCGAGGCGTGACGACAATCTCGGAGATTGAAACAAACTCGGCGAGCGGAGAAATCGGCTTCGGCCGTTTCTTCTCTGCTTCGGACTTCTCGGCGCGGCGACGAACTCGGCTTCGGCCGTTTCTTTCTTGCCCGCGTCGGACTCTCGGCGAGTAGCAGAGGGAAACAGGGGAGGGGCTGTCCTGTGGGTCCACAGGTCGGTAGCACCGAGCGCTGGGGTCGGGCTGGCAGTCACGGCAGAGGGACGCTTCGCGCGCGCGTGCTCGGCCGCGGCGGATGAACACGGCAGCGGCGTCTCTGTTCGCGCGGCGAGGGAGGTGGAGAAGGAAGGGGCTGACCCGTGGGTCCACAGGTCGGTCAGAAGGGATCAGGGGAAGGGAGGGAGCTGGTCGGCCGAGCTGGCCTCGGGCCATCCGACCTGGGCCGGCTGGGGCCAGAACGGAGAGGGGAAGGGCTCTTCTCTATTTCCCTTTTCCATTTTCCAAAAGGATTTTCAAATTGGGTTTTGAAATATTTGAGAAATTCAAATAAGCTACAACAGTACAAAGAAGAAATGCTCCAGCATGAATGCATCATACATGTGTATGGCCTAGGTTTGATTTTATATTTGTGAAAAATTATTATTTCCCTATATGGGAATGATCAACTAATTGCATAATTAATTAAATTCCCACTATTTAAAAGAATGCAATTTTTCGGGTGTTACACACTCCGCGACTACTCCACCCCTACTGTTGCCAACGTGCCCGTTGGGCCCGCTGTCAATATCGGGAATGGAAACTTCGAGCTCTGTACTGGCCTAATCGAGATGGTGCAGGCAAGCCAGTTCTGTGGCTTGCCAAATGAGGATGCAAATGCTCATCTTCAACACTTCCTTGAATTGTGCGACACCATCGTCACTAAAGACGTCGCACCAACTAGAATCAAGCTTCGCCTGTTTCCTTTTTCCCTTGCGGGGAAGGCGAAACAGTGGTTCTACCAAAACAAGGAAGTTGCCAACACATGGGACAAATGTTCCATGGCATTCCTCGCCAAGTTCATCCCCATGAGCAAAACCATTGCTCTAAGGGGGGAGATATACAACTTCCAGCAAACATCACTCGAGTCCATCCCTCAGGCATGGGAGAGGCTGCAGGACTATGTCCGAGCCTGTCCCCACCATGGAATGGAAGATTGGCTGGTGCCCCAGAACTTTTACGAGGGCCTGACGGCCATGTCAAAAGGGCACCTTGACGCCGCAGCTGGAGGGGCATTCCTCTCCCTCACCATCGAGAATGCCACTGCACTCATCGAAAAGATGGTAGCAAACCAAAGCTGGGGAGAAGGAAGAGAAATACAAGAAGGCATGCATACCGTGAAGGAGACCGATTTGCTTGCCGCAAAAATAGACCTCCTAATAAAGAGGCTGGATGACTGTGCCACCGAACCCACCACAGGCACTGTCCAAGCCACGGACTCACACATGATATGTGAAGTTTGTGGAAATGTTGGCCATTCGGGGAACAGCTATCCCGAAACCCAGGAAGAAGCGACCTACGTCAACAACGGGTTTCGCCAACATCAACAACCAGGTAATAATGGGTGGAACAACCATAACCACCCACATGGTAATTCTTCTAATCTCATTTCAAATTTCAAATTGAATTTCAATCAACCTTCCTCGAGAGATTTTGTTTTAAGGCAAACTAAGTTTAATGCAGATCTTGCTAGAAAGCTTTCCTTTAATGATAAAACGTTTGAATCTATAAATGCTAAACTTGAAACTCTATCTTCTTTTGTTAAACATCAGTTGAGTTTCAATAAAATGATAGAAAAACAGTTTGCTCAAATTGTTGCTTCTATTCCTGTCAACAATACGGGAAAAATCTCGGGGCAACCCGAGAATTCTCCCAAGTTTGTTCATGCAGCTGCAGAGCAATGAAGAGGAGGAAGTCTTGCCAACAGACTATAAATGTTGAGCCCTTGCTGAAGGTCATCGGTAGTTATCTTTCAAAAAAAAGAAAAAAAGGAGAGAGAGAAAAGAAAAGGACTCTACTCCTTTACACCTTTGCTACCAATAAGGCCAAGGTCCATATACACTAGTTGTGTGTGTGATCCAGACTGATGGTTCAGCTGAGTTGGAGCCTGTACGTCCACGCCACCGGTGCAGCATCTTCAAAGAAATCCACATATGCTGCCTGGTAAGAACACTCAGGTATGCAAAAGGTAATAAATGTTCACCAACCCCTTCGCTCATACTTGTCTCCTTATGATAATTCAAATTCATGCTTCCTTGTTTAGGTCATATACTACTTGTTTGGATGTATTCTCGCAAGTAACATCCATAGGCTGTTTTCAAATTAAGCATGGTGCTTAGGTTGAAATAGTCTTCTTTAATCATGTTTTGACATGGTGTTGAAATTTGATTAATGAAACTTGAGTTGTTTTCATAAACAATGGCAGTAATCTGATATGGAGATAAGTCTTGGCTAGGTTTTCGTTGCATCTTTTATATTAGCCTTGTTTGAGCCCTAATAAAAGTTGGTTGAACAAGTTCCTAATAAAATAAAAATAACTAAATAATAAAATTTTGTTTCCTTGATCTTTTAGCCAATAAGACCCTTGCCTGTTGTAGTCCCTCTTGTTTTGTTTTCTTTGTTATAATAAAAGCAGGTACAAAAAAATAAGTGTGGGGGAGATCTCTCAAGCATAACTACAACAAATTTGAGATCTCCCTAACACATTGCACAAACATCCAGCAACCCATCAAACAAAAGGACGAGACAAACAGCTTCCATTAGTTCCTTTATCTTCAATGATGGTTTGTGCAACTCTACCCCCGCTCCTTTCAAAGTTTTGAAATTTAACTTTGAACACTTTTGAAAAGACAAAACTTTTGATGCTCCATCTCCATGGCATCCTGTGATTCAAGTTTGCATACTCATTATTCCTTGCCGATATTCCTATTACTTGTGAACACTTATCATAGGGACCCCATTTTATCTAAGTGATTGACGAATGAGATATAGTAGGATGACATGACGCCTGCTCATTTCTTGCAAAGAACTTAGGATTTATTTTTGCAAAACAAAAATCAATATAGCATGTTCCTTGAATGATTGCAAATACCTACCAAGGCCATACATGATCTTTCATGAAAAAACCTTCCACATATGCCTTTTACTTTGTGTTGAGTTTGGTCAAGTTTTGTGACCCCTATTGAGAGAAATTTCATGCTCCCAAGATCAGATTTCACGCACCCACAAATAAAGTTGACAACTCTTACACTGAGAGTTGCTCACAACATTCATTCATCCATCCACCAAATAATTGCACTACTCCTACCTTAGGAGTAGGCGAAAAGTATACCTTCCACGTTGATCCACCCAAAATGTTCTACTCCTACACTGGGGGTGAACCAAAAATATACTTATTAGGTCCCATCCAAATAAATGCTCTAAATCTTTGTTCACATCTCCCTTAAAGTTTTTGTTGCAAATAAAAGCATGAGGCTATCTTCCAAAAGATGAAAAAAAAGGGTGAAAAAAAAGTGGAGAAGAAAAAAAAGAAGAGAAATATATATATAAAAAGAAGAGAGAATAAGGATAGCTCATGCCCTCATAAAAGATTTTTCTAAGTCCTAATAAGGAGGGAGATGTGTTTCAAAGAGCATAGTGGAATTAGGTTAGACACCAATAATACCCACCATATTCTTTCCACACACATGCACATTCTGATCTAAGAGTATGATGCTTCCCTCTGGTGCGATCCAGGATTTGATTTGACAATACATATATGGTAAGTGTGCCTTAGTATTTTCCCCCCTACCTAAAGCTCTAGATAAACTTTTAGAGGTAGGGTGATCAAGTGAAGGCAATCCCTATATATGCCTTGGTAAGGAACCACATACAAATAAGTGACTTGAGAGAATCATTCAAGGAACAAGTGCTATCATTTTGTTTTCAAAAATTCACAAAAACCCAAGTTTCTGAGCAGGGATACGAGTAAGAAGATTTGAATCCAGGCTATTCCATTTTTCAATTACCCAAGATGACTTGGTAGACACTTGGAAGTTCACAGGTTTAGGTGAAGCTTGGAATAACTTGTATGCAGATTTCAAATAAAGGAGATAAACCCGCTTAGTCCTTCAAACCTTTACTCGAGGATGAGCAAATGACTAAGTGTGGGGGAGTTGTTGGCGGTCCTTAGAGCCTATTTCTTACCGCCAATATGTTACTAAAACAAATAGTGCGTAGGACCTTAAACTAACATTTCCACAAGTTTTGGTGTGTACTTGACTTGCAGGTGTGACATGTGGAAATGCACAAAAACCATAAAGAAAGCGCACATCCAGGAAACGCATTCAGAGAAGGCGCAATCCAAGAAAATAAGAAAGCCCATCTCAAACACTAAACTGGATCCATCCGTAACCGCGGGGGAGGTCCAGGCCCAGGGAGCAACTGACCACCCAAAGGCGGTGGCCAGATGGCGCTCCCCTGGGACCGACCACCCCCGGGTGCGGCCTCCCAGGCCCATCTTCGGAGGCGGTGCTGATGACGGTTTGCTGATGGCGGTAACCTCCTTCCATACTTAGAACGCCCAAACCGCCCTAGTTGAACTATAAAAGAGATGGAGAGCTCCCCTCCAACACACACCATCATTTGGAGCCATTTACCTCACCTCTCACTTGTATTCTTTAGATTAGTTTTAGTATTAGAGCAAGGCAAGAGCTAGCAAGGAGAGTTTGTATCCTTGGGAGAAGAAGGAACACCTCGGTATGAATATAGTGCAGTTCTCTTCCATGTTCAAGTTCTTATCTTATTTATATAGCAATGCATATGAACTAGAGTATAGTCTTGGACATGTTAAGATCATGATATATGAACTAGCTTATAGTTTATGTATTATGTTCTCGATATGTTCATCGTTGTTCTTCATCGTTCATCGACTTAGTATGAATAGAGGAAGAACTAGGGATGAGGTGATGGTTCGTCGTGCCTTCTCGGTTGCTCTTAGCCTAGCCTCTCACTCCAAAGGGGTGGGGTCCTATGGGGCTAGGAGTTGTTTCCAGGTACGCGAGCATGGTGCTCGGGTATGCGGAGATTGGCGAATATGCCGGTATCCCACGGTGTAACAGAACCGCCTAAATCATATGGCCCACTGGGCACCTGTCATTGTCACTAATGACCTCTGACAGTCGGGCCCGTGTCCCAGATGACCTAGGTAGCTCTGCTGGGCTACATAAGCGCCCGTATTCTCCGACAGGATCCCATTGCGAAGCCATTACAGGGTTACAACATTTCATAATAAAATACATCAGAGTAAAGGTGCGGAAGACTTCATGGTGCATAGATTACAAACCAGTTGTTCAAGTATAAATTCAAGTACAATTAATACAATCTATACCTAAATAGAAGTAGCATCAGGGTCGCAGATACACATAATAATACTCAACATCACTTCCTTCACAGACGAGCATCACGCAGCAAGGAGCAAGACATACCTCCGGCTGCTGACTTCCTGCAACAAGGGTTAACAAACCCTGAGTACTGGGGTACTCCGCAAGACTTACCCGACTAAAGAGAAAATGAGACTCAGGAATGCAGGCTGAGGGGAGTCAAGGTAAGGCTGTGAGCAAGAGTTCAAGAGTTTTGCAGAAAAGCATTACTATCCTATTTCAATATTTCATCTCAATATTATTTTAATCATAACCATAGTTCCAATATTCCTTCTCATATGTCACATTCTTTCAATTTCTTAACCATTCTCAAGAAAACACCTAGTTCCGAACCACTTTTCGGTGTAAGTCAGTGGATCAAGTCTCCATTAACCGAGGAGCAATGTCGATTCGAATCTAGAAAGTACCCAGCTGGGGATCCCTATCCACACTGCATATGTAGCACTTAAGCTTGCATATACCAACCCCGCCTACCGCGGCTTTTCATACCCCGGAACCGGTCCTACGCCACCTGAGAGCACAGTACTCCTCTAGTCTCCAGGCACGCCGGCCATGAGGGTACACGCTACTCTTGCCATCTCTCCACTCCCAGTGCGTGGTTGTCGGTTCCAGCAGTAGAGCCACCAGAGTCAGAGGCTTCCCGTAGTATGTGGCTAGTTGCAAAGTCTCGATCCAGCAGGCCGACAACGAACGGTCCCTAAAGCATTTTTCCGTTGGTTACCATGCATTGGGATTCTTACCCAAGTACAAAGTTGCCGAACAGTTTCAAATTCGTGCCCGTCGGTGACAAGACATGGGAACGCCGCCACATGTGCACATCCATCCGAACGGACTTCCTTTTTCATTTTCAGTTTTCCGGCGACGGCAATGCATCGGGACTCTAACCCAAAGTACAAAGCTAACCGAACGGTTTCCAATCCGTCCATGATAATACATTGGGACTCTAACCCAAGTGCAAGTCACTCGCACGGTTGCAAATTCATATTCATCTTTAGTATATCATCATAGCTCAGAAAATAGCATTTTATGTAAAACTAACTTTAAAGAGCAGGGCTAAGCATTTTCAAACATTTTATTTTTAAAATAGGTTTCAGGGTTATATATCAAGGCAGGTCATGCAGCAAGTAGTTAACAATCAACTCCTATCAACCTAATGTAATTATTTTACTTAAGGTGATAAAATTTTTAAATCACTAGGAAGGGCTGAATGCACCGGGGCTTGCCTTGGATTGCGAAGAGTGTCGGGTCAGGGTCAGTCTCGCAAATATAAACCCTTGAACAACCTCAGGAATCACCTCCTTAGTAGCAGCCTCCACTCTTACTCCTTCGTTACCCGGCACTACACGCATGCAATGATGTATGCTTTACATATTGCAAACATAAATGCCACATGAAATGACAATGCAGAAATTCAATAATAATAAATACATAATTGAAGCATAACCGTACTTCATCACCTAGTCATAACCATACTAGACTAAGGTGCCCTAGGTCATAAGGGTGTTTGACCTAGAACTACAATCAATCCAAAATTCACATCAAACCCTAATCACCAAAGTTTCCTATTTATTTTATTAATCAATTAATCAAGTATATAATTAACAATTAATTAAACTATTTCATTTGATACCAAACATTATCAACAGATAGATTTTTACCTATAACAGTGCCAAATAAAATTTCATGATTTTTTAGATTACAGGGAATTAATTAAAATTGTACAAAGTTGCATTAATCATTTAATCTTCCCATTTTTAGCTCTCATAGAAACTGTTCAAAAGATATATTTAATATTTTTATTAAATACTACTCATTGCATAGAACACACACATTTATTTTTAGAATTTTTCAACCAGCAGATTAATTCGTACAAAAAGAATAAACTACGGCACTATTCATCTAAAATATAAATGGAAAAGCTTTTGAAATTCTCGAAAAAAAATAAAAGGCATCCGCGCCCGAGCCGGCCCAGAAGCATCAGACCGGCCCAGCACGGCCCGCCAACTCCCGCGCCCTCAGCTCTCTCTCACACACGTTGCTGACAGCACAGGGGCCACTCGTCAGCTCTCTCTTCTCCCTCTCTGCTCGTTCTCCCGCGTGCGCACGGCGGCGCGGACCGCGGCGGCACTAGTAGCGGGCATCCGGCGACCGAAAAATCACCACCGACCGCACCATTAACCCACGGAACTATCTCGAGCGGAAGTCGAATGAAACAGGGACCACAGCGAGCCCTGCCGCGGCCATGGCAGGCACGGTGGCCGGAACATTGGTGACACGGCGTTGTTCCGATCAAACTACCGTGGTAGAGCCTAAAATAACGGCGGATCTAGAACTAGGGGCTCACCGAGAATCTTAAACAGCAGACGGCGTAGGCTGGGGTGGCTCGGAGAGGCGAACCCGACGATGGAGTGAGTGCGGCGGCGTGAACACGACGGCTAACCCTCGTTCTGAGATGTCCTGATCATCAAAAGTAAAACAGACGGGCTGGTGATGATCACTCGGCCACAAAAGACCAGTCGTACAGCCGAGAGTCTCACCGAAAGGAGCTGCTTATGGAGAAGCGGGTGCGGCGGCGCTTTTGGTCGGCTCTGAGGAAGACGACCCCGCACGACCGACTCCGACGATGGTAGGCGACGCTAGCGGACACAGTAGATGTACAAGGACGTGGCGCGACTAGTGACACGGTGGAGAGATTGGAGATGGTCGGGGCACGGCCAATTTGCTAACCCACCGAGCGCTCGCCGGCGGAAATGGAAAGGAGGGGAGAAACAGAGGGCACTCCTCGCCTTTTAAGAGCCCATAGAGGAGGGGATAAGGGCGGACGGCTTCCGGGCCCCCTCCTGCGACGATCGCGCGGCGACGCCCGGGCCCTGGCCGGCCGGACGGCGGCCGGCGCGCGATGCGCCACGTGCTGCACGGCGACGATGCACAGTGTAGGGGTCCGGTACTGTAGCTACGGCTTATAGGTCAAGAGTTATTTCGATTAAATTGAGGACCTATGAATTTGAATCTGTGAAAACGTTTAAAACAAAAGTTGTAGTACTACAAGTGCTGATCAGTTTTGATTTTTGAACCATTTTTAAATTCGGCCAAATTTTGAAACTACAGCAAAGGGGGTAAAAAGGTTTTGAATTTCAAAACTGAAATTCTAAAATTACTTTTAATTTTTCTCAGCAACTAGAAAAATGGTCAAAATAGAAGTTGTTCCTTTCAGTGAGCTCTAACTCTTATTTAGGAAGTTTTGTCAAATTCCTAATATTTTTTAAATTGAGGTTTCAAATTTAAATTTAAACATAGTAATTTGAGTTCAATTTGAATTTCTGTTTTATAACTTCAAAATCTCCAAAAATAAAAGTTGTTCCATTTTAAAATATCTACAACTTTCATTAAGACACTTCCATGAGATTCATCATAGTTTTTGAATTAGGGTTTGAGGTCAATTCTAGGGCTTAATTTAATTTCTTATTTAGCTTAATATTTGATTTTTAATTAAGGGTCTAAATACATAATCAGTGAAATCAAATCACTCTAGCACCTTAAGCACAATCATATGCAAATGATCAAATTAAACATGATGACACGGTAGTTTAATTATGCAGTAATACTAGAGGTATTACAGCCTTCCCCCCTAAAAGAAATCTCGTCCCGAGATTTGGTACAAGACAAAACAAGATTCAAACAAAGTAATGGAAAAGAAAACGTTTCAATACAACCTAACCCAACCTTGATCATTAAACTAGTAGAAAATTTTACACATTACATCACTAGGAACTTTATATTTACAACGTAGCGAAAAATTCGGGGAAATTTTCTGCGAGGTAATCTTCTGATTCCCACGTAGCATCATCTTCGGAATGTTCACTGCACTAGATCTTATACCACCTGGTTGTGGTCCTTCGTGTGACAAGATCCTTTATATCCAAGACTCGGATAGGATACTCTGAGTACGTCAACTCTGGCTCAAGTTCTACTCCTTCAACATCGATGACTTGATCAGGCACTCGAAGACACTTCTTCAATTGTGACACATGGAACACATTATGCACGTTAGAGAGGTGCTCTGGTAATTGCAGTCTGTAAGCCATTTTCCCCACACGTTCCATAATCTGAAATGGTCCGATGTAACGTGGGGCTAATTTGCCTTTGACTCCGAAGCGGTTAATCCCTTTCATTGGCGACACTTTCAGATAGACATAATCTCCAGCTTTGAAGGCTAACGGTCGACGCCTTTGATCGGCATAGCTTTTCTGACGCTGACTGTGCCACTTTCAAATTCTCTTGGATCAGTCAGACCTTCTCTTCAACTTCATTAACCAAGTCAACTCCGTAGAACCATCTTTCTCCTGGTTCGGACCAATTCAACGGAGTGCGACACCTACGACCGTAGATTGCTTCAAATGGGGCCATCTTGATAATTTCTTGATAGCTGTTGTTGTATGAGAACTCTACCAAAGCTAGACACTTGTCCCACGTGTGAATGTAAGTGAGTGCACAAGCCCTCAACATGTCTTCAAGTACTTAGTTGACTCTTTCAGTCTGTCCAGTCAGTTTGCGGATGATACTGCTGTGCTGTGCAAAAGCTTCGTCCCTAATGACTTGTGAAAGGCTTTCCAGAAATTGGAGACAAACTGAGTACCTCGATCAGAGACAATAGTCTTAGGCACTCCATGCAGCTTCATCAGATTTTCCATATATAGCTTCGCATAGGTTGCAGCAGTATATGCAGTCTTCACAGGTATGAAGTGAGCTTGCTTGGTGAGACGGTCCACAACGACCCAGATGGAATCAAAGCCTCTGGATGTTTTACATACTAATGTCTTCCCATTTCCACGCAGGAACAGGTAATGGTTGCAGTTCTCCGCCAGGCTTCATGTGTACGGCTTTCACCTTTTGGCATGTATCACACTTGGCAACATACTGAGCAATCTCTATCTTCAGTTTAGTCCACCAAAATTTCTGTTTTAAGTCCTGGTACATCTTGTTGCTTCCTGGATGGATAGAGAATCTGGTCAAATGTGCTTCATCAAGAATCTTTTGATGCAGCTCAGGTACCTTTGGGACTACCAGACGATCCTTGAACCATACGACACCTTTATCATCAATCCTGAAACAATCTACCTTTCCAGCTTGAACTTTCTCCTTGATGTGCTTGATTCCTTTGCTTCCTTTCTAGGCAGCAATAATCTCATCTCGGATGGTGGTCTTAATACTAATATGATTCAAGCTACCTTCTGGCACTATTTCTATACCTAACTTTTCCAGCTCATAGCACAGAGATAAATCATAGGGCCCTACAGTCAAACAGTTACAGTGAACTTTCCACATTTGCCTTGCCCGGGTGATAGTGCACTGCAATATCATAATCCTTGATCAACTCGAGCCACCTTCGCTGTCTCATGTTCAACTCTTCTTGTGTAAAGATGTATTTTAGACTCTTATGATCCGTGTACACACTACAAGTACTGCCCAGCAAATAATGATGCCATATTTTCAGGGCATGTACTATGGCTGCTAACTCCAAATCATGAGTGGGGTAATTCTCTTCATGATGCTTGAGCTGCCGTGAAGCATGAGCAATAACCCGACCCTCTTGCATTAAGACACAACCGAGACGAGTACCAGAAGCATCACAATAAACATCAAATGGCTTTTCAATGTCAGGTTGAGCTAGGACTGGTGCAGTGGTCAACAACTTTTTCAGAGCTTGAAATGCCTTCTCACATTCTGGTGACCAGACAAATTTGACTTGATTCTTCAACAAGTTGGTAATGGGCTTGGCTATCCTGGAGAAATCCGGAATAAATCGACGGTAGTATCCCGCCATTCCCATGAAACTACGGACTTGATGCACTGTGGCTGGTGGCTTCCAATTCAATATTTCTTCCACCTTACTCGGATCGACAGACACACCTTCAGCTGACAGAATATGTCCGAGAAATGGGACCCGATCCAACCAAAACTCACACTTGCTGAACTTGGCATAAAGTTGGTGTTCTCTCAAGCGAGTCAGGACAACAGGAAGGTGATTGGCATGTTCATCAGGGGTTTTGGAATATACAAGAATGTCATCGATGAACACGACTACAAATTTGTCGAGCTCGGGCATGAAAACGGAGTTCATGAGGTACATGAAGTAGGCAGGTGCATTGGTTAGGCCAAAGGACATGACTAGGTATTCATATAGGTCATATCTGGTGGTAAAAGCTGTTTTAGGGATGTCTTCGGGACGGATCTTGATTTGGTGATAGCCAGATCTAAGGTCAATTTTGGAAAACACCTTGGCTCCAGCTAACTGGTCAAAGAGTAGGTCAATACGAGGCAAAGGGTATTTGTTCTTGATGGTTACCTCGTTGAGTGGACGATAATCAACACAAAGTCTGAGAGACTTGTCCTTCTTTTTTACGAAAATAGCAGGACAACCCCAAGGAGATGAACTAGGTCTAATAAAACCCTTATCCAACAGATCTTGCAACTGAACTTTAAGCTCTGCCAATTCCTTGGGAGGCATCCTATAGGCTCTACGAGAAATAGGGGCCGTTCCAGGCTTTAACTCAATGGCAAATTCCACATCACGATCAGGAGGTAATCCAGGCAGATCCTCAGGAAATACATCAGGAAATTCGCAGATTACCGGAATGTCCTGCACTTCTTTGACTGATGTGGCACATAACCTTTGCACGGACCCTTCAACTTTTCTCAAGGGTAGTGGGAGTTGGATGAGAAGCTGAGACTTGCTATCAGGTATGTTCACCCTTATAGTCCTATTCAGCACATCTATAAGGGCCTTGTGCTGATACATCCAATTCATGCCTAGGATCACATCTATATCTTGATCTTTCAGCACTATCATGGTAGTAGGGAATATGTGCCCTCCCAATTCTATAGGCACGCGTTGCACTACTTCCTTAGTACTTATACGTCCTCCAGGCGACTGTATAAGAAAATTTTCCTTTATTTCCCCAATTGGAATCTCATGCTTGTTGACAAATGTGCGATTGATGAATGAATGAGACGCACCAGAGTCAAAAAGCAGAATCGCAGGATGGCTTGCAACAGGGAACCTACCCAGCATGACGGGTTCTCCATCGAGAATCTGATCAACTTGGGTGTAGTAAACATGGCCTGCTTTCTTGACCACCTTTCCTTTCTGAGCATGCTGCTGGCGACCACGATGCTGAATCTGCTGCTGCGGTTGTTGCTGTTGAGCACTAGGAACTAGGGGTACGTTCGGATTGTACTGCTTTGGAAAAGGACAATTGTGGGACCAATGTCCCATCTTGCCACAATTATAGTAAGGGTGGTTGTAATTGGTCTGGGGAGTAGTGATATGAACACTTGTGGCATTCGGCTGGGTAGTGTTTTGTTGGTTGGAGGTATGGGAGGTAGCGGCAGTGCGAACAATGATCTGCTACTGGCGGTATTGTGGTTGGTTATGGTGAGTGGAATGATAAATAATCCTCTGACGGTTCTGACCGCCAAAAGACCCAGCTTTCTTCTTCTTTTTCTCGTCCTGGTGCTTACGGTCACTTTCTTCAAAGGCAATGGCACTATCAACAGCCTCATGATAGGTGTAGTTAAGGTTGTTGGACAAGCTTCTCTGAATCTTGAAGTTCAGACCCCTGACAATGCAGTCCTTCTGTTAACACCAAATTTTGGGCTGGGAGCTGATAGCCGATACCGAAGGAAGATAGCCGATACCGAAGGAAGATAGCCGATCTCAGAAGTAGATTCCGTCCAGCAGAAGGAAGGAGAATAGCCGATTGCACGGTGAATCGGTTATCGGGCGAAGGTGACAGAAGGCGTGCAGCATCGGTATTGGTGACGTCATCCAGAGTCTGCACCGCCAAGATGCGATCACGATCAGAGTCCGTTATGAAAGGGAAGATAAGTTACCTTAGATATAGGATAGTTTGTTAGTTTCCTTATCTATTGATGAGTTGTAATTCGACTAGGACTCTATCTACGCTCAGGGTATAAATATAAGCCCTCAGCCATTGTAAAACATACAACAACATCAATACAACACAACTTTCGGCTCCGGCCAACAAACCCTAGAGTCAGTCGAGTCCGGCGAGTTACTTCATCCAGGCTGGGTGTCATTCGGTGGACACAGGTTTGCTTGTAAGTATTGTCAACCCCCTGTTAAACTATGTCTTTTAGCGTCATCCGGTGGACGTGGAAGCATGGCGAATCAGGGTCCTTGCTAAGCTCTGTTTCTTTGGCATCATCCGGTGGGCGTGGGAAGCATAGTGAGTCAAGGATGATTCACGCTGGTTTACCCGATCAATCTGTGTTAACCGTCATCCGGTGGACGAGATGCAGATTAGGACGGTCTTCACGCGCGAATTAGTTATCGATTCGTGTTTGTTTGCTTGATTAATCTATTAGTTAATGTCATCCGGTAGACAGGCTATAGATTGAGATAGTTTGCACGCATGGATTAGTTATCGGCTCTAGCTAAATATGGCAATTTAGTTAGATTCATTAAGTTATCAAGATGTTATTTTTTGTTTATTGTTTATTTATCAATATAACATCTCTCTGCCCGATCAAGATTGATAGATTTGGCCTTAGATTCACTTGAATTTGATCGTAGTTTATGCTTTCTTATGCTTATTTTACTATGATGATCGGTTCTATGCTTACATCGGCTAATTGTCTATCAATCTTGTTCGTTACATGTTGTGCGTTCGGTGCTAGTTGAGACATAAGTGGTTCTGAGGTTATCGTAAGTGTTATTTTTGTGTCCTTGTTTAAGTTAAACTGAGCGTCATCCGGTGGAACAGGTTTAACCTAAACAAGTTTTTCACTAGATTAGACTTGCTTTAATTTGAAGTCTGTTTATGGCTATGCTAGCATTCGTTCGTGCTTCATGGACCCTGCATCGGCTAAAGAGCCGATTCAGTTATGCTTTCACGAGTAGATCGTGTATATAGACTTATTTGGATATCAAACGATCTAGCTTTGTTTGCTGGGTTTGTTGAAACCCGCTGGCCGTTAGACCAGGTGAATGCAGACTTGGTGAACGTAGCGAAGAGGATTTACTAAAGCCGCCGGCCTTCTAGACTAGCTTTAGCCGATCTCTGCTTGTTTGATGTACAGATCAGATCTGCATACATGATCTATTTTCTTTTATACACATTAATTGAATTAGATCGGCTAGCACGTTATTGTCTTCATATGAGTATCCTGATAGCCGTTTTACTTCATTATTATACTTTCAGGTTCATAACATGACGGAATCGGCTTTCTAGACGATCTCCGATTGAATCGGCTCTCAGAGCCACATAATTGGAACTACCTGGACACACCGGTTAGTTCCGCCCTGTGATTACTGATTACTATTGTTTCCTTGTCAATTGCAGGTCAAATTAACTGGCACACTTGGGTGTTACTGACACTCTCAGACCGGGATCGAAGCTAGTTGGATCTGCGAGAGCTCTATTGCCTTCGAGGGTCGTTTCCGGCTTCGCTGGTGTGTTGGGCTTAGGGAACCACTTTTTGCGCCAACACCTTCTTCTTCTGATCGGTGTTGGTATGCTCAGGGGCATATTGCGCCAAGTGATTGAACTGACTGACAAATTGCATGACAGTGGATTCCTTCTGTTGCTAGTGCCAAAAACTGATCAAGCTTCATCTTCATGACACCAGTCGGAATATGGTGGGCACGGAAAGCCTCACGGAATTCCGTCCAGGTAAGTTGATGACCATCGGGCTGTGCGGAGAGGAGGTTTGCATACCAAGCGCTTGCGGGACCTCGTAGTTGCTGTGCTGCAAACGGCGGCTTCTGGATCTCGGTGCAGTGGATCAGACTAAACTTCTGCTCCATGGTACGGAGCCAATCATCAGCCTCCAGGGGTTCATCGACTTTGGTGAAGACGGGCGGACGGGTGTGAGTGAAATCCACATACGTGGTCTCCTCATCATCGCAGCGGCCTCGACGCCCACCACGATTGTCCTGATTCTGCACCATTGCATTGGCGGCATTGGCCAGAGCCGCAATGGCATCAGCCAAGGTTGGTGGAATAGGCGGTGGGTTGGAAACACCAGCTCCATCCTCGGAGGTTCCAGCACCGGACGACCGAGTGTTGACAGGCATCTGTGGATAAACAAGCCAAACTTAGGTCCTATATCACTTAACCAAAACCTAGAGGCAATACGGGCTTAAACATGACATGAACAATTGATACTTGTTGCATAAAGGCAGAATCCCCTAACTGTAACTAAGGTTTTACGACAGGCAGGAAAAGAAGGTTTGGATTATTGAGGACTTGATAGGCTAGGAAGAATAGGCTTGTTAGATCCTAACCCAAAAACCACTTTTAAGGAGGAAGTTAATTAATCATGTGAGATCATCATGATGCATGAATCGCACTTACGAATTTTAAATCATGCCATAGGAAAATAAATATAACTTTAATATAGGGCTAAATAAATATGCTACCCACTTGCTACCATAGATAATTTATTGGATAAGATAAAAATTAGAGAACGAGGTAAGAACTATTGGATAAGGTAAGAATGAAGGGATAAGGTAAGGATGTAAGCAGTTTGGACCAAAATACCAATTTAAATTTTGTGATCCAAGATATTTTGAAGTTTTCGAAAGTAACACTGTAATGATTTGGCAACGGATTGCTCTGATACCACCTGTAATAGAACCGTCTAAATCACATGGCCCACGGGCACCTGTCATTGTCACTAATGACCTCTGACAGCCGGGCCCGTGTCCCAGATGACCTAGACAGCTCTGCCGAGCTACATAAGCGCCCGTATTCTCCGACAGGATTCCATTGCGAAGCCATTACAGGGTTACAAAATTTTATAATAAAATACATCAGACTAAAGGTGCGGAAGACTTCATGGTACATAGATTACAAACCAGTTGTTCATGTATAAATTCAAGTACAATTAATACAATCTATACCTAAATAGAAGTAGCATTAGGGTAGCAGATACACATAATAATACGAACCCTGCCCAAGGGTCCAACATCACTCAACATCACTTCCTTCACAGATGAGCATCACGCAGTAGGGAGCAAGACAGACCTCCGGCTGCTGACTTCCTGCAACAGGGGTTAACAAACCCTGAGTACTTGGGTACTCCGCAAGACTTACCTGACTAAAGAGAAAATGAGACTCAGGAATGCAGGCTGAGGGGAGTCAAGGTAAGGCTGTGAGCAAGAGTTCAAGAGTTTTGCAGAAAAGCATTACTATCCTATTTCAATATTTCATCTTAATATTATTTTAATCATAACCATAGTTCCAATATTCCTTCTCATATGTCACATTCTTTCAATTTCTTAACCATTCTCAAGAAAACACCTAGTTCCGAACCACTTTTCGGTGTAAGTCAGTGGATCAAGTCTCCATTAACTGAGGAGCAACGTCGATTCGAATCCAGAAAGTACCTAGCTGGGGATCCCTATCCACACTGCATATGTAGCACTTAAGTTTGCATATGCCCACCCCGCCTACCACGGCTTTTCATACCCCGGAACCGGTCCTGCGCCACCCGAGAGCACAGTACTCCTCTAGTCTCCAGGCACGCCGGCCACGAGGGTACACGCTACTCTTGCCATCTCTCCACTCCCAGTGTGTGGTTGTCGGTTCCAGCAGTAGAGCCACCGGAGTCAGAGGCTTCCCGTAATATGTGGCTAGTTGCAAAGTCTCGATCCAGCAGGCCGACAACAAACGATCCCTAAAGCATTTATTCATTGGTTACCATGCATTGGGACTCTAACCCAAGTACAAA
The DNA here is from genome assembly GCA_038502445.1 of Eremochloa ophiuroides. Lineage (NCBI taxonomy): Eukaryota > Viridiplantae > Streptophyta > Magnoliopsida > Poales > Poaceae > Eremochloa > Eremochloa ophiuroides. The sequence goes on from JAHLJS010000002.1 coordinate 45,371,022, forward strand.
GTAGCCGAACAGTTTCAAATTCGTGCCCGCCGGTGACAAGACATGGGAACGCCGCCACATGTGCACATCCATCCGAATGGACTTCCTTTTTCATTTTTATTTTTCCGGCGGCGGCAATGCATCGGGACTCTAACCCAAAGTACAAATCCAACCGAACGGTTTCCAATCCGTCAATGACAATACATTGGGACTCTAACCCAAGTGCAAGTCACCCGCACGGTTGAAATTCATATTCATCTTTAGTATATCATCATAGCTCAGAAAAAAGCATTTTATGTAAAACTAACTTTAAAGAGCAGGGCTAAACATTTTCAAACAGTTTATTTTTAAAACTGGTTTTGGGGTTATATATCAAGGCAGGTCATGCAGCAAGTAGTTGACAATCAACTCCTATCAATCTAATACAATTATTTTACTCAAGGTGATAAAAATTTTTAAATCACAAGGAAGGGCTGAATGCACCGGGGCTTGCCTTGGATTGCGAAGAGTGTCAGGGTCAGGGTCAGTCCCGCAAATATCAAACCCTTCAACAACCTTGGGAATCACCTCCTCAGTAGCAGCCTCCACTCTTACTCCTTCGTTACCCGGCACTACACGCATGCAATGATGTATGCTTTACATATTGCAAACATAAATGCCACATGAAATGACAATGCAGAAATTCAATAATAATAAATACCTAATTCAAGCATAACCGTACTTCATCACCTAGTCATAACCATACTAGACTAAGGTGCCCTCGGTCATAAGGGTGTTTGACCTAGAACTACGATCAATCCGAAATTCACATCAAACCCTAATCACCAAAGTTTCCTATTTATATTATTAGTCAATTCATCAAGTATATAATTAATAATTAATTAAATTATTTTCATTTGATATCAAGCTTTACCAACAGATAGATTTTTACCTATAACAGTGCCAAATAAAATTTCATGATTTTTGAGATTATAGGGAATTAATTAAAATTGTACAAAGTTGCATTAATCATTTAATCTTCCCATTTTTAGTTCTGATAGAAACTATTCAAAAGATATATTTAATATTTTTATTAAATAGTACTCATTGCATAGAACACACACATTTATTTTTAGAATTTTTCAACCAGCAGATTAATTCCTACAAAAAGAATAAACTATGACACTATTCATCTAAAATATAAATGGAAAAGCTTTTGAAATTCCCGAAAAAAATAAAAGGAACCCGCGCCCGAGCCGCCCAGAAGCTTCAGACCAGCCCAGCACGGCCCGCCATCTCCCGCGCCCTCAGCTCTCTCTCACACATGTCGCTAACAGTACTGGGGCCACTCGTCAACTCTCTCTTCTCCCTCTCTGCTCGTTCTCCCGCGCGCGCACGGCGGCGCGGACCGCGGCAGCACCAGTGGCGGCATCCGGCGACCGAAAAACCACCGCCGACCGCACCATTAACCCACGGACCTATCTCGGGCGGAAGTCGAATGAAACAGGGACCACAGCGAGTCCTGCCGCGGCCATGGCGGCACGGTGGCCGGAACAATGGTGACACGGCGGTGTTCCGATTAAACTACCACATAGAGCCTAAAATAATGGTGGATCTAGAACTAGGGGCTCACCGAGAATCTTAAACAGTAGACGGCGTAGGCTGGGGTGGCTCGGAGAGACGAACCCGACGATGGAGCGAGTGCGGCAGCGTGAACACGACTGCTAACCCTCGTTCCGAGATGTCCTGATCATCAAAAGTAAAACAGACAGGCTGGTGATGATCACTCGGCCACAAAAGGTGAAAACCACTGGTCGTACAGCCGAGAATCTCACCGGAAGGAGCTGCTTGATGGAGAAGCGGGTGCGGCGGCGCTTTTGGTCGGCTCCGAGGAAGACGACCCCGCGCGACCGATTCCGACGATGGTAGGCGACGCTAGCGGACTCAGTAGATGTACGAGGACATGGCATGACTAGTGACATAGTGGAGAGAATGGAGATGGTTAGGGCATGGCCAATTTGCTCACCCACCGAGCGCTCGCTGGCGGAAATGGAAAGGAGGGGAGAAACAGAGGGCACTCCTCGCCTTTTAAGAGCCCAGAAAGGAGGGATAAGGGCGGACGGCTTCTGGGGCCCCCCCTGTGACCACCGTGTGGTGACGTCCGGGCCCCGGCGGGCCGGACCGCGCAGTGCGGCACGCGCTGCATGGCGATGATGCATAGTGTAGGGGTCCGGTACTGTAGGTAGGGCTTATAGGTCAAGAACTATTTCGATTAAATTGAGGACTTATGAATTTGAATCTTCGAAAACATTTAAAACAAAAGTTGTAGTACTACAAGTGCTGATCAGTTTTGATTTTTGAACTATTTTCAAATTGGGCCAAATTTTGAAACTACAGCAAAGGGGGTAAAAAGGTTTGGAATTTTAAAACTGAAATTCTAAAATTACTTTTAATTTTTCTCAGCAACTGAAAAAATGGTCAAAATAGAAGTTGTTCCTTTCAGTTAGCTCTACAACTCTTATTAAGGAAGTTTTGTCAAATTCCTAATATTTTTGAAATTGAGGTTTCAAATTTAAATTTAAACATAGTAATTTGAGTTTAATTTTAATTTCTCTTTTCTAACTTCAAAATATCCAAAAATTAAAGTTGTTCCATTTTAAAATATCTACAACTTTCATTAAGACACTTCCATGAGATTCATCATAGTTTTTGAATTAGGGTTTGAGGTCAATTCTAGGGCTTAATTTAATTTCTTATTTAGCTTAATTTTTGATTTTTAATTAAGGGTGTAAATACATAATCAGTGAAATCAAATCACTCTAGCACCCTAAGCACAATCATATGCAAATGATCAAATTAAACATGATGACATGGCAGTTTAATTATGTAGCAATACTAGAGGTATTACACACGGGCAGAGGGGTAGGTGGGCAGGTGGTGACAGCCCTGTCCATCCCTAGCACTCCCCACGTTCGGATATTGGGTAGGAGTTCGTAAAGTCTCTATCAACTGGCAGACCAGCTATGGAGATCTCCCTGTCATCCCAGACCTAGTCTCTGATACTAGACATGCTAGTTAGATATTTACTAACAGTTCTTTGCATAGTTATATATGACCAATGCCTGCTCAATTAGATATATTCTTTTATTTTTTATTTCTCTTTTATCCTTGAGGTCGGCTCAGATGTGTGTCCACTATCTTTGAACTATGATTTACCCCTGCCTATGCTATGTCTACCTATGCATTCAATAAGTGATCATGTTTATGCCAAAGCTAGATGCATTCGTCCTGCCCTCCTACGGGAAATTATAAATACGACACCCCTGAATACTCACGGTTTGAAATGCTACAATGATAGTTTCGTGCGCTTGCGGATTTATCTATATTGAGCTATCATGATTGGCATACCTAAGTACCATTACTTAAGGATTGTAATTCTTGTGCACCCCACGGAGCCGTGTCACAGTTTTGCATATCGTAAGTAATGACGGTTAGGAAGGCCAATCCGGCACTTCTAACTGCTATTACCAGACTGCATTACCTAGGCCGGCGCCATTAAGGGCCAAGGGTTACCTTTCTGAAGTAATGGTGGTTGGGAATGTCAACTTACGTTTCTAGTATTATTATTAAGGACGGACTTATAGTCTATCTTTAGTAGTGATGCTAAGAAACGCCAACACTATTCAAGATATAGGACCCGCATGCAGATTATTCCAAAATATTTCTTGTACCTGTGGGGTATGTGGAGTGGCTAACATATCTCCTTGAGCGGTTGAAAAGTAGAACAGCTCTTGAAGCGAAGTCATCTTTCCGAATTCCTATCTCGGCAACTTGGAGTTTTTAAATTTTTCACAAGAAAAGACATAGATCACTTTATACTCCTCGAATGGTACTCTCGGTCACTCAATGGTGTATGATTCCTCACCAAGGCATAAATGAGTGTTGCCTTCTTTTCCTCCCTACTTCTATGAAGTTTATGTGGAGTTTTGGGTAGGAAAATATATAGCATACTTACCATGCATATGTTGTAAAGTCAAACCCTGGATCCAAGGAGGAAAATGTCATACTCTTAGATCAAAATGTGCATGTGTGTGGAATATTTGGTGGCCAACCTAATTCTACTTTTACTTCTTGTAAACAAATCTCTCTTTTTGAAACTTTGAGGCTTATGTTGCAGGACAACATGGGCTAGCTCTTTTTTTTCTGCTCTCTTTTTTTTCAGACGGGCATCTGAGTACCCATTGTTTTATTTATTTGGACACTTGTCCATTTTTTCTCTCAGGCGGGCATCTTTGTACCCATTGTTTTCTCTTAGATCTCACACTTTTGCCTAGCCTCATGCCTCTTCTCTGCAACTTGATTCTTCTAAGAGATAGTAATAAGAACTTGGAGCATTTATTTGGATAAACCTATCAAGAATATTTTTGGTGTTCACTCCCAGTGTAGGAGTAAAACATTTTGAGATGGATGAAAAAACATGTTTTTGTGTAGTTCGAGCAGCATATGGATGTGGGTGTACGCGATCTTGATCTTGGGAGTATGATAAATCTCTCGACAAGGGTCAACAAGACTTGACAAAACTCAACACAAAGCAAGCAGCATGTGGAAGGTTTCTATCGTGTAAGTATGGCTCTGGTAGGAATTTCTCACCATGGAGGAGTATGTGATACTATGGTTTTTATAATTTTTATCAAAAGAAAATTCTCCAAGCACCTTGACTAGAATCGGTAGGATTTCTAAGCCAGAACTATTTCACACTCCACAAAAACTTAGTCAATATGATTGCCCTATGTGATATTTCCACAAACAGCAAGTGTATGTAAGGAGTAATCATTATGCATGCCAATCTTAAAAGCTATATTCCTATTCTCTTTCAAATTTTAAATCTAAGTGTGGAATTTGGTTCTTTTTAATTTGTAGTTTTAAACAAGTGCAAGAAATGCGAGCAGGAAGGTAAACATATGAACAAGTGAAAGAGAATCAAACCAATTTCCAGAAGTTGTGTGCAGTCCCTTTTATCGTTCATGATGTGTACTTCAGCGCCTTCTTCACCATGGGAGTGTTGCATTCCCCCACACTTCTCCAAAACTTTACCTGGCTTTTATTCATAGATAGAAAACAGTGAAAGCAAAGGAACTCTTCTGGTGAGAAGCACCAGAGAGTCAACATTTATTCAACTAACTAATGAAGACAAAATGTAAATTCTAAAACTCTAAACTAAGGAAGGGTTCTAATTTTATGAGAAAGGTCGAGTGAGTTTTAATGTGAGAATTCTATGAACTCTATCACATCTACTTCCTCACCCAAGTTGATTTGTGGTTCAAGATAAACTTTCAACCGTTGGCCATTTACCTTAAAAATGTTACCTGTATCATCTCGGATGGTGATGGCTCCATGGGTTGAAGTATCTACGACCTCGTAAGGTCCATCCCACTTACTTCGCAGCTTACCATGTCCAATGAGCTTTACTCTTGAATTGAATAGTAGAACTTTATATCCAGGCTTGAACTCCTTGTGCTTGATCCTCTTATCATGCCATCTTTTTGTTCTTTCCTTGTAAATTTTGGAGTTGTGATAAGCCTTTTCTCTCCATTCTTCAAGCTCAGATAGTTGCATTTGACGATTCTTGCCAGCCAGATGAAGATCCATGTTCCACTTCTTGATTGCCCAATGAGCCCTGAACTCTAACTCAACAAGCAAATGGCATGTTTTTCCATATACAAGTTGGTAAGGTGACATGCCAATCGGTGTCTTGTATGCAGTTCGATATGCCCAAGGTGCATCAGGGAGTTTATCCTTCCATCCCCTACCCATCTCATCTACAGTCTTTTGCAGGATATTTTTGATTTGTTTGTTGGATGTTTCTGCTTGTCCACTGGTCTGAGGATGGTACAGTGTTGCGATGTTGTGACGAACTCCATGTTTAGCTAGGTACCTCTGGAAGACCTTATCAATGAAGTGAGACACTCCATCGCTTATAACCATCCGAGGTACACCAAAGCGAGGAAATATGACTTCATGGAACATTCTCTTGGCATGTTTGGAATCAGCAGCTCGACATGGCAGCGCTTCTACCCATTTGGATACGTAATCAACGGCTACCAAGATATACTCGCAATTTCTAGACTTAGAGAATGGCCCCATGAAATCAATCCCCCAAACATCAAAGAGTTCTACTTTGAGATTATTCATGAGAGGCATCGCATCTCGCGAATTTATATTCCCTTGTTTTTGACATCGGTGGTATCTTCTGACGAACTCCTTTGTATCTGCATACATCTTTGGCCAGAAAAATCCACTTTGCCAAATCTTGGCATGTGTCCGAAATGCTCCATAATGTCCTCCATATGGCGAGGCGTGACATCTCTCCATAATCTTAAACAGCCTCTGCCATTGGGACACATCTTCTCAACAATCCATCAGAGCAAACTCGATATAGGTATGGCTCGTCCCACAGGTGAAAACAACTCTCATGGATCAACTTTCTTTTGTCTTCACCAGGTGGGACATAGCCTGCCACCATAAAGTTCACGATGTTTGCATACCATGGATCAGAGTGTGTTATCTTGAGAAGGGTTTCGTTCCTTAGGTAGTCCTTGATGGGTAACTCATGTGCTTCTTTGTACTGAATCCTAGACAAGTGGTCGGCTACCGAGTTCTCTACTCCTTTCTTATCTCTTATTTCTATGTCAAACTCTTGGAGTAGAAGAATCCATCGAATTAGCCGAGGCTTAGCATCTCTCTTAGTGATGAGGTATTTAAGAGCAGTGTGATCTGTGTAAATGATTACCTTTGCTCCCACTAAATAGGATCTAAACTTGTCTATCGCAAAGATAACAGCCAAAAGCTCTTTTTTAGTGGTAGCATAGTTGAGGTGAGGTCCAGACAAGGTTTTGCTAGCATAAGATATAGCATAATGCCTCTTATCCTTGGTTTGGCCTAAAATGGCTCCAACCACAAAGTCACTAGCATCACACATGATCTCAAATGGAAGGTTCCAATCAGGTGATTGAATAATTGGAGCTGAGATAAGTGCCTTTTTGAGGGTTTGAAAGGCTGCATGGCACTCATCATTGAAGATGAAAGGGGCATCCTTAGCTAGGAGACTAGTCAGGGGTCTAGCAATTTGAGAAAAGTCTTTACTAAAGCGCCTGTAGAACCCCACATGTTCCAGAAAGCTACGGATTCCTTTGACATTCCTAGAAGGTGGAAGTTGTTCAATAACTTCAATCTTTGCTCTGTCCACCTCTATCCCACGTTGGGACACCTATTGTCCGAGCACAATTCCTTCTCGAACCATAAAATGGCATTTCTCCCAGTTCAGGACTAAGTGCTTTTCTTCGCACCGCTATAAGACTCTATCTAAATTCTTCCGAACAATCAACGAATGTTTTTTCATAGATGGTAAAGTCATCCATGAATACCTCCATGATTTTCTTGATCATGTCAGAGAAAATAGACATCATGCACCGTTGGAAAGTAACTGGAGCATTGCATAACCCAAACGACATTCGTCGGTATGCGTAAGTTCCATATGGGCATGTGAAAGTAGTCTTACTTTGGTCGTCAGGGTGGATTGGGATTTGATGATACCCGGAATATCCATCAAGGAAGCAAAAGAAGGAATGGTTCGTGAGCTGTTCTAACATCTCGTCTATGAACGGTAGCGGAAAGTGATCCTTCTTAGTGGCCATGTTTAGCTTCCGGTAATCAATGCACATCCGCCACCCAGTGACGGTTCGTTGAGGGATGAGTTCATTTTTCTCATTCCTAATGACTGTCATGCCTCCCTTCTTTGGCACTACTTGGACCGGGCTAACCCACTCACTATATGGCATGGGATAAATAATCCCAGCATGCAAGAGTTTGAGGACCTCATTCTTAACAACCTCTCGCATAGCGTTGTTAAGTCTTCATTGTGACTCCCATGAAGGTGTGTAATCTTGCTTGATAGGGATGCAATGTGTGCAAAGAGCAGGGCTAATGCCCTTGAGGTCTTCAAGTGAGTAGTGTTGACACATCTTAGCGCAACCACCAGAGATAGGGTGTTAGGCTATATCTGATAATGGCGCCAGAAGTGCCTGGGGTATTTCTTATGTGCATTGGATAATTCCGCAAGCGCACAGAATATACCACTGTAGCACTTCACCCGGGAGTAGTCCAAGGTATCATTATTTATTTTATCCCAAGGAAAAGCGATTGCTAGAAATGTTAACAGAAAGAGATCCTGAAACCTACCTCAACTTACAACTAGTGTAGAGGGGGTAATCGAAGTATGATAGGAAGGTGATGATTCAAAGATAACAAATGAATTGCTAAAAGATAACTAGTGTAGTATAGTTAGGTGGGCGGACAACGAGTGAGAAAGGTTCCTGTGATTCTTGCTTTACTCCTATGAACTATCCTATCAAATGGACGAGATACACTAAGACTGTTGTAACACCCTAGTGTTAGTTACTATTTTCACACTTGCATTTGCATGTCATCAAGCATAGATCATGACATTTCATGCATCATCATCATTACATTTGAATTGGTTTCCTTTAATTGCTATATGTTTGTTTATATGTCCATAATATGCTAGATGTGTTGACATGCAAATGTGATGCTTGTTAGCTGTTCTAGATGCTTTAGACATGTTTGGGATAACATTTGGAACAATGTTCATGTTGGTGAAATCCCCAAAATACCCCTCTAGCTCATAGTTGACTAGAGAGCCCTCTAAAAGCTATTCTGTTTGACCAAACAAGAAGGGCATTTTAGAGATTTTTCATGTCAGTTCACCCTTAATCAAAGTTGTGTAGAATTTTATAAGCAACAAACTTTATTCAAGGGTCAAGTCATGAAAATGTGTGGAAGGTGGTCAAAATGTTGAATTAGTGCAGATTTGGGGCTGTTTCAAAGTTCAAAAATTTCCTAAGTCTAAAAGTGGTTTTCAGTTTCGGTATACCCATATTCCTTGATCTTTATCTCTCAATCCAGGCCGATCTAGAGTAAAGTGTTCTAATACCAAATGATCTACTCATATAGCTCTTTGATCCATATTAATGAAGTTTTCGCTGAAACGCCCTAGATCACGAGCTAGAGATCGATCAAATATCGGGTTTCAGTCGGAAATGAATCGAAAACGATTCAGTTCAAATCGTCGAGCAACTGGCGACCGTGTCAGGCATCGGCCGCCAGGTGGCGTCGTATGTCGCCGTTGGCCGCTGCGCCGGTCGGCTTTGCAAAAGCGGCACTCCACCCTGTCCCCTGGCCGATTCATTTGCTCTCTCCCTCGCGCTCGCCTCTCTGCTCTCCTCTTTCCCCTCCGCCGTCGCCATTTCCGCCAAGCGGAAGCACCGGCAAAAATCCGCCGCCGTTGCTTCGCCACCGACCGCTCCATCTCCACCATAGCTTCGCCGTTCTCCGCTCTACCTCCTCGACCCACTCTTAGCACCTAAGGTCGTAAGGTAAAGCTTCTAGGTTTCCTCACCGCCAGCGCCATTGCCGGAGCGCCGCCGAGCTCTCTGCTTGCCGCGTCAAGCGCAGCGCCGTGGCCGTTCTCTCTAGTTCTTGCGCGTCTTGGCATCTCCTTGAGTCGTAGATCAAGGCTAGGAAGTTGATTGGGTCGCTCGTCCTCTAGGTTCGCCGGAACCCGAGCTCGCCGCGAACCCGCTCGCCGCTGTGCCGTCATGCGTGTGCGGTCAGTGTGTTCCCGTGCACAATAGTTCGATTCGCCGTCCAAATAGGTCTGCTAGGGTTCTAGTTTTGCGGAACGGAGCTTATCCGCGCAAGTATTGGCCGGAATCGGCCGGCGCAAGTACGCCGTGCCTTCGCCATCCGCCATCGTCGCCGACGAGCTTGCTCCGGTGGGGGACAGGCCTCGGGAGTTAGTTCGCTGGGTCCGTCTCATCGTCTGGAGTCCGTTGGTGCTCGTGGTGTCGCCGGAAAACCTCGCCGTCGGCGAGCTCTCGCCGGTCAACGCCGGCGGCGCCCTCCCTCTCTCTGTGTTGTGAGGTCAGTTTGACCCGGGGCCCATTGGTCAGTTGGCTGGTTGCGCCGTTGGTTCACTGAACCGGGTGCATCTAGCGGTTAAAGCCGGTTTTGGATTTAAATGATTTAAAAAATAGATTTCAAGAAAATATGTAAAATCTTCCAAAATTCATATTTGGAGGTAGGAGTATCCAATTGGGGTGAACCAAATTTTGTTGTGTTTGTCTTTCTAAGCTCTATCAAGGAAAAAAAAAATATAAAATGTACTTTTGGGATACTTTTTCTGTGCAGCCTTGTTTAAATTGTTAAATGCTTGTAAACTTGATAAATGCATAAGTAATTCTAGGAATGTGATAAAAATATGATTCCACTTGCATTAATCTTGTTTATAGAAGTAGAATCTAAGAAAAATATGTTTGCTAGTGTTTCACTGTTATTTATATGATGTCTTTTATAATGTGCCTTTTATGCTTTAATCTTGCAAAAATCACCATGCTTAATGTGTTAAGTATATGATCATGAATATTCTTCCTGAACCATGTTATGTTGTGAAGAAGCTAAGAAAAATAGGAAATCTGTTGTTTGATACTTTTCACTGTGTTAAGTATTTTCCATTGCTTAAAAGGCTGGTTGTTTGTTATTTTTGTGTAGACTGTTATACTTGTTCAAATGACTTGAAATTTTAGCAGTAGGCTAACCTGGAATTGTTTTATCTACTGTAATTTTTCTAGATTTTTTTGGGCACAGTAAATAGTACGTCCAGTTATAAGCTATGCTTTGTTTAAATTGCTTTTAAGCAAGTGCTAGTTGACTTGAGAGTGTGTTCATGCATTTCTGTGATGTTCCAGCATTGTCACTTGTTTAAAACAGTGGAGCTGATCCTAATTTGAGCTTAGGGCAGTAAGGTTAATGTTTTGTTTATATGATGTTGCTCGTGCTTGTTAGTTATAAGATGATTATGGTAGGTTAGTTGATGCATGTTAATTATTAAGTGCAGGTTGTAGACCTCTTACCCGGGACGAGAAATTGTTCTATGCTTTGCTTAAGAAGGGTGAGCATGAGTTGGTTGTCTAGAGAAGAAATCTGCACGTACTCAGTAAATGAGTGTGGATTGTTAAACTGATTGCATATCATAGGTTAAGTTGTGCATCTCTATCTTGCATTTCATGTGCATTCTCAGTTCTCATATATGCATATCATGCATACAGGATCGCCGGGAGGAGTGACGCTGCTGCAGTTCGACCCACCAGAGGAAGGGGTGCCCCCAAAGATCGAAGTACCGGAGATTCCGGAGGGGCAGGAAGAGGTTGAGCTGCCTGAGTGCCCTGTTCACCAACCTACTAACTTTGTGAAAGGCAAGCCCCAGAGCATCCCTAAGTCTCCACCTACTCTTTTTACAAATGCACTGGTCTTTATTAAATCGTATGATTGTGCACTTAAGTATAGGAGTTGAATTGATACCGTTGCTGCATTTATACCTTGTCCACTATATATATGTGAGCCTGAAATATTACTAGACAAGGGATGGGTTCGATCTTATGCTTAGCCATGCTTAGACCGGTAGAAGTCGAGGGATTTCTTGTCCTTCGCGAGCATAGGTGGTTACTAATGATGATGGGGTTGGATTCCACATGATGGACTATATGTGCCACCATGCCACAGTGTCTAATGAGAGAATCAAGGCTAGGTAGCGGGGAGCCGCATGACATGGTTGAGGTCATGCCACCTTCGGTGCTGCTTGCGGCCGACTAGGACTGAGGCCACCAGACATCAGTTGAGATTGAAAGACGTGTCACATAGCTGGCCGGATAAGTCGTTCTGACCGCGAAGCCGAGTATTTCTATTTGTGGTTCATTTGGTTTTATCGTGCGGAAAATTATGAACTGTCAGTTTCTTATTGCTTCTTATGGGCCAATGTGCCACGTCGCCTCAGGTAAGGTGAGATGTGAGTGTAAGATCGAACAAACGTCGATCGATGGTGAGTGTTATGGTTACTAAAGTGAGTACATGTGATTCATATGTGTACTTATGGAAGTAAGGGGGAGTAATTACTTTTGGGGTCGCAAATGTTCATGGGAACATTTCCGGCAGAAAGTGATTCTTGTTGCCATGCATACATTGGGAATGTGCTGAAATGAATCTTCTGCAGGTACACTAACTCCGCAAACGTGTAGCACGGTCAGTTACGCATATGAGAGCATGCGGTACGTGAAACACCCGGTTTTCCGAAGAATACTAAGCGTTAACTATATGTGTGCCCAGGATGTCCACACAACACATATAGCGACAAATATGGTAAATATCATAAGCAATGCTTTATTACATTGTGAAACATAATTACATTAAGACTTACAAATATTTCATAGCACAGCGGAAACTATTCTTCGTCTTCTATCTTCGGGTCACCAAACTCCACAAGGACAGTTGACTGGGGGAGCACTCACCTAGTACTCTTGGAACAGCTCACGGAAGCACCTTACTTGAACCATCATCTGGTACCCATTGGGGATTTTTATATTGGTGATAACCACAAGTGTCAGCTCACCCAGCTCAGCAAGTATACTTATGGGGGATGCAAGGCTCAAAAAAGGTTGACACGGTTTACAGCAGTTCACTTTTAGTTGGTCAAGTTTTACTTAGAACTTACTTTTCTAGATTATAGATAACCCATATCCCAAGTAATCAAGTTTATCTTTGAGCATCACTTTAACCAAACTCCTCAACACTTCCACAGGTATCAACTGATACAAAAAGGATTCCAGGCTGCTCATGTCCGTGAGCACGGCTGATATATCAGATTGGAAGAATTCTGCAGAATTTGTACAGCTTTAACCCCGAGTCGTGTATACCCATATGCTCGGGGCCCGTCGACCCCATAACACTACCGAGGTGAGTGAGCAGGGTAACACTGCAAAGCTTTTCACTAGTCACCCTAACACGTTAGTAGCCGCGAGGTTTCAAGCAGCAAGGCGAATGGAGGCCCCCTTCAAGAATGGCACACCATGTGACCGCAGCCCAGCACACATCTTGACAGGCTCAGAACCCATTCTAAAACCCAGGCTCCCCCTCTTGCGCCTTTCGGTAACCACTAACAAGATAGAGAAAATCTAGTTACTTGGCTAAGATCAGAGCCCATTGATTCTCGTGGATGTACGGGTTTCCTTGGAGGTCAACTTTCAATGGAAGTCCTGACGGAGGGCAACAAGAGTACAAAACTCATACTCCAGTGCCCTTCAAGCTTTGTTGATAAAAACATATTTTATCCATTATTTCATAATTCTTAAGTCAAGATTCCATAATAGCATTGTTGAGCATAGAAGCTAGTAACTCTAATATGCATAAAACCTCCCATAGGTAACAAGGTGATTGGTCGATAAAACCTAAATGGGTATATATGTAGCTAGGGTTTACAAGATTAGACACATGCATATGAATGTATTGTTTAATAGTTGCTAGGTAACAAGGAAAATCATAGGTTACACTTGCCTCCAAATGCTTGCTATCCAAACCTTCCGACTTCTCTTCTGTATCTTCCTCGTATAGCTTCTTTTCTATCGATCGCAACAACCAACACAAGCTTCACATTCAATCCTAGAAATAATACATCAAGCATTATAAAAATAAATTACAAAGGTTTTGAAAACATATGGCTTGTTCTATAATCGTGTGAGCGCGAAAACTAAACAAAACAAGAACTAAAATTAAAAGATGCGAGAGTTGAAGTATTTGTGGTAAGGTTTGGATTAGATGAGCAAGATGGATTTGGACTAGAATATGTTTAACATACCAAAAAGGATTGGATATGTATTAGGTTCTAAACACAAGGTTTGGCTTTGGAGATCATGATATATATTATGGTGTGTGGTAGAGAAACTGGAATAGACAGCATTGGAGAATAATATTGAATTGATATACATCATGTGGCATTCTTCTAGGAATATATGATAATTAGTGATATGATGTTTCCATCACTAAGCTGTAGTGACATATCAAGGTTGATAGTAAGGATAGACGTTTATTTGTGGTGAGGATGTAGTTTATGAGACTTGATAAAACACGATTTGAAAAGGAGAAATATGTTTAGTGGTCACAAGATCATGGTGGAGTGATGTAGTTTGATAGGATTAACTAAAATATAGCTCATGGTTCTGCCTGTATGATTTAAATGATGACCAAAATATAGAGAATATGCATGCAACGTGTAAGGGCATGTCACATGAAGAGGGCATGTCAATCAGAGATGCACTTAGGACGAAACAAATTTGCTAGTTGGTAGTAGGCTAATAGGCACCATTGGGGACATAGATTGAATAATGGATAACATGATATGACATTGATAACAAGATTTATCTCTGGTTATAGAAGATCACATGACAAATATAGTGGTGGTTGGGATAGCTAGGATGGGAAGAGGGGTTACACAAATGGCTTGTGTTCCAAATATTCCTTAGTGATATGTGGGAAATTATTTTGGATAAGTGAATAGATTACTTTGGAACATATCATGACCAACAAATGCACTGAGGTGGATGCTAGATCAAAGGAAAATAAGACTATGGCGATTTGTGCATAGGTTGAGCGTAACCGGTGGTGGACAGCGGTAAATATGATAGATTGCATGGTTATCTAGCAAATACAAGTAGTGATCAACTACTTGGGGTTGTAAGGAACAGCATGGAACATATTGTGTCAAAAGTATATGATGTTTCAACCATTGGTTTGACAGAGAACGAAATTTCGAGGTGGCACTGCGTGGCTGTTGGCATAGCAGGACAGCAGCAACATGGTGATGCTTATAACTCAAGTGTCATTATTCATATGATCAAGCCAACTTGCAGGGATGCGTGTAGGTATATGTATGATGACACTCCATGATCAACTAGTGCATATTGACACATGATCAACGGGGGATGTAGTTGTAGCGACTAGTGCATGTAAGAAATATATGTAGGCGGACTGCGAGGGTTTCGATCATCATAGGCATGGTATTTATAGCACTAATTGGCGACATATTTTGTAGAAATGTAATGGAAAGTATGAAGTATGTTATAGTAAAATGGCATGATGTTTTGATGGTCGGTCAGTAGGAGAATGCAATTGCAAATCATGTTACATGGCTGTTTCAGGACAGCAAGAGTAGCAGTTAGTGAAACCTTCATATCTCGGCCATGATAGCATGTATGAGCAAACCAATTTTTGTAGGCATGTGCCATGATATGAAACACATTTTAGTTGAAGGGCTTGATCTCCGGAGCGATGAATCATCGGGAACACGCATGCAAACCGGCATCAGCGCGGCTGCAGGGTAGCAGGACAGCGAGCACAAGATAGGAGCATATCTCTTTCATACTTGATTATATAGCCCCGAAACATTTCAGAGGTGTGTGCAACTATATAAAGGATAATATAGCCAAAGGGTTCATCAAGGGAATCACTAGATCAACGGGAACGCCGCTGCCAAAAACAGCCTGTCTGCAGTTTGGACAGCAGGGGTGTAAGGCATGTTGGTGCCGATATCTCGGCCATCTTGAATTGTATAACCAAACCAACTTGTGGGATCATGTGCAGGGATGCAATGAACAAGTTTATTAAAGGGATTGGTGATTTGAACAGAGTATTAGCGGGGAACGCCAAAACCACTTAGAGATGCCAATCTGTCCAGACAGCAGGGACAGTGGCACGGTGATAACCATATCTCAGGTTTCTCAACTCCTATGAGGAAACCATTTTACAGGGACGTGTTCAAGGATATAAAATACAATTCCACCAAAGGGTTTGATGATTTGATCAAAGGAACAGCGAGGAACGCCGTTTCTACAAACAGCAGCGCTGCTGGCCGCCAGGACAGCAACACATACACCGGGTAAAATTCAACGGGGATCAACCATATCTCATCAAAGGTACTTTATATTCAGAGGACAATATGAAAACATGTTGGGAGAGATGATTTAGGGTTCTCACCATGGGGATTGGTGGGGTGGAGCGGGGAATCACATCAACGACGGCCGGTGATGACAACGCGGTTCAACGGCGTATCCTTCTCGCGATGCGGTTGATCGGGGTGACATCCATGGTGGTAGAGGCCATCACCACGACTTGAACAGCAGGGAGGGTGATTATGATGTCCTCCAAATCCTTGTTGGGTGCATGGAAAGGGAATCAAGGTGGCAAGATGGGTTGCAATCACCGATTTGCTTCGTTTCCATGGTGCGGAAGGGGAAGAAGGTTGGGGAATGGTTGGTGCAGCCATGGGGGAGGATGAGGAGGAGCAGGGGCGTCTCCCCTCTGTTCTTGACATGAGAAATGAAGGGGGAGGCGTGAGGGGGCTGTGGGGGAGGTGTATGTGAAGGGGAAAGGTTGGGAGGCCAAAGGGTTGGAAGGCAAAGGGTCTTGTCTTGATATTTCCATCCCTTGGTTGATATTTTTGTCCAAAATAGAGAGGGAACCAGGGGTTGACATGGGAGAGGTGAGAGGAAGTCCTAGAGGGCTGGTTGGGCTTGGTGTTGACCCACAAATGAAAGGAGGATGGTTGGGTTTTGATCCGCGGCGAGAGATAACTCAAACTTTGTACCCGATTCGGCTCGGAGCGATGTCGGAGGACGAAATGAGTTGGGTCGATCCATTAGCAAAAGAAAGAGAGATGGGGAACATGTTTTACTAATGGGATAGACTAGGTGCTTGTATAAAAATAAGAATACAATATGGAATGATGGTGTTGAGCTCAGCCTGCAAAATTCCCAGCAACACGATAAGGCTTTTCGGAAAATTTAGCGTTCCAAAACGGTGAGACCAAGACCATATGGTTTTCAAGAATGGTTCAAAAATATGTTTGGCTTTGATCAAGAGGAGAATGAGTGGAGGAGAAAGAGTCCATGTGTATGTTGCCCAAAGGTCGGGGAAGGAGAAGAAAGTTAGAATTGAGATTAACATGGGTACACAACATGTGATTGTTTTGACTTGAACAAAGTGATGGTAGAGTTGCATGAGAGGAATGGGATACAATGATTGATCATTAAGCATATGTTTTGAGATTTGGATAAGACTCAGTCAAAGAGGATTGGAAGCTCAATATAAGGAAGAAAGGATAAAAGAGAGAACAAGTTAGGATATGAAAAGTTAGGGATTTTGAAAACATGAGCTTGAGTGTTTAGCAAGATGAATGTTTGGAGATCCATCAAGGATTTTTAGAACAAGGATCAAGGTATATTGTTCCAAGTATTTAATTATAGATGGAAACTTGATCAAAGATCTTAGGATATTTGATTCCAATAAAACCCTAACATTTAAAAATCATTTTTCATACAAAACACTATGCAAAGGTATGAATGCAACAAACCATTAAATTCAGTTCCAAAAATTTTGGAAACTCACATTTTTAATATCTAAATTGTAAATAACTTAAGCTAAGTTGGTATTTTTAGAAAAGGGTAAAAATCTTTTGTTTTGTTTTTAATGTTTTCTAGTCACATCCCAAAATAGAAATTTTGGGGTGTGACAGTACGCCACTGACTATAACGTTAGTTATTATATACTATGTGTGAGGTCGTTGGCACGTGCATGCATCATGATTATGAAATTAATTCAAGCTATTTGTACTATTTTCCTCCTTTATGATAAAATTTGTGCTGCCCTATCTTATTCTAAATGCTGAAAGATGTTGTGATGTACCAGATGACAGCTGAAGGTGAGCCACAGAGTGGTCAGTTTCTGGAGCAGCTTGGCACCCCCACTGTGCTATGGAGGTTGTTGGAGTCAGTGGGGTATACAGAGCCGCCACTGTATTTCTGGAAGCCAGCGGAAACCATGGTGCAGCCTTGGTTTGATGTTTGGGTGACAATCCCTGTCCTTGGAAGGGGTTGGTCGTTCCCAGGAATAAAGGTGGAAGTTGACATGAAGACACCATGGGATGGTGCACAGCTCGCAGCTTTCGAGGTGTTGACGGGCATTTGTACTAGGTTCAGCAAGAGAGCTGATTTGGGGCCAGCAAATGTCTTCCCCAGGGTGGATGCTTCTCAGGGTGAGTGGGCTCAGTCTAGCCAAGCTTCCTTGGAGCGAGGCAGAGATGAGCGTGCTCATAGCACGGGTGCTTCTATGAGTGCTATGTTTGCTGTCCTGAGGATGCATTATTCCACTAGGGAAGGTTGGATGAAGTGCGTTGAAGCCCTGCATGATGCTGTGGAGAAGAAGGTAGAAGCTGAAGAGTGGGCACGTATGGCTCGTCGTAGCTCAGATGACTTGGTGGTAGCTCTCACTGCCTGTCGCAATGAGTTGTTACGATGCACTGGCGCTTTGTTGGCAGCTGATCGCCGTGTTGAGGTGCTCGAGAGGCAGAATGCAGATCTTCGCCGCCAGCTTGACAATCGCAATATGAGCTTGACACGTCAGCGCGATGAGTTTCTGCAGGAGTTGCGTGCTAGTCAGCAGCAGGTTTGGGAGTTGCAGCAGGATGTTCATCGTCTAAACAACCGTGTTGATCCGTTTCATCCTCCGGGTGCAGCGGAGTTTGCTCCTGAGATCTTCGTTGCAGCTGATGATGGTGAAGCAAGTGAGGAAGAAGAGGAAGAAGACCCCAAGGAAATCGTGCCTGTTGACGAGAGTGATGACCATGGTGGGAACGTGTCCGGCATGGATAGTGACCACGATGACTAGGCTCTTTCTAGTGCTCTTGCCATGATCGGCACCCTTTTGTAGTGGAAAAACCTTTAATGTAATGTAATGGGTAGAACCTGGTTTGTAATATGTGAACCCTGTGTGTTCAGGGCTGGAACCATCAAACTTCTAATTAAGTAATGGTAACTTATGCAGTTTGGAAACCCCTTTTTGGTTGCGCCTTTTTATTGTGCGGTTGTGTGATGATTATTGAATTATTGTGCCGTTTGTTGGTTATCAAAAATGATCATTGATATCTTCTGGGCATAATTTTTCGGTTCTCTTTGGCATAACTGACACCTAACAATGGTTGTTGTGTGTTGCTACAGATGGCACCTCATACCCGTCGTCATGGGTCAACCAGTGGTGGTGGGAATGAGCATGAGGATGAGGAGTTACCGCCTCCTCCACCACGTACCCAGGAGCAGATGTTTGCTCAGTTCCTGGATACTCAGCAGGCTATTTTGCAGCAGATGGTTGCTAACAACAACAACAACAATTGTGATTGTGATAGGCATCGCAGGAATGGCTATGGCCAGTACAGTGACTACAAGGACTTCATGGACACTAAGCCTCCGGTATTCAAGCAGGCTGTTGAACCACTGGAAGCTGATGAGTGGCTGAACACTATTGAGCGGTCATTCTCTGTGCTGCGGTTGACTGAAACCATGAAGGCTAGCTTTGTTGCTATGTTGCTGCAAGGCCAAGCTGGAATATGGTGGGCCAATCGCAAGACCGCCTACCCTGTGGTTGCTGATATCACCTGGGAGTAGTTCACTAAGGATTTCAGGGGACATTTCATTCCAGCAGGCTTGATCAAGATGAAGGTGAATGAGTTCATGCAGCTTACTCAGGGTACCAAGACCCTCACTCAGTATCATCATGCCTTTAACAATCTGTCAAGGTATGCTCCGTGGATGGTGGATACGGATGAAAAGAAGATTGAAACTTTCAAGAAAGGCCTTAGTACCAAGCTCATGAAGACTTTGGCGAACAACGCTCGTACAACTTTCAACAAGTTTATCAGTGAAGCTTATATCCAAGAGAAACAGAACAACTTGCACACTGCTTCCAAGGGAGGCAAGAGGCCCTTTAAAGGAGGCTCTTCTTAGCCAAGGACTCTGGCAGCTAGTCATGCTATGGCAAATCGCCCTGCTTACTGCTCGGCTGTTCCTGGAGAAAAATTTAGGCCTCCTCCCAAGAAACAGCAGCCAGCACCACAACGCTACAAGAAGGGTTTCACAGTGCCTTTGAACAAGAACAATGTTCCTTCAGGCAATACTTCCCAAGCGAAAACCAATCAAGGTCTTGGGCCTTGTTTCAATTGTGGTCAGCAGGGGCATATCTTTCGCTATTGCCCTCATCCAAAGCAGGGGCGTGTGCACCACACTTCTATTGAAGAGATTCCAGAGGGTGAACCAGTCACTGCGGGTACGCTTTCTGTGAATCAACATCCTGCCATTGTTTTGTTTGACTCCGGATCATCGCATTCTTTCGTAAGTCAAGCATTTGCACAAAAGCATTCATTTCCAATTGTTGATTTGGGATGTAACTTTCGAATAACATCAGCGGGGGCGGAAATCTGCACACGTGAGGGTGTTAAGCACGCAAGTGTGGAGATTAGCAGTAGAAGCTTTGCTAGTCACCTCATTGTGTTGCCCGGGTTAGGTTTGGATGTAATTCTGGGGGTGAGTTGGATGAACAGGCAAGGCGCGGTGTTGGACATCGCTAACTGAACCCTTACATTAAAGGAACCTCAGGGAAAAGGTACTTTTCAAGTTTTCTTGCCACGAAGGGGAGACCTTTTTAGTCTCTGCTTCACGGCGGAAGTTACAACTGGCCATGATATTCCGGTAGTGTGTGAGTTTCCTGATGTTTTTCCGGATAATCTTCCTGGACTTCCTCCTGATCGGGATGTGGAGTTTGCAATAGAACTTATCCCCGGTACGGCACCTATTTCTCGAAGGCCGTATAGAATGCCTCCTCATGAGTTAGCTGAACTCAAGAAACAACTCCAGGAGTTATTGGACAAAGGATTTATTCGTCCTAGTTCTTCTCCGTGGGGCTGTCCTGCAATCTTTGTTAAGAAGAAGGATGAAACTTTGCGTATGTGTGTGGACTACAGGCCACTTAATGCTGCGACAATTAAGAACAAGTATCCTCTACCTCGTATTGATATCTTGTTTGATCAATTATCCAAGGCTAAGGTTTTCTCCAAGATTGATCTGAGATCTGGGTATCATCAAATTAAGATCAGACCATATGATATTCCCAAGACGGCTTTCTCCACTCGGTATGGATTGTATGAGTATTTGGTTATGTCTTTTGGATTAACCAGTGCTCCTGCACATTTCATGTATTTAATGAATTTGGTGTTCATGCCTAAGTTGGATAAGTACGTGGTAGTCTTTATTGATGATATTCTGGTGTACTCTGAAAACATGGAGGATCATGCTGAACATTTGAGGATAGTCCTGACTAGACTCAAGGAGCATAAGCTGTATGCTAAGTTCAGCAAGTGTGAGTTTTGGTTGACTAAAGTGCCTTTTCTGGGCCATATCTTATCTGCTGAAGGTATTTCTGTAGATCCGTCAAAAGTTCAGCAGGTGTTGGATTGGCAGTCACCAACCAATGTGTCTGAGGTTCGTAGCTTTCTGGGGTTAGCTGGGTATTATCGCCGCTTTATCCAAGATTTCTCTAAGATAGCTCAACCTATGACCAAGTTGTTGCATAAAGATACCAAGTTTGTGTGGAGTGAGGAGTGTGAAACAGCTTTTCGCACCTTTCGAACATTGTTGACCACTGCTCCAGTTCTTGCACAACCTGATATTGAAAAGCCTTTTGATGTGTACTGTGATGCTTGTGGCACTGGGTTAGGATGTGTTCTCATGCAAGAAGGCCGAGTCATTGCTTATGCCTCGTGTCAACTGAGAAAACATGAGCAAAACTATCCTACTCATGATTTGGAACTTGCCGCTGTAGTTCATGCATTGACGATTTGGCGCCACTATTTGATGGGTCACAAATGTCATATCTATTCCGATCACAAGAGTCTCAAGTACATTTTCACTCAACCTGAGTTGAACATGAGGCAAAGAAGGTGGTTGGAGTTGATCAAAGACTATGATCTAGAAGTACACTATCATCCGGGCAAGGCTAATGTCGTAGCCGATGCTTTGAGCCGAAAGTCTCATTGCAATGTATTGCAGCCTTTGCTAGCGGACGGATTCAATCTTATACATCTGATGGTGTTGAATAATATTACTCTCAGTTGTACTTTGAAAAGCAAGATTATTGAAGGTCAGAAAACAGATCCTGGCATATATCATATCAAGAGAAAGATGAAAGAACAAGAAATACTTCATTTTCGAGTAGATGAAAAAGGTATATTGTGGTTCAAGGATCGCTTGGTAGTACCAAAAGACCGCGAGTTGAGAAATCAGATTATGGACGAGGCTCATTTGTCCAAGTTGTCTATCCATCCTGGTAGTAGTACGATGTATCAAGACTTGAAACCTAGGTTCTGGTGGACCAAAATGAAGAAGGAAATTGCAGCTTATGTGGCCAGGTGTGATACCTGTTGTCGCGTGAAAGCTATTCATCTTAAGCCAGCAGGTCTATTGCAACCTTTACCAGTTCCAGGTTGGAAATGGGATGAGATAACCATGGATTTCATATCTGTGTTGCCTCTAACACAAAAAGGTCATGATTCGATTTGGGTGATTGTAGATCGGTTGACTAAGATTGCACATTTCTTACCAGTTCGAACTACAGATCATCCTCATCAGTTGGCACAGCTCTACTTTGCTCAGATACTTCAGTTACATGGTGTGCCGAGGACGATAGTTTTCCGACAGAGGCCCGCAATTTATTGCACGCTTCTAGGAGCATCTACACAAGTGTTTGGGAACCAATTTGGTTCGCAGTTCAGCTTATCATCCTCAAACTTCTGGTCAGACTGAAAGGGTAAACCAAATTCTTGAAGATATGTTGAGAGCTTGTGTTTTATCGTCTAAAGGTTATGGGAAGAATGGTTACCTTTGGCGGAGTTCTCATACAACAATAGCTATCAAGAGAGTATTCAGATGGCTCCTTTTGAAGCTTTGTATGGGCGCAAATGTAGAACTCCTCTCAATTGGGTTGAATCAGGAGAAAGGAGATACTACGGGATTGACTTCGTGAAAGAGGCCGAAGAGAGAGTGCATACCATTCAAACACATCTCAAAGCCGCTCAGACTCATCAAAAGAGTTATGCGGACAAGCGAAGAAGGCCGTTGGAATTTGAAGTTGGTGACTATGTATACTTGAAGGTGTCACCTATGAAAGGCGTACAACGCTTCGGAGTGAAACGAAAGTTAGGTCCAAGGTTTGTAGGTCCTTTTCAAATTCTGGAAAGAAGTGGGAAAGTAGCATACAAGTTACGGTTGCCACCACACATGTCCACTATCTTCAATGTGTTTCATGTATCCCAACTCAAGAAATGTTTGCGGGTACCAGAAGAACAAGTGGATCTTGGTGATATCAAGTTAAAATCGGATTTGACCTATGAAGAAAAGCCTGTTGAACTAATGGATTACAAAGAAAGAGTCACCCGTAGCCGAGTGATCAAGTTCTACAAGGTGGTGTGGAACAACCAAAGTCATTGGGATGCGACTTGGGAGCGAGAAGATTACCTCAAGGAAGTCTATCCTTCTTTCTATAAACAATGGTAATTAACTCTAATCTCGGGGACAAGATTCTTTTAAGGGGGGAAGGGCTGTAACACCCTAGTGTTAGTTACTATTTTCACACTTGCATTTGCATGTCATCAAGCATAGATCATGACATTTCATGCATCATCATCATTGCATTTGAATTGGTTTCCTTTAATTGCTATATGTTTGTTTATATGTCCATAATATGCTAGATGTGTTGACATACAAATGTGATGCTTGTTTACTGTTCTAGATGTTTTAGACATGTTTGGGATAACATTTGGAACAATGTTCATGTTGGTGAAATCCCCAAAATACCCCTCTAGCTCATAGTTGACTAGAGAGCCCTCTAAAAGATATTCTGGTTGACCAAACAATAAGGGCATTTTAGAGATTTTGCATGTCAGTGCACCCTTAATCAAAGTTGTGTAGAATTTTATAAGCAACAAACTTTATTTAAGGGTCAAGTCATGAAAATGGGTGGAAGGTGGTCAAAATGTTGAATTAGTGCAGATTTGGGGCTGTTTCAAAGTTCAAAAATTTCTTAAGTTTAAAAGTGGTTTTCAGTTTCGGTGTACCCATGTTCCTTGATCTTTATCTCTCAATCCAGGCCAATCTAGAGTAAAGTGTTCTAATACCAAATGATCTACTCATGTAGCTCTTTGATCCATATTAGTGAAGTTTTCGCTGAAATGCCCTAGATCACGAGCTAGAGATCGATCAAATATCGGGTTTCAGTCGGAACTGAATCAAAAACGAGCAGCTGGTGACCGTGTCAGGCATCGGCCGCCAGGTGGCGCCGTACATCGCCGTTGGCCGCCACGCCGGTCGGCTTTGCAAAAGCGGCACTCCACCCTGTCCCCTGGCCGATTCATTTGCTCTCTCCCTCGCGCTCGCCTCTCTGCTCTCCTCTTTCCCCTCCGCCGTCGCCATTTCCGCCGAGCAGAAGCACCGCAAAAATCCACCGCCGTTGCTTCGCCACTGACCGCTCCATCTCCACCATAGCTTCACCGTTCTCCGCTCTACCTCCTCGACCCACTCTTAGCACCTAAGGTCGTAAGGTAAAGCTTCTAGGTTTCCTCGCCGCCGCGCCATTGCTGGAGCGCCGCCGAGCTCTCTGCTCGCCGCGTCAAGCGTAGCGCCGTGGCCGTTCTCTCTAGTTCTTGTGCGTCTTGGCGTCTCGTTGAGTCGTAGATCAAGGCTAGGAAGTTGGTTGGGTCGCTCGTCCTCTAGGTTCGCCGGAACCCGAGCTCACCGCGAACCCGCTCGTCGCTGTGCCGCCATGCGTGTGCGGTCAGTGTGTTCCCGTGCACAATAGTTCGATTCGCCGTCCAAATAGGTCCGCTAGGGTTCCAGTTTTGCGGAACGGAGCTTATCCGCGCAAGTATTGGCTGGAATCGGCCGGCGCAAGTTCGCCATGCCTTCGCCGTCCGCCATCGTCGTCGATGAGCTTGCTCCGGTGGGGGACAGGCCTCGGGAGTTAGTTCGCTGGGTCCGTCTCGTCGTCTGGAGTCCGTTGGTGCTCGTGGTGTCGCCGGAAACCTCGCCGTCGGCGAGCTCTCGCCGGTCAACGCCGGCGGCTCCCTCCCTCTCTCTGTGTTGTGGGGTCAGTTTGACCCGGGGCCTATTGGTCAGCTGGCTGGGTGCGCCTTTGGTTCACTGAACCGGGTGCATCTAGCGGTTAAAGCCGGTTTTGGATTTAAATGATTTATAAAATAGATTTCCAGAAAATATGTAAAATCTTCCAAAATTCATATTTGGAGGTAGGAGTGTCCAATTGGGGTGAACCAAATTTTGTTGTGTTTGTCTTTCTAAGCTCTATCAAGGAAAAAAATATAAAATGTACTTTTGGGATACTTTTTTTGTGCAGCCTTGTTTAAATTGTAAATGCTTGTAAACTTAATAAATGCATAAGTAATTCTAGGAATGTGATAAAAATATGATTCCACTTGCATTAATCTTGTTTATAGAAGTAGAATCTAAGAAAAATATGTTTGCTAGTGTTTCACTGTTATTTATATGATGTCTTTTATAATGTGCCTTTTATGCTTTAATCTTGTAAAAATCACCATGCTTAATGTGTTAAGTATATGATCATGAATATTCTTCCTGAACCATGTTATGTTGTGAAGAAGCTAAGAAAAATGGGAAATCTGTTGTTTGATACTTTTCACTGTGTTAAGTATTTTCCATTGCTTAAAAGGCTGGTTGTTTGTTATTTTTAGTGTAGACTGTTATACTTGTTCAAATGACTTGAAATTTTAGCAGTAGGCTAACTTAGAATTGCTTTATCTACTGTAATTTTTCTAGATTTTTCTGGGCACAGTAAATAGTACGTCCAGTTATAAGCTATGGTTTGTTTAAATTGCTTTTAAGCAAGTGCTAGTTGACTTGAGAGTGTGTTCATGCATTTCTGTGATGTTCCAGCATTGTCACTTGTTTAAAACTAGTGGAGCTGATCCTAATTTGAGCTTAGGGCAGCAAGGTTAATGTTTTGTTTATATGATGTTGCTCGTGCTTGTTAGTTATAAGATGATTGTGGTAGGTTAGTTGATGCATGTTAATTATTAAGTGCAGGTTGTAGACTTCTTACCCGGGACTGAGAAATTATTCTATGCTTTGCTTAAGAAGGGTGAGTATGAGTTGGTTGTCTAGAGAAGAAATATGCACGTACTCAGTAAATGAGTGTGGATTGTTAAACTGATTGCATATCATAGGTTAAGTTGTGCATCTCTATCTTGCATTTCATGTGCATTCTCAGTTCTCATATATGCATATCATGCATACAGGATCGCCGGGAGGAGTGACGCTGCTGCAGTTCGACCCATCAGAGGAAGGGGTGCCCCAGAGATCGAAGTACCGGAGATTCCGGAGGGGCAGGAAGAGGTTGAGCTGCCTGAGTTCCCTGATCACCAACCTACTAACTTTGTGAAAGGCAAGCCCCGGAGCATCCCTAAGTCTCCACCTACTCTTTTTACAAATGCACTGGTCTTTATTAAATCGTATGATTGTGCACTTAAGTATAGGAGTTGAATTGATACCGTTGCTGCATTTATACCTTGTCCACTATATATATGTGAGCCTGAAATATTACTAGACAAGGGATGGGTTCGATCTTATGCTTAGCCATGCTTAGACCGGTAGAAGTCGAGGGATTTCTTGTCCTTCGCGAGCA
This sequence comes from Eremochloa ophiuroides, assembly GCA_038502445.1. NCBI lineage: Eukaryota > Viridiplantae > Streptophyta > Magnoliopsida > Poales > Poaceae > Eremochloa > Eremochloa ophiuroides. The sequence goes on from JAHLJS010000002.1 coordinate 45,397,473, forward strand.
TAGGTGGTTACTAATGATGATGGGGTTGGATTCCACATGATGGACTATATGTGCCACCATGCCACAGTGTCTAATGAGAGAATCAAGGCTAGGTAGTGGGGAGCCGCATGACATGGTTGAGGTCATGCCACCTTCGGTGCTGCTTGCGGCCGACTAGGACTGAGGCCACCAGACATCAGTTGAGATTGAAAGACGTGTCACATAGCTGGCCGGATAAGTCGTTCTGACCGCGAAGCCGAGTATTTCTTTCTGAGCCGGGAATTGGGGCTGATAAGGTAGACATATTCTGGAGGTAGGAAGTATGTGCAGAGACACCATCTTACCAAGGGCAGGTCAAGGACCTGTAGGCTTCCTGGAAGTGGGTTCGTCTCTGAGAATATGGGCCCCCCCAAACCCGCGATACATATTACGTCTCAGAAAGATTTAACGGTGACCCAAGAAGCCAGTGGCTCTGCTGACAGGGTTTGTGATTGGCATATTTGCCAGCTGGTACAATCGATTCGAATCGCCATCTCTCCTGGTTAGTGAGAAACTGAACTGATCTTCTGGTGAGGTAGAGGCTAATAACTTGAACATAATGATTATGGTGAGATGAGGTTGATATCTGTGGATATCGGAAATCATATGGTTTTATTGATTGCTATAATATTCAGTGAATGCTTAGTATAGTGGCAAATCTTAGTTTAAATAGCTCAACTGAAATTGAAGCTGAATCACATTAAAATGTGTAAGTTGAGGAACTACTGTAGTAATGCTTTTTGCTGCAAAAATGTTGCCATCCTCTGAGCTCCACCGAATAAGCCTGCATATCCTTGAGAGTCTTTTTATTTACTTCCTGTCGGGTAAGTCTGGCTGAGTACAATCGAGTACTCAGGGTTTTATTCCCATTGTTGCAGATGGTGTAGTCTACTATGCGTATTGCAAGAACTGCTTCACCCCTGCGGGCAAAGAAGACTAGACCTGAGGGCAGGGTCATTATCTATCCTTAGTCGTTGTAAGAATGCTGTGACATGGCCATGTGTTGGTACTCGTATTTGAACTCTGTGGTGTAAAACTATGTTGACTTCCGCTACTACTGTAATTGTGTAAAAGATTATGTTGTACTCTGATGTTTAAATTCCGTTGCAAACTTATGTATCATGTGATCGGTTGTTGCTGAATGAATGATCCTTGGGGTATGAAAATGTTTGAAATCCTTCGAGATTTCTGGATTACTGGGTTTATATTGGCTCAAGTGCGACTTGATTGCTATTAAAAATGCGATCGTGGTACTTGTGCTCGTATAAATTGGTCGGTTCTGTGACAGCTGCTACCTTACTTCCGGTGTGTAGGGAATAGGCGAGACAGTAGGGGATATAACCTCTACCTGAAGCGGCTATTCTCTTATGGGAGCCTACCTTTTAAGAACTTTCCTAAAACACGTGGAGGGATACTAAGACTAGACAGGGCTGTCACCACCTGCTAGCACCCACAAACAATCTGTGTGACAAGCGGCATTCAAAGGCAAGATCTAGTCTAAGCACCATGCTTACACTAAGTCTCACTACTCTGGCTGTGGCCAAGGCAACTAGAGCACCCTATGACAGGCGATGAACTACACACGTGAGCTGGTTACAGGATCACAATCTAGTGTAAGCCGACCATGTAATATGATAACTCACAACAATACTATTATTAGAATAGTAATGCACTAAGCATAGAACAAAGTATAATACTCAGCAAAGTAAAGCAAGAATATTATATTAAAGTAAATAAGTCTTACAGAAAGAGAAAGATACAAGAGCTATACCAGACTCTCCAGCAGACGACTCTAGAGACCCCGAGCGTAGCTCGACTCAACTGCTAACTCCCACACTATACTACACTACTACTAGAAGTGGAACTACATTGTTTCTCACTTGTATCTTGAATGAATCATCTCTTGAGATGGAGGGGTGCCACGTCAGCGATCCGTGTGCCTTTCCACCTTGGCCCTTGGATAAACCATCATTGAAACTGCCACAAATCAATGTCAATGATGAAATGAGCACGTGGGAGGCATGCTGGAAGGCGGTGGAGGCTAACCGACCTAGCTGGGCACCAGGGGTGGTTCGGCCGACCCCCCTATGGCAGGTGGGCCCAGCCAGGGTCTTCTAGAAGGAGTCCCCACCTGACATGGGGTGTGGTGGTGGCCTGGTCTTACCATTGGTGGTTCGGCCGAACCACCTCTGGGGAGCTGGGCCCACCACTATGGTCCCCATCTGTTATTGATTGTCCCCTTGTGTTGGTTCCACCTTGGTTGCATGTTTGTCATGTTGAATCCTTGTGCTTTGTTTCTCCACCGTTGAATAGAAACACATGTTGATCTGATGGATGAAATAAGTTGAGTGGAGTGTCACACGGATCGTGCCATGTCAGTAGGGCCTGGTGGGCCCCATCCATGGTTCGGCCGAACCATGCCTGGCCCCACCTCAAACTCTTCTCTCTTCCATTTGATGTTGTGAGCTTTGTGTTGGAATGTGGTGGCCTGCGGCAACCAAACATAGTTCGGCCGAACCACATAGGTGGCCCCTAGCTACTCACTTTTGCACTGTTTTGGTCATCCCTGCATTCACAAGCTTAAAAGTACAAGTGGAACTAGTTATTGATAAAAATATGTTCATGTTATGTTGATCTTCCTTGAATCCGAGGCCTGTTGACGGTGTTTGAGTGTGGATTTTTATGGTATATCCACCGTCAACAAGATCCTCCAAGCTTAACCTTTGCTCGTCCCGAGCAAATAATTAAACTTAGCCACGGTGGATCAGGAGTTGCTACAATGTTCATATTTCAATAATACCATGTGCATAACAAAATACTTCTCTTGTGAATGGAAAAATTGGTTATGAAAATTCACCCATTTTACCTTAGTCCTTTATGGCGCTAATGACTTTTCCCTTGCCTTAAGTGGTTGAGAGACAGAACAGTTTAACTTGAGCACTAATTTCCTCATTCTTTGCAAGTTTCATACTGGAGGTTTTTGCAATGTTTTGTAAAAGACAACTTAATATTCCTAATCTGGTTCTCTCATGTCGCTCAAATGGTGTATGATTCCTTACCAAGGCACAAAGTAAATGTTGCCTTCTTTTTATCATCCTACGTCTAAAAATGGCTTATGTGGAGCTTAGGGTAGGAATGAAAAGATATAGCATACTTACTTTGCATGTATTGTAAAGTCAAAGCTTTGATCCAAAGAGAGAAGAGTCATGCCCTTAGATCAAGATGTGCAAGTGTGTGGAAAATATTATAATGCTCCTTTATTTGGAATTGTATCTCTCTCTAATGAATTTTTAGAGACATGGCTATCAATTTTTTTTCTTTCTTTATTCATGAGCCTAGACTTGCTCATATTTTTTTTTCTTTGCTATGGACTCTCTAGTGTCCATTTTTCTTTCTTTTTTCTTTTCATTTTGCATAGCCTTTTTGTCTCTTCTACCATAATAACTAAGAGAGATTTTCTATGACTTTAACACATGGGGCATTTATTTGGTGGGAATGAAAGGCATGTGGTTGCGTACTTCCAGTGTAGAAGCAGCATGTATATATGGTGTTTACGTGATCTTGATCTTGGGAGCATGATAGGACTCTCAATAAGGGTCAACAAGACTTGACAAAACTCAATACAAAGCAAATAGCTTATGTGGAAGGTTTTAGACATGTTTAGCATTTATGGCTGTGGTAGAAATATATCACTATTAAAGAACAATAAGGTTTTGATTGTTTAAGAAATAAATCTCCAGTAATCATGCATGCTTAGAACAATATTATAGCAGCTCTTGTTTCACTATATCATATCTCACAACAACTTAGACTTACTTCTAGCACTTAGCATCCATAAAGTTTTCAGGTTCATGATGATTTAAATAAGCCAAGTGATCCATACTCAAAGAAATACTAAGTTGTAAACTAGGCATTAAAGAAATATTAACAGAGCAACTATTCATCATTTCCAATGAGAAAGATTAACATGCATGAACAGAAAATATTTTTGGTGTTTTTAGTTTATTTTATTTAAATGCATTAAATAAAGAACAATATAAAATACTAAGATAGATTACTTACCTTGGTGGGGGAGAGAATCTCCCCCAAGCTTGCACTTTTGCAGTTATCTCACTGAGATGGACATGGCAGATAGTGAGGAGGATATTGTGGTGGATATGGTCGCGGGAACTGCTGTGGGTGCTGTGGGATATATGGAGGTGGAGGTATGTTGTGGTGTGCATAGAGGGCAGCCCACTGTCTGCCAGTCTCCTCCTAGAAATTTTGGAGCTGCTGCTGGGTTTCTACAGTGATGTTGTGAATGGCCTCATGGCCAGCCCGCAGCACACCAAACTGATGTGTTAGCAACTCCATGTCATGTCGATGGCTTCGTGTCCCTGCATCCTGCATAGATGAGTAAAAAAATCTGGCACTTTGTGCCCCTGACCGGTGCCCTCCTCCAGAGCTGGAGGCTTGCATGGCATTTGAGCTGCCTGCATAGGTGCTGTCGTCTTCTTTGGATGATTCATTGCGCTGTGCAGCACGCGTTCTTGCATGGGTAGCAGGACCTGAAAAACTCCATCGGCCGCCTACTCCTGCAATGTTAGGCACTAAAGGGTGGCCCCCATATAGTTTTAATTCTGGGCATGGCAAAGTGAGTCTTACATCGCTATTATGGAATTTAAATTCTATTGTTCCTTGGGGACCACCGGCAATAATATAAGCTTTTATGAAATATTCCTCACCCAGAATGGTTCTATGTGTAGGTATGTAATCATTAAATCCATTTAGCAGTTCAAGATAGCTACACATTTTTGTGATGATGGATGTGAAATCAAATGATCCACATCTTGATAGTGCAGAAATCCAATGCTCTACCATGGCTTTTACAGGTGATACTCGGATTTTATATACCATGGCATACATTATTCTTAAATAAATTTCTCTCACAGGTCTCACATCATCCCGGGGAAACAAAGTAATTCCTAGCCATCTATGTAGAAAGCGCAGTGTGGGGTTGCAAATGTGACTAGTGCGTGGTTTCCCCATTCTATTTTCCCCAGTTATGTCATGCCAAAATTCAAGTTTATTGAACCTACGGGTAGCAGATTCCAAATTTGAGGCGCAGTTCATGAAGCCTGGGCAAGCACTAAACTGGTCCCAAGTAAGATCATAGGCTTGATTAAATAGGCAAAAATAGATGTTGTCTCTAGTTGCTTTTACTGTGCACATAACTTCTAAGGTGAGACTCCTGCTACCTTGGTACCCAGAAAAATCCCAGAATTCACCCCATCCTGTTGCACCAAAAACATCAAAGAACTCCTCATACACACCTGTGTGTTGGAGGAGTCCTAAATCAATTACCTTGGTGTGTTCAAAGTTATGGTTGCGGATGGAGTTGAGGACGAGAAGTTCTTGCGGAGTGACCCAAATGCCTGTTTCTTGGTCTTGTGTTCTAACAGGTTCTTCCTCTTCTTTGGATTCTTCATGATCATGAGGATGTTGTTCAACATTTTTCAGTGCTGTTGCTTGGCTCAGTTGCCTCAGACAAATATTCATCCTGTGACCCCGAGAGTCGTATCTCAGTGTCATGGGAGGATGATCGTCGCGATGAACTCCCGCTTAATGCTGAGCGCATTTTCTTTGCTGCGGCCTTGAATGGGTTCTTCATATTTGCGCCAAACAAAGACACAAACCAAACTTCGGATGATGGGGGTTAGCTTAGTTTGATGAGTGTTGGCATTTCTTAACGTCGTTACAAAAGATAGACTAAAAGTCCATCCCTGGCAATGGCGCCAGAAATGCTTGTTGGTATTTCTTAACGTCGTTACAAAAGATAGACTAAAAGTCCATCCCCGGCAACGGCGCTAGAAATGCTTGTTGGCGTTTTTTAGCATTACTACTAAAGATAGACTAAAGGTCCGTCCTTAATTATAATACTTAGAAACATAAGTTGACATTCCCAACCACCATTACTTCAGAAAGGTAATCCTTGGCCCTTAGTGGCGCCGGATTAGGTAATGCAGTCTGGTAATAGCAGTTAGAAGTGCTGGATTGGCCTTCCTAACCGTCATTACTTACGATATGCAAAACTGTGGCACGGCGCCGTGGGGTGCAACAAGAATTACAATCTTTAAGTAACGGTACTTAGGTACGCTAATCGATAGCTCAGTAAGGAATAAGATTACTATGCAAGCGCACAGAACTATCATTGTAGCATTTCAACCCATGAGTATTCAAGGGTGTCGTATTTATAATTTCCCGTAGGAGGGCAATATGCATCAAGCGTGGTGTAAACATGATCACTTATTGAGTGCAATGGCAGGCATAGAGTAAACAGGAATAAAACATGATTTCAAGGTAGTGGACACACATATGGATCAACCTCAAGGATAAATGGAAAATAAAGAATAAAAGAATATATCTAACTGAGCAGGCATTGGTCATATATAATTATGCAAATAACTGTTAGCAAATCATCTAATTAATAGTTCTAGTATCAGGACTAAGTCTGGGGTGATAGGGAGATGCCCGCAGCTGATCTGCCAGCCGATAGAGACTTTACGAACTCCTACTCAATATCCGAACGTGGGGGAATGCTAGGGATGGACAGGGCTGTCACCACCTGTCCGCCTACCCCTCTGCCCGTGGGATACCGACATATTCGCCGATCTCCGCATACTTGAGCACCATGCTCACGTACATGGAAACAACTCCTAACCCCCGTGGACCCTCAACCCTTCGGATTGACAGGCTAGGTTAAGAGCAACCATGACAGCATGATGAACCATCACCTCATTCCTAGTTCTTCCTCTATTCATACTAATTTGATGAACAATGAAGAACGATGATGAACAAGTCAAGAACATGATACATAAACAATGTTCTAGCTCATATACTATGCTCATAACAAGATCATAACTAGACTCTAGTTCATATGCATAATCATATAAGTATGATAAGAACTTGCTCATGGAAGAAGATAGAATTGTATTCATACCAAGATGATCTTTTTCTTCCAAGGAGACAAGCTCTCCTTGATAACTCTTGCCTTGCTCACAAACTACTAATACTACTCTAAAGATACAAGTGAGAGGTGTGAGGTAGATGACTCCAAAATGATGTGTGTGTTGAAGGGGATGGAGCGCCATCTATTTATAGTGGAACTATGACGGTTTGGCGCATCGCCATCAGCAAACCGCCATCAGCACCGCCTCTGAAGATGGGCCCGGGAGGCCCCACCAGGGGGGCGGTCGCCCCTGGGGGCGGTCGGTCCCTGGGATGCACCAACTAGCCACTGCCTTCAGGTGGTCGGTTACTTTCTGGGTCTGGGCCTCCCCCATGGTTACGGATGGATCCAATTACGCTTTGAAGGTGGGCTTCTTTAGTATTCTTTGTTCGCGCATTTGTCAGATTCATCATTTGATTTTGCGCTTTCTTCATGTTGATGCGTATTTCCACTTGTTATGCCATAAAACCTGTAAAACATGAATGCTAGGGGTATAAGTGGAGCTTGTTAATAGTAAAGGCATATGTGCTAGAATATGATTGTTAATCCTCGTTTTAGTCTAAGTTGGTGGTATAAAATTTATCCATAAGGACCACCAACAAGACCCCCAAGCGTAACCTTTGCTCGTCCCGAGCAAATAGACAAGGCATGGTTGTTGATCAGGAGTTGCTACAATGCCAATATAATTCATAAGTGTCATACCTATAACATAGCATTCATTCATAATTTAAATAAGTTGGCACTCTATCCACTCTTTTACCTTGCTTTCTTATGGGGCTTGTAGTTTCTCCAATTTCTTGGGAGGTTGCAAGATAGAATGGTTATAATGGACTCACCAATCATTCATTCTTTGATAGACCTTTTATCTGGAGATTTTATGAATTTTTGCAAAATAAAACAAGTTCCTCAAATGATTCTCTTAATCACTCAATGTGTATGATTTACCTCACCAAAGGCATTGTCGTGTTGCCTTTTCATCCTACTACTAAGGCTGAGAGTGGAGTTTTGGGTAGGTATGAAGGTGGGCTGTACTTACATTACTTATATTGCTGAGTCAAAGACCGGACCATAAGGAGATACAAGTCATAGACCTTGGTTGAGATGTGCAAGTGTGTGGGATTGTGAAAACCTATCTCTAATCGTTTTGGCACTCTATGCATCATGACTCTCTTTTTATTGGATGAAATAAAACTCTTTGGAGGAATATGGGCTATAGATATATCATCCTCTTTTTCTCTCTGTTTTTTGAACGGGTATTTGGATTTTCTTTCCCGTTTGTTTTCTCATGCCCTTTGGCCTTTTTTTAGCATAGCCCATATTTTGATTTGACATATGAAAACTTTTGGATGGAGAGACGTCATGATGGTGAACAAGGAGTGAAATTTTTTTGTATGCTCGGCTCTCAAAGTGAGGGTCGACATTTTTATTTGGTGGATGAAAGGTGTATGTTGTGCGCAACTCTCTGGATGAGAGTCGGCTTTATTTGGTTGGTGTACATGAATCTCAATCATGGGTGTATGACCATAATCTCACTAGGTCTCAGCATTTTGACTCAACTCAAAGTTCCGTAAGTAGCATATGACTAAGTTTTTGTAAAAGTAGAACATGTCATATGGCCTTGGTAGAGCATGTCATATTAGTAGGGCCTGGTGGGCCCCATCCATGGTTCGACCGAACCATGCCTGGCCCCACCTCAAGCTCTTCTATCTTCCATTTGATGTTGTGAGCTTTGTATTGGAATGTGGTGGCCTGGGGCAACCGAACATAGTTCGGCCGAACCACATAGGTGGCCCCTAGCTACTCACTTTTGCAATGTTTTCGTCTTCCCTGCATTCACAAGCTTAAAAGTATAAGTGAAACTAGTTATTGATAAAAATATGTTCATGTTATGTTGATGTTCCTTGAATCCGAGGCCTGTTGACGGTGTTTGAGTGTGGATTTTTATGGTATATCCACCGTCAACAAGTAGCCTATGGCATACTTATGTTTCTCTAAGATGGTGACAAGCTGTTGGGTTTCATCATTGGATAGTTTGTCACTAATGATCATAGGGGTTTTCCGATTGTTATGGAGAAAAACATATTTCAGGCCAAGTGGGAGAGGTTTGAGCTCGATTGAAGGAGGTGGTGGTTCCTCGTTTTTGTCGAGCTCAATGGGCTCTGCTAACTCTTCCTCTTCTTGAACAAAGTGTTCATCGTCGAAGGTAGGTTGAGCCAATTCTTCTAGTGTTGCCATCATAACTTCCACCATGGGTTCTTGTTTAGGTTTGGGTTCCACAAATGTGTTAATCGATCGGACAAGAGGAATGTCAATAATGGAATTCCCAACCTTGAAGTCTAAGTGACCTCGTAGGGGTTTTTCCTGCAGCAGTCTCATGATTGGAACACCAATCAAGAGAGTAATCTCTGAGATGTCAAAGATATGAAAATCTAAATTTATCACAGAGTTCTTGATAGTGATAGGAATAACCCTTAAAACACCCAGGCTTTCAAGAATGAATCTTGATGGACTTTGAAGAAGTTTTCTTGATGGTGTTAAGAAAGCATCGGGGAAAAGAATATCGGCTAATGCCTTTGCAATGAAGTTTATCCTGACGGATGAATTATAATGGATGTTCCTAGCGGACCTTTGAATTTGGCACAGAAGAATGGTTGAAGGAGAGGTGATTCGAGCTACCTCAGGAGATAACTCGGCTTCTCTTAGCCATTCATAACTCAAGACTGAAGATAGGCTTTTGATGTGTTCTATGTGGGCCAATTCTTCATCTTGGTCAGGTGGTGTTGTTAGCGCGAGAGGTCATGCTTGGACCAGAAAATTCGAGGTATTTCCATAATCTTCAAATATATATTATTTGAATTCAAAGGGAAACTCTAAAGGAGATGGTTCATCATCCTCTAGTTTGTTTAGTGTTCCCTTATTGGGAGGTTTTTCAACAACCAAATCATGACATGAATCAATTGGAGTTTCTAATTCAGCTTTGTGTTCCTCCTCTTTTGGTTCGGGGCTTGGCTCGACTTCTTCTTCAGGGAATTCATCATAGACGCCAGTGTAGGGGGTGTTTTCAAGGTTTTATCAAGGACAGATTTTCCTTCACTAACGGTCTTATGAGAAAAAGGGCAGCTTCTTTGCTAAGGCCATAATGGAAGTGTTGTAAAAGAACATGGTCAGGCATAGACAAATCTGGGCCAGAAGTGGTCAAAGTTGAAAATCGTGCCCAGGCTGCTCCTAAAGTTTCCTTCTCCTTTTGTTGAAAAGAAAGAATTTCTGAACGAAGAGTGATAATCCTAGAAATAGGGAAGAAAGCAAGACAAAATTTGTCTCGAAGTTCATCCCAGTTTCCATCCACACTTCTAATGGTATAAGCATACCATTGTTTCGCCCTCTCAGAAAGTGAGAACGGAAACAATTTCCATTTTATGGTCTCATGTGCCATGCCTGGAATGTTCAAGCACGAACACAGTTGCTCAAATTCCCGTAGGTGGATGTATGGATTTTCGCCATCTTCTCCAGAGAAAGTTTGCTCCCGAACCATGGCTATGAAAGCAGGGCGAAGCTCATAGCCATCTATGAGTATAGGATGTGATGATGGTGGAGGCTCCAACAACTCGCCCTTTGGAGCGGAAAATTTATATATAGGAGTTGAATCCATGGTGGTAAGATAAAAATGGTGGTAAAACAAAAAGGACGAACTTGGTTAATAACTAGCACAGCTACCGTTCCCCGACAACGGCGCCAGAAAGCTTGTTGACGTTTCCTAAAGCAAACAGATTAATTCCGCAAGCGACGGATACCACTGTAGCTTTCACCCAAGAGTATTCCAGGGTATCGATTTCAACGGGGAACGCGAAGTGTACTAATTAGGTCTCAAGATCGCCCAAGGATAAATATATGTCTTTGTGGGGAGATAGAGAAAGATTTCCTAAGCTCTCTAGATGATCTAAGAATTAGGGATACTATAAGTGTACTTATTTTGGGACATCAAAACACTAGCCTCAGACTGAGATGAGAAGGGGACTAGGAAGTTTCGACTACGGTCCTACAAACTCTAACCCGAACTTGGTGGAAAACGTTGGCCGTCAGGGCTGTGACCACCTGGGGCTACCACAACTATACGTAGGGCTAGGTGTAATTCCGGGTAATCACAAGACTAAACACCATGCCTAATCTATTAATTACTACTCTAGCGTTGCAAAGACTAGAGCACTTGATGCAAGCGGGAAACGAATAAATAACTTAAAAGTAAATAATGCAATTAAGTAAAAGAGAACTTATGATTAGTAATTGAAGAACCTGGAGATTAGTTGAAGATGAACCAGATACCGCAAAAGTACAATGTTGAGGAAGATCCGACAGACCCGGCTCCTCCTCCGCTCTCTCCTCTTCTCTCTCCCTCTTCTAAATTACAACTAGAAGAACTTGAACTAGAACTAGAAGTAGATGAACTAGAACTAGATCAATTGGAGGGACCCTACTAGCCCTAATTTATGTAGAGAATATGAAGCACCGGGATGTAGAATGCCTTCTGGAGGGGGCATGGGGTGTCCTTATACAGGCCGAGGTGGAGTAGGGGGCAAGGAACCGCCATGTCATCGATCTGCCTCTCATGTTATATGCACCGTCGGATCAAACCGACCTTAGATCGACGTCGCGATACTTTGCTTAGGTGCCAAGGAAGCGTGGGAGGAAGTTTCCAGAAGTCGGAGGCGAGGCGGCGTAGTGGAGGGCTGCCCGGCCCCACCCTAGGGCCGGCCGGCACTGCCCTGAGCCCAAACGGGCTCCGCTTCACCGATGTATCTTCTTCGGTCTCCCGCAGTCCAATGGTGTATGTTGGGTCGCAGATTTTGAGTCCGAACTCCGAATATAGCAAATGATAGGTCCGTTTCGATCATCTCGACGAGCCCGTTACAATGGTGAAGTCCAATTTCTTATTTGAGGTACTTTTATTGATGAAAAATTAAATATACCTGCAAACATCGGGAGAAAGCAAAACTCGTGGAACTTGTTAGTATAAACGCTACAATTATTGTCTATAATTTATTTTATCTCTTTTTATTCAATAGTTGATGGTTATATTTAGTGTTTAACAAATGTCAATAGTATCTGAATATTCTGAAACATTTTCTGCACCATCCATTAGTTACTTAGCTAAAATCGGTTAATCACCAGGTGACTTCTCAGCCGATTCCAACACTGCTTGAGGAACCTTAAACTGAAAAGCAACCAGGACCTACTGGCCCTCAAGACACCGGCTTGGGTTCTTCAGGCATGATAGAAACTCAATAGGAAGCCCCTGAAGCACGCCACACTCAGGTATCCACTGAAACTACTATTGTAGTTAATGATTAGAGGTAGGCACATGATCTTGACTTCCTGAGTATGCCTGTACCTGATTTGAAAAATACAGCCGAACAGCCCTTCTTCTGAAGACACCTAGGGCAGGCTTGAGAAAGAAAGGACACTATCTCCAGGTAAGACAATTCAGCTGTTAACACCATTGTGCTTTCATTATATCATTGACTGTCGCTCTTGTAGAAATCCAATCAATTGCCCTTAATTCAACCACGGAAATACCAGCTGATACCGCACTGGATGCTAGGAAACAAGTAGCCATAAAGGCACCAAGACAACTAGATACTTCATCGGCTCTACCTGTGTTAGATACTGGCAAGGTGAAGTGTTTACCAGACCAGCCGATTGCCCTTAGCACATCCCCTGATATAATCATTATATACCGAATGTAGGTACCTCAGCTTTCATCTCCCAGCTATTCCTTTGATCTGGAGGAATGCTATGATGAAGAAGATCTTAGCTCTAAATCCGTGTCAATATCAAAGCCAGATTTCAGGAATCGGCTAACTGAGCTTTTACCTCAACTGGAAGGCAACTTAATCAACCTTGCTCTGAACCCCAGACCAATTTATCAAGCTATCCAACTGCTTTAGCAACAAGCACATTCAGTAGCCCTCAATCCCCTGAAGCAGCTCACCAAGCTCAAGAATGAAACTCCAAGGATCACATCTGCACATGCCAACCTAACAGAGCTAGAACAGTTGAAGAACAGCAAGCTAACCAACGAGCAAGAAGCAACTGGACTAGCCAATCAAGTCAAATCGCTGAAAACTTTGATCAGTACAGCCGAGTCAGAGCTAGAAACGCTGAAAGCCAAGCGTGACCAACTGATGAAGGAGCTTGAAGCAGTCAATCTGGCCATCACTCAACGTGAAATCAATGTATCAACCAGCACCGTTGATTTTTTCCCAGAAGAGAAAACAAGTCAGCGCCATGGTCATTGAAGGCAGACAGATCCACAAGCGCCTGAACCTTTTGAATTCAACAGCCGACGAAGATCAGAAATCAATACAAGCTGGCCAAGCCCTCCACGCCGAAATCGTTTCTTCTATTCGGTCATTGTTGGCCTTGTAAACTTCTGTTTGACGGAGTGAAAAAATTGTATTATTCAGAAGCACTCGTTAATGTAAGCTTGAATCTACTCTTTCACTTGTCCGTTTCTAAATTGGCTAAACAACCAGATTTCTTCAACGCCGATCCTGTTGTAATCGATTCACCAGCCGATTCCAAGTAACCGACCCAAACAGCCGATCCTGAGTAACCGACCCAAATAGCCGATCGAAACGTTACACTCCCCACGCGGCGCGTCTGTTCCAGATTCAAGAAATGTGGGTTAACTCCAGCATAAAATCCGCCGCACCGTTTCGTCTTCCGAGGGAATCGCCTCGATGCTTCTGTCTTCATAAATAGACCCTGGGCCTAAATAAGCAACCGCACGCTCCATCAGTTCTCGCTTGCGCGACCTTTTTTCTTCATCTCTTCGTCTTAGACCTAGCCCAAACAGTTTCGAATCCACCAATGGCCGGCCATGGAGATCGTGGCAAGCGTCCGGCCTCGGAGCCAGCTGAAAGCGATGAGTTCACCAGAGGACTCCGTCGCATCAGGTCTTATGCTCATCGATTAGAAGCCTTCCTGAGGTGGAGCCACTATTCATTTCTTGATGTATCTATCCAAACCCCAATCTGACTGCTGTCATTCGTGTAGCAATCGGGCAACCACCGGTGTCGGAACCTCTGGAACTGCTACCAGCCCTTCGCGAGCCACTCCCGCGTCGGGCGGCGCTGCCCCTATGGCCACCGGAGCCACCCCTGCAGCAAGTGAAGTTGCAGGTTCATCCCGCGCGCCGAGGTGCTGGGCGACGAATCGGCAGTTGGCCGTCTATAGCAGGTAAGCCATCTCATACTCATGGCATTAGGTCTCAGCTTTCAAATCTGATTCATCTGCTTCTCTGTCATTCTCTAGCCAATAGCGTGTTCTCCACTTACCATCGGGTGCGCCGATAGGCGAGTCCTCGCGAGTGCACCGTACCATGCCTCAGCTGATCCTTCAACAGGATCCAGCTTCCTGTGTCGCCCCTGGGGAGTGGTCCAGCTTCGGGTCTTCCTTAGGCTCGGCCAACTCCTACACCGCCGATGACAGCCGCCGCTTCCACCACCAGATGGTGGAGTACCCTAACCTCTACTTAGAGGCTACAAAGGAGAATGGCCGGCTGCAGGGCATCAACGATGCCCAAGCCGCCGCGCTCGCCGTCGCCGAGACCAAGGTGGCAAACATGCAAGCCCCTTGCCGAGTCGGACGCCGCGGTGGCAGGTAACTTTCTGGAGTCATCCTGTGATGTGTCGACGAAGATTCTTGTGCTGACCCTTCTGTTTCTTGCAGCCCTGACCGCGCAGCTGTAGGAGTTGCGCGTGGCCACCGAAGATGCCGCCAACGTTGTCAACACCCATGGCGAGACGCTGGCGCAGAGGCTCCAGGATGTTGCTCCAGCATTCTTCAATCCGAAAGACATGGTCTTGTAGCAATAAGCCCCGAAAGGGGTGATGAAAGATGTCTTCTCTTGGTCTTCTTCCTTCAAAGCGATCTGATGGTATCCGGAGTAGCAGTCGAGGAAGCTGAGTAGCTTGTAACCTACTGTTGAGTCGACGACTTCGTCGATTCGTGGAAGACCGAAGGGGTCTTTAGGGCAGTGTTTGTTGAGATCGGTGTAATCAACGCACATTCTCCATTCATTATTCTTTTTTCTTACAAGCACCGGATTGGCTACCCAATCAGAGTGATACACCTCTCTGATGAAGCAGGCAGCTAAGAGCCCAGCTATCTCTACCCTAATGGCCTCCTTCTTGTCTGGAGAGAATCGCCGGAGTTTCTGCTTGGTTGGCTTGGCGGTCTTCGAGACATTCAAGGAGTGCTCGATCAACTTCCTGGGAACGCCGGGCATATCCGCTGGTTTCCATGCGAAAGTGCTTACGTGCTCCCTTAGGAAGCTGACGAGCGCGCCTTCCTATTTGGGATCGAGGTCGGCCCCGATGCGAGTAGTCTTGTTTGGCTCGCCGGGGACCAGGATAACCTCCTTCGTTTCCTTGTTCTTGGTGGCTGATCTTGGTGGGGTCTTCTCTGGGATGACTTGGTCTTCTGGAGCTACTTGCTTTGCGTCCACGGCACAGATGTTCATGAGTATGGATTCTTCGACAGCTTCCGCCATGGCAATAGCCTCCCGCTCGCAAGCATATGCAACTTGGAGATCGGCGCGAATTGAAAGGACGTCGTTCTCCGCTGGCATCTTCATGACGAGGTAGGTGTTGTTGGGGATGGCCCTGCATTTTGCCAGAGCTGGTCGGCTAAGGATAGCATGATATGCGGCGTCGAAGTCGGCCACCAAGAAGTCGATGTGCTCAATGCGGAAACACTGTGGGTGCCCGAACTGAACCGAAAGGCTTATCTGCCCTCGAGGATATGAAGGTTGTCCCGGGATGATACCCCAGAAGGGGGCCGATGTGGGCCACAATTCTTCTTCTTTCAGCCCGAGTTCCTTGGCAGCTCCGGAGAACAGGATGTTGAGGCCGCTGCCGCCGTCGATTAGCACCTTCCGGAAACGCATCGTGCGTATGACCGGATCGACGATCAATGGAAAGTGACCCAAGTAAGGAATCTGGGTCCATTGGTCAGCCCTGCTGAAGGTGATGTCTTGGTGGGACCAAGGAGGAAGACTTGGATCAGCGATCGCGCTGTCGGAATTGGCAACAGAGTTGACACGTCTATTGACGAGTTTCTGCTCCCTCTTTGACTCGATGGCGGCGCGTCCACCGATGATGGTGGAAACGGTTCGGTGTGCGTCAGTGAATCCTGAAGGCTTGTCGCTGTCGTCGCGCCGGTCCCTATCAGACTCTATGCGAGCCTTCTTCTTCTCTTCTACTTGGAACTTCCTGGAGAAACCCTCGCACTCCCTCAAGGTGTGCTTGTGGTGCTTGTGGACGGGGCACTGGGCGTCGAGGATCTTGGAGTAGGCCTCCTCGTAATTGCGCTTTGGGGCTGGTCGGGTGTTGTAAACTTGGTAGTGGCGACGCCTCTCTCTAGCCCTGGAGCTCTCGGGTTCATCGTAGCGGCGGTGTTCTAGGCGTCATCGATGGTCGCGGTCATCGCGGCGGTAGTCTCTCCGAGGAGCTCGATCATCCTGGCGCCGATCAGTTCGGTGGCCCTCTTCTTGGTTCCGCGACTGGTCGGGGAAGCGAAGGCGAGTGTGAATGGAGTGATGAGCTGCGTCGTTTCCATCGGCGTATTTGTTGGCGATGCGTAGCATCTCAGCGACGGTGGTCGAGCTTGTGCGGTATAATTTCTTCCGCAGTTCCTCGTCGGGCCTCAGGCCGCGCATAAACGCGGAGATGGCTTCTGCATCTGTGATGTCGGAGATGTCGTTTCTGATTTTCGAGAAGTGCCAGATGTAGTCTCGCAGGGAGTCCCGAGAGCCTTGCCGAAGTCTTTCAAGATCATACTTCGTGCCCGGTTGCTTGCAGGTGGCGCGGTAGTTATTGACGAACTGCTCCTTCAACTGATCCCAAGTGTCGATGGAGTTCGGCCTCAAACTATGAAGCCAGATGTTGGCAAAGGCGCTGAGCATGACCGGGAGGTAGTTGGCCATCATATCCCTATTTCCACCGGCGGCTTGGACGGCGATCTCGTAGACGTTGAGCCATTTGTTGGGATCGGCTCTTCCATCGTAAGTCTTGACGCCGACAACTTTGAAGTTAGGAGGCCAGACAACTGCTCGGAGTGCCGGTGTGAATGGCAGTTCTGGGGCGGTCTTGTCATTGGAAAAGCCGTGCGTCTGATCATACTCTCTTCGTCGCTCAGCCTCTGCTGAGTGTCTGGCTTCTCTCCTGTTCTCGATGCGGCCGCGTAGGTCTTTGGTCTTCAGCTTTGCGCGGAGGTCGGATTGGTTCACCTCTTAGTCGCCGTCTCACCGATGAGGTCTCCGACCACCGCGAGACATCTCACCATCTTCGCCGACGAGCTCTGTAGCCGATGCCGTGCTATGAGATGGTGCTTGTCTTCCTTCGTTGATCTGGACCTGAGTTGCTTGGAGAAAAGCAGTGAGCCGTTCGAGCTCTGGAGTCTGGGGTAGCCTCTTGGCCTCGGCGATCGCGACGGCGACATTGGCACTTGGAGTCGTGCAGACCTCGTACTGCCTGAGCATGCAAAATTCGGGCTCCAGATTCTTCACCGCAGTCCTTCTCGCTTCAGCTTGCTGCTCGCGGCGTCGTCTGCGATCGGCGTTCTTTGCCTCGCGGGCTGCTCAGGCTTCTTCGGACTCATTGGGCAGCGGGTCGCTGTCGTTGCTGATGGCAAGGACCGGTCCCCCAAAGAATTGCTTGATGGGGGGCAGGTCAGCGAGAAGGCCACCCTCTTGATCATCATTGTCGGGGCGGACGTTGTCGGGGGTGATGAAGGAGCTGGTGCCGACGTGTCGAGGCAGCGTTTGAGCGAAGCTGGCCCAAACGGCAAGTAGCTGTTTGGAGGATGATCCCCTCGAGGTCGCTCCTCGACGATGCGCTTGAGAGGTGTGACGGTGACGACCAGTGTTGTGTCATGGGACAGCGATGAGGGGTGGTGCGTCGTGGATGACACGGACTCCAGGATTTGGAGTCCCTCTGACAGCTTCTTGGTGACCCGATCTATAGATCCGATCAGGTCGTCGTTGTCGATGTTTTCCCGAACGTAGCGTGGCAGCCTTTTCGTCGGAGGAGACACGGAGGGGATCTGGGCTGCGTCCAGAATCACCCCTTCGCCGTTTGCGCCGACGACCCAGGTGATGGATCCCACCGTGAAGATCTGGCCCGGCGTCGGGAGCTTGATGGAGCTTGAAAAAATCACCTTGTTCGCCATGGAATCAGGTGGCACACCCCCTACCTGGCGCGCCAACTGTCGATGGAATACCGGCGATAGTCTACCGAGGGGTATGCCCGCGGTAGTAGATGAGATGGTGAGGGTGCGCCTGAGACGAACGAGGGAGCACAATTCGTGCGAGACAGAGATTTAGACAGGTTCAGGCCGCCACGAGGCGTAATACCCTACGTCCTGTATGTTGCTGTGTTGTATTGCTAGTAGATTAGATGAATCAAGTAGACGCCCTGCCCGCCTTATATAGTCCGGGGAGCAGGGTTACAAGTTGATCTTGCCATACATAACAGATTACAATCCTAGCCGATCTAGGAAACCAATCGGCTAGATCCTAGGAAAGCTATTTCCTTGCCCGCCAAGGACTCGGCGGATATACGCTATCTCCTGGAGACTGTATCGGCGACGTGTCCTTGGTAGTTCAGGCCTGTTCAATAGACTTGGGCCAAGTATGACTATGCGGGTATATGGGCTTATACCCCCACAGTCCACCACCGAGTCTGTCAGGTGGCCATGGCTGGCGTCCGTCACGGCACCATCGGGGCTCTTACGGTGGCACGACTCCGCTCCGGCATAGACCTGGAGGCCATCGAGCCTGGGTTCCTGGAGGACCAGGACATGGGAGAGGCCAGTGCCCAACTGGCGGCCTTCTTCCCCCACGCCGAAGACGTCATTGATAGGGCCACCAACAATTGTATCTAGAATGCATCAGACTATAATGTAAATATAATCAGTAATCATACTTCGTTGAAAATCATCAATCTGATCTCCATATGTCTTCTTATTTTTGTTTTTATTTTTGCTCTAAAGGCGATGCTTATCGCATCGGTTGTTACACCCCATCGAGGGCGTTACAATTTTTATGCTGAAGGTGACTCGTCAAAACAAAATCGGCTATTACATGATTTCTATTTTTGTCTTGAAGGCGATCCTCTACTCAGAATCGGCTATCAGAGCCAGATTCAAATGAATCAGCTATCAACCCCCGACTAGAATGCTAGGGTAATAATTCTTTAAATATTTTCCATTAATCGCCCTGGCAAACCTGCTTCCCTTTAAATCTTCAAGAATGTAAGCATTACCGGGCGCACACTCCACAATTCGATACGGGCCTTCCCAATTTGGTGACCACTTGCTGAACTGGCTGTCTTTAGTCCCAATAGGTAGAATGGTTTTCCAGACCCGCTCTGATTCGACAAAACTCTTGCTTCTCACCTTGGTGTTGTAATATTTGGCTACCTGTACCTTGTTTTTCTCAATGCACTCTAAAGCTTTGAGCCGATGACAATGTAGATCTTCAAGGCTGTCCATCATGATGTCTCTATATCCACCGGCTGTAAGCCTGTTATGCAACGTGACACACCGTGTTTCAGACTGAATCTCCCATGGCAGGACAGCAGCGTGTCCATAGAATAACTCATAGGGCGTGGCCTTGATCGATCCATGTTGCACCATTCGGTACGCCCACAGAGCCTCACTCAATGTCAAATACCACCTCCTGAGAGTCTGCTCAATCTTCTTCTTGATGACCTTGATTAAAATCTGATTTGAAGCTTCGGCCTGACCATTGGCTTGGGCATAATAAGGCGAAGAATTATAAATTTTGATGCCCATGTCGTCAGCAAAGGTCAGAAACTCATCTGAAGTGAACATTGTCCCTTGATCAGTTGTGATGGTCTGTGATATGCCAAACCTGTAAATGATATGTTCCTTCACAAACTCAATTATATCTCGAGATGTAGCATTCTTCAGAGGAACAGCTTCTACCCACTTGGTGCAATAGTCAGTTACAACCAATATCCATTTGTGACCTTTGCTCGATGGTGGATAGATTTGGCCGATCAGATCGATTTCCCATCCTCTGAACGGCCATGGCTCGATGATAGGATTCATAGCTGAAGAAGGAGATTTCTGCACATTTCCAAATCTCTGGCACTCTTGGCAACCCTTGTAATATTTGAAGCAATCTTCGAGCGTTGTTGACCAGTAATAACTAGTCCTCCGGATGATCCACTTCATCTTGTGAGCCGATTGGTGTGCACGCAGACTCCTTCATGAACCTCACTCATCAGCTTTGCCGACTCTTCTGCCCCGAGGCATTTTAACAGCACACCTTCAACAGTATTATAGTACAATTGACCATCTAGCAACACATATTGATAGCCTTGTATCTCAACTTTCTACTGACTCTGTGAAGGATCTGCAAGATAACTTGCTATCTCGCCCTGCCAGTCATCAGCTGATTGCTCGGCGTTGAAAATTTCCTGCATGGACTTATAGCCTAAGGCGCTCTGTGCCAATCGATTAGCCTCCTGATTCTGAGCTCTGGAAATATGATAAAGTAAAATTGATATAAATCCTCTAATCAAAGCTTGGTACTCATCATGATAACCTCTGAGTATGTCATCTTTACATTCATACATGCCGAGCAATTGGTTGATTACTAGTTGTGAATCTCCAAAAACCTCAACTACATCGGCCTTTGCTTCATGCAGAAGCTGAAACCCCTTCCAGATCGCCTCATACTCAGATTGATTATTTGTCACCATAGGCCCAATCTGGAAAGGAAACTCAAAACGCTGTCCCCGAGGTGATATGAGCACCACTCCAGCACCTCCACCTTGCTTGCAAGATGACCCATCGAAGAATAGTCCATGGCGCTACGTCGACCAGACTGACAGTGCCTCCGTGATGCTGGGTAATGAAATCGGCTATTGCTTGACCTTTGACCGCTTTAGCCAATTCGAACCTCAAGTCAAACTCAGAGAGTGCCAAGATCCATTTGCCGATCCGTCCATTCTGGATTGGCATTGACAGCATATGCTTGATCACATCTGCCTTAGACACCACCACACACTCGGCTGACAACAAGTAGTGTCTCAACTTGGTGCATGAATAAAATAAACACAGGCACAACATTTTAGTCGGTGTATATCTTGTTTTAAGATCCAGGAGCCTCTTGCTCAGACAGAAAACTGCTCTCTCTTTTCCTTCAAACTCCAAAAAAAGGGCCGATCCAATCGTATGGTCTTCGGTCGTCACGTACAACTTAAATGGCTTCTCTACCTGTGGTGGCACTAAAATAGGTGGAGACTTCATATACTCTTTGATCTCATCAAAAGCCTTTTGTTGTACGTCACCCCATCTGAATTCTTGATTGTCTTTAAGCTTCAGTAATGGTCAGAATGGCAACACCTTCTCTGACAAATTGGCAATAAATTTTCGGATAAAATTAATCTTACCAAGCAATGACTGCAACTCCTTCTTGTTGGTCAGAGGCACAAGCTGATCAATGGCTTTTCTGCTCTTGCTGCCAATCTCTATCCGCTTGCGATGAACCATGAAACCCAGAAACTCACCAGCCGATACCCTGAAAGCGCACTTATTAGCATTCATCTTCAGCCCGTGTTTTCTCGTGCATTCCAGGGTAGCCTTCAAATCGGCTAAACGATCTTTGTAGCTCTTGGACTTCACAACCACATCATCAATACAGATTTCAACTATTTTGCCGATCAATTTATGAAAAATATAATTCATAGCCCTTTGATAAGTCGTACCGGCATTTTCCAAACTAAAAGTCATTACAACCCACTCGAATAGACCGATTGCACCATGACACCTAAAAGCTATCTTGGGAATATCTTCGTCAGCCATGAAAATCTGGTTGTAACCGGTATTATCGTCCATGAAGCTGATGACCTGGTGCCTTGCCACTGAATCAACCAACATATCGGCTATTGGCATTAGATAACCATCCATCGGGGCAGCCCTGTTCAAATCCCTGAAATCAATACAAACTCGTAATTTGCCATTCTTCTTATACGCAGGGACGATATTCGATACCCATTCGGCGTATCGGCAAGCTCGAATGAACTTGGCTTCCAATAACCTCTCAATTTTGGCCTTGATGTCAGGTAATGTGTCTGACTTGAATCATCACAGAGGTTGCTTGAACAGCCGAAATCTAGGCTTGATAGGCAGTCTGTGCTCAACAATTGATTTGTCTAAACCAGGCATCTCATAATATTCCCAAGCGAAGCAATCCTTGTATTCTCTCAATAAATCGATTAACTCCCGCCTGAATTCAGGGTCAAGGTTGGTGGCAATGTACGTCGGCCTTGGTCTATCACCAGGTCCAATATCTACTTCTTCAAGTTTATCGATCGACGTAAAGCCCTGTCCAAGCTTGCCCTCGGTGCCATCGATCGGATTCTCCATTAATAAAAAGACTCAGAGCCGATTGCTCGAACTGGCTGTTGACTCTCATCGCTGACCTTGATGGAGCCTTCATCCAAAATCTAGCCAGAAAAACAGTCATGATCCCCGGCTTCCCAGTAGGCAGCATCAGCCGTAGCAACACTCACCGAATCATGAGCCGGGACCACTTCAACCTCATCACCATGCCACTGAATCACACATTGGTGCATTGTAGATGGCACGCAGCAATTGGCATGGATCTAGTCATGCCCAAGCAATAAACTGTATGAACCCTTGCTGTCAATCACGAAGAAGGTAGTAAGCAGCGTCTTCTTCTCGACTGTTAACTTGACATTGATTGCCCCCCGGGTGTTGGAAGAGTTGCCCCCGAAGTCCTTCAGCATCATGTCGGTCTCGATCAAACCATCAGGGCCTTTGCCCAGCTTGCGAAAGGTAGTGTATGGCATGAGACTGACTGTAGCACCACCATCTACCAGCATCTTGGTCATCGGCATTCCATCAACATATCCCTTGAGGTAAAGAGCCTTCAGGTGCCGATGCTTGGGTGGCCTACCAAAAGTAACTTGCTGCGCGAAAATCAGCTTGGTGACGCCTTGTTCAGACTCCAATTCATCAGACTCAGAAGACACATAGCCTTTCCTGGCCTTGGGCGCCCTGAACTCAGCCGGAAGCACGAACACCATCTGCGCATCAGCTATCACCTTTCCCATGTCTTGAGAGGGCTTCTCTCGCCAGACTTGCCTCGGGCCTCCTTCTGCTTTGAGCTCTCGGTTCCTGAGGCACTGCACACAGCGTCTCTGACTCCTAGTCAAGTACCCAGGACACCACTGGCCTTCCTGCCAGGCCAGCTCCTCGCGATCGACTAACGCTGCATCGAGCCGATCATGCACATCCCTTTTTTCGCGCCGATCCTGCGTGTCATGCAGGCGTCCAAGCCTCTCATGCACAGACCGGCGGTTGGTTTGAGAATGCCTGTACTCCTAGTACTGATCACTGCACTCCGGGCAGTTGTGGATAGTTGGTAATTTCAAACCTTCGCTCCAGCAATGTCGAAAGAATGGGCAATACCAGTGCTCTTTTTCCTCCTCCTGGCAGTAGGCCAGCTCCTCCTGGTAGCGTGCTTCCTCTTCATCATGGGCCCACCTCCAGTACTCTTCTTCTTCAAGCTCCCTTTGGTGATTCTTCTCCCTTTGCCTTTGCCATTTGTTCAGTAGGTTACGAGAAGTCACCTTGGTCTTACTGGACTCCCCCACCTCAGGTCGGTTCCTTCTCTGCTCCCTACTCTTCTTGACCATCTCCAGTTCTTCAGCTGTTATCTGCATGCCTGGATCGACAGATGCATTCTTTCTCGCTTGATCAGAGGTCAGGACTCTCACCTTGCCTGCAGGGGATGTCATCTCGACCATGTTCTGGCCTTTCGGGAACGGGAATTTGTCAATCTTCATCTTCCCTTTGGCAGGGCTATCAAACTTCAATAGGCCGCGAGAGATAGCTCTCTGGATCTGAGTTCTGAATGCACGGCACCCATTAGTGTCGTGCGTGTCACGGCCGTGGTACTGGCAAAATGGCTTCCCCTTCAATTCTTCAGGAGAGGGCTTGACATAATCTGCAGGGAACGTGATCTGCCCAGCACTGACCAGCATGTCGAAGAGTTTGTCTAGTTTGTTTGTATCAAAATCATATTGATCTTCAATGCTCCAGTTCTTGGGCATAGCCATGGGCCTCTTTCCCCACTTCAATTCGACAGCAACAACCTCGTCCGCACCTTCATCTTCTGAATTGGAGTTGTTGACGTACGCGGTGTGCTTGTACTTCACGTCCTTCCTGAAGGTTTGAGCTTGCAACTCCAGTGCTGACACCCTCTGCATCACCTGGCTGATATTATCAAATCCACCGATGACCAGGTGGGCGAGCTACTTGTCCGTGAGGTTTAATGAATAGCACATGTTCCTCATCTCCCTGAAACGCTTGATGGGGGCCGACCCAGTCTCGCTGCTCTTCTGGCGCATGCTGGTCAGATCGACGATAGTCTTCTCCCCAGTACCGGAGAAGAAATAGCTTTGGAATCTGCTCTCTAAATCCGCCCAGTTCAGAATCGACTCCAGCTCTAGAGTAGTGAACCAACTGAAAGACGGGCCAGTCAATGATAGAGAGAAGAAATGGACCTTGTGAGCGTCCTCATACGACGCCTCACCAAGCTGAGTTAGGTATCAGCTAAGGTGTTCCAAGGTGGACACGTCATCCTGCCCACTGAACTTGGTGAAGTCTGGCATGTGATACCTGGCAGGCAACGCCACATGATCAAACCACTCAGGATAGGGGCGTCTGTATCTGATCGAGACAACTGCCTTCGGCTGCAAGCCGAATTGATCCCTGAGCATTGTACTCACCTTGTTCAGCAATTCATCTTGAGGCGACTGAGTATAATTGGGGTGTGGTGCCGACGTGAGATCTCGATAAGTATGCCCAATGTGATAACCTGGAGCTGTTTGAGGCATGTTCCCGATCGGCACATTCCCAGTTGTATTCATGTAAGCAACGATCTGCTCAGGAGGGTAGTCTCTGTATAGCTTGGGAGATGCAGCTATTTTTGAAGCCGAATCCGTCGTCATATTAGGATTTTGAACAGACGGCTTTGGCGGATTCGGCTGTTGCAACGGAGGACTGGACGTCCTGGCCGCTGCACTTGGGTTGGAATCTTCTGAAGGTATGTTGAAGTATGTCAGGCCCAATGATTCCCAGTCCTGCCTCTTGATGACTGTCTTCATGATGTTATAGAATGTCTACAGGAAAACGTTGTGATGATGCCCGACTGCCTGATGCGAAGCCGACCAGATGGCGCTAAGAAGAAAATCCTTGAACTCTTCTTCGCCCTTATCACTGTGGCCATGCAGGATCCACCTCGAAAAGGGATTCTTCTTCACCACTCGACCCTCACAAGTCTTGCTGAATGATAGTAGGCAGGCATCAGAAAACTCTTCAATGAGCTGCTCCATGATCACAGCATCTTCAGGCTCAATCTCTTCACGCTTGACCCTGACGGCGCCATCATCCTTCGGAGTGTTGTCCGCTGCACCCTTGTTCTTGGCCATAAGTGAAAATTGTCCCACCGGGCATGCCAAAAAGTGTGTTGGCACAAAAAATGGTTCCTCACGCTCAACACACCAGCGAAGCCGAAACGACCCTTGAAAGCAGATTGAGCTTTCGCAGATCCAGCTAGCTTCAGGCCCAGTCTGAGAGTGCCGATGACTCCCAAGCGTGCCAGTCAATTTGACCTACAATTGACAAGGAGAAAGATATAATCAGTAACAATAAGGCAGAACTTACTGGTGTGTCCAGATAGTTCTGAATTTTTGGCCTTACAGACTCCATTTGTAGGCTATCGACTAAAGAGTCGATATCCGAATGATATGAACCGTTTTTCATGAGATAAGCATTATAACATAAAATAGCCGATTCATTTGCATCAATGATGGCAATGACTTGCATGAGGTAAGGTATAACATAATTAATACACACATGTCAAGTTATCCTGATCAAAAGATATCCAAATGTAGAAAAAGAGCGAAATCGGCTAATTAGCCGATTCGGCAAATACAGTCAACGCACAAACATATAAGACAAGTAATGCTTAGATCTTTAAACCAATATATTTAACTTAATATTTACAACAGTGGGGATTAAGCTGATCGAGGTAGCCATAATGTAAACTATGATTTAAACCTATCGATTATCAGGCCTAAACAATATTCATCTTATTACCCGTGTGCAACTCGTACACGACCAAGATCTAGATCTATCGGCTAATGCAAACATATTCTATTTATCAATGCATAAACATGAAACAATTATCATTCATTGAACAAATAGATCTAAAGATATAAAGCAGATATAAACAAATCAAGATTGGACAGATTTGGTGAGTGATATAATGAATAAACAAATAAACTCAAACATCACCGATAACTTGATGAATCTAACTAAGACGCCACCTTTAGTTAGAGCCGATAACGAATCCATGCACATTAACCATATTAATCTAAGCCTTCATCCACCGGATGACGCTAAACATAGATTAAGCAAGCAAATAGGCATCAATCGATAACTAATCCTTATTTGATCTAAGCCCACGTCCACCGGATGACGCTAAACTCATATCAAACAAGAATCGACCTTGATCTACAAAGCTCCCATGTCCACCGGATGACATTAAGGAGGCAAAGCTTAGTAAGGCATGACGGTACTTACAAGCAAGCTTGTGTCCACTGGATGACACTCAGCCTGTTCGATGAAACTCGCCTAGATCTACTTTACTCCTACTCCTAAGGGTTTTGACCGGAGCCGAAAGGTGTGTTTTATTGATGTGTACGTCCATATTACAATGGCCGGGGGTTTATCTTTATACCCTTGGCTTGACAAGATAGAGCCCTAATCGAATTACAACTAAACAATAGATATGGAAACTAACAAACTTTCCTATTTTAAAGGTAACTTGGAGTCCAATCTTCCCTTTTCAAAACGGACTCCGAATGTGATCGCTTCCCGGTACTGGAGACTTGTGCTGACGTCATCAATCGACTCTTGTCTTCAATCACACCGTCTTCGCTTCGGCCCAACAATCGATCTAGGCCCCGATCGACTATTCTCAGCCCTTCATATAACAAACTCTGCTTCCCGAAAATCGACTGTCTCTGCTCTTGGCATCGGCTATCCATTCCCAGTCCAAATTGTGGTGTAAACAGGTATACAAATACAGGACATAACAGATAAAGTAAAGCATCAATACTATTTTAGGTAATTCACCCTAAGATGCTCTAGGTCATAAGGGTGTTTGACCTAGAACCACAATCAATAATAAAATCACACAAATCCTAGGCATTCTTGTTTTCTATTCCATTTATTAATCAATTAATCAAACATTCAATTAATAAACATCTAAACTATTTCCATTTGAGGCCAAATTTCACCAACAGATAGCTCTTGATCTAAAACAGTAGCAAAATAAATTTCATGATTGTTGGAGTTACAGAGAATTAATTAAAATTACTCAAACTTGCATTTATCAATTAATGTAGTGATTTTTAGTCCCTGCATAAAGTGTCCAAAACATACATTTAATATTTTTATTAAATACTACATATTAGAGAGAACACTAGTAAATATTTTCATGATTTTTGGAGTAGTAAATTAATTAATACAAAAAGGACAAAAGGCATTACTATTCCCTAAAAATAAAATGGAAATTATCTTGTGAAAATCCTAGTAAAAGGAAAAACCATTTTGGCCCAGATCGGCCCAACAGAGAGGTGAACTGGCCCAACCGGCCTGCCCGCACAGCGCCTCTGGCACATTTGCACAAAAGTCCACGAAAGAACCTGCTCTCAACGCGCAGTCCCACACCTACTATTCATCTGAGTCAGGGGCTTAACAAATAACACCCTGGACTTCTCGGTCTTCTAAACCGAGATCCTTCCACTCTCCCAGGGGCGCTGACCGGCAGTCGTCAGCGGTTGACCGGCGATAGCTCGCCGCCGGCGAGTCACCGGACCAAACCGAGGGCGCCAACGCGTCCTACATCACCTAGTGCACACACTGACCTAGGTAAACAAGTGATTCGGAGACCAATACGTGCACAACAGTGGTTAGGGCAGCTCGATTCGCGCGGCGACCTGCGGGGAGCCGTGTTCCGGCGAGGCGAGCATGGTAGAGTCTGAATAAGGGGTGTGGGGAGGATCAGGGGCTCACCACAGTCCTAAACCGATGGCTTGTTGGGACGGAGGCGGTACGGAGGAGCGAACTTGACGACGAGCCGACCTACGACGAAGTGCACCGGCGATGACCCTCCGTTCCGGTGATCCTAGAGCACCAAACGAGAGAACGCCGCGCGCATGAGCATCAGGGCACCACATTTATGCCGAAACACAACAAGATCGAGTCAGAGCTCACCCGAGGAACCCGGCTACGCAGAGGACCACGGCGGAGCTCCGACCGGCACCGAGAGAGATGACTACGACTCCCGGGCGACTCCAGCAATACCAAACCACAAAACCAGACCCAAATGGTGCAGTGGAGCTATGAGACTGGCTGCAAGTGGAATTGGACAGGGGTGGATTGGAGATGGCCAAGTCGACCGCGGATAGAGGGGCACTTCGCCGGCGGTCGAGAGAGAGGAAAGAACAGAGAGGGGTGTCCATCGCCTTTAACCTGCGGGCGAGGAGAGGATAAGGTCGAGACGGACCCCGGGGCCCCTCAGCGCTCATGGTGCGATGACGACAGGGCCCTGCCCGGCCGGAGAACGCCGGCGCGCGGCTCGGTGCACGCACGTGCGTGCGCACGGCCGAGGTAGGGGCCCGGTACAGTAGCAGTGCAAATGGGTCAAACCCTACTGTAGCCAATTATGCCCTAATTCATATAGCAACAGGAGAAACTCCAAAAATAAAAGTTGTAGCAAATTTTGTGTACAACAATTTTGCTTCTTGAACTGTATTCACATTCTACATAGATTTGAATTTAAATCAAAGGGGATAAAACTCAAGTTTGAATTTCAAATGCAATACAGTTAAATTCTCCAAAAATTTCTTAACAACTTGAAATTCCATAAAAATAAAAGTTGTTCCACTTGTTGAACACTACAACTTTCATTAATGGTACTTGGTCAGATTCCTAAAAATTTTTGAAATGACATTTCAAATTCAAATTTCAATTTACTGTTTTAAGTTTAATTTGAATTTCCACCACATAACTTCAAATCTCCAAAAATAGAAGTTGTTCCATTTAAAAATATCTAGAACTTTTATTAAGACACTTTCATCAGATTCTTTATGGTTTTTGAATTAGGTTTTGAGGCCTAATTAGGGCTTATTTTCAAATTTCCTTTTGATTTTATTTGGATTCCTAATTATAGGTTTAATTACACAATTATCTTCATACACAATCAAAGCACTCTAGAAACCCTAAACACAATCATATGCAGGCAATTAAATTAAACAAGATGACATGGCAGTTTTATTTAACTGTAATACCATATTACAGCCTTTTCCCCTAAAAGAAATCTCGTCCCGAGATTTGGTACACGACAAGACTTAAGACTAAGTAATGGAAAAGAAACCGTGTCAAATAAACCTAATTCAATCTTGATCATTAAACGAGTAGGAGGGTTTACATATTACAAGACTAGAAATTTTTACATCTATAAAGGAGCAAATAACTCGGGGAAGTTTTCTGCGAGGTAATCTTCCGATTCCCAGGTAGCTTCATCTTCAGAATGGTCACTCCATTGGATCTTGTACCATCGGGTTGTGGTTCTTTGCGTAACACGATCCTTTCGGTCCAAGACTTGAATTGGATACTCGGCATATGTCAAATCTAGTTCGAGCACTACTCCTTCAACATCAGTAACTTGATCAGGGACTCGAAGACACTTCTTGAGTTGAGACACATGGAAAGCATTGTGCACTGCTGAGAGATGGTCTGGTAGTCTCAGTTTGTAAGCTACCTTCCCCACGCGCTTCAGGATTTTGAACGGTCCAATGTAGCGAGGGGCTAGCTTACCTTTCACTCCAAAACGACTAACTCCTTTCATGGGTGAGACCTTCAAATACACATAATCTCCTATGTCAAATGCTAATGGTCGACATCTCGTGTCTGCATAACTCTTTTGGCGAGATTGTGCTGCTTTCATATTAGCTTGGATGATTTGAACCTTCTCTTCGGCTTCTTTAACTAAATCTACACCAAAGTACCACCTTTCTCCAGGCTCGGACCAATTTAGCGGAGTTCGACACCTTCGACCATAGACTGCTTCAAACGGTGCCATCTTGATACTCTCTTGGTAACTATTATTGTATGAGAACTCTGCTAGTGCCAAACATTTGAAGGTACTTGGTTGACTCTTTCAATCTGACCATCAGTCTGCGGGTGATATGCTGTACTGCGCAGAAGCTTTGTTCCCAGTGATTTATGAAAAGCCTTCCAAAAGTTTGAGACAAACTGGGTTCCTTGATCCGAAACTATGGTCTTTGGCACACTACGGAGCTTCATCAGATTTTCTATATATAGCTTGGCATAGGTTGCTACCCTATAATCCTTCTTGACAGGTATGAAATGAGCTTGTTTAGTGAGGCGATCTACGATCACTCAGATTGAATCAAATCCTCGAGATGTCTAGGGCAAACCCACGATGAAATCCATACTAATATCTTCCCACTTCCACACAGGTACAGGAAATGGCTGCAGTTCTCCTCCAGCCTTCATATGCATAGCTTTCACCTTTTGACATGTGTACATCTAGCTACATACTGAGCAATCTCTATTTTCATCTTAGTCCACCAGAATTTCTTCTTCAAGTAATGGTACATCTTATTGCTTCCAGGATGAATGGAGAATATAGTCAGATGTGCTTCATCAAGTATCACCCTACGTAACTCAGGAACTTTTCGGACTACCAGCCGATTCTTGAACCATACAACACCTTCATCATCAATTCTGAAACAATCAGCTTGGCTAGCTTGGACTTTCTCCTTAATATGCTTGATTCCCTTACTCTTTTTCTGAGTAGCAATGATTTGCTCACAGATGGGTGTCTCTATTGTTATGTTGGCCAAACTACATTGTGGAACTATTTCTATACCTAGCTTTTCCAACTCATAGCATAAGGATAGATCATAAGGCCTTACGGTCAAACAGTTGCAGTGAACTTTCTGACTGAGTGCATCAGCAACCACATTGGCCTTGCTTGGGTGGTAATGTACTTCAATATCATAATCCTTTATCAACTCGAGCCATCTTCTCTGCCTCATGTTCAATTCTTCTTGAGTAAATATGTACTTTAGGCTCTTGTGATCCGTATAGATATTGCAGGTACTACCTAGCAAATAATGACGCCATATCTTCAGGGCATGTACTATAGCTGCTAATTCCAAGTCCTGAGTAGGATAGGTCTCTTCGTGACGCTTGAGCTGCCGTGAAGCATAACCAATAACTCGGCCTTCTTGCATCAAGACGCAACCAAGACCGGTACCAGAAGCATCACAGTACACATCAAATGGCTTTTCAATATCAGGTTGAGCTAGGACTAGTGCAGTAGTCAACAACTTCTTCAAGGTTTGAAAAGCTTTCTCACACTCATGGGACCAGACAAACTTGACCTGATTCTTCAACTACCCGGTAATAGGCTTGGCTATTCTAGAGAAATTTGGAATAAAGCGACGGTAATATCTCGCCATTCCCATGAAACTACGGACTTGATGCACTGTGGTTGGTGGCTTCCAATTCAAGATTTCCTCTACCTTGCTCGGATCAACGGATACGCCTTCAACCGACAAAATATGCCCGAGAAACGGGACTCTGTCCAACCAAAACTCACACTTGCTGAACTTGGCACAGAGTTGATGTTCTCTCAAGCGGGGTAGAACAACACGGAGGTGGTTGGCATGTTCCTCATGGATTTTGGAATAGACAAGGATGTCATCGATGAACACGACCACAAATTTGTCGAGCTCCGGCATGGAGACGGAGTTCATGAGGTACATGAAATAGGCAGGGGCATTGGTTAGGCCAAAAGACATAACTAGGTATTCATATAGGCCGTATCTGGTGGTGAAGGCTGTTTTTGGAATGTCTTCGGGGCGGATTTTGATTTGGTGGTAGCCAAACCTAAGGTCAATTTTGGAAAACACTTTGGCTCTAGCTAGTTGGTCAAAGAGTAGGTCAATACGAGGCAAAGGGTATTTGTTTTTAATGGTTACCTCATTGAGTGGATGGTAGTCAACACAGAGCCTGAGGGATTGGTCCTTCTTTTTCACAAAAATAGCAGGGCAACGCCAAGGAGATGAACTAGGTCGGACGAAACCCTTATCCAACAGTTCTTGCAACTGAACTTAAGCTCTGCCAGTTCCTTGTGAGGCATCCTATAAGCTCTACGAGAAATAGGTGTGGTTCCAGGCTTCAACTCAGTGGCAAACTCCACATCCCGATCTGGTGGTAAACCAGGCAAATCATCGGGGAAAACATCCGGAAATTCATAGACTACCGGAATATTCTGCACTTCTTTGACTGAGGTAGCACATTACCTTTGCACAGAACTTTCAACCATTCTCAAGGGAAGTGGAAGCTGGATAAGGAGCTAAGATTGACTACCAGGTACATTCACTCGTATGGTCCTATTCAGCACATCGATCAAAGCCTTGTGCTGATACATCCAATTCATGTCTAGGACCACATCTATGTCCTGGTCCTTGAGTACTATCATGGTGGTTGGGAATATATGCCCGCCCAATTCTATAGGTACCCGTTGCACTACTTCCTTAGTACTTATACGCCCCCTAGGCAAATGTATAAGGAAATTATCCTTTATTTCCCCAATTGGAATCTCATGCTTGACGACAAATGTGCGATTGATGAATAAATAAGATGCACCAGAAAGCAAAACTCGTGGAACTTGTTAGTATAAACGCTACAATTATTGTCTATAATTTATTTTATCTCTTTTTATTCAATAGTTGATGGTTATATTTAGTGTTTAACAAATGTCAATAGTATCTGAATATTCTGAAACATTTTCTGCACCATCCATTAGTTACTTAGCTAAAATCGGTTAATCACCAGGTGACTTCTCAGCCGATTCCAACACTGCTTGAGGAACCTTAAACTGAAAAGCAACCAGGACCTACTGGCCCTCAAGACACCGGCTTGGGTTCTTCAGGCATGATAGAAACTCAATAGGAAGCCCCTGAAGCACGCCACACTCAGGTATCCACTGAAACTACTATTGTAGTTAATGATTAGAGGTAGGCACATGATCTTGACTTCCTGAGTATGCCTGTACCTGATTTGAAAAATACAGCCGAACAGCCCTTCTTCTGAAGACACCTAGGGCAGGCTTGAGAAAGAAAGGACACTATCTCCAGGTAAGACAATTCAGCTGTTAACACCATTGTGCTTTCATTATATCATTGACTGTCGCTCTTGTAGAAATCCAATCAATTGCCCTTAATTCAACCACGGAAATACCAGCTGATACCGCACTGGATGCTAGGAAACAAGTAGCCATAAAGGCACCAAGACAACTAGATACTTCATCGGCTCTACCTGTGTTAGATACTGGCAAGGTGAAGTGTTTACCAGACCAGCCGATTGCCCTTAGCACATCCCCTGATATAATCATTATATACCGAATGTAGGTACCTCAGCTTTCATCTCCCAGCTATTCCTTTGATCTGGAGGAATGCTATGATGAAGAAGATCTTAGCTCTAAATCCGTGTCAATATCAAAGCCAGATTTCAGGAATCGGCTAACTGAGCTTTTACCTCAACTGGAAGGCAACTTAATCAACCTTGCTCTGAACCCCAGACCAATTTATCAAGCTATCCAACTGCTTTAGCAACAAGCACATTCAGTAGCCCTCAATCCCCTGAAGCAGCTCACCAAGCTCAAGAATGAAACTCCAAGGATCACATCTGCACATGCCAACCTAACAGAGCTAGAACAGTTGAAGAACAGCAAGCTAACCAACGAGCAAGAAGCAACTGGACTAGCCAATCAAGTCAAATCGCTGAAAACTTTGATCAGTACAGCCGAGTCAGAGCTAGAAACGCTGAAAGCCAAGCGTGACCAACTGATGAAGGAGCTTGAAGCAGTCAATCTGGCCATCACTCAACGTGAAATCAATGTATCAACCAGCACCGTTGATTTTTTCCCAGAAGAGAAAACAAGTCAGCGCCATGGTCATTGAAGGCAGACAGATCCACAAGCGCCTGAACCTTTTGAATTCAACAGCCGACGA
This sequence comes from Eremochloa ophiuroides, assembly GCA_038502445.1. Lineage (NCBI taxonomy): Eukaryota > Viridiplantae > Streptophyta > Magnoliopsida > Poales > Poaceae > Eremochloa > Eremochloa ophiuroides. The sequence continues at coordinate 45,431,721 of JAHLJS010000002.1, forward strand.
AGATCAGAAATCAATACAAGCTGGCCAAGCCCTCCACGCCGAAATCGTTTCTTCTATTCGGTCATTGTTGGCCTTGTAAACTTCTGTTTGACGGAGTGAAAAAATTGTATTATTCAGAAGCACTCGTTAATGTAAGCTTGAATCTACTCTTTCACTTGTCCGTTTCTAAATTGGCTAAACAACCAGATTTCTTCAACGCCGATCCTGTTGTAATCGATTCACCAGCCGATTCCAAGTAACCGACCCAAACAGCCGATCCTGAGTAACCGACCCAAATAGCCGATCGAAACGTTACACTCCCCACGCGGCGCGTCTGTTCCAGATTCAAGAAATGTGGGTTAACTCCAGCATAAAATCCGCCGCACCGTTTCGTCTTCCGAGGGAATCGCCTCGATGCTTCTGTCTTCATAAATAGACCCTGGGCCTAAATAAGCAACCGCACGCTCCATCAGTTCTCGCTTGCGCGACCTTTTTTCTTCATCTCTTCGTCTTAGACCTAGCCCAAACAGTTTCGAATCCACCAATGGCCGGCCATGGAGATCGTGGCAAGCGTCCGGCCTCGGAGCCAGCTGAAAGCGATGAGTTCACCAGAGGACTCCGTCGCATCAGGTCTTATGCTCATCGATTAGAAGCCTTCCTGAGGTGGAGCCACTATTCATTTCTTGATGTATCTATCCAAACCCCAATCTGACTGCTGTCATTCGTGTAGCAATCGGGCAACCACCGGTGTCGGAACCTCTGGAACTGCTACCAGCCCTTCGCGAGCCACTCCCGCGTCGGGCGGCGCTGCCCCTATGGCCACCGGAGCCACCCCTGCAGCAAGTGAAGTTGCAGGTTCATCCCGCGCGCCGAGGTGCTGGGCGACGAATCGGCAGTTGGCCGTCTATAGCAGGTAAGCCATCTCATACTCATGGCATTAGGTCTCAGCTTTCAAATCTGATTCATCTGCTTCTCTGTCATTCTCTAGCCAATAGCGTGTTCTCCACTTACCATCGGGTGCGCCGATAGGCGAGTCCTCGCGAGTGCACCGTACCATGCCTCAGCTGATCCTTCAACAGGATCCAGCTTCCTGTGTCGCCCCTGGGGAGTGGTCCAGCTTCGGGTCTTCCTTAGGCTCGGCCAACTCCTACACCGCCGATGACAGCCGCCGCTTCCACCACCAGATGGTGGAGTACCCTAACCTCTACTTAGAGGCTACAAAGGAGAATGGCCGGCTGCAGGGCATCAACGATGCCCAAGCCGCCGCGCTCGCCGTCGCCGAGACCAAGGTGGCAAACATGCAAGCCCCTTGCCGAGTCGGACGCCGCGGTGGCAGGTAACTTTCTGGAGTCATCCTGTGATGTGTCGACGAAGATTCTTGTGCTGACCCTTCTGTTTCTTGCAGCCCTGACCGCGCAGCTGTAGGAGTTGCGCGTGGCCACCGAAGATGCCGCCAACGTTGTCAACACCCATGGCGAGACGCTGGCGCAGAGGCTCCAGGATGTTGCTCCAGCATTCTTCAATCCGAAAGACATGGTCTTGTAGCAATAAGCCCCGAAAGGGGTGATGAAAGATGTCTTCTCTTGGTCTTCTTCCTTCAAAGCGATCTGATGGTATCCGGAGTAGCAGTCGAGGAAGCTGAGTAGCTTGTAACCTACTGTTGAGTCGACGACTTCGTCGATTCGTGGAAGACCGAAGGGGTCTTTAGGGCAGTGTTTGTTGAGATCGGTGTAATCAACGCACATTCTCCATTCATTATTCTTTTTTCTTACAAGCACCGGATTGGCTACCCAATCAGAGTGATACACCTCTCTGATGAAGCAGGCAGCTAAGAGCCCAGCTATCTCTACCCTAATGGCCTCCTTCTTGTCTGGAGAGAATCGCCGGAGTTTCTGCTTGGTTGGCTTGGCGGTCTTCGAGACATTCAAGGAGTGCTCGATCAACTTCCTGGGAACGCCGGGCATATCCGCTGGTTTCCATGCGAAAGTGCTTACGTGCTCCCTTAGGAAGCTGACGAGCGCGCCTTCCTATTTGGGATCGAGGTCGGCCCCGATGCGAGTAGTCTTGTTTGGCTCGCCGGGGACCAGGATAACCTCCTTCGTTTCCTTGTTCTTGGTGGCTGATCTTGGTGGGGTCTTCTCTGGGATGACTTGGTCTTCTGGAGCTACTTGCTTTGCGTCCACGGCACAGATGTTCATGAGTATGGATTCTTCGACAGCTTCCGCCATGGCAATAGCCTCCCGCTCGCAAGCATATGCAACTTGGAGATCGGCGCGAATTGAAAGGACGTCGTTCTCCGCTGGCATCTTCATGACGAGGTAGGTGTTGTTGGGGATGGCCCTGCATTTTGCCAGAGCTGGTCGGCTAAGGATAGCATGATATGCGGCGTCGAAGTCGGCCACCAAGAAGTCGATGTGCTCAATGCGGAAACACTGTGGGTGCCCGAACTGAACCGAAAGGCTTATCTGCCCTCGAGGATATGAAGGTTGTCCCGGGATGATACCCCAGAAGGGGGCCGATGTGGGCCACAATTCTTCTTCTTTCAGCCCGAGTTCCTTGGCAGCTCCGGAGAACAGGATGTTGAGGCCGCTGCCGCCGTCGATTAGCACCTTCCGGAAACGCATCGTGCGTATGACCGGATCGACGATCAATGGAAAGTGACCCAAGTAAGGAATCTGGGTCCATTGGTCAGCCCTGCTGAAGGTGATGTCTTGGTGGGACCAAGGAGGAAGACTTGGATCAGCGATCGCGCTGTCGGAATTGGCAACAGAGTTGACACGTCTATTGACGAGTTTCTGCTCCCTCTTTGACTCGATGGCGGCGCGTCCACCGATGATGGTGGAAACGGTTCGGTGTGCGTCAGTGAATCCTGAAGGCTTGTCGCTGTCGTCGCGCCGGTCCCTATCAGACTCTATGCGAGCCTTCTTCTTCTCTTCTACTTGGAACTTCCTGGAGAAACCCTCGCACTCCCTCAAGGTGTGCTTGTGGTGCTTGTGGACGGGGCACTGGGCGTCGAGGATCTTGGAGTAGGCCTCCTCGTAATTGCGCTTTGGGGCTGGTCGGGTGTTGTAAACTTGGTAGTGGCGACGCCTCTCTCTAGCCCTGGAGCTCTCGGGTTCATCGTAGCGGCGGTGTTCTAGGCGTCATCGATGGTCGCGGTCATCGCGGCGGTAGTCTCTCCGAGGAGCTCGATCATCCTGGCGCCGATCAGTTCGGTGGCCCTCTTCTTGGTTCCGCGACTGGTCGGGGAAGCGAAGGCGAGTGTGAATGGAGTGATGAGCTGCGTCGTTTCCATCGGCGTATTTGTTGGCGATGCGTAGCATCTCAGCGACGGTGGTCGAGCTTGTGCGGTATAATTTCTTCCGCAGTTCCTCGTCGGGCCTCAGGCCGCGCATAAACGCGGAGATGGCTTCTGCATCTGTGATGTCGGAGATGTCGTTTCTGATTTTCGAGAAGTGCCAGATGTAGTCTCGCAGGGAGTCCCGAGAGCCTTGCCGAAGTCTTTCAAGATCATACTTCGTGCCCGGTTGCTTGCAGGTGGCGCGGTAGTTATTGACGAACTGCTCCTTCAACTGATCCCAAGTGTCGATGGAGTTCGGCCTCAAACTATGAAGCCAGATGTTGGCAAAGGCGCTGAGCATGACCGGGAGGTAGTTGGCCATCATATCCCTATTTCCACCGGCGGCTTGGACGGCGATCTCGTAGACGTTGAGCCATTTGTTGGGATCGGCTCTTCCATCGTAAGTCTTGACGCCGACAACTTTGAAGTTAGGAGGCCAGACAACTGCTCGGAGTGCCGGTGTGAATGGCAGTTCTGGGGCGGTCTTGTCATTGGAAAAGCCGTGCGTCTGATCATACTCTCTTCGTCGCTCAGCCTCTGCTGAGTGTCTGGCTTCTCTCCTGTTCTCGATGCGGCCGCGTAGGTCTTTGGTCTTCAGCTTTGCGCGGAGGTCGGATTGGTTCACCTCTTAGTCGCCGTCTCACCGATGAGGTCTCCGACCACCGCGAGACATCTCACCATCTTCGCCGACGAGCTCTGTAGCCGATGCCGTGCTATGAGATGGTGCTTGTCTTCCTTCGTTGATCTGGACCTGAGTTGCTTGGAGAAAAGCAGTGAGCCGTTCGAGCTCTGGAGTCTGGGGTAGCCTCTTGGCCTCGGCGATCGCGACGGCGACATTGGCACTTGGAGTCGTGCAGACCTCGTACTGCCTGAGCATGCAAAATTCGGGCTCCAGATTCTTCACCGCAGTCCTTCTCGCTTCAGCTTGCTGCTCGCGGCGTCGTCTGCGATCGGCGTTCTTTGCCTCGCGGGCTGCTCAGGCTTCTTCGGACTCATTGGGCAGCGGGTCGCTGTCGTTGCTGATGGCAAGGACCGGTCCCCCAAAGAATTGCTTGATGGGGGGCAGGTCAGCGAGAAGGCCACCCTCTTGATCATCATTGTCGGGGCGGACGTTGTCGGGGGTGATGAAGGAGCTGGTGCCGACGTGTCGAGGCAGCGTTTGAGCGAAGCTGGCCCAAACGGCAAGTAGCTGTTTGGAGGATGATCCCCTCGAGGTCGCTCCTCGACGATGCGCTTGAGAGGTGTGACGGTGACGACCAGTGTTGTGTCATGGGACAGCGATGAGGGGTGGTGCGTCGTGGATGACACGGACTCCAGGATTTGGAGTCCCTCTGACAGCTTCTTGGTGACCCGATCTATAGATCCGATCAGGTCGTCGTTGTCGATGTTTTCCCGAACGTAGCGTGGCAGCCTTTTCGTCGGAGGAGACACGGAGGGGATCTGGGCTGCGTCCAGAATCACCCCTTCGCCGTTTGCGCCGACGACCCAGGTGATGGATCCCACCGTGAAGATCTGGCCCGGCGTCGGGAGCTTGATGGAGCTTGAAAAAATCACCTTGTTCGCCATGGAATCAGGTGGCACACCCCCTACCTGGCGCGCCAACTGTCGATGGAATACCGGCGATAGTCTACCGAGGGGTATGCCCGCGGTAGTAGATGAGATGGTGAGGGTGCGCCTGAGACGAACGAGGGAGCACAATTCGTGCGAGACAGAGATTTAGACAGGTTCAGGCCGCCACGAGGCGTAATACCCTACGTCCTGTATGTTGCTGTGTTGTATTGCTAGTAGATTAGATGAATCAAGTAGACGCCCTGCCCGCCTTATATAGTCCGGGGAGCAGGGTTACAAGTTGATCTTGCCATACATAACAGATTACAATCCTAGCCGATCTAGGAAACCAATCGGCTAGATCCTAGGAAAGCTATTTCCTTGCCCGCCAAGGACTCGACGTAAAGCCCTGTCCAAGCTTGCCCTCGGTGCCATCGATCGGATTCTCCATTAATAAAAAGACTCAGAGCCGATTGCTCGAACTGGCTGTTGACTCTCATCGCTGACCTTGATGGAGCCTTCATCCAAAATCTAGCCAGAAAAACAGTCATGATCCCCGGCTTCCCAGTAGGCAGCATCAGCCGTAGCAACACTCACCGAATCATGAGCCGGGACCACTTCAACCTCATCACCATGCCACTGAATCACACATTGGTGCATTGTAGATGGCACGCAGCAATTGGCATGGATCTAGTCATGCCCAAGCAATAAACTGTATGAACCCTTGCTGTCAATCACGAAGAAGGTAGTAAGCAGCGTCTTCTTCTCGACTGTTAACTTGACATTGATTGCCCCCCGGGTGTTGGAAGAGTTGCCCCCGAAGTCCTTCAGCATCATGTCGGTCTCGATCAAACCATTAGGGCCTTTGCCCAGCTTGCGAAAGGTAGTGTATGGCATGAGACTGACTGTAGCACCACCATCTACCAGCATCTTGGTCATCGGCATTCCATCAACATATCCCTTGAGGTAAAGAGCCTTCAGGTGCCGATGCTTGGGTGGCCTACCAAAAGTAACTTGCTGCGCGAAAATCAGCTTGGTGACGCCTTGTTCAGACTCCAATTCATCAGACTCAGAAGACACATAGCCTTTCCTGGCCTTGGGCGCCCTGAACTCAGCCGGAAGCACGAACACCATCTGCGCATCAGCTATCACCTTTCCCATGTCTTGAGAGGGCTTCTCTCGCCAGACTTGCCTCGGGCCTCCTTCTGCTTTGAGCTCTCGGTTCCTGAGGCACTGCACACAGCGTCTCTGACTCCTAGTCAAGTACCCAGGACACCACTGGCCTTCCTGCCAGGCCAGCTCCTCGCGATCGACTAACGCTGCATCGAGCCGATCATGCACATCCCTTTTTTCGCGCCGATCCTGCGTGTCATGCAGGCGTCCAAGCCTCTCATGCACAGACCGGCGGTTGGTTTGAGAATGCCTGTACTCCTAGTACTGATCACTGCACTCCGGGCAGTTGTGGATAGTTGGTAATTTCAAACCTTCGCTCCAGCAATGTCGAAAGAATGGGCAATACCAGTGCTCTTTTTCCTCCTCCTGGCAGTAGGCCAGCTCCTCCTGGTAGCGTGCTTCCTCTTCATCATGGGCCCACCTCCAGTACTCTTCTTCTTCAAGCTCCCTTTGGTGATTCTTCTCCCTTTGCCTTTGCCATTTGTTCAGTAGGTTACGAGAAGTCACCTTGGTCTTACTGGACTCCCCCACCTCAGGTCGGTTCCTTCTCTGCTCCCTACTCTTCTTGACCATCTCCAGTTCTTCAGCTGTTATCTGCATGCCTGGATCGACAGATGCATTCTTTCTCGCTTGATCAGAGGTCAGGACTCTCACCTTGCCTGCAGGGGATGTCATCTCGACCATGTTCTGGCCTTTCGGGAACGGGAATTTGTCAATCTTCATCTTCCCTTTGGCAGGGCTATCAAACTTCAATAGGCCGCGAGAGATAGCTCTCTGGATCTGAGTTCTGAATGCACGGCACCCATTAGTGTCGTGCGTGTCACGGCCGTGGTACTGGCAAAATGGCTTCCCCTTCAATTCTTCAGGAGAGGGCTTGACATAATCTGCAGGGAACGTGATCTGCCCAGCACTGACCAGCATGTCGAAGAGTTTGTCTAGTTTGTTTGTATCAAAATCATATTGATCTTCAATGCTCCAGTTCTTGGGCATAGCCATGGGCCTCTTTCCCCACTTCAATTCGACAGCAACAACCTCGTCCGCACCTTCATCTTCTGAATTGGAGTTGTTGACGTACGCGGTGTGCTTGTACTTCACGTCCTTCCTGAAGGTTTGAGCTTGCAACTCCAGTGCTGACACCCTCTGCATCACCTGGCTGATATTATCAAATCCACCGATGACCAGGTGGGCGAGCTACTTGTCCGTGAGGTTTAATGAATAGCACATGTTCCTCATCTCCCTGAAACGCTTGATGGGGGCCGACCCAGTCTCGCTGCTCTTCTGGCGCATGCTGGTCAGATCGACGATAGTCTTCTCCCCAGTACCGGAGAAGAAATAGCTTTGGAATCTGCTCTCTAAATCCGCCCAGTTCAGAATCGACTCCAGCTCTAGAGTAGTGAACCAACTGAAAGACGGGCCAGTCAATGATAGAGAGAAGAAATGGACCTTGTGAGCGTCCTCATACGACGCCTCACCAAGCTGAGTTAGGTATCAGCTAAGGTGTTCCAAGGTGGACACGTCATCCTGCCCACTGAACTTGGTGAAGTCTGGCATGTGATACCTGGCAGGCAACGCCACATGATCAAACCACTCAGGATAGGGGCGTCTGTATCTGATCGAGACAACTGCCTTCGGCTGCAAGCCGAATTGATCCCTGAGCATTGTACTCACCTTGTTCAGCAATTCATCTTGAGGCGACTGAGTATAATTGGGGTGTGGTGCCGACGTGAGATCTCGATAAGTATGCCCAATGTGATAACCTGGAGCTGTTTGAGGCATGTTCCCGATCGGCACATTCCCAGTTGTATTCATGTAAGCAACGATCTGCTCAGGAGGGTAGTCTCTGTATAGCTTGGGAGATGCAGCTATTTTTGAAGCCGAATCCGTCGTCATATTAGGATTTTGAACAGACGGCTTTGGCGGATTCGGCTGTTGCAACGGAGGACTGGACGTCCTGGCCGCTGCACTTGGGTTGGAATCTTCTGAAGGTATGTTGAAGTATGTCAGGCCCAATGATTCCCAGTCCTGCCTCTTGATGACTGTCTTCATGATGTTATAGAATGTCTACAGGAAAACGTTGTGATGATGCCCGACTGCCTGATGCGAAGCCGACCAGATGGCGCTAAGAAGAAAATCCTTGAACTCTTCTTCGCCCTTATCACTGTGGCCATGCAGGATCCACCTCGAAAAGGGATTCTTCTTCACCACTCGACCCTCACGAGTCTTGCTGAATGATAGTAGGCAGGCATCAAAAAACTCTTCAATGAGCTGCTCCATGATCACAGCATCTTCAGGCTCAATCTCTTCACGCTTGACCCTGACGGCGCCATCATCCTTCGGAGTGTTGTCCGCTGCACCCTTGTTCTTGGCCATAAGTGAAAATTGTCCCACCGGGCATGCCAAAAAGTGTGTTGGCACAAAAAATGGTTCCTCACGCTCAACACACCAGCGAAGCCGAAACGACCCTTGAAAGCAGATTGAGCTTTCGCAGATCCAGCTAGCTTCAGGCCCAGTCTGAGAGTGCCGATGACTCCCAAGCGTGCCAGTCAATTTGACCTACAATTGACAAGGAGAAAGATATAATCAGTAACAATAAGGCAGAACTTACTGGTGTGTCCAGATAGTTCTGAATTTTTGGCCTTACAGACTCCATTTGTAGGCTATCGACTAAAGAGTCGATATCCGAATGATATGAACCGTTTTTCATGAGATAAGCATTATAACATAAAATAGCCGATTCATTTGCATCAATGATGGCAATGACTTGCATGAGGTAAGGTATAACATAATTAATACACACATGTCAAGTTATCCTGATCAAAAGATATCCAAATGTAGAAAAAGAGCGAAATCGGCTAATTAGCCGATTCGGCAAATACAGTCAACGCACAAACATATAAGACAAGTAATGCTTAGATCTTTAAACCAATATATTTAACTTAATATTTACAACAGTGGGGATTAAGCTGATCGAGGTAGCCATAATGTAAACTATGATTTAAACCTATCGATTATCAGGCCTAAACAATATTCATCTTATTACCCGTGTGCAACTCGTACACGACCAAGATCTAGATCTATCGGCTAATGCAAACATATTCTATTTATCAATGCATAAACATGAAACAATTATCATTCATTGAACAAATAGATCTAAAGATATAAAGCAGATATAAACAAATCAAGATTGGACAGATTTGGTGAGTGATATAATGAATAAACAAATAAACTCAAACATCACCGATAACTTGATGAATCTAACTAAGACGCCACCTTTAGTTAGAGCCGATAACGAATCCATGCACATTAACCATATTAATCTAAGCCTTCATCCACCGGATGACGCTAAACATAGATTAAGCAAGCAAATAGGCATCAATCGATAACTAATCCTTATTTGATCTAAGCCCACGTCCACCGGATGACGCTAAACTCATATCAAACAAGAATCGACCTTGATCTACAAAGCTCCCATGTCCACCGGATGACATTAAGGAGGCAAAGCTTAGTAAGGCATGACGGTACTTACAAGCAAGCTTGTGTCCACTGGATGACACTCAGCCTGTTCGATGAAACTCGCCTAGATCTACTTTACTCCTACTCCTAAGGGTTTTGACCGGAGCCGAAAGGTGTGTTTTATTGATGTGTACGTCCATATTACAATGGCCGGGGGTTTATCTTTATACCCTTGGCTTGACAAGATAGAGCCCTAATCGAATTACAACTAAACAATAGATATGGAAACTAACAAACTTTCCTATTTTAAAGGTAACTTGGAGTCCAATCTTCCCTTTTCAAAACGGACTCCGAATGTGATCGCTTCCCGGTACTGGAGACTTGTGCTGACGTCATCAATCGACTCTTGTCTTCAATCACACCGTCTTCGCTTCGGCCCAACAATCGATCTAGGCCCCGATCGACTATTCTCAGCCCTTCATATAACAAACTCTGCTTCCCGAAAATCGACTGTCTCTGCTCTTGGCATCGGCTATCCATTCCCAGTCCAAATTGTGGTGTAAACAGGTATACAAATACAGGACATAACAGATAAAGTAAAGCATCAATACTATTTTAGGTAATTCACCCTAAGATGCTCTAGGTCATAAGGGTGTTTGACCTAGAACCACAATCAATAATAAAATCACACAAATCCTAGGCATTCTTGTTTTCTATTCCATTTATTAATCAATTAATCAAACATTCAATTAATAAACATCTAAACTATTTCCATTTGAGGCCAAATTTCACCAACAGATAGCTCTTGATCTAAAACAGTAGCAAAATAAATTTCATGATTGTTGGAGTTACAGAGAATTAATTAAAATTACTCAAACTTGCATTTATCAATTAATGTAGTGATTTTTAGTCCCTGCATAAAGTGTCCAAAACATACATTTAATATTTTTATTAAATACTACATATTAGAGAGAACACTAGTAAATATTTTCATGATTTTTGGAGTAGTAAATTAATTAATACAAAAAGGACAAAAGGCATTACTATTCCCTAAAAATAAAATGGAAATTATCTTGTGAAAATCCTAGTAAAAGGAAAAACCATTTTGGCCCAGATCGGCCCAACAGAGAGGTGAACTGGCCCAACCGGCCTGCCCGCACAGCGCCTCTGGCACATTTGCACAAAAGTCCACGAAAGAACCTGCTCTCAACGCGCAGTCCCACACCTACTATTCATCTGAGTCAGGGGCTTAACAAATAACACCCTGGACTTCTCGGTCTTCTAAACCGAGATCCTTCCACTCTCCCAGGGGCGCTGACCGGCAGTCGTCAGCGGTTGACCGGCGATAGCTCGCCGCCGGCGAGTCACCGGACCAAACCGAGGGCGCCAACGCGTCCTACATCACCTAGTGCACACACTGACCTAGGTAAACAAGTGATTCGGAGACCAATACGTGCACAACAGTGGTTAGGGCAGCTCGATTCGCGCGGCGACCTGCGGGGAGCCGTGTTCCGGCGAGGCGAGCATGGTAGAGTCTGAATAAGGGGTGTAGGGAGGATCAGGGGCTCACCACAGTCCTAAACCGATGGCTTGTTGGGACGGAGGCGGTACGGAGGAGCGAACTTGACGACGAGCCGACCTACGACGAAGTGCACCGGCGATGACCCTCCGTTCCGGTGATCCTAGAGCACCAAACGAGAGAACGCCGCGCGCATGAGCATCAGGGCACCACATTTATGCCGAAACACAACAAGATCGAGTCAGAGCTCACCCGAGGAACCCGGCTACGCAGAGGACCACGGCGGAGCTCCGACCGGCACCGAGAGAGATGACTACGACTCCCGGGCGACTCCAGCAATACCAAACCACAAAACCAGACCCAAATGGTGCAGTGGAGCTATGAGACTGGCTGCAAGTGGAATTGGACAGGGGTGGATTGGAGATGGCCAAGTCGACCGCGGATAGAGGGGCACTTCGCCGGCGGTCGAGAGAGAGGAAAGAACAGAGAGGGGTGTCCATCGCCTTTAACCTGCGGGCGAGGAGAGGATAAGGTCGAGACGGACCCCGGGGCCCCTCAGCGCTCATGGTGCGATGACGACAGGGCCCTGCCCGGCCGGAGAACGCCGGCGCGCGGCTCGGTGCACGCACGTGCGTGCGCACGGCCGAGGTAGGGGCCCGGTACAGTAGCAGTGCAAATGGGTCAAACCCTACTGTAGCCAATTATGCCCTAATTCATATAGCAACAGGAGAAACTCCAAAAATAAAAGTTGTAGCAAATTTTGTGTACAACAATTTTGCTTCTTGAACTGTATTCACATTCTACATAGATTTGAATTTAAATCAAAGGGGATAAAACTCAAGTTTGAATTTCAAATGCAATACAGTTAAATTCTCCAAAAATTTCTTAACAACTTGAAATTCCATAAAAATAAAAGTTGTTCCACTTGTTGAACACTACAACTTTCATTAATGGTACTTGGTCAGATTCCTAAAAATTTTTGAAATGACATTTCAAATTCAAATTTCAATTTACTGTTTTAAGTTTAATTTGAATTTCCACCACATAACTTCAAATCTCCAAAAATAGAAGTTGTTCCATTTAAAAATATCTAGAACTTTTATTAAGACACTTTCATCAGATTCTTTATGGTTTTTGAATTAGGTTTTGAGGCCTAATTAGGGCTTATTTTCAAATTTCCTTTTGATTTTATTTGGATTCCTAATTATAGGTTTAATTACACAATTATCTTCATACACAATCAAAGCACTCTAGAAACCCTAAACACAATCATATGCAGGCAATTAAATTAAACAAGATGACATGGCAGTTTTATTTAACTGTAATACCATATTACAGCCTTTTCCCCTAAAAGAAATCTCGTCCCGAGATTTGGTACACGACAAGACTTAAGACTAAGTAATGGAAAAGAAACCGTGTCAAATAAACCTAATTCAATCTTGATCATTAAACGAGTAGGAGGGTTTACATATTACAAGACTAGAAATTTTTACATCTATAAAGGAGCAAATAACTCGGGGAAGTTTTCTGCGAGGTAATCTTCCGATTCCCAGGTAGCTTCATCTTCAGAATGGTCACTCCATTGGATCTTGTACCATCGGGTTGTGGTTCTTTGCGTAACACGATCCTTTCGGTCCAAGACTTGAATTGGATACTCGGCATATGTCAAATCTAGTTCGAGCACTACTCCTTCAACATCAGTAACTTGATCAGGGACTCGAAGACACTTCTTGAGTTGAGACACATGGAAAGCATTGTGCACTGCTGAGAGATGGTCTGGTAGTCTCAGTTTGTAAGCTACCTTCCCCACGCGCTTCAGGATTTTGAACGGTCCAATGTAGCGAGGGGCTAGCTTACCTTTCACTCCAAAACGACTAACTCCTTTCATGGGTGAGACCTTCAAATACACATAATCTCCTATGTCAAATGCTAATGGTCGACATCTCGTGTCTGCATAACTCTTTTGGCGAGATTGTGCTGCTTTCATATTAGCTTGGATGATTTGAACCTTCTCTTCGGCTTCTTTAACTAAATCTACACCAAAGTACCACCTTTCTCCAGGCTCGGACCAATTTAGCGGAGTTCGACACCTTCGACCATAGACTGCTTCAAACGGTGCCATCTTGATACTCTCTTGGTAACTATTATTGTATGAGAACTCTGCTAGTGCCAAACATTTGAAGGTACTTGGTTGACTCTTTCAATCTGACCATCAGTCTGCGGGTGATATGCTGTACTGCGCAGAAGCTTTGTTCCCAGTGATTTATGAAAAGCCTTCCAAAAGTTTGAGACAAACTGGGTTCCTTGATCCGAAACTATGGTCTTTGGCACACTACGGAGCTTCATCAGATTTTCTATATATAGCTTGGCATAGGTTGCTACCCTATAATCCTTCTTGACAGGTATGAAATGAGCTTGTTTAGTGAGGCGATCTACGATCACTCAGATTGAATCAAATCCTCGAGATGTCTAGGGCAAACCCACGATGAAATCCATACTAATATCTTCCCACTTCCACACAGGTACAGGAAATGGCTGCAGTTCTCCTCCAGCCTTCATATGCATAGCTTTCACCTTTTGACATGTGTACATCTAGCTACATACTGAGCAATCTCTATTTTCATCTTGGTCCACCAGAATTTCTTCTTCAAGTAATGGTACATCTTATTGCTTCCAGGATGAATGGAGAATATAGTCAGATGTGCTTCATCAAGTATCACCCTACGTAACTCAGGAACTTTTCGGACTACCAGCCGATTCTTGAACCATACAACACCTTCATCATCAATTCTGAAACAATCAGCTTGGCTAGCTTGGACTTTCTCCTTAATATGCTTGATTCCCTTACTCTTTTTCTGAGTAGCAATGATTTGCTCACAGATGGGTGTCTCTATTGTTATGTTGGCCAAACTACATTGTGGAACTATTTCTATACCTAGCTTTTCCAACTCATAGCATAAGGATAGATCATAAGGCCTTACGGTCAAACAGTTGCAGTGAACTTTCTGACTGAGTGCATCAGCAACCACATTGGCCTTGCTTGGGTGGTAATGTACTTCAATATCATAATCCTTTATCAACTCGAGCCATCTTCTCTGCCTCATGTTCAATTCTTCTTGAGTAAATATGTACTTTAGGCTCTTGTGATCCGTATAGATATTGCAGGTACTACCTAGCAAATAATGACGCCATATCTTCAGGGCATGTACTATAGCTGCTAATTCCAAGTCCTGAGTAGGATAGGTCTCTTCGTGACGCTTGAGCTGCCGTGAAGCATAACCAATAACTCGGCCTTCTTGCATCAAGACGCAACCAAGACCGGTACCAGAAGCATCACAGTACACATCAAATGGCTTTTCAATATCAGGTTGAGCTAGGACTAGTGCAGTAGTCAACAACTTCTTCAAGGTTTGAAAAGCTTTCTCACACTCATGGGACCAGACAAACTTGACCTGATTCTTCAACTACCCGGTAATAGGCTTGGCTATTCTAGAGAAATTTGGAATAAAGCGACGGTAATATCTCGCCATTCCCATGAAACTACGGACTTGATGCACTGTGGTTGGTGGCTTCCAATTCAAGATTTCCTCTACCTTGCTCGGATCAACGGATACGCCTTCAACCGACAAAATATGCCCGAGAAACGGGACTCTGTCCAACCAAAACTCACACTTGCTGAACTTGGCACAGAGTTGATGTTCTCTCAAGCGGGGTAGAACAACACGGAGGTGGTTGGCATGTTCCTCATGGATTTTGGAATAGACAAGGATGTCATCGATGAACACGACCACAAATTTGTCGAGCTCCGGCATGGAGACGGAGTTCATGAGGTACATGAAATAGGCAGGGGCATTGGTTAGGCCAAAAGACATAACTAGGTATTCATATAGGCCGTATCTGGTGGTGAAGGCTGTTTTTGGAATGTCTTCGGGGCGGATTTTGATTTGGTGGTAGCCAAACCTAAGGTCAATTTTGGAAAACACTTTGGCTCTAGCTAGTTGGTCAAAGAGTAGGTCAATACGAGGCAAAGGGTATTTGTTTTTAATGGTTACCTCATTGAGTGGATGGTAGTCAACACAGAGCCTGAGGGATTGGTCCTTCTTTTTCACAAAAATAGCAGGGCAACGCCAAGGAGATGAACTAGGTCGGACGAAACCCTTATCCAACAGTTCTTGCAACTGAACTTAAGCTCTGCCAGTTCCTTGTGAGGCATCCTATAAGCTCTACGAGAAATAGGTGTGGTTCCAGGCTTCAACTCAGTGGCAAACTCCACATCCCGATCTGGTGGTAAACCAGGCAAATCATCGGGGAAAACATCCGGAAATTCATAGACTACCGGAATATTCTGCACTTCTTTGACTGAGGTAGCACATTACCTTTGCACAGAACTTTCAACCATTCTCAAGGGAAGTGGAAGCTGGATAAGGAGCTAAGATTGACTACCAGGTACATTCACTCGTATGGTCCTATTCAGCACATCGATCAAAGCCTTGTGCTGATACATCCAATTCATGTCTAGGACCACATCTATGTCCTGGTCCTTGAGTACTATCATGGTGGTTGGGAATATATGCCCGCCCAATTCTATAGGTACCCGTTGCACTACTTCCTTAGTACTTATACGCCCCCTAGGCAAATGTATAAGGAAATTATCCTTTATTTCCCCAATTGGAATCTCATGCTTGACGACAAATGTGCGATTGATGAATAAATAAGATGCACCAGAATCAAAAAGTGTAATTGCAGGATGACTTGCGACAGGGAACCTACCCATCATGACGGGTTCACCCTCGGAAATATCACCAACTTGAGTGTAGTATACCTGACCTTCTTTCTTCACCACTTTCCCTTTCTAGGCTTGCTGCTGCTGACCACGATGCTGAGCCTGCCGGTGCTGACCACCCGGACCCTTTTGTGCATTCTGGTTGTACTGCTTCGGGAACGGACAGTTGCGAGCCCAGTGTCCCATCTTGCCACAGTTGTAGCAGGGATGGTTATAGTTGACCTGTGGGGTGTTGACACGAACGCCAGAGGCATTCGGCTGGGTGGTATTTTGTTGGTTGGAGGTGTGGGAGGTAGCAGCAGTGCGAACAACTACCTGCTAGTGAGGATATGGTGGACGGGAATGGTGGGTGGGGTGATAGACGATTTTCTGACGCTTCTGACTACCAGAAAACCTAGATTTCTTCTTCTTCTTCTCATCCTGGTGCTTGTGGTCACTCTCTGCCAAAACTATAGCAATGTTGACAGCTTCATGATAGGTGTAGTGCAGGTTGTTGGACAGGCTTCGTTGAATCTTGTAGTTCAGACCCCTGACAAAGCAATCCCTCTTTTTGTGATTGGTGTTGGTATGCTCAGGGGCGTACTATGACAGTGATTGAACTGACCAACATACTGCATCACAGTGGATTCCTTCTGCCGCAGTGCCAGAAATTGATCTAGCTTCATCTTCATCACACCCGCAGGGATATAATGAGCACGGAAAGCCTCACGGAACTCTGCCCAGGTAAGTTGATCACCATCGGGCTGTGTAGAAACGAGGTTTGCCTACCATGCGCTTGCGGGACCTCGCAGTTACTGTGCTGCAAACAATGGCTTCTGAATCTCAGTGCAGTGAATCAAGCCAAACTTCTGCTCCATAGTGCGGAGCCAGTCATCAGCCTCTAGGGGCTCATTGGCCTTGCTGAAGACAGGTGGACGGGTCTCAGTGAAGTCCACATAGGTTGTCTCATCTTCATTGTGGCGGCCACGACGCTCACCATGGTTATCCTGGTTCTGAGCAAGCACTGTGGTGGCATTGGCCAAGGTCGCAATGGCATCAGCCAAGGTTGGTGGAATCGGCGGTGGTTCGGGAGCACCAGCTCCATCCTCAGATGTTCCAGCACTAGACGAGCTAGTGTTGACAGGCATCTGTTTTATAACAAACTGATCATAGGACTAGCATTACTTAAGCGAAACATAGTGGCAGTACACACTTGACATTACAATACTTAAACAACACTTAACAACACGACTAGGACTTAACAAAGTTCCCATCCCATAGCTAAGGATCTTGGCACACCAACATTACAACACAAAGGATAACAATAGGCTGACATCCCTAGTCCTATGACTAGTCTAGTCGTCGTCGATCACGATCATGTCCTCCTCCTCATCATCCTCCACGATCACATCCTCCATGGGATCAATCTCCTCATCAACGTCATCCTCATCAACATGCTCCTCACCTTCCTCCTGCCCAGGTCCCTCGACCACGCCCAACTCAGGCTCTTTCTCACGAGGAACAAGGATAGGGTTGAGCTCATTGTTGAGCCTGAGGATTTCCTCGTGCAGGGCATCATTGTAGTGCTCGATGTGCTCCACGTAGAACTCCAACTCATGGACCCTTGCCCAGGCCACGTCCTCATGTGCCCAAGCCTCCTCCTTCTCACGAGTCAGGCGGTCCACCTCACGCTGAAGCTCGGCGACCATCTTCACATCCCTGTAGTGGTCATGGCGGGCAACCTTGAAGTCCTCAGTGAGCAGCTTGATCTCTGTTGGCAATTCCTGACGCAATCACCAAGGCTAAAGATATCCCTGGCAATGGTGCCAAAAATGCTTGTTGACAGTTACTAACGCTATCAAAAGAGTGTAGCCAAATCTATCCCCTAGCAGTGGTAACAATACTTCTCAACGCAATCACTGGGGTTGTCAATCCCTATGCTCAAAGTATGTGATTGTTGACACTTCTAACGTTGCTACTAGGAATAAAGTTATTTCTAGCAACTGCATCAAAAATGCTATGAGTAGCTCTATAGGATAGGTAATGGGATCCTGCAAGCGCACAGAACTACCGTTTTGACCTGGGAGTACCAGGTGTCGAATTTATATTTTCCCAAAGGAAGCCTGGGTTTGTGATTCCAAGGATTTGATAGTCAAGGATCTAGATATGGATAAATGGGATAATAACCTTAGTAAGGATAAATCAATGAAGTATAACTAAGGTGGAAACACACTAGGATAAATTGAGGTAGCTCCAGAGTTTTAGGGGAGAACTCTATCTCAGAAAAAGATCAAATGATTGTTATACCAAAGAGAATGCTATACCCGGGACACGCAAAGTCCTAAACTCGCCGGGGGTCCGATTGATTAGGCACCATACACCCAAAAGCCTACGCTGATAAAACCAGGCCGAACGTGGTGGAATCCAATGGATTCTAGTGCTGTCACCACCTAGAACCTACCACTACTATCCGTGGTCCTAGCCGCACTCAAGGGTAAGCTATAGCCTAAGCACCGCGCTTAATCTATAAAACTTACTACTCTAACTCGAGCTCAAGAATTAGAGCACTCTAACCAAGCAATGAGCAAGTATACATCTACTTAAATTATAACAATAAATAAATGAAGAAGGGGATCTTTATTACCGATAAGAGTGAAGAACACCGCAGAGGAGGTCGTCGACAAGCCTGGCTCCACCACAGACTTCTTGCTTCTCCTGACTTCTCTCCAACACTCTACTCTACTCTAGCTAGCACTATTCCTAAGAGCAGAGCTTCGCTAGAGGGAGAGGAGCTACATACTGACTATGAGCTGAATCTCTAGTGATTTGCTAGGGGTGTTTCTAGTGTGTCCCTAGGTGTTTCTTTTTTGTTTTCCCCTTACATGTGAAGATCCTAGTCCTATTTATAGTGTAGGAGTGCACCAGGGGTACTTGTAGAGCTCCTGGAGGTCAGTGGCGTGAAGTAGCAGGGCAAGCGCCCTCCTAGGGGGGTGGGCACCCCCTTGGATCCCTCGTCTTGCATCCAGCAGCTCTCCTTCCTCCCCATAGGCAGTTGCAAAGTCGGTTGGTGCCTTGGAAAGGCGGTTTGCAAGCCCTGGGAGGATGACATGCGGGTCCTTCAATCCATGGCACATCACTAGATCACCGTTGGATGAAAACCGACTTCATTTGATGGTGTAGATGACTCCTAGACACCTTCCCTCGGATTGTGGATGTGGCACTCAACTTGGACAGGGTGGGCGCCATGTTGATAGGGCCACCGGATCCTCGCGCCTTGTATCTGAGCCGTTGATGTTGTTTCGAAGTGCCACAGACCATTTGGGAGGTTGGCACACGGATCAGTGAGGTGGCAAGTGCCATTTGGCACTTTGGACAGGGCGGGCGCCCTACTTGGCAGGGCAGGGCGCCCCCCCTCTGGCTCCCATGTGGCAGCTGAGGTGCTAAGGTGTCTTGCCTTGCCTTGTTTTTCCTTGTTTTCACCATTTTCCTTGCATATACAAGATTTCTCCAAGGACATGTGGAACTAGGTAAGTTTCAAAGTGAGTTCTTTGCATTTCATGTGGTTTTACCTTGATTATGGGTGAAATGTTAATGGTAAAATACGGTGTTAACTACCGTCAACAAACTCCCCCAAGCTAACCTTTTGCTTGTCCTCAAGCAAAGACATGATTTTAACATGGCAATGTTGGATCAAAAATTTCTTTAATGTAATAATTCATAAAGATCTTGCAGACAAGCCAACACTATTCTAGTATTGAGCATGATTCAAAATTTCATCTTATGTCTTAACTATATGGGGCTTATAGCTTTTTCACCATGGGTCATGCAAAAACAAGATAGCATAGATAAGTAGATACTTCATCCCTTACTTTGGTAGAGTGAAACCATTTCCTAGAGAGTTTTTATTCTTTTGAGAAAGAAAATCTTGCTTTGGTTCCTTTTATGGCATTCTCAACCACTCCTGAGTGTGATGGACCTCACAATAGCTCAAAAGAGCTTTTCATGTCTATCATAAGCTTATGTGGGGTTTATAGGATTGGAGCAAAGCATACTTGAACTGAATGTATTGCAAGATTAGACTCTTAGATCACAGGGAGCAACAAGTCATAAAACATGATCAAGAAGTGCAAGTGTAAATTATTTGGTGGGCTCCTTGAGACTTATTCCTTTGCCTTAGACATGGGAGAGCAAGGTTACTGAATACATAGTTTTTTTAAGAAGATAATGGGCACCTGCCCATGGGACATTTGTCCTCTTTTGTTTTCCTTGAGCATTTGCTCTCTCTTTTCATTTTTTCAGTAACCTATACTCCCCATCTATCAAAAGGACAAAAGTTGATTGTGGTTGGTTGTCTCAATTGGTGTGTGGAGCATAGATGTATACTTCCAGTGTAGAAGTACTACATAGGCGGAATGTGTACGTGATCTTGATCAAAAAATATGACTAGTTTCTCTACCTAGATCAAATAAGGTCTAAGCAGGCTCAAAACAGACAAGAGCTCTTTCTTTTGGTGGTTTAAGTTGGTTGTGGATGTATGGCTTGATGGTAGGTATTTAATTCCATAAAGGAACCATGAGCAAGAATTTGAATTTTATAAATTAAAATCTCTAGTTGGTTCTCATTCATTCCTTAGGTCAGGTAAAAGTTCTACTTATACCAATTTCAATCTTGCAAGAGCATAACTTAAGTTATTAGCATGTGCAACCCACAATAGTGTTTGACTTAAGACAGAATTCAGATATCACACTCAAAACTTTAATAGCAAGGATTGCATAACAAGATTTTGCAAATCATCATTGAGCAATTGTTCATCATTTCCAACAAACACATAGCATATTATTTTTCTTATCATTATTTTCATTTATTTATTGTTATGCAAGAATAATATAACTCATAGTAATTAAGAAAAAGAGCTGGGGTTAGAAACCATACCTTGGCGAGGATGACGGCTCCCCCAAGGTAGCTTCTTCTCCAGGATCGGATTCTCCTCTTGGTCGGGTTATTTCCTCTTTTGCATCTTATTATGATCACTAGGCTTTGCTTTTTATTCTACTTTCATTTATTGCTACTATGATAAACCAAATTTATATTATTATTATTATTATTATTATTATTATTATTATTATTATTATTATTATTATTATTATTATTATTATTATTATTATTATTGTTATTATTATTATTATATTTTTTTAATCTCTCTTTTATCATGGTCTTAAATGCAGGGCATAAATTTAAACATGCTTCTAACAATTAATTGATTTGATGCATGAAGAAGGGAAATATGCCAATGTAATAATTAAAGAGAGAAAGATAGAATACTTACTCCCATAGCTGTCCTTCCTCGGAAGGAGGTTCTTCCTTGACTGATGTCTTCTTCTCATCTTGTCCTGGTGTAGATGCTGTATATGATGGTTCCGTCTTAAGCTCATCTCTGTCTTTCTTATTTCTCTAGATTCTTGGTTTTCTCCTTCTCATGGATCGACTCTTATTTTTCTGCATGTTAGTGGCATGGTGCAGTGCACAAGAGAAAACAAATCTTTCTTTCTTCTCATTTATATAGAAATCCATGCTACCACTAACAACAAATATGCATGCATTCACAGTATTCAAGAAAGGTCAGCCAAGAATGAAGGGTAAGTTGTCCTATTACCCATGTCTAAAATCATGAAATCGGCAGGCACAAAGTTGTTTCTTACTTTTACCAGAACATCACAAAGTACTCCTTCTATTTAGCAAGTTATTTGATCAGCTAATTGCACATATGCAGAAGTTGGTACTAGCTCAGTGTAGAACAACTTTTCATAATGTGCTTTAGATATGATGTTAATGCTAGATCCTAGATCACATATAGCATTATGAAACTTTTTAGATTGGATAGAACAAGATATGACAGGGGTTCCAGGATCTCCCTTTTTAGTTGGAAAATTTCATCCATCTAGTTCATAGCCATTATAACTAATAGTAACAATATTAGCAGATTCCATGGTTGTTTCAGGCTTTCCTGGTATTCTATCTTTTTCAAAAGATGGAATTGCACCTGCTAGTTGTGCTAATTGGGTTTCAAGCATCTTATCGAAACTAAGTTGATTCTTAATTGCAGAAGAGAAATCATCCAATTTAGCATTTATGCTATCTAGCATCCTATCATTAGCATGGAGCTTCTTGTTTATACTATCAGTCATTCTACCTTGACCATAGACAAGATCTTTAAGAGAAGGGTAGCTATTACCTTAGTTGTTTGGACGTTGCGAAGAATTGAAGGTGTTACCTTGAGAATTGAAGCACTGAGTCCATCCTTGATTTGAAGAACGAAAATTGTTGTCATTGTTGATGAAGTTGAGGTCTTCATGTGTCTCAGGACAATGGAGTCTAGAATGGCCAACTTCTCCACAGACTTCACACGTCATGTGAGTCTCCATGGCTTGCACAGTCTCAGGTGTACGCATCCTCTCGCAATTTTCTAGCCTTTTGGCCAGTAGGTCCACTTTAGCTGCAATCATGTCAGCTTCCTTTAACGAATTCATACCTCGCTTGCGCGGTTGCAGATGTTCCTCATTCCATCCTTGATTGGACACCATCTTCTCGATCAAAGCCTTCGCATCTGAAACTTTAAGAGAAAAGAATGCTCCACCAGTGGCGGCATCTAGATGGCTTCTATCAAGAGGGGTTAATCCATGGTAAAAGTTTTGGATCAAAAGCCAATCCTCCATACCATGGTGTGGACTAGGCAGCGACATACTCTTGCATTCATTCCCAAACCTCGGGAAACGGGTTGTTGTTGGAAACTAGAGATCTTATTGCGAAGAGCATTAGTCTTGCCTAGAGGAAAGAATTTCACTAGGAAAGAGTTGGAACACTTTTCCCATGTGTCCACATCATTTCAGTTCGTATAGAACCATTGCTTAGCTTTTCCTAACAAGGAGAAAGGAAAGAGTCGCAAATGAATTGTGTGTAGGGTTACTCCTTTAATGGAAAAAAGGTGCTGCATATCTCCAAGAAATGTTGGAGGTGTGTATTAGCATCCTCATGAGCCTTGCCACAAAATGGGCTAGCTTGAACCATTGTGATTAATGCGGGCTTTAACTCGAACTGAGTGTTCGCCTCGATGACACCAGGGCCTGTTGCTATATTAGCAGCAGAAGGTGCAGAGAATTCACGGATGGTCCTTTCGGCCGTATTCGTGATTCTATGGATAACTATCTAGACTTGACTCCAATCAGAGGAATTCAACAGTAGCCTTCCCCGGCAACGGCGCCAAAAATGCTTGTTGGCAATTCCTGATGCAATCACCAAGGCTAAAGATATCCCCGGCAACGGCGCCAAAAATACTTGTTGACAGTTACTAACGCTATCAAAAGAGTGTAGCCAAATCTATCCCCCTAGCAATGGTAACAATACTTCTCAACGCAATCACTGGGGTTGTCAATCCCTATGCCGAAAGTATGTGATTGTTTACACTTCTAACCTTGCTACTAGGAATAAAGTTATTTCTAGCAACTGCGCCAAAAATGCTATGGGTAGCTCTATAGGATAGGTAATGGGATTCTGCAAGCGCACAGAACTATCGTGTAGCACTTTACCTGGGAGTACCAGGTGTCGAATTTATATTTTCCCAAAGGAAGGCGGGGTTTGTGATTCCAAGGATTTGATAGTCAAGGATCTATATATGGATAAATGGGATAATAACCTTAGTAAGGACAAACCAATGAAGTATAACTAAGGTGGAAACACACTAGGATAAATTGAGGTATCTGGAGTTTTAGGGGAGAACTCTATCTCAGTAAAAGATCAAATGATTGTTATACCAAAGAGACTGCTATACCCGGGACACGGAAAGTCCTAAACTCGCCGGGGGTCCGACTGATTAGGCACCGTACGCCCAAAAGCCTACGCTGATAAAATCAGGCCGAACATAGTGGAATCCAGAGGATTCTAGGGCTGTCACCACCTAGAACCTACCACTACTATCTGTGGGCCTAACTGCACTCAAAGGTAAGCTATAACCTAAGCACCACCCTTAATCTATAAAACATACTACTCTAACTCGAGCTCAAGAATTAGAGCACACTAACCAAGCAATGAGCAAGTATACAACTACTTAAAGTATAACAATAAATAAATGAAGAAGGGGATCTTTATTACCGATAAGAGTGAAGAACACCGCAGAGGAGGTCGCCAACAAGCCCGGCTCCACCACAGACTTCTTTCTCCCGACTTCTCTCTAACACTCTACTCTCCTCTAGCTAGCACTATTCCTAACAGCAGAGCTTCGCTAGAGAGATAGAGAGGAGCTACATACTGACTATGAGCTGAATCTCTAGCGATTTGCTAGAGGTGTTTCTAGTGTGTCCCTAGGTGTTTCTTTTTGTTTTCCCCTTACAAGTGAAGATCCTAGTCCTATTTATAGTGTAGAAGTGCACCAGGGGTACTTGTAGAGCTCCTAGAGGTCGGTGGCACGAAGGAGCAGGGCGGGCACCCTCCTAGGGAGGCGGGCACCCCCTTGGATCCCCCGTCTTGCATCTAGCGACTCTCCTTCCTCCCCATAGGTGGTTGCAAAGTCGGTTGGTGCCTTGGAAGGCGGTTTGCAACCCCTGGGAGGACGACATGTGGGTCCTTCAATCCATGGCACATCACTTGATCACTGTTGGATAAAAACCGACTTCATTTGATGGTGTAGATGACTCCTGGACACCTTCCCTCGGATTGTGGACGTGGCACTCAACTTGGACAGGGCGGGCTCCCTTTTGATAGGGCCACCGGATCCTCGTGCCTTGTATCTAAGCCGTTGATGTTGTTTCTACGTGCCACATACCATTTGGGAGGTTGGCACACGGATCAGTGAGGTGGCAAGTGCCATTTGACACTTTGGACAGGGAGGGCGCCCTACTTGGCAGGGCGGGTGCCCCCCTCTGGCTCCCATGTGGCAGCTGAGGTGCTGAGGTATCTTGCCTTGCCTTGTTTTTCGTTGTTTTCATTATTTTTCCTGCATACACAAGATTTCTCCAAGGACATGTGGAACTAGGTAAGTTTCAAAGTGAGTTCTTTGCATTTCATGTGGTTTTACCTTGATTATATGTGAAATGTTGATGGTAAAATAGGGTGTTAGCGACCGTCAACAATCTCTTCCTTGAGCTCCTTTCGGCTGTGGTGGGGACGACTGCTGCCAGAGGCCTCCCCGTCACGTGGCGCCAGCTGGTGGCGCGGGACTCTCTTAGGACCATTCATCTTGTGAGCGGTTAGCTTGCGGCGTGCCAGCTGGAGAAGGTAAGTTTGGATTAGCAAAGATATAATAGGCTAGCAAGAATAGGTTTGATAAATCATAACCCATATACCCACTTTTAAGGAGGAAGTTAATTTACATGTGAATTAACCATGATGCATGAATCGTAGTTACGAATTTTAAATCAATGCAAGATAGATAAATGTATAAATAATTTTAACATAGGGCTAATAATAATGCCATTCCACTTGCTAGCATAACTATACTACGGAATAAGATAAGAATAAGCAATTTGGATCAAAATATCAATTTAGATTTTCATGATCCAAAACATTTTGATGTTTTGAAAAATAAAACTGCAATGATTTAGCAATGGAACGCTTTGATACCAGCTGTAACAGAACTGCCTAAATCATATGGACCACAGGCACCTGTCATTGTCACTAATGACCTCTGACAGTCGGGCTTGTGTCCCAGATGATCTAGAAGGCCCTGCCGGGCTACATCATTACCAGTTTCTCCGATAGGATCCCATTGCGAAGCCATTACAGAATTACAATATTTCACAATAAAATACATCAGAGTAAAAGTGCGGAAGAATTACATAGTACTTACATTAAAAACCAGTTGTCCAAATAGAATTTAAGTGCAGTTATTACAATCCATAATTAAAAGACGGTAGCAGTAGAACAACGATACAACATACTTAGATAAAGGATAACAGGAACCCTGCCCGTCGGGTCCAACTTCACTCTTTCTCGCTTTCTTCCTGAACGATAGTCACGCAGTAGGGCACATGGCAAACCTGCGGCGATGACTCTCCTGCAACAAGGGTTAACAAACCCTGAGTACTGGGGTACTCCGCAAGACTTACCTGACTAAAGAAATTGGGGAGAAGACTCAGGAATGCAGGCTGAGGAGAATCAAGGTAAGGCTTTAGTAAGAGTCAAAGTATTTTGCGGAAAAAGCATTACTATCCTACTTTCAATGTTTTACTCAATATCATTTTAATCAATATTAATAGTTCAGTTCTTTCACATATATCCTTCTTTTCCAATTACTTATTCATTCTCAAAATAACCTAGTTCCAAACCACTTTTCGCTGTAAGTGTGAGGATCAAGTCTCCATAACCGAAGAGCAACGACGATTCGAATCGATTAGTACCCAGCTAGGGATGCCTAACCATACTGCATATGTAGCACCTAAGCTTGCATATACAAACCCCATCTACCATGGCTTTTCCATCCCTGAACTGGTCCTGCGCCACCCGAGAGCACAGTACTCCTCTCGTCTCCAGGCACGCCGGCCACGAGGGTACACGCTACTCTCGCCATCTCCCCACTCCCAGTGCGTGGTTGTCGGTTCAAGCAATGGAGCTGCCGGAGATAGGGCTTTCCGGAGTATGTGGCTAGTTGCAAAGTCTCAATCATAGCAGGCCGACAACGAATGGTCGCTAATTCCTTTTCCGCTGGCGACAATGCATTGGGACTCTAACCCAAGTACAAATGTCCCATCGGTTTTCAAATCCCTTTCCCGCCGACGACGATGCATTAGGACTCCAACCCAAATACATGATCGCCGAACAGAAAATCCCTTCTTGTCGGTAACAATGGACTGATTAGGTGCACAGCCACCGAACGAGAATATTACCCTTTACCCTTTCTTGAATTTATTCCATAATATATCACAATAGCTCAAAATAGCATTTTATGCAAATCTAAATTATTCAAGTAGGGCTAAACATTTTTAAACATTTTACTTTAAAATGGTTTCCAGATATTTTAGTGGTCAAGGTTGGTAATGCATTAAGTGAGTTTTCAATCAACTCCTAACAACCAAATTCAATATATATACTCAAGTGATAAAATTTTGTAAATTGCAAGGAGGGGGCTGAATGCACCGGGGCTTACCTTGGATTGCAAAAAGAGTGGGGTCGGGGTCAGTGCCACAGATGTCAAATCCCTGCACCAGCTCAGGAGTAGGCTCTTTGAAAGTCACCTCAGTCTTCACCTCCTGATTCCCGGTCACTACACGTATGCAATGATGAATGCGTGAATGCGATGCAGCGGTATACAAATACAGGACATAACAGATAAAGTAGAGCATCAATACTATTTTAAGTAATTCACCCTAAGATGCTCTAGGTCATAAGGGTGTTTGACCTAGAACCACAATCAATCATAAAATCACACAAACCCTAGGCATTCTTGTTTCCTATTTGTTTTATTAATCAATTAACCAAACATTCAATTAATAAATGTCTAAACTATTTCCATTTGAGGCCAAATTTCACCAGCAGATAGCTCTTGATCTAAAACAGCAGCAAAATAAATTTCATGATTTTTGGAGTTACAGAGAATTAATTAAAATTACTCAAAGTTACATTTATCAATTAATGTAGTGATTTTTAGTCCCTGCAGAAAGTGTCCAAAACATATATTTAATATTTTTATTAAATACTACATATTAGAGAGAACACTAGTAAATATTTTCATGATTTTTAGAGCAGTAAATTAATTAATACAAAAAGGACAAAAGGCAGTACTATTCCCTAAAAATAAAATGGAAATTATCTTGTGAAAATCCTAGTAAAATGAAAAACCATTTGGGCCCAGATCAGCCCAACAGAGAGGCGAACTGGCCCAACCGGCCTGCCGGCACGGCGCCTCTTGCACATTTCCACAAAAGTCACCGAAAGAACCCGCTCTCAACCTGCATCCCACACCTACTATTCATCTGAGTCAGGGACTTAACAAATAACCCCCTGGACTTCTCGGTCTTCTAAACCGAGATCCTTCTACTCTCCCAGGGGCGCTGACCGACAGTCACCGGCGGTTGACCGGTGATCGCTCGCCGCCGGCGAGTCACCGGACCAAACCGAGGGCGCCAACGCGTCCTACATCACCTAGCGCACACACTAACCTAGGTAAACAAGTGATTCGGAGACCAATACGTGCACAACAGTGCTTAGGGCGGTTCGGTTCGCGCGGCGACTGGCGGGGAGCCGTGTTCCGGCGAGGCGAGCGTGGTAGAGTATGAATAAGGGGTGCGGGGAGGATCAGGGGCTCACCACAGTCCTAAACCGATGGCTGGTTGGGACGGAGGCAGTACGGAGAAGCGAGCTTGACGACGAGCCGACCCGCGACGACGTGCACCGGCGATGACCCTCCCGTTCCGGTGATTCTAGAGCACCAAACGAGAGAACGCCGCGTGCATGAGCATCAAGGCACCACATTTACATCGAAACACAACAAGATCGAGTCAGAGCTCACCCGAGGAACCCAGCTACGCAGAGGAGGACCACGGCGGAGCTCCGACCGGCACCGGGAGAGACTGACTACGACTTTCGGGCGACTCCAGCAATACCAAACCGCAAAACCAGACCCAAACGGCATGTAGTGGAGCTATGAGACTGGCTGCCAGTGGAATTGGACAGGGGTGGATTGGAGACAGCCAATTCGACCGCGGACAGAGGGGCACTTCACCGGCGGTCGAGAGAGAGGAAAGAACAGAGAGGGGTGTCCGTCCCCTTTAAACTGCGGGCGAGGAGAGGATAAGGTCGAGACGAGTCCCGGGGCCCCCCGGCGCTCACGGTGCGATGGCGGCAGGGCCCTGCTCGGACGGACGACGCCGGCGCAGCGGCGCGGTGCACGCGCACGCGTGCGCACGACCGAGGTAGGGGCCTGGTACTGTAGCAGTGCCAATGCGTCAAACCCTACTCTAGCCAATTATGCCCTAATTCATATAGCAACAGGAGAAACTCTAAAAATAAAAGTTGTAGCAAATGTTGTGTAGAACAATTTTGCTTTTTGAACTATATTCAAATTCTGCCTAGATTTGAATTTAAATCAATGGGGATAAAACTCAGGTTTGAATTTCAAATGCAATCCAGTTAAATTCTCCAAAAATTTCTTAGCAACTTGAAATTTTGTAAAAATAAAAGTTGTTACAATTGTTGAAGTCTACAACTTTCATTAAGGGCACTTGGTCAAATTCTTGAAAATTTTTGAAAAGACATTTCAAATTCAAATTTCAATTCACTGTTTTGAGTGTAATTTGAATTTCCGCCACATAACATCAAAATCTCCAAAAATAGAAGTTGTTCCATTTAAAATGATCAACAACTTTTATTAAGGCAGTTTCATCAGTTTCTTTATGGTTTTTGAATTAGGTTTTGAGGCCTAATTAGGGCTTATTTTCAAATTTCCTTTTGATTTTATTTTGGATTCCTAATTATAGGTTTAATTACACAATTATCTTCATACACAATCAAAGCACTCTAGAAACCCTAAACACAATCATATGTAGGCAATTAAATTAAACATGATGACATGCCAGTTTTAATTAATCGTAATACCAGAGGTATTACAGAAATCATCTTGCCGGAGCATAAGGTTTTTTTCTAGCTGCATTCTCATGACAGGCTTACTACCCGCAATATTTTGAGAAGAAAACATATGCACCAGTTCAGAAAGATGTTTAGAGATCTTCAAACTTATCTTTGGCCTGCTCTAATGGAGAGCCAAAAGCAAATACTCCACCGCTATCGGTCTATGACTAGAAACCTTATGTGATAAAACTTATTTTCTATGTTTTCTTTTTTTTTTCCTAATCTCTCTCCCCCTGCTTTTGTGCCTAGTTTAGTTCAGTTCTTTTGTTCTGGCCAAGCTGTTGTACTTGCTGTTTCCTTAAAAAAAAATTCAGTAGGGGGTCCCTGAATCCTTCCTTTTTTCTCAAAAAAAAAAAAAAGAACAGAACTAATAATGCAATGCAAGTGTTTACATTTATAGAGGGAATTGTACAAGGACTTATATGTAGATTGTCATTATGTGCGCCCTGATACAATATATTGTTTCTAAAGATTATGAGTAATGAAATAGTTTACTTAGAACACATTGTTTCAAAAGTTTATAAGTAATAAAGTAATTTTCTCATAATACAGATAATTATTTTGACTTTTGGTCACCTCAATATGTGCACCTTTTGATAAGCTACAGTCGCACAAAAATAGAAAGCTCCAACAGAACATCAGAAATCGAAGGTTCTAGTTGATATTTATACCTTTAATAATAAAACGGTAAATTTTTCTTCTATTTTTAGTATTTGTTTCTTCTGTCTCTTCGCTAACTATCTTACCTCTGAATGGATTTCGCTTCCACACAATTACTCGACCGAGTCCACATCACCATAGAGATCGTGTTCCAACTTTTTTAAGCATAGAGATCGTGTCCTCGTCAATCACGAAGTTTTTTTGCCATAATTTTTTTCAGTTTCTTTTTGCCATGGAGAGACCGTGTCCTCGTTGCCTGCAATTTTGAGGGAGTGCGTGGAGACCATGGGAATATCTAACGGCGTTGGCGTGGTCGTTAATAGCTTTGCGCACCTCAAGAAACAGTTTGTGTCCTGTTCTAAATCGATGATCGACAAACCTATGTGGACGCTTGGGCCGATTTAGATTTTTTTTAAAAAAGGAAAAACATAAATAGTTTTTTTGTCACGTTGCAACGTACTGTATTTGCTAGTAATAGCCAAAGAGCGGAAAAATAGACAAGGTCTCAATGAATTTATAAATAATTTAGGTTCTCATTGTAAAAACTGTTATTACATTCTTATTAGTTTTAGGAAATAATCAAATACGTCATTGTAGGCATGAGCAAAAATTAGCGCTCACATGAGTTACTGACATATCGAACGGATGATATATCTCTAATTTTATTACTAAATTATAATGACAGTCTTCAAATTTTAGGCCCCGTTTGGATGCTTGGAATTTGACAAATTGAAATCTAATTAACAACATAATCTATTTCACTTAGAATATGACATTCCACCAGTTTTCAAAGTTCACATATTTGCCTACATCAAATTCATAGGGTGAGAGGTGGAATTTGATTATATAGATCGTCATGCTATATTTTTTCACTTTGCAATTTATAGCACGTTCTTTAACTCGCACCAACAAGGTAAAAATACAACGCATAACTATCACTCTCATATAGCCAACAATAATATATAAATATAATTTAATTTATATACAACTATATTAAGTTCATTAATATGTATATAAATTATGATTCTTTAAATAAATTCAATTCCAAACATCCAATAGGGTCCTAAAATTATTTTACATATATTGAACGGCAGTCCGTATTTGGCTCACACTTCTAAACTCCAAGGTTACCAGCATTCCCCACGTGTTGTGTGGCTGAGTTTGTTTAGATATTTGTTTGTGTCTATATTTATATATAAAGGAAGGTTGCGGAGGCTGACGAACTCCACGCCCTGCCGGCGTTTCCCTTCCACCGATCGCGCGTATCCACCGCCGCTGACACCAAAGCAGGGTAACCCTTCCGATCAGAGTAAATCCGGTGACATCGGCCGAGGTGTCTGCTACGATTCGGTGAGTTCGATTGCGGGCGGCTATGTTACGTGTGCGATTTGGTGGGAGTTGGGGGCCGGTTGGCCTGATCGATCGATCAAGGTGAACCCGCTGGCTCTACCACCTCCATCTCCGCTGACGATCTCTTCACTCCGCCCTCCCGCCGGGGCCTTGGGGATCTGGAGAGAGGTTGGGCCAGTTAGGGTCATGATCCCCGCTTTTGCTCAGGTTCCTTTGGGTTTCGTTGGATCCGATGAGGACGTAATTACTCTACCCATTGCCCACATAATTAATGCGCCACATGGCCTGTGTGGAGATCGGTTATACGAGTTTAGATTGATGTGAATTGGAGACCCTTTGATGAACTAGATATGGGCCTTGTATCTTGATGATTACCTGGTTAAGACCTGTTTGAACTACCTCTAAGCTAGCTGGTACCTGTTTTTGTTAATTTGTTTTTTTATAGGTATGAAGTTCAGAAATGAAGCACATTCTTTAGACTTTTGATTTACACAATTGAGAATTTATAAAATTTTCAGCTGTCGTCAGGCATTGTCATATTTGTATGTTTCACACGCTCGGTCTTTGAATGGATGAGATACTCACCGATCCATCTTATTCCCGGGAAGTATATGAACCTGATTGTTTGCATCCGTACAGCGCAATGTATAACTAATTTATTTGGCAGTGTTATTTTCATAGACATGTCCACAGTATACTACTGCTCCAGTTCTTTTTCTGGTGTTCACTCCTTTTGTTTGCATGGCAATCACTTACATAAAATTTCCTTCTCTAGATGGATCTCAAGGATAGTCTCTCCAGATTCAAGCAACAGCAGGAGAGGTGCCAGTCATCTTTGACTAGCATAGCTGCAATTCAAGCTTCAGCTTCTAAGCCAAAGCACAGAGCCCAACCAATAAACGCTCCATCTGTTCCTGCAAGATCATCACAATCTATTAAATTTTCGAATGATACTGAAAGGCTTCAGCATATTAATTCGATTAGGAAATCTCCTGTTGGAGCACAGATGAAACTTGTCATCGAACTGCTTTACAAGGTACTCTTTATTAAACCCTCCTTTATTTTCCTTTTAGTACAATGTTGTCAGGTAATGATTTCTTCTCTGGCCTCAAAAAAACACTCTGATTTTCTATTGAAAAATTAAGTACTGTTGAAGTGTTGAGCTATCATTATTTATAAAAGCCCTGGCTCAGTGGATATCCTATTTCTAAGTCTTCAGCTTATTGTACATCTTATTTTTATCATGTGCCACCCCCTTCCCAAATTGTGGTACTGTCTGAATGCCTTCCCTCACATGTAAGACGCCCAGTCGCTATATTGTACTTTATGTGTGTTAGCCCATGATGAAAGAAAGCGATGGCGGGGTTGTCGAATATATGAACCATTTCAATTGAGTAGAGTTAGATACTTTAAAAATATGAAAAACTCCTATGATGATTTTCTGTCCTAGCACATTTTTCTTCATTTAAGCAACCATCATAGAAGTTTCTTACATCTTCATAAGGGGTAGCACAGTAAGTATCACATAAACTTTCGTCATAGATTATTTCTTTTGTGTTTCCAGACTAGACAAGCTTTTACTGCAGAGCAAATAAATGAAGCAACTTATGTTGATATTCATGGTAACAAGGCGGTTTCTGACAGTTTGAGGAACAACCCCAAAGTGCAGTATGACGGAAGGCGTTTTTCTTACAAGGTAAAGGAATTATTACCTTGTAGTTGTTCATAACTGACTTGAACTGCTAATATTAGCATCGACATTTGTCAATGAAATGTGTGAATTATTCACTTGGCATTGTCTGGTAAGCTCAGCTGCTTAAGTAGTCTCTAACATGCCTTCCTTTACTTTACTAACCTCGAATTTGTGGATTTTTACACGTTATGACTTCATTGCTTGTGCTGGTCATTGATCTTCCTCTCAATTCAATTTTCTTTCAGTTGACATTTGGGTGTTTCATGATAGCTGCCTATCATACTGTGGTAAACTACAGTTTTCATGGCCAATAAACCTTTAATGATTAAAATGCATTGGAATGCTGTTCTAAGGAAGAAGTAGATAAAGATTACCTGGTCATTACAGTATTGTGTGCTTATTCTAACATCCTTAATTGTTTTGTCTTCTTGCTGCAGTTAACTATTCTGATTTCTGATGTCTTTTCACTGTTCGCATATGTGCAGTCCAAGCATGATCTTAACGGAAAAGATCAACTACTTGTTCTGATAAGAAAATTCGCAGAGGGTCTTGCTGTCATGGAAATAAAGGATGCATACCCAACTGTAATGGAAGATCTGCAGGTGATGCTAATTCTCATTATCTGATACTCTAGCATGTTGCGTTAAGCTTAATAACAAAAATACTAAGGGCCCCTTTGGATAGCACTGTAGCGAAAGAATAGGAAAAGTAAAATGAAAGGAATGGTGGTGTCATGATTCTATAATCCTATTGGAATGGAACCTACGGGAAATAGCCTTGTGGAGCCTTTGGCATGCCTCTCTCCGTCTCACAACTCTCTCCCGGTCTCCCCAATGTCAAAAAAAAAAAAAAATCACTCACCCAACGGCGAGCCCAACGAGCTCTCCTCTGCCTCCGCTCCCCTCCCGCGTAGACGGCGGCGCCTCACCTCCGCTCCTCCCACGCGGCTCCCCACCTCCGTCCCGGCCCCGCGGCGCTCCAGGCGAGGTCAGGCACCCCCCTCCCGGCGGATGGCAGCGACTCCCCCATCCCCGGTGGCGGATTCGCCGGATCCGTCACCGGCGGGCACGGATCTGGCACGGGCAGCACCCAGTGGGTCAGCGGCGCTCTCTCTCTCTCCGTTGGCTCTGGGCGGGCCCGCACTCCCCTGGTGTGGCCAGGCGGCCCCCTCCCCCCCGGACGGATGGCGGCGACTTCTCCTTCCCCGGCTCTCTCTTTGGCGGCGCTAGGCGTGCCTGCATCTGGAGAACAAGAACCTGGCGGCGCTCTGGTCGCCGACTCCGCCCGTCCCCGTGCCCCGAGTACGAGGCGGCGGCGGCGGCACCCCATCCACACCCCTTGGTGTGGCGCCCCACTCCACCTCGTACGCGTCGTCGTCCTCCTCCTCGTCCCTCTCCCTCTATTCTTCTTGGACAAGGATGTATGCAGGGCGTTAGCAGCGCGCGCTCGCACCATGTTTTTCGCGCCAGGAAAGTTAGCATGAGCTCTGAGCTCTTGGTAAGATTACCGTGATTTTCCTCTGGAATCAGGCTCTGGATTGGCATCCTCTGGAAACTTTCCCATGTCCATCGGGCGAACCAAAGGGCACTGTGGGAAAAAATCTGGAGGAACGCGATTCATGTGCTTTCCTGCGTTTCACCCGTGCATCCAAAGGGGCCCTAAAAGAATATGTCCAAGTTAGTTAGCTCTACATACTGTATAACCCACAAAGGTATGCTGCAATGTGTACTTGGGTTTATCTGTCTGTCAGCCTATATATTTCCTGTTCAAATTGTACTGCTTAATGAGCCCCATGATATGTTGACCCTTTTTGTGTGTGTGTTCTCTAGTTGCAGTCTCCATTTGTATAATAGAACTACGAGTGACCAGGCTTATTCTAGTATTTATATTCAAGTACGTATGAATAATCTTTATCATTGCCATGCTCTAGGCATTGAAGGCGTCAGGTGAAGTTTGGCTGTTATCAAACATGGACTCACAGGAGGACATTGTGTACCCTAATGATCCTAAAACGAAGACCAAGGTTGATGATGACCTCAAACTTCTATTCCGGCAGACTGAGTTGCCACGTGACATGGTGGACGTAGAAAAGGAGCTTCAGAAGAATGGCATCAAGCCCATGACAAACACTGCGAAACGACGTGCAGCTGCCCAGATCGACGGGGTGAAATCCAAGTCTAAGCCGAAGAAGAAAGATCCTAAGATCACAAGACGGAGCAGGCTTACGAATGGGCATTTACCAGAGCTGTTCCAGGACATCAACAAACCATTGGGTTTCCACTGACCAAAGCAAGAGTGGTTCATTACTTCATTCTACTACTCATTAATACAATACTATGGTATCGTTTGGTACAGCAGCTTAACTAGTGAAGTTGTTTTTTTAAAAAAATAGCTTCATGAACAACCTTTTAGATGAAACTGACTTGTTTTGAAAATATTGTTTAGCAAAAACAACTTTGTATTTATGCATGGTTGTCAGAAATAAATAAGAAAGAGATAGAATAAATTACTTTCTTAAGCTTTATGCCAACTCATTTCATGATAACTCATTCTTTTGCAAGAGAAGAGAAAATAGAGCTTTATCCATAAACCTATTTTAAAAAAGAGTTTAGAAAAAGAATGCTTGGAATTGAGTGACGCGTCGTTCCTCATTCCCTCTCGTGTCTCGTTCCTCATTAGCGCGGTTGCTCGTCTTTAGCTCTCCACCTCCTCAAGTTGTTGTAGTGCACGAGCACAAGGCGCACCCTGCTCACATAGAAGCCACACCTTTGTCGTTTGTTGCTCGTCTTTTCCCCGGCTCCCTGCCTTGTGAGCGCACCTTCGTCGATTGCACGTCTTGTCCTTGGCTCCCTGCCATACTAGCGCGCCTCTTACACACCTCGTTTTGTTGCATGGGATGCCCGGGCCAGTCCCCATTCCTGACCTCAAGCATGGTGGCCTCACCAGCACTGAGTGCCAGTCCACGGGGCCTCAACCTCATTGCCCAAATCCGGGGAGCCTCGGCCTTGGTGCACAGGATTTGACTTCGACCTCCCTCTCTCTCCCTCCCCCTGTTATGTTCTCCATGGGCCTCGAGTCGGCTTGGCCTGTGGTCAGGCATGAAGCCCTCCTTGGCACGGCTTGGGCAGCCCATGGGTCATGCCTCACCCGAGTAACAAATATAGCCGAAAAATGACCTAAGATAAACTCATACCATAAATTGTTGGCTAACTGATGACAACATACATGCTAAGAGAAAAAACTATAGTGCAACCAATAAAAATCAAGATGTTACCTTTTAATAGTGAAATTATTGATACTACATGTGAAAGGTCCTAAATAGCTAAAGGGGGGGTGAATAGCCTATAAAAACTTCTACAAACAATACTTAGACAAAGAGGTTAGACAATTAGACGGCGAAGCGAATTTTGCGCTAGCCTACTAAAAATGAAGCCACCTAACCGTTCTAGGCTATTGTCTCTAAGTTTCACACCAACAAGTTTAAGTCACTACTCTACTCTAAGCCTAGGTGAACAACTATACTAGAGAGCTACACAAAGGTAATTGCAACAAAGTAAAGGAGAGAGAGGGTGAATTTTATACCGCCGGTGAAGAGTAGATAAACTAATCGATCAACACAAATAAAAACCTCGGCAAGTGAGTTGACACAATGATTTTTATCGAGGTTCACTTACTTGCCGACAAGCCACGTCCTCGATTGTAGCGATACACCAACTTGGAGGTTCACGCGCTAATTGGCATCACACGCCAAACCCTTCTCAAGAGTGCTGCACAACCAACAAAAGATGGGAATCCACAAGCAACAAGCACTTCACTAGAGTAGCCAATTGCGATCTCCCATAGGGAAGGCTCAAGAACCCCTTATAACTTCACTGATCGGAGGTGGAGACAATCACCAACTCTCCTCAACGATCCTCGTAGCTCCAAGCCATCTAGGAGTTGGCAACTCCAAGAGTAATAAGAGAAACCGCTGCGAAAAACACTCACCAAGTGCCTCTAGATGATCGCAAGCACGCAATGCACTTGATGCTCTCCAATCTCACCAAATGATGATCTCAATCAAGTGTAAGGTGTGAGAGAGGAGTGGAGAGGCTCACTAGCTTGCTATGTCAATGGAAATATGCAAGAGAGGGAGCACAAGCCGGCCACTCCACTACTTATAGCCCCCACTCAAAATCTAAACGTTACTCACTGTTTTTGGGGGCACCGGATACTCCTTTAGTTCACACCGGACACGTCCGGTGGTTGTCCGTTGTATCGCCCGACGACACGTGTACTAGCCATTTGAAATCTCCAGTCGCGCGCGCTCACACCGGACGCGGAGCCATCACACTGGACGCTCTGACGCCCGTGTCCAGTGTCCACTCAGAGAGCATCTAGAGAGCTCAAAGTGGCACCAGACGCGTCTGGTGCAGGGTCACCGGACGCTCCTCGGCGTCCGCCGCTCCAACGGCTAACAGCAGCTCACTCGGTCAGAGGCACCGGACACTGGAACATTGATTACTACGCGTGAAGACTTCACCGAACAGACCCAAGAGCACAGGGATCGCACCGGACGCGTCCGGTGCTACCCCACCGGACGACCCCAGCATCCGGTGCACACGTTTTAGCACTTTCGCTAAGAGTTAGCCACCTGGGAAGCTTTGGCAAGTTTCCGCTACACTTTTCTACACTATGAATTCACCCAAACCCCTCTCTACCACTCAAACTTCACCCTGCTTTCAAAATTGCTAACACTCCAAAGTATCTCTCACTTTAGTGCACGTGTGTTAGCATTTTCCAAAGAGTTCTCCACGGGTTTTGTTAGTGTCACTAGTGAAGCATCTAGGCCCTAGTGGTTTCAGTGATTAATGACAACAAGTAGGTTATTATGACTAACATGTGTTTTGCAGGATAACCTAGAGGTTAGGTCAAAATAACATGCAGGTTCAAGCCCCTAGCGATGGAAATCGATTCGGTTTTCAAAGGATGGAAGACAAGACGGTGATAGGCTAGTCCCAAGTGTTGTTTGGAGTTGGGAGACACTTGGAGTAGTCTTAGGTTTTGTTTTTCTCTTTGACTGTACTATTAAGAGGGGGTTTGGATGGGTAGCTTGACTTAGGGCAAGGTTAGAGAGTGTAGATGTGATGCACACTTGTCCAACATAGCTCTAGACAGCCTAGGGAGACTCTTGAGAGAGAGGATCAAATTTTGTTTTGGAAAGTTTTCGATTCGACGAAGTTTTGATCAATCTGAGAGCGTCGGACTCCGGACAGTATGGTCGTCGGACAAATGGTTGGAGTCCGACGGGTACGTGGCAGCCCCTAGTTGCTTCTCAGCACATCAGGGAGCGTCGGACCCTAGCTGGATGGGCGTCGGACCATCAGCCAGCGTCCGACGGTGCCAGTGGTTTCTCAGGTTAGCGTCGGACTGTTCTGTTGCGCACGTCGGACCATTGTTCTGCAGGGTCTGACGGTCGCTGTTTCTACGCAAAGAGCTCCCGAGATGAGTAGTATACTTGTGATAGGACTTGGCTCTAGGTTGCATAACTTGTTTTAGGATTAGAATCAACACAAGCACTTGTGGGGTGACATTGGACAAATGGCGATAGGTTGAATTGTTTTTCAAAAAATTTACTAGTTGCCCAATTCACCCCCCCTCTTGGGCATCATCGATCCTTTCAATTGGTATCGGAGCTTTGTGCTCACTAATTTGGCTTAATCGCCAAGAGAAGGAAGTCCGGTGGGCACGATGGTCTCCTCCTGTCTTTGATGGTAACGATTTTCCTTATTGGAAAATTCGTATGGAGGCATACCTTGAGGCGGTGGACCTTGGTGTTCATAAAGCCGGCGTTCAAGGGTACCCTACTCCCAAAGCCGGCGCAACCCTAACACCCGTTGAGGAAGAGCACGAAAAGTGGAATGCTAAGGCTCGCAACATCATCTTTAGAGGGCCTTAGCAAAGATGTGTTTAACCGTGTGAGGAACCACAAAAACGCCCATGCACTATGGTCGGACATTTGTGCGCTCCGTGAGGGAACTAAGAATGAACGTGAGGAACGATATTATCTTATCATAGACAAGCTCAATTCTTTCAAGATGTTTCCTAATGAAAATGCTAATGACATGTACTCTCGATTGAATATCATTGTAGAGGAAGTCAATGGCCTTGGGCTCACTCAAATCTCACCGGTCGAAGTTGCAAGGAGGATCCTCAATGCCCTTCCTATTGACAAGTATGGTCACATTGTGACTGTGCTTCATCAAGGGGATCTCTCCAATGCAACTCCCACTCAAGTATTGGGGAAATCAATGCACATGAGATGTATATAAAGATCACCCCTCAAGATGGATCATCATCAAAGAAAGAAGAGAGGAAGGACTTAGCTCTCAAGGCCGACAAGAAAGGCAAATCTCATGTTAAGTATTCTTCTCTTGACTCCACAAGTGATGATGATGATGATGATGTGGAGATTGGTCTCATGGTGAGGAAGACCACCAAGATGCTCAGGAAGCTCAACAACAAGGGGGTCAAGTTTGATTCCAACAAGAAGTTCTTCACTAGTAGCAAGAGAAAGCCCATATCCGAGTTGGGTTGCTACAATTATGGAGAGCTTGGTGTTGGCGTTTCTTAGCGTCATTACTAAAGATAGACTAAAAGCCCATCCCTAGCAACGATACTAGAAACGTGTGTTGACATCCCTAACCACCATTACTTCAGAAAGGTAACTCTCGGCCCTTAACGGCGCCGGCCAAGATAATGCAGTCTGGTAATAACAGTTAGAAGTGCCTGATTGTCCTTCCCAAACATCATTACTTACGATATGCAAAACTGAAGCACGACGCCTTGGGGTGCAACAAGAATTACAGTCCTTAGGTAATGGTACTTAGGTATGCCAATCATG
Organism: Eremochloa ophiuroides; assembly: GCA_038502445.1. Classification (NCBI taxonomy): domain Eukaryota; kingdom Viridiplantae; phylum Streptophyta; class Magnoliopsida; order Poales; family Poaceae; genus Eremochloa; species Eremochloa ophiuroides. The sequence continues at coordinate 45,471,695 of JAHLJS010000002.1, forward strand.
ACAGCTTAGTATAGATAAATTCGCAAGCGCAGGAACTATCATTGTAGCATTTCAACCCGTGAGTATTCTGGGGTGTCGTATTTATAATTTCCCGTAGGAGGGCAGGACGAATGCATCTAGCTTTGGCATAAACATGATCACTTATTGAATGCATAGGTAGACATAGCATAGGTAGGGGTAAATCATAGTTCAAAGATAGTGGACACACATCTGAGCCGACCTCAAGGATAAAAGAGAAATAAAGAATAAAAGAATATATCTAATTGAGCAGGCATTGGTCATATATAACTATGCAAAGAACTGTTAGTAAACATCTAACTAGCATGTCTAGTATCAGGACTAGGTCTGGGATGACAGGGAGATCCCCGCAGCTGGTCTGCCAGCCGATAGAGACTTTACGAACTCCTACCCAATATCCGAACGTGGGGGAGTGCTAGGGATGGACAGGGCTATCACCACCTGCCCACCTACCCCTCTGCCCGTGGGATACCAACATATTCGCCGATCTCCGCATACCCGAGCACCATGCTCGCGTACTTGGAAACAACTCCTAACCCCCTAGGACCCTACCCCTTCAGAGTGACAGGCTAGGCTAAGAGCAACCGAGAAGGCACGACAAACCGTCACCTCATCCCTAGTTCTTCCTCTATTCATACTAAGTCGATGAACGATGAAGAACAACGATGAACATATCAAGAACATAACACATAAACTATATGCTAGTTATATATCATGATCATAACATAGCCAAGACTATACTCTAGTTCATATGCATTGCTATATAAATAAGATAAGAACTTGAACTTGGAAGAGAACTGCATTGTATTCATACCAAGGTGTTCCGTCTTCTCCCAAGGATACAAACTCTCGTTGCTAGCTCTTGCCTTGCTCTAATACTAAAACTAATCTAAAGAATATAAGTGAGAGGTGAGGTAAATGGCTCCAAATGATGGTGTGTGTTGGAGGGGAGCTCTCCCTCTCTTTTATAGTCTAACAAGGACGGTTCTGGCGCCAACAAATATGGAAGCAGGTGGAACCGCCTTGAGGGAACCGTCCTACGCACCGCCTGAGAAGACTGGGCCCGAGAGGCCCCACCAGGGGACCGGCCGCCCCCTGGTGGGTCCGTTTGGCCACCGCCTTCGCGTGGTCGGTTTGTCTTTGGGCCTAGGCTTCTCCTGTGGTTATGAATGGGCCCAGAATGCTAATGAAGGTGGGCTTCTCTTCTTCTTTGCGCCTTTTCTGAATACGAATTCTGGACGTTTTCTTTATGGTTTTTGTGCATTTCCACATGTCACACCTGCAAGTCAAGTACACACCAAAACTTGTGGAAATGTTAGTTTAAAGCCCTACCTACTATTTATTTTAGTAACATATTGGTGGCAAGAAATAGGTTCTAAGGACCGCCAACAACTCCCCCACACTTAGTCCTTTGCTCGTCCTCGAGTAAAGGGTTGAAGGACTAACCGGGTTTATCTCCTTGATTTGAAATCTGCGTACAAGTTATTACAAGCTTCACCTAAACCTGTGAACTTCCAAGTGTCTACCAAGTCATCTTTGGTAATTGAAAAATGGAATAGCCTGGATTCAAATCTTCTTACTCGTATCCCTGCTCAGAAACTTGGGTTTTTGTGAAGTTTTGAAAACAAAATGATAGTACTTGTTCCTTGAATGATTCTCTCAAGTCACTTATTTGTATGTGGTTCCTCACCAAAGCATATATAGGGATTGCCTTCACTTGATCACCCTGCCTCTAAAAAGTTTATCTGGAGCTTTAGGTAGGGAGGAAAATACTAAGGTACACTTACCTTGCATGTATTGTCAAGTCAAACCCTGGACCGCACCGGAGGGAAGCGTCATACTCTTAGATCAGAATGTGCATGTGCGTGGAAAGAATATGGTGGGTATTATTGGTGTCTAACCTAATTCCATTATGCTCTTTGAAACACATCTCCCTCCTTATCAGGACTTAGAAAAATCTTTTACGAGGGCATGAGTTATCCTTATTCTCTCTCTTCTTTTTATATATATATATTTATATATATATTTCTCTTCTTCTTCTTCTTTTCTTCTCCACTTTTTTTCTTCTTTTTTTCATTTTTTTCTTCTCCACCCTTTTTTTCACCTTTTGGAAGATAGCCTCATGCTTTTATTTGCAACAAAAACTTTAAGGGAGATGTGAACAAAGATTCAGAGCATTTATTTGGATGGGACCTAATAAGTATATTTTTGGTTCACCCCCAGTGTAGGAGTAGAACATTTTGGGTGGATCAAAGTGGAAGGTATATTTTGCGCCTACTCCAAGGTAGGAGTAGTGCAATTATTTGGTGGATGGATGAATATTGTGCGCAACTCTTAGTGTAAGAGTTGGCAACCTTATTTGTGGGTGCGTGAAATCTGATCTTGGGAGCATGAAATTTCTCTCAACAAGGGGTCACAAAACTTGACCAAACTCAACACAAAGTAAGATGCATATGCGGAAGGTTTTGTCATGAAAGATCATGTATGGCCTTGGTAGGTATTTGCAATCATTCAAGGAACATGCTATATTGATTTTTGTTTTGTAAAAATAAATCCCAAGTTCTTTGCAAGAAATGAGCAGGTGTCATGTCATCCTACTATATCTCATTCGTCAATCACTTAGATAAAATGGGGTCCCTATGATAAGTGTTCACAAGTAACAGGAATATTGGCAAGGAATAAAGAGTATGCAAACTTTAATCACAGGATAAGTGTTCACAAGTAATAGGAATATTGGCAAGGAATAAAGAGTATGCAAACTTTAATCACAGGATGCCATGAAAATGGAGCATCAAAAGTTTTGTCTTTTCAAAAGTGTTCAAAGTTAAATTTCAAAACTTTGAAAAGAGCGGGGGTAGAGTTGTACAAACCATCGTTGAAGATGAAGGAACTAATGGAAGTTGTTTGTCTCGTCCTTTTGTTTGATGGGTTGCTGGATGATCCTGACACCACGTGACTATGTCACATGCTATCAGGCTCAGGGACTAAGTGGATACACTTCACCTGCCGGTGAAGGTATTGGCTCTACCGTGCCAAAAGTGGATACACTTCACTAAAGAGAAGCTTCTTTCAATTTTTTCTGAGCTCCTTACATCCGTCTGGTCAAGCAACGCTGAAGGTCTGCACCTCTCGACGAATGCAAGGCGCTCGGGGACTAGCTGTGGGGGTATAAGCCCGTATACCCGCATAGTCATACATGGGCCAAGTCTACCGAACAGGCCCGAACTACCAAGGACGCATCGCCCATACGATCTCCAGGAGATCGCGTATATTCGCCGAGACCTTGGCGGGCAAGGAAATAGCTTTCCTAGGATCTAGCCGATTAGTTTCCCAGATCGGCTAGGATTGTAATCTGTTATGTATGGCAAGATCAATTTGTAACCCTGCCCCCCGGACTATATAAGGCGGGCAAGGGGTCTACTCGATTCATCTAATTTACTAGCAATACAACACAGCAACATACAGGACGTAGGGTATTACGCCTCGTGGCGGCCTGAACCTGTCTAAATCCCCATCTCGCACGAATTGTGCTCCCTCGTTCGTCTCAGGCACACCCTCACCGTCTCGTCTACTACCGCGGGCATACCCCTCGGTAGACTATCGCCGGTATTCTGTCGACAGTTGGCGTGCCAGGTAGGGGGTGTGCCACCTGATTTCATGGCAAATAAGGTGATTTTTTCAAGCTCCATCGAGCTCCCGACGCCAGGCCAGATCTTCACGGTGGGATCCATCACCTGGGTCATCAGCGCGAACGGCGAAGGGGTGATTCTGGACGCAGCCCAGATCCCCTCCGTATCTCCTCCGATGAAGAGGCTGCCACGCTACGTTCGAAAAAACATCAACAACGACGACCTGATTGGATCTATAGATTGGGTCACCAAGAAGCTGTCGGAGGGACTCCAAATCCTGGAGTCCGTGTCATCCACGACGCATCGCCCCTCATCGCTGTCCCACGACACAACACTGGTCGTCACCGTCACGCCTCTCGGGCGCATCGTCGAGGAGCGACCTCGAGGGGACCGTCCTCCGAACGGCTACTTGCCGTTCGGTCTACAAAATGCAGCTTCCAGCTTTGCTCAGGCGCTGCGTCGACGTGCTTCCGTCCACGTCGGCACCAGCTCCTTCATCACCCCCGGCAACGACCGCTCCAACAAAGATGATCAAGAGGGTGGCCTTCCCACCAATCTGCCCCCCATCAAGCAATTCTTTGGGGGACCGGTCCTCGCCATCAGCAACGACAGCGACCCGCCGCCCAATGAGACCGAAGAAGCCCGAGCAGCCCGCGAGGCAAAGAACGCCGATCGCAGACGACGCCACGAGTAGCAAGCTGAAGTGAGGAGGACTGCGGTGAGGAATCTGGAGCCTGAATTTTGCATGCTCGGGCAGTACGAGGTCTGCATGACTCCAAGCGCCAATGTCACCGTCGCGATCGCCGAGGCCAAAAGGCTACCCCAGACTCCAGAGCTCAGACGGCTCACCGCTCTTCTCCAAGCAACTCAGGTCTAGATCAACGAAGGAAGACAAGCACCATCCCATAGCACGGCATCTGCTACAGAGCTCGTCGGCGAAGATGGTGAGATGTCTCGCGGTGGTCGGAGACCTCATCGGCGAGACGGCGACCAAGAGGTGAACCAATCCGACCTCCGCGCAAAGGTGAAGACCAAAGACCTACGCGGCCAGTATGATCAGATGCACGGCTTCCCCAACGACAAGACCGCCCCGGAACTGCCATTCATGCCGGCACTCCGAGTAGTTGTCTGGCCTCCTAAGTTCAAAGTTGTTGGCGTCAAGACTTACGACGGAAGAGCCGATCCCAACAAATGGCTCAACGTCTACGAGATCGCCGTCCAAGCCACCAGTGGAAACAGGGATGTGATGGCCAACTACCTCCCGGTCATGCTCAGTGCGTCCGCCAACAACTGGCTTCATAGTTTGAGGCCGAACTCCATTGACACTTGGGATCAGTTGAAGGAGCAGTTCGTCAATAACTACCGTGCCACCTGCAAGCAACCAGGCACGAAGTATGATCTTGAAAGGCTCCAGCAAGGCTCTCGGGACTCCCTGCGAGACTACATCCGGCACTTCTCGGAAATCAGAAACGACATCCCCGACATCACAGATGCAGAAGCCATCTCCGCGTTTATGCGCGGCCTGAGGCCCGACGAGGAACTGCGGAAGAAATTATACCGCACCAGCCCGACCACCGTCGCCGAGATGCTACGCATCGCCAACAAATACGCCGATGGAAACGACGCAGCTCATCACTCCATTCACAGTCGCCTCCGTTTCCTCGACCAGTCACAGCACCAAGAAGAAGGCCACCGAACAGATCGGCACCAGGATGATCGAGCTCCTCGGAGAGACTACCGCCGCGATGACCACGACCACCGACGACGCCCAGAACATCGCCGCTACGACTAACCCGAGAGCTCCAGGGCTGGAAAGAGGCGCCGCCATTACCAAGTGTACAACACCCGACCAGCCCCAAAGCGCAATTACGAGGAGGCCTACTGCAAGCTCCTCGACGCCCAGTGCCCCGTCCACAAGCACCACAAGCACACCATGAGGGAGTGCGAGGGTTTCTCCAGGAAGTTCCAAGTAGAAGAGAAGAAGAAGGCTCGCGTAGAGTCCGACAGGGACCGGCACGACGACAGCGACAAGCCTCTAGGCTTCACTGACGCACACCGAACCGTCTCCACCATCATCGGTGGTCACGCCGCCATCGAGTCAAAGAGGGAGCAGAAACTCGTCAATAGACGTGTCAACTCCGTCGCCAATTCCGACAGTGCGATCGCTGATCCAAGGCTTCCTCCTTGGTCGCACCAAGACATCACCTTCAGCAGGGCCGACCAATGGACCCAGATTCCGTACTTGGGTCGCTTCCCATTGATCATCAATTCGGTCATACGCACGACACGTTTTTGGAAGGTGCTGATCGACGGCGGCAGCGGCCTCAACATCCTGTTCTCCGGAGCCGCCAAGGAACTCGGGCTGAAAGAAGAAGACTTGCAGCCAACATCGGCTCCCTTTTGGGGTATCGTCCCGGGACAGCCGTCATATCCTCGAGGGCAGATAAACCTCCCGGTCCAGTTCGGGCACCCACAGTGCTTCCGCATCGAGCACATCGACTTCTTGGTGACCGACTTCGATGCTGCATATCATGCTATCCTCGGCCGACCAGCTCTGGCGAAATTCGAGGCCATCCCCAACTACACCTACCTCGTCATGAAGATGCCAGCGGAGAACGGCGTCCTTTCCATTCGCGCCGACCTCCAAGTCGCATATGCTTGCGAGCGGGAGACCATTGCCATGGCTGAAGCTGTCGAAGAATCCTTACTCATGAACATCTGTGCCGCGGACACAAAGCAGGTAGCTCCAGAAGACCAAGTCATCCCAGAGAAGACCCCACCAAGATCAGCCACCAAGAACAAGGAGACGAAGGAGGTTATCCTGGTCCCCGGTGAGCCAATCAAGACTACTCGCATCGGGGCCAACCTCGATCCTAAATAGGAAGACGCGCTCGTCAGCTTCCTAAGGGAGCACGTAAGCACTTTCGAATGGAAACCAGCGGATATGCCTGGCGTTCCCAGGAAGTTGATCGAGCACTCCTTGAATGTCTCGAAGACCATCAAGCCAACCAAGCAGAAGCTCCGGCGATTCTCTCCAGACAAGGAGGCCATTAGGGTAGAGATAGCTCGGCTCCTAGCTGCCGGCTTCATCAGAGAGGTGTATCACCCTGATTGGGTAGCCAATCCGGTGCTTGTAAGAAAAAAGAATAATGAATGGAGAATGTGCGTTGATTACACCGATCTCAACAAACACTGCCCTAAAGACCCCTTCGGTCTTCCACGAATCGACGAAGTCGTTGACTCAACAGCAGGTTGCGAGCTACTCAGCTTCCTCGACTGCTACTCCGGATACCACCAGATCGCTTTGAAGGAAGAAGACAGGAGAAGACATCTTTCATCACCCCTTTCGGGGCTTATTGCTACAAGACCATGTCTTTCGGATTGAAGAATGCTAGAGCAACCTACCAACAGGCCATTCAAGCTTGTCTTGATGACCTCATCCCCGACATCACTGCCTCATACGTTGATGACGTCGTCATCAAGACACGGACGGATGAAGACCTCATCTCCAACCTCGAAGCAGTTTTCGAGAAGCTGGAAAAATTCCAATGGAAGCTTAATCCAGGCAAGTGTATCTTTGGCGTCTGATCTGGCAACTTGCTCGGTAACATCGTCAACAAGCAAGGCATCCTCCCCAACCCGGAGAAGATCAATGCGGTTATGAGGATGAAGCCTCCGACCAATGTCAAAGATGTGCAAAAGCTCACCGGGTGCATGGCGGCCCTCAGCCGTTTCATCTCCAGACTGGGCGAGAAAGGCCTCCCATTCTTCAAGTTACTAAAAGCTGGCGAGAAGTTCACCTGGTCGGAAGAGGCAGATACGGTCTTCAGAGAACTCAAACGCTTCTTGACGAGTCCTCCGCTTCTCACAGCTCCAAAAAAGGACGAAACATTATTGATCTACATCGCCGCGACTAATAACGTCGTCAGCACTGCCATCATCGTTGAACGAGAAGAAGATGGTCACGCCTATCCGGTCCAGCGACCAGTTTACTTCATCAGTGAAGTCCTCAACGAGTCCAAGACCCGTTACCCAACGGTGCAGAAATTGATATACGCTGTTCTCGTCACCTCAAGAAAGCTCCGTCACTATTTTGAAGGATATTCCATAGCAGTAATATCTGAATACCCCCTGGGCAGCGTCCTCCGGAACAAAGACACCAACGGCCGGATCCTAAAATGGGCAGTAGAGCTGGGAACATACTCCATTGATTTCCGCAGCCGAATAACAGTCAAGTCGCAGGTACTCGCCGACTTCATAGCTGAATGGACAGAGATGCAAGAGTCTCCACATCCGGCATAGGAAGAGTATTGGATAATGTTCTTCGACGGGTCCCTCAGCATCAGCGGCGCCGGAGCCGGAGTACTCCTTATATCGCCCTCCGGTGAGCGTCTCCGTTATGCCTTGAGAATTCACTTCATGGCGTCCAACAACGCGGCCGAATACAAGGCCACCTTGCACGGTCTCCAGATAACCTCCGAGCTCGGCATCCGTCGCATCATGGTCTACGGGGACTCGGCCCTAGTCATCAACCAGGTTAACAAGGACTGGGACTGCAACAATGAGAAAATGGACTCCTACGTCGCCGCAATCAGAAAAATCGAAGGGAAATTCCTCGGAATAGAATTCCATCATATCATTCGAAGCAAAAATCAGGCGACCGACGACCTGTCAAAGCTCGGATCATCCCGGTCCGACGTCCCCGCCGGCGTTTTTATCCAGGATCTGTTCAACCCCTCCATACAGACTGATGGCGATACCAGCAGCTCTGCGACCGACCAGATAGTTGCATATATTCCAACCCCTGAAGAGGACTGGAGAACCTAGTTCATTGATTACCTACTGGAAGCAAGGGTCCCCGAAGATAGGACAGAAGCCGAGCGCCTGGTAAGAAGATCCAAAAGCTATGTCCTGGTCGACAGCAAACTCATGCGCAAGAATACCAGGAGCGAAGTCCTACAAAAATGCGTCCCACGGGAAGAGGGTCTCAGGATCCTTCATGAGGCTCATAGCGGCATGTGCGGCAATCATGCGGCTTCACGTACTCCGGTCGGCAAGATTTTTCGAGCAGGTTTCTATTGGCCAACAGCAGTCCAAGACGCCGAGAAGATAGTCAGAGAATGCGAGGCATGCCAATTCTTTGCCAAGCAGACACATGTACCAGCCCAAGAGTTACAGACCATCCCTGCGTCGTGGCCTTTCGCCACATGAGGACTGGACATGGTTGGTCCATTTAAAACGGTAAAAGGGGGATTTCGCTCCATCTATGTCGCCATCGATAAGTTTTCCAAGTGGATCGAGTACAAGCCGTTAGTAAAGGCTACGGCAACCAAAGCAGCAGAGTTCTTCAAGGACATCTCCTACCGTTTCAGGCTTCCGAACAGCATCATCACCGACCTGGGATCAACATTTACTGGAAGCGATTTCTGGGACTTCTGCGAAGAAAGAAGCATATCCATCAAATATGTATCCGTGGCTCATCCTAGAGCCAACGGCCAGGTGGAGAGGGCAAACGGTATGCTGCTCGACGCCCTCAAGAAGCGTCTCCACGCAGTCGTGGATAGAAGCCCAGGCAACTAGATTGACGAATTACCGGCGGTGATCTGGGGACTTCGGACTCAACCCAGCCGGAACACAGGCGTATCGCCGTATTTTATGGTGTATGGCTCGGAGGCAGTACTACCCGCAGATGTAATCTATCGATCTCCAAGGGTTGAGGCGTATGAAGAAGTCCACTCCAATGAGGCCAGAGCAGACGAAGTCGACAAGCTAGAGGAAGAACGCCTGATCTCCTGTGTACGAACAGCTAAATATTTGGAAGGGATCAGGCGATATTACAATCGCAATGTCAACGGCAGAGCCTTCGCAGTCGGTGACCTCGTTCTCCGGCGGAAGCAGAGCAAGGAGGGGATGCATAAACTGTCATCTCCCTGGGAGGGGCCATATATGGTCAAGGCAGTTACTCGACCAGGCGCATATAGGCTCTCCGACCTAGACGGCGTCGACATCCCCAACTCCTGGAACATCGAGCACCTACGACGCTTCTACCCCTGATCTAGGGATCAAACCAGATATGTGTATTTCCATTTTATTATAAACAAGGGCAATACATTGTTCTCTTCGATATTTTGCCTCCATTACATTTTGTACAGCTAAAACGTCTTTGACAATGCGTAAGCCCCGCCACTGCTCGGGCAGCGCGTCTTCGCCTACGTGTAAGTCCCGCCACTGCTCGGGCAGCACGTCTTCGCCTATGCGTAAGTCCCGCCACTGCTCGGGTAGCACGTCTTCGCCTATGCGTAAGCCCCGCCACTGCTCGGGCAGCACGTCTTCGCCTATGCATAAGCCCCGCCACTGCTCGGGCAGCACGATTTCACCAATGCGTAACCCCCGCACCTGCCGGGCAGCATCTGGTTCGACGCCACGTAAGCCCTAAAAATGATAGGCCGCCTAACTACGACACTTCATCGACCGCCCCGATATATCGGGTAGCCTTCGCCCACGATAAGCGTAACCCCCGCCTAGCGCGGGTAGCTTCGCCACCACGTAAGCCCCGGGGACGCCTGGGCCGTTAAGTCTTCGCTAACACGTAAGCCCCGAGGACGCTTGGGCAGTTTAGCAGCGTCTCCAAAAGCCCCGGCAAAAGCACGGGCGACACGCAGGGCGTGTAGGATTATTCGTCGACCATACAAGACCTCGACTATGCTCGGGTGTTTCAATTCAAATCCCCTCTATGGGAAAAAGCTGAACATCAGCAGTCAACATCTTGGCGGCTTCCCTAGGCTCTTCTTCAAGCTGGTCCTCCTGCTCTTCGGTAGTCCCCCGCGCATACCCGGTCTGCACTCAGTCGTTCTTCACGCCTGGGTAGTGCGACCGGACAACTCCAAGCACATGGGCGGCCACATTCTCGGCAGCATCCACGCAGAAGTCCTTAAAGAACCGAAGAGTCTCCCGTCCACGTTGCACGTTGTCAAGGACACCAGGACCTTCGGCAGGCGGTACGGCGGGCGCATACTCAATGATGTCAAGCACAGGCTTAACACAACGAACCAAGGCGTCAAACCTTCCGTCGGCAGCCTCAAGGCGACCCACAAGGTCATTGACGTGCGCACGATGCCTACGTCCCATTTCTGACAAACAAAGCACGTTAGTCGCACTACAAAAATAAAAAGGAAGGGGAAAGCCGAACAAAAACAGGCAACCTGTCATCGTCTCCAGTTCTTCCAGGCAGCCTCTCGCATCAGCGCCACCTCAGCCTCCAGCTCATTGGCTGCACGTCACAAAGAATATAATCAGATCATCAAACCAAGACATCTTACAAATGGCGAGACGTCACACATACTCCGCTTCGTTGACACATCCAGCAGCTCCTCAAGACCTACATGCCACACAACTGGTGTTCAGAAAGCAAAAACGGGACGAATAGCTATCAAGAAGAACAAGAGCCAGACATACCTTTGTTCTCCCGTAATAGATGCTTCTCAGACTCCATAAGGTCCGAACAGTGCAGCTCCAGGGTATCACGCTCCTCGCGCATGCCTGCGATCACCCCCTCTAGGCGAGTCACCTCGGTCTGCAGCTGTTTGTTTTTCTCTGCTACATCCCAAAGACGGTGTAGGGTTTTCCAGTGATCTTCGGTGGTCTCATACACTGCCTGGAAGACCAAAGGAGCGACAGATTATCAAGTCAATATATCATCAGGATAAAATATGACAGGCGTCACCTGCACACGCGACGAAAGATTTCCCAGACGACCGAGAAGCTTCCTCAAGTCCGCGCGAGTATCGCGGATGTCATTCTTCAGTCCATCTATCTCAGCGTCAGCAAGATCTTCCTCCGTGGCGACAGCATAGGTGCTCCCCACCATCCGATAGGTGCGAATCAATGGCACGGGCCCCCTTCGGGTGACTTCTTCGATATCCGCACCCTCCAGGGAAGCGCTTGTAGAAGGCCGACGACATGGCCCTGCTCGCGCTTCCGAGCTGGTCTCTACTCCATGATCAGCGCTCCCAGGAGGAATGGCGCCACTGTTCCTCGGCGGCGACGTCCGAGTTTCATCTTCACGGCACGGCTCCTTGACATTCGGCCCTGGAGGAGAAGCCGAAGGCGGCGGGGTAGGCATGCGCGGCTGCTTGGGAGGAGATGGCGGGCTTGGACCATGTCTCGCATGATAGGAGGATCTCGACCAGCCCCACACCAGCCCTCCTGAACAACCAGTCACGGCGGAATCAAACATGCAGATCGGAGTCGTGAACAGGAAAAGCTAAGACCGGTTATGCCGAGAGGAAAGAAGCTTGTATTTATCGCCTTGGGCTTGATCCAGGTGAGGAAGAATTGGAGATTGAATGACTTTGCCGGGTATTGGGTGGAGGTGGCGTAAAAAGGAAGGAAAAAGGAATTTTAAATCCGTCCCTTCCCACAGAATCATCGGGCTTTACTTTCTGCGCATCAGCCGTTGAGGGCCTCTCGGCCGACCTCTGGGGTGATTCATGTTCTGAAGTCCAGCTAGCGCAGAAGCCCTCGGCTACACCAGCTTCCGAAGTCATCATCTTTTCAGCGCCGGGATTCTCAGCGTCTTCATTAGAAGGGTCCCTACATTTCCAAGACAAAATCTCAACACTGCTCGGATCAAAAAGGGAGAAATATGGAGAAAATCCTACTTACATTTCTGAGCGACGACGCTTTCGGCCGAATTTCTTTCGTTGACCGGAAGCTCCAGCGGCAGCGGCAGGCACATCACCCTTATGGCGTTTTGTGCTCGGTTCATCCTGATCCGAGCAAGGGGCGTCGGCGGCGGCTTGGGCACGGTCCTCGAAAATCTTTACCGAACCTTCCGCAGCTCGGACGCCACTAGAAGATCCAGCCTTTTCCGACACCAGCTGTTTCCCCCGAGCAGTCATTTGGGCCAGTGTCTCCTCATCTTCTTCGTCAACAAACTCTCTTTCTTCCTCGGATGGTTCAATAGAGTCGTCCTCGGTATGTCCCTGATGATAACTGTACATTGCGTCAACTCGGCCCGGCCATTCAGCGGTTGGCACATCGGAGAAATACACCTTCCGGTCCTGTTCATTTATCTTCAAGAGATCAAGCAGAGGTTATGGTACAAATACAATATGAGTGATGGAAGAGCCAGGGCAGTTCGAAACTTACCTCCGGTGGGGGATTCTTCAGATTAAAAGCCGCACTTTGGCCACGGTTCCCTATATGAGAGCCTTTCCCAAAATATTCTTCCAAGACTTCTCTGACTTCGGCTTCGGATAGATCTCCGGATGAGCACCTGGTCGGATCATTCCGACCAGTAAATTCAAAGGCAGGATGAACTCTATCCCTGCAAGGTTGGACGTGACGAAACACAAAATTGGTAGCAACCCCAACTCCATTCAGGGTCAAACCCTTGATGATTTCCAGCAATTCGTTCACATGTCCCAGCTCCTCTACATGCGGTTTCTCCGTCCAACTACTCTGTTTTTCTGGAATCTGATCCACGGCGCAACGGACGCTCGGTTCTTGGTTGGGGATATAGAACCATCTCTTGCTCCAATCACGCACACTGGTATTCAAAGGGATTTGAAGGTATTGTGCGGACATTCCGTCACGCATTTTTAGATACACTCCACCAGGAACTCGAGAACCTGTGCCGCTCGATTTCACAAGAACGAAGAGATGGCGGAACAGATTGAAGTGCGGGAGAATGCCAAGGTATGCCTCACAGAAGTGGATTAAGATGAAAATCAAGAGGATAGAATTGGGATTCAAGTGGCACAGGGAAATCTGGTAATAATCAAGCAATTTGAGAAGAAACGGATGGCATGGCAAACCAAATCCGCGGGTAAAGTAGTCAGAAAAGAAAACTATTTCTCCAGAATCAGGCATTGGATATGGTTCACCTTGTGATATTCTCCAGCCACCGGTTGCCTGGTCAGGAAGGAATCCCCAGGCCACGAGCGCTTCGAGCTGCGATTTTCCCAATACCGACGGCTGCCATTCGTTCGACATGCGGAACTCCCCCGGCTGTGCCTCCTTTGACTTTTTCGATTCGTGGGTGCTCTTCCTGGTGCCTGTCATGGCAGATCTGGGCGGGGGAGAGTTGGAATCGATGATTTTTTTCTGTGGCGGCGGCGGGAAAAATGGAACCCTAGACGGCGGTGGAGGAATAGGCGGAGACGGATGCAGATTTTGGGATTTGAATGCGCAAGAAGACAAACCAACTGTTCGCCTTTCTACTTATTCCCCTTTCAAACAGCACAGGGGTATTTTCGGTTCACAAGTAAGGTGCCTTTTTTAAGCGGCGCATTATGCGTTCTTCGTCAAATAAAACCAAAGGTACTCGGTCATACAGAAGACAAAGAGCAGCATGAAGACGATATTGGAGTCATTTTTTCTCTCTTTCCATATGACTGTCATACAATGATAAGGGACTATCACATCATTGAAGTTTTTCAAGAAAAAAGTATATAGGATTCTGCAGCTGACCAAGAAGATGGTCGAGGATGGAGCATTGCCATGGGATTATGGCATCGCTTCTGCATCACAAGGCTTCTTCAAACTGCTTCATCAAGCTGCAGATCTGCTACCAACAACAGGACCAACCTGACGTTGGTCCCCTTCACAAGATTTCTTCAAACTACAGGAGACATCGGAGTCTGGAGGACGGCCAAGATCGCGTTTCTTCAGATCCATTAAAGGAGAAGGGGAACTTGAAGGTTTTTTTCTCCTGAGAAGATACATATGGCTACTAGTTCCACAATATTTATAGGCACAAGGAGCTCCATTTAATTAGAACTTACCAACTTCTAACTGCCAACTACCAACTGTCAGCAATAAAGGAGATTGAATGCGGCAACCACTTGCAGGGGCTATTAATATGCTATAGATCGCTTGTTGCAGAGAAAAGCTATCCCGGGGACTCCGTCGTTTTCACCAGGCGTCTCCGAGCGATAAGCAATGCTCAGGGACTCCGTCGTCTTCACCAAGCGTTTCCGAGTGATAAGCAACGCTCGGGGACTCTGTCATCTTCGTCAAGCGTCTCCGAAGAGCAATGCTCGGGGGACTCCATCATCTTCACCAAGCGTCTCCGAGTAATAAGCACTGCTCGGGGACTTCGTCGTTTTCGTCAAGCGTCTCCGAGCAACACTGCTCGGGGACTCCGTCGTCTTAACCAAGCGTCTCCGAGCAATAAGCACTGCTCGGGGATTCCGTCGTCTTCTTCAAGCGTCTCCGAGCAACACTGCTCGGGGACTCTGTCGACTTAACCAAGCATCTCCGAGCAAAAAGCACTGCTCGGGGACTCCGTCGTCTTCATCAAGCGTCTCCGAGCAACACTGCTTGGGGACTCCGTCGTCTTCGTCATGCGTCTCCGAGCGACAAGCTGCTCGGGGACTTCGTCGTTTTCACCAAGCGTCTCCGAGCAGCAAAGTGCTCGGGGACTTTGTCATTCAACCAAAAATGATCAGCGATGTCATCAAAATTTATGATCCTGACACCACGTGACTATGTCACATGCTATCAGGCTCGGGGACTAAGTGGATACACTTCACCTGCCGGTGAAGGTATTGGCTCTACCAGTGCCAAAAGTGGATACACTTCACTAAAGAGAAGCTTCTTTCAATTTTTTTTGAGCTCCTTACATCCGTCTGGTCAAGCAACGCTGAAGGTCTGCACCTCTCGACGAATGTAAGGCGCTCGGGGACTAGCTGTGGGGGTATAAGCCCGTATACCCGCATAGTCATACATGGGCCAAGTCTACCGAATAGGCCCGAACTACCAAGGACGCGTCGCCCATACGATCTCCAGGAGATCGCGTATATCCGCCGAGACCTTGGCGGGCAAGGAAATAGCTTTCCTAGGATCTAGCCGATTAGTTTCCCAGATCGGCTAGGATTGTAATCTGTTATGTATGGCAAGATCAACTTGTAACCCTGCCCCCCGGACTATATAAGGCGGGCAGGGGGTCTACTCGATTCATCTAATTTACTAGCAATACAACACAGCAACATACAGGACGTAGGGTATTACGCCTCGTGGCGGCCTGAACCTGTCTAAATCCCCGTCTCGCACGAATTGTGCTCCCTCGTTCGTCTCAGGCGCACCCTCACCGTCTCATCTACTACCGCGGGCATACCCCTCGGTAGACTATCGCCGGTATTCCGTCGACAGAGATCTCCCCCACACTTATTTTTTGTACCTGCTTTTGTTATAACAAATAAAACAAAACAAGAGGGTCTACAGCAGGCAAGGGTCTTATTGGCTAAAAGATCAAGGAAACAAAATTTTATTATTTAGTTATTTTTATTTTATTAGGAACTTGTTCAACCAACTTTTATTAGAGCTCAAACAAGGCTAATATAAAAGATGCAACGAAAACATAGGCAAGACTTATCCCCATATCATATTACTGCCACTGTTTATGAAAACAACTCAAGGTTCATTAATCAAATTTCAACACCATGTCAAAACATGATTAAAGAAGACTATTTCAACCTTAGCACTATGCTTAATTTGAAAACAGCCTATGGATGTTACTCGCGAGAATACTTCCAAACAAGAGCATATGACATAAACAGGGAAGCATGAATTTGAATGATCATAAGGAGACAAGTATGAGCGAAGGGGTTGTGAACATTTATTACCCTTTGCATACCTGAGTGTTCTAACCTGCAGCATATGTGGATTTCTTTGAAGATGCTGCACCGATGGCGTGGACGTACAGGCTCCAACTCAGCTGAACCATCAGTTCGGATCACACACAACTAGTGTATATGGACCTTGGCCTTATTGGTAGCAAAGGTGTAAAGGAGTAGAGTCCTTTTCTTTTCTCTCTCTCCTTTTTTTGTCTCTTTTTTTTAAAGATAACTACCGATGACCTTCGGCAAGGGCTCAACATTTATAGTCTGTTGGCAAGACTTTCTCCTCTTCATTGCCCTGCAACTGCATGAACAAACTTGGGAGAATTATCTGGTTGCCTCGAGATTTTTCCCGTATTATTGACAGGAATAGAAGCAGCAATTTGAGCAAACTGTTTTTCTATCATTTTATTCAAACTCAGCTGATGTTTAACAAAAGAATATAGAGTTTTAAGTTTAGCATTTATAGATTCAAAATTTTATCATTAAAGGAAAGCTTTCTAGTAAGATCTGCATTAAACTTAGCTTGCCTTAAAACAAAATCTCTCGAGGAAGGTTGATTGAAATTCAATTTGAAATTTGAATTAAGATTAGAAGAATTACCTTGTGGGTGGTTATGGTTGTTCCACCCATTATTACCTGATTGTTGATGTTGGCAAAACCCATTGTTGACGTAGTCGCTTCTTCCTGGGTTTCAGGACAGCTGTTCCTCGAATGGCCAACATTTCCACTAGACTTCACATATCATGTGTGAGTCCGTGGCTTGGACGGTGCCTGTGGTGGGTTCGGTGGCACGGTCGTCCAGCCTCTTTATTAGGAGGTCTATTTTTGTGGCAAGCAAATCCGTCTCCTTCATGGTATGCATGCCTTCTTGTGTTTCTCTTCCTTCTCCCTAGCTTTGGTTTGCTACCATCTTTTCGATGAGTGCAGTGGCATTCTCGATGGTGAGGGAGAGGAATGCCCCTCTAGCTGCGGCGTCAAGGTACCCTTTTGACATGGCCGTTAGGCCCTCGTAAAAGTTCTGGAGCACCAGCCAATCTTCCATTCCATGGTGGGGACAGGCTCGGACATAGTCCTGCGGCCTCTCCCATGCCTGAGGGATGGACTCGAGTGATGTTTGGTGGAAGTTGGATATCTCCCCCCTTAGAGCAATGGTTTTGCTCATGGGGATGAACTTGGCAAGGAACGCCATGGAACATTTGTCTCACGTGTTGACAGCTTCCTTGTTTTGGTAGAACCACTGTTTCGCCTTCCCCGCAAGGGAAAAAGGAAACAGGCGGACCTTGATGCCAGTTGGTGTGACGTCTTTGGTGACGATGGTGTCGCACAATTCAAGGAAGTGTTGAAGATGAGCATTTGCGTCCTCAATTGGCAAGCCACAGAACTGGCTTGCCTGCACCATCTTCATTAGGCCAGTACGGAGCTCGAAGTTTCCATTTCCGATATTGACAGCGGGCCCAAACGGGCACGTTGGCAACAGTAGGGGTGGAGTAGTCGCGGAGTGTCTTGGCCATGATGATAGTAGCGGATGGTGCGGGAGTGAATGGTTCTTCTGTCGATGGAGTAGCAGAAGAAGGAGTGGTACGGGACCTATTCTTCCTTAGGAGTGCCTCCGGATTGTCGGTGAAGTTGTTCGACAGGTCAAAACCACTCATACACTATCCTGTTTTCTTTCCAATAAAAAAGAGGAAGAAAACAAGAGAAGTTAGCCTGCCTAAACTATGGCCACCTTTTGCTTATTGTGCAATCAATGCCTATGCCAAGCTAGATGTTTTTATTTCCTTTTGCCCTCCCCGGCAACGGCGCCAGAAATACTTGTTGGCGTTTCTTAGCATCATTACTAAAGATAGACTAAAAGCCCATCCCTAGCAATGATACTAGAAATGTGTGTTGACATCCCAAACCACCATTACTTCAAAAGGTAACTCTCGGCCCTTAACGGCGCCAGCCAAGATAATGTAGTCTGGTAATAACAGTTAGAAGTGCCTGATTGTCCTTCCCAACCATCATTACTTACGATATGCAAAACTGAAGCACGACGCCTTGGGGTGCAACAAGAATTACAGTCCTTAGGTAATGGTACTTAGGTATGCCAATAATGATAGTGCAGTATAGATAAATCCGCAAGCGCATGGAACTATCATTGTAGCATTTCAACCCGTGAGTATTCAGGGGTGCGTATTTATAATTTCCCGTAGGAGGGCAGGATGAATGCATCTAGCTTTGGCATAAACATGATCACTTATTGAATGCATAGGTAGACATAGCATAGGCAGGGGTAAATCATAGTTCAAAGATAGTGGACACACATCTGAGCCGACCTCAAGGATAAAAGAGAAATAAAGAATAAAAGAATAAATCTAATTGAGCAGGCATTGGTCATATATAACTATGCAAAGAACTGTTAGTAAACATCTAACTAGCATGTCTAGTATCAGGACTAGGTCTGGATGACAGGGAGATCCCCGCAGCTGGTCTGCCAGCCGATAAAGACTTTACGAACTCCTACCCAATATCCGAACGTGGGGGAGTGCTAGGGATGGACAGGGCTGTCACCACCTGCCCACTTACCCCTCTGCCCGTGGGATACCGACATATTCTCCGATCTCCGCATACCCGAGCACCATGCTCGCGTACTTGGAAACAACTCCTAACCCCCTAGGACCCTACCCCTTCGGAGTGACAGGCTAGGCTAAGAGCAACCGAGAAGGCACGACGAACCGTCACCTCATCCCTAGTTCTTCCTCTATTGATACTATGTCGAAGAACGATGAAGAACAACGATGAACATATCAAGAACATAACACATAAACTATATGCTAGTTCATATATCATGATCATAACATGACCAAGACTATACTCTAGTTCATATGCATTGCTATATAAATAAGATAAGAACTTGAACTTGGAAGAGAACTGCATTGTATTCATACCGAGGTGTTCCTTCTTCTCCCAAGGATACAAACTCTCCTTGCTAGCTCTTGCCTTGCTCTAATACTAAAACTAATCTAAAGAATACAAGTGAGAGGTGAGGTAAATGGCTCCAAATGATGGTGTGTGTTCGAGGGGAGCTCTCCCACTCTTTTATAATCTAACAAGGATGGTTCGGGTGCCAACAAATATGGAAGCAGGTGGAACCGCCTTGAGGGAACCGTCCTACGCACCGCCTGAGAAGACTGGGCCCGAGAGGCCCCACTAGGGGACTGGCCTTCGCGTGATCGGTTTGTCTCTGGGCCTGGACTTCTCCTGTGGTTACGAATGGGCCCAGAATGCTAATGAAGGTGGGCTTCTCTTCTTCTTTGCGCCTTTTTTGAATACGAATTCTGGAATGCGCTTTCTTTATGGTTTTTGTGCATTTCCACATGTCACACCTGCAAGTCAAGTACACACCAAAACTTGTGGAAATGTTACTTTAAAGCCCTACCTACTATTTATTTTAGTAACATATTGGCGGTAAGAAATAGGCTCTAAGGACCGCCAACACTTGGGCATCTTGCTCATCAATACCCAAAGACCAAGAAAGACAAGTTCAAGAATAAGAATAAGGGCAAAAGGCAAGACTCAAGTGATGAGAGTGATGATGAGAAGAAGAAGGCCAAGCCATTCAAGAAGAAGCAATTTTACAAGAACAAGAAGAATGGCAAGGCTTACATTGTTGGTGATTGGCTCACCGACATTGAATCTTCTAGTGGCTCTTCCAGTGAAGAAAGTGATGATGAAAAGGAGAAGATGGCCGCTCTTGTCATTGGGACTTCTATTCCGCTACCACCATCACTGCCCTCATCTCCAACACACCTTTGCCTCATGGCTAAGGATAAGAAGGTACAAAGTGATGATGAGAGTAGTGATAGTGACAATGAATATGATTTACCCACCTATGATGAACTTGCTAGCTTACTAAATGACTACACCAAAGTGATTAGATAGCTAACAAAGAAAAATTAAAATTTAAAACTTGAGAATGGCAACCTCTTAGCTCAAAATGAACAATTTACCAAAACTAGTGATAAACTTAGAGTCGAGAATCAAAATGTGTCATCCAAGCTCAAGGAACTTAAAACCAACATAAAAGAGCTCAAAGAAAAACATGATAAACTTGAGAAGATGCACATTGTGCTCACCACTAGTTACAACAAGCTAAAAGAGGACTACACTCAAGCAAAAGTGAATCATGACAACCATGCTATGACTTATGACTTGCTTTCCAATGAAACACATGATGCTCCTAACCTTGTTGTTAAGTGTGACATAGCTACATCATATGATGATTGATGAGATCATTGAGCAAGGGGCGAGTAGCAAAGGCAAGGAAGTGGTGGTGGCCGATTGCCATGATGACTACTTGAAGCTCAAGGTTGAGAATGAGAACTTGAAGGAAGAGCTAAAGAAGCAATCAACCACCAACACCATTGTCATTGAGACGGTGCAACAAGATGATGAAGTTGAAGTGCTAAGAGAAGAAAACAAGATTCTCGAGAGTGAGAAGTGTCAACTTGCATCTTTGTTGGAAGAGAACAAGAAGTTGAAGCAAGAGAAGGGTCATCTCACCATGGGATTGCAAAAGTTCACAAGAGGCCAATATCTTCAAAGTGATCTTCTCATGAACACCGTGATGAAGTTTGATAGAAGTGGGATTGGCTACATGGGTGAGAAGGTGCAAAATATTAGAGCCCAAAATAGACTCAACAAAGTAAAGAACAAGTCCAAGCCCAACCCAAACAGATGCTTTGAATGTGGACAAGAAGGACACTTTGCTCATGAGTGCAAGACACCACCACCCCAACCTTTGCCCAAGCATGCTAGGCCCTTTGCATTTGATTCTCACTGCATGCTTAGAAAGGATTCTAAGGGCAAAGTGAAAGTGATGTTCCTAGGTCCCCCTAACAAGAATAGGCCTAGGCAATTGTGGGTGGCTAATGCTTTGGTTGAGAAAGTCCGGAGCCCTTCTCAAGTATGGGTTCCTAAACATCAAGCTTGATTTGTTGTGTGTAGGTGAACTATAAGACCGGTGGCTCTCATTGGGTAATTGATAGTGGATGTACTCAACATATGACCGGTGATGCTTGTATGTTCACCTCACTAGAGAGAATGTGAAAGACCAAGGAAAGATAACATTTGGTGACAATTCAAAGAGCAAAGTTCAAGGGCTTGGCAAAGTGGCTATTTCAAATGACTATTTAATTTCCAATGTGCTTCTAGTTGCTTCATTGAGCTTCAACTTGCTATCCGTTGGGCAATTGTGTGATCTTGGTTTTCAATGTTTGTTCACAAGTGAAGAAGTGGTTGTTTCTAAGAAAGATGACAATGAAGTGATATTCAAGGGTTTTCGGTACAATCATCTCTATCTAGTGGACTTCAACTCGGAAGATGCTAATTTGAAGACTTTTCTATTCACCAAACAATCTATTTAGTGGCTTTGGCATAGAAGGCTTGCACATGTTGGGATGAGCACACTCAAGAAGCTATTGAAGAAGGAGATGGTGAGAGGATTGAAAGATGTTGTATTTGAGAAGGACAAATTGTGTAGTGCTTGTCAAGCCGGCAAGCAAGTGGCAAATACACATCCATCCAAGGCATTTGTATCAACTTCAAGACCATTAGAGCTACTTCATATGGATTTATTTGGGCCAACAACTTATGCAAGTATTGGCGGCAAGCTCTATTGCTTAGTGATTGTTGATGACTTTTCAAGATATACTTGGGTGTTCTTTCTTCATGACAAGACCGAAGTTGCCGCATCTTTCAAGAAGTTTGCCAAGAGATCACAAAATAAATTTAAAGTGAATATCAAGAAGATTAGAAAGTGACAATGGAAAAAAATTTGACAATACAAACATTGAAGTATATTGTGATGAAGTTGGGATCAAGCATGAAGTCTCATCCACCTATACACCGCAACAAAATGGAGTTGTTGAAAGGAAGAACCAGACATTGATCACCCTTACAAGGTCTATGCTTGATGAGTACAACACACTGGAGAGGTTTTGGGCGGAGGCAATCAACACCGCATGCGATGCTTCCAACCGCCTATTCCCTCACCAGTTGCTAAAGAAGACCCCCTATGAGCTAATCAATGGCAAGAAGCCAGATGTCTCCTACTTCCGGGTGTTTGGTTGCAAATGTTACATCTACAAGAAGCCGCGACACCTAGGGAAGCTCCAAAGATGTTGTGATATTGGCTTTCTTGTTGGTTACTCATTGAAGTCCAAAGCATATAGAGTATTCAACAATGCCACTGGCCTTGTTGAAGAAACATATGATGTGGAGTTTGATGAATCTAATGGCTCTCAAGGAGAGCATGAGAATCTTGATGATATAGGTGATGAACCATTGAGGAAGGCTATGAAGAACATGCCAACCGGAGACATCATGCCTAAAGATGATGAAGATGATGGTGATGATGTGCAAGTGCTAAATCAACCATCTTCATCAAATGTGCCTCAAGATGATGAAGACAAAGATGGGATGGATCCACATGAAGACACCCACATCACACAAGAATATGTTGAGGCGCAAGCACAAGATGTTGATGCTCCACAACCTCCTCCTCAAGTGGTTGATAGAAGAACTACTCCACTCCTACAAGCTCATCCTCAAGATCTCATAGTAGGGAGTCCTTCAAGGGGGGTAATGACTCGCTCACAAAGGCATGCTCAATTCATTGAACATCACTCTTTTGTCTCTTGCATTGAGCCTACTAGCATAGAGGAAGCTCTTCAAGATCCGGATTGGGTAAATGCCATGCATGAAGAACTCAACAACTTCACCCGCAATCAAGTTTGGACACTTGAAGAGAAGCCAAAAGGAGCAAGAGTCATAGGCACCAAGTGGGTGTTCCGCAACAAGCAAGATCACAAGGGCAACATTGTGAGAAACAAGGCAAGGCTCGTGGCAAAATGGTTCTCCCAAGTTGAAGGCTTGGATTTTGGGGAGACTTTTGCCCTGGTTGCAAGATTGGAAGCCATCCGTATCCTACTACTTGCATATGCATCTAATCACAACCTAAAACTCTTTCAAATGGATTTGAAAAGTGCTTTTTTAAATGGCTTCATAAATGAACTTGTCTATGTTTCCCAACCGCCGGGTTTTGAAGACCCTAGATATCCAAACTATGTTTATAGGCTGTCCAAGGCACTATATGGATTAAAGCAAGCCCCACGGGCTTGGTATGAGCGCCTCCGTGACTTCCTCCTCAACAAGGGCTTCAAAATCGGCTTGGTGGATACCATACTATTCACCAAGAAACATAAAGGGCATATCTTCATTTGTCAAGTTTATATTGATGATATTATCTTTGGTTCGACTAATGAAGATTTTTGCAAGGAATTTGGTGATATGATTTCCAAGGAGTTCGAGATGTCGATGATTGGTGAGCTCACATTCTTCCTCGGCTTTCAAGTCAAGCAATTGAGGGAGGAGACGTTCGTGTCGCAAGAGAAGTACATGAAGGACCTCCTCAAGCACTTCAAGATGGAAGAATGCAAGCCTATCAAGACCCCCATGCCTACCAATATACATCGCGACCTTGACGAGGGAGGTAAATCGGTTGACCAAGCACTCTATCGTTCTATGATCGATAGTTTGTTATACTTGACCGCATCTAGGCCCGACATCATGTTTAGTGTATGTATGTGTGCGCGCTTTCAAGCTAACCCTAAGGAACCTCACTTAGTTGCGGTAAAAAGAATCCTTAGGTACCTAAAGCACACCCCAAGCATTGGTCTTTGGTATCCCAAAGGAGCTAACTTTACTCTTGTCGGCTATTCCAATTCGGATTATGCCGGTTGCAAGATTGATCGTAAAAGCACATCTGGAGGGTGCCATTTACTTGAAAGATCACTAGTTTCTTGGTCCTTCAAAAAACAAAATAGTGTTGCCTTGTCAACAACCGAAGCGAAATACATTGCCGTGGGTGCTTGTTGTGCACAAATTCTTTACATGAAACAAACCCTACTTGATTATGGAATTAACTTAAAAATGGTGCCTTTGTTGTGACAACGAGAGTGCGGTAAAACATGCAAACAACCTGGTTCAACACTCCCGCACTAAGCACATTGATATCTGTCATCACTTCCTTAGAGATCACGTTGCTAAAGGTGACATTTCCTTTGAGAGAGTGAGAATGGATGATAACTTGGCGGACATCTTCACTAAACCATTGGATGAGGCATGGTTTTGCACACTAAGAAATGAACTAAATTGCCTTGATCTAAGCAACTTCACTAAAAGATGATGTTGTGTTGTCTTGTGCATTGCATTGTAACATAAAACATGTCTAACTTTGAATTGCACATAGGGTTTGTCTAACTCAGTTAAGATAACCGCCCAAAAGCGTGTGAAGAAGCTTACTCGAGGACAAACTTGACAAGCAACTAGTTTAATTTACGTGAATTTGCATTGCATATGCATGGTTGTTGTTTTGTCGTTTCGTTCTTGGATTTCATTGCCTATTTTCATAAAAACTACATATGCCTATGGCAAACTATTTGAAAAATTGAGGGTTTGAGAGAGGACATCTCATACTAGTTCCAACTGATGTTTGTTTGACTCTTATTGTGGTTGGAACTTAGTTGGGTGAAATCGGCACGATGGAAGATTGAAGAAAATCAGGTTTTAGGGCATCGGACTGTGGCGTCGGACGCTGGTTTTCCCAGCGTCGGACCATTGCCTACAGTCCGACGGTCCCTGGCCCTATGTCTGGAGGCGTCGGACGCAGCGTCGGATGGTGTTTTTCATGGCGTCAGACTATCGGATGAATGTGTTCACGGCAGTTCACGTCGTCGGACTGGAGGTAATCGTCCGACGGAGAGCGTCGGACTGCGTCCGACGGTTCTGGAAGCTCTCTGGAAGCGTCGGACCCTCAAATGGATTAGTCCAACTGTAGCTACAGTCATCGCCCGATGGTTGGTTTGCGCATGAGATTTAGTTCTCCCTCATCTCTGTCACGTGGGACCCATTGTTTAGTTCCTTCGGCACCTCAGTCTCTTTCTGCTCGAGCCCATGCACATACGCCACCGAGCAGCTGTGCCCTAACCCTAGCTCTGCCGCGCGCCCTCACCCTCTGCCGTCGGTTAGCAGGTGCCCTCGCCGCCAGTGGACGTAGTCCTCGCTCCTCTCCTTCTGTTCGCGCGAGGCCGCTCCAGTGCCCTTATCACTCGCCTGAGCCCCTCTGTGCGTGCCGCCGCTACCGCCGTGGTTCTGCTCAGAACCATTCCTCGCCGGCGAAGCTTCTCCGCCACTGTAGCAGGAACCTTTCCCTCATCTTCCTCGTTGCTTCCTATTGTGGTGAAGCCCTGCCCCCCACTTGCTCCTGTTTTTCATCTCTCTCTGTGCACAGCTAGTGTTTGACGTTTTGCCTGAAAGGGTTTCTCCTTGTTGTGCAGCTTCTGAGCAGTGCTGCTGGCCCGTGTTCTTCTTCCTAGGGTCTGAGGTGGTTCTTCCAAAGTGTGGTACTCCTTCTCTCCTCAACCCTAGGCATCTCCCTCTTTTCTCTTGCCTCACTATGCTTGTTTGTCATTGCCCACTGCCATGACATATGCCTTTTCTCATTCAGTGACTGGCCTTGACCTCATGGTGCTTCCTCGTCAATAGAGTGTCTTACCCCTTCGTAGGTCTTCTCTCGCAGGTTGCTTTTGCTATTCCACTCTCATCCCATGTGCTTGCTTCCATAGGTCTTCTTTTCACTAGTAATTATATGCTTATATACATCCCTATCTATCTATCTTGCAGCTT
The DNA here is from genome assembly GCA_038502445.1 of Eremochloa ophiuroides. Classification (NCBI taxonomy): domain Eukaryota; kingdom Viridiplantae; phylum Streptophyta; class Magnoliopsida; order Poales; family Poaceae; genus Eremochloa; species Eremochloa ophiuroides. The sequence goes on from JAHLJS010000002.1 coordinate 45,497,697, forward strand.
GTCGTGGTCCGAGGCAGTTGGAAGTGTCAGTGAATCTGGGGCCAAGCCCGTGGATACGGATTGAGGCCAAGCCTCTCAAGTGTCAGTTGGTAGTTGTAGAGGGAAACTGATTAGGGATTGGCAGAGATGGTTCGCTGCAAGTAGGCCAGCCGCAGTCAGGGTGGCACAGGTGAGGATGACATGCCTCCTCCTCATCCTCCTTCGGACAAGGGGAAGGCACTGTTGGTGGAGCCAAGCAAGAAGAGGAAGCAGAGGCTGACACCAAAGCAGAGGCAGGCCATCAGGATAGCAGAGGCAGCTAACAGAGCACAGAGGGGAGCAGGCATCCACATTGGAGGCATCGAGATCAGCCTAGCAGACAGAGAGGGTCCTCAGGAGCAGACTCAGACTCAGATAGAGGCAGAGAGACAGCCAGAGGTTTAGCAAGAGCAGCAGGAGCAGCAAGAGACACCGACTCAGGGGGAGCAGGCCCAGGCACCTCTTCGACACTCGAGCCGCACTAGACCTGCGGTGCCACCCCAGCCTGCTGGTCATAGGTGTGGCCACCGAGTTCCTAGGGCGCCTGTTCCCACTGAGCCGCAGTCGGAGCCAGAGCTAGAGGTACACTTTGACTTGCGGAACATCTCCGCAGCCCACGTCAGAGATCTCCGATTGACTTCACTTGAGAGTTGGTTCCTGGCTCAGCGAGACCCCAGGGCTTCAGAGAGCTGGTACACGACACGACATTACACGAGGAATTTTTCACAGCTCTTATGTTGTCAGAGGTTGGCTTGAGGCAACACAGGGTGTGTCCCCTAGAGGACATAGTCCAAGCAGGTGATGAGGAGATCAGGCCATACTTGACCTACTTGCCTGGACTAGCAGACTTGCTTGGTTAGTCTGGACAATACGTGGAGTCGTGGGTTCGTGAGTTCTACGCTTCACTTTGGATCGACCCCGACCACGAGTACCTGCAGTACACCTTTGGTGGAGATCCTTACAGGCTCTATGCCAAGGCCCTCAGAGAGCTGCTTGGGGTTCCTCAGTCTGCTACTAGGTTGTACAGTATCTGCTATGGCACGATGGACCTGCCGAGGCGAGCTCTTGGAGGACAGGCACCTGGTACAGGCACACGTTGCAGCGTGCTTCAGGCCACCGTTTGGAGACGGCTCCCGTAGGACACCCTCAGAGCTTCGTCCCAGTCATTTGTCTCTTGAACGACGTGATGAGGTGCACTCTACTACCGCGGGAGGGTGCAAGGAGGGATTGACACACCTACAGCTTTGGCTCCTTAGTGCCCTGGTCCAGCAGTCAGGGTTCGATGTTGTGGACTTGATTATCGGTGAGATGGAGGACACTATAGCAGAGGGTATCCGGTCTCGTCGGCAGCTCCCCTACGCTCACTGGATCTCTTCTATTCTTGTGCGCCGGCTACACAAGACATGGACAGGGATCACTAGGGAGTTGCGTCAGACTGAGACCGAGTTCCTTGTGTACAGGATGACTTCTTTGTTAGATGGCAGACGTGGTAGCAGAGCACTTTATAGGGTACAGCGAGGTCAGCGCTCTGGCGTAGATATGGCAGAGGTCCTGCAGCAGGACAAGGCTATGAGGCACGTTGCCCATAGCAAGCTTGAGCAGTTGCTTATCGATGACGACCCTGTTGACACCTCTTCCGACAGCACTGACGAGGACTACTGGCCTATCCCTAGGCGTCCTCGAGCTCACGACTCAAACATCGGTGGCTCCAGCTCAGCTCCACAGACCTCACAGACAGACCCTGCCCTGCTGGCTATTCTTTAGTCACTCCAGCAGTCTTAGCTGCAGCAAGCGCAGGAGCAGAGCCATCTTGCCCAGGAGCAGGCCCGGTTGGCCAGAGAGCAAGCTGCAGCGCTTTCATAGATCCAACTCCACCAGGACCAGTTTCAGTAGTAGAATCTTGCACTGTAGCTCCAGAGTCAGCAGATTCAGCTTCAGACTTTCGGATTCATGGAGCACATCATCAGGCACACCGGAACTCCTCCTTACTTAGCCACAGCTCCTCTGGCTCAGCAGGTTGGCCCGGCAGCCACTGTAGCCCAGGTGACTCCAGCTTTATAGTCCAGCAGACTTCAGAGTCAGGGCACTGCTCTGTTCACTAGCTCACTCTATACTCCTTCACAGCAGACGCAGCAGTGGTTTGCTTCTCCAGGGTTTGGTCAGGGGTTCACGCCAATCCGCACAAGTTTCACACCAGACTTGGGTGGCCCCTCAGTGACCAGGAGCTTGGGTGCTACTTTCAGCGAGATCACTGGCTTCAGAGAGCCTGTACCTTCCACCATAGCTCCTCTTTCTACCGGTACGACCGAGACACTGCCATCCTCAGTAGCTTCTTCCGAGCACATCACGACTACAACCATTACAGAGACTAAGGCAGTTGTTGTGACAGTAGCAGAGCCACAGGGTCAGCAGCTTGACATCGAGGAGCAGACAGCTCCTGAGTCTTTTCAGACAGTGCCTGAGGAGCCCGTCACTACAGAGACAGTTGAGATAGCTTCAGAGCCTGTTCCGATAGCACCTGAGGAGCCAACACCTTCAGAGGCAGACACTACAGCTCTAGACACTCAGGCTGACCCGGTTCCCTGAGACAGCTGAGCCGACCCAGACCGTTTCACCTTCACGTTCACCGGCAGAGGGTCATATAGCTCAGAGTTCAGAGTCAGACGCAGACACCTCTCAGTTTGAGCTCCTACCTCACTCCACCAACCGCAACGCTGCAGTTTCTTCTCCTCCTCCAGAGTCTTAGATTCTTTGGTCCTTGATGCCAAAGGGGGAGAGAGAGCATAGATTTAGGGGGAGCGATAAGAGAGCGTTTTGGTCCTTACTTTTGCTTGTGATATACTGCATCATGTTTACTTTTCATGCATGGTATATATGTGTGCTTGAGACTTGACTTGTGACATGTGTTTGAGCTTAATGTTATATATTTCACGTCACTTGGTTCTCACTTGGTTATGCTCATTGACTTAGCTTCCGCACATCACTCCGATCTTGAGCATATCTGTTGGTATAAGATAACTCAAACAAATAAACACTAGGATTATCTGTAAGCAGACAGATACCGATGTAGCACTTCACCCAGGAGTATTCCAGGTATCGTTATTTATATTTTACCAGAGAGAAAAACGGGATGTCTAGAATCTAGACTTAACCCCTGAGTTGCTATCAAGGACGGAGAAAATAGGTGATATATGATATTGCTAAGGCTTCTAGTTCTAATCCTCACAAGATATGATATGATTATTCTTGAAGGGGAATTACTATAGGAATACACCAACAAAGGGTAAATTCCTTAGTAATGGAATCCTACGGTCCTACTGACGGGAGGTGGACTGTGTCTCAACAAGGCTAGGTCACCCTCGCAATCTACCACCGATCCGGATGGTATAGGGCATTTACGAGTAAATATAATATCAGCACCACGCTTAAGCTATAAATAACTACTTCATTCAAGGAGCTACCAAGACTAAAGCACTCAAAAGAACCATAAATGTTGATGGTCGTTAAGTACCAATTTTATACCGTCAACTAATGCCTAGGGAAGATCAATAATAGAAGCATAGGGGTTATTACTGACAAATTCCACGAGTTTTGGTGAATTGTGTATTTTCCAGGGATTATTCCAGAAAGGCTTAAAAGAAGGATTAAATTGCTTAATTACCACGAAACTTAACCGCAAAGGAAACATTATCATGAGAACACTAGAAGCATCTGGAACACACCCGAAGCATCGGGGCCCGAGACCCACCAGGGTGGGGCCTGACCGGCGGCCCCCTCTAGGGTTTCGGCCCATCTTCTGAAGTCTTCTTCCACCGCCTCTCTGGAGTCATCTGGGCCCTTTGTTCAAGTTGGTTTGATCCCACGGCGCACGTTCATCCCACCAGGGCTATAAATAGAGGGGCAGACCCTCCTCCCAGAACACCAATTCATTCCTCTTGCTTCATTCGTCAAGAGTAGACAGAAGTTAGGGTTTCCAGAGATTAGAAATAGGGCTCTAGTTCTTCAAGTTCATAGTTTAGGCATCTAGCAAGGTTCAAGTAGAGTTGGGCGCTACGCTCGGGATTCCAGATCCGTTCGTCTGGATATCGGTAATATTATCTTGTATCTCACTATGACATTGCTTTATTTTAATATATTGCTACTTATTCAGTTCTTAGTTTATTCTAATTGCATATTCGATATAGTTGTGATTGGTGATGATTATTGTCGTATGATCGTAATGCGCCTAATTCAGTACTCGAGTGAGTTAGGTGGTATACATTATGTAGACGTGGTGCCTAGATATATTGTGTACTTACGGAGGCACCCTGACGTGCTGGGTCATGTGGTAGTCCGCGTAGGTGACAGCTGCGTTGGTTCCTCTGTAGTCCACCCTCCGTACGTAGGACTGAGCAGAGCGTGGTCGCGAAGGAGGTGACCCTTGTGTCTTAATATCCTCATTAGATGATGCTCCTTATGATGTTTTCTGAGTTGATTATGCTATAGATGAATATGTGTAATGTGGCATAGGCTGTAGACTTTGTATTTAGTAATTATATAGGTTTCCTTTACTTTAGCCGAATCTCGAGATTGTCTTACTACATTAGTGAGTCTCTATATTCTATCTCTGGAATACCATTTACCTCATTTACTCAGTTATCATTGACTTATTTATCGCTAAAGCACTAGAGTTATGGGTTATCATAGGTCTGCACATTTATCTTTCCAATCATTACCATAGATTATCCTAATGAGTAGAATGCCACCTTTATCCTTTTGGCATAAAACAAATCAATGATACTCGGAATACTTACCGGGTGAAGTGCTACAATAGGAGAATTATCTGTGCGCTTGCGGATATATTCTATAGTATTACTTTTAGGAGGCAAGTGAAGATTATTTTACCTTCGGTTTTTGGCAGTCATGTTCGGGATGACAACTGTCACACCCCGATATTAAATACAACACCAGGATGTATAAAAGCTCACATGTGTGCCAAGGATCAAGTCCACACATGCTAGACAAATTAAATAGTACCATTGCAGAGTTTATTACTTAGCGAACAATATTTAAATCATAGTACTTTATTACAACATCTCAGCGGAAAAGATAATTCTCGTGGCAGCTTCATCGCAGGGACTGTTGACTGGTTGACAACAAGTCTAGAACTCGTTGCGGTAATCATAACTCCAATCTTCATCTGTTGTGTGGTAATAGCAAGGGTGAGCACATTTCGTACTCAGCAAGTAAAACACAGGGTTCATGAGGCTCAACTAGCTGTATGTGGTGATGTTGCGGGAGCATTTTTAAAGACAATTAATTATAGCACAATAAGTAGCATCAATGGTGTTTCATAAATTCCCATATTCATGATCAATGTAAAGTGAAGTAGTAAGCATAAACAATTAAACAATGACAATATTTTCTGTTCCATGAGGATTCCAAGCCACCCATGACCGAGGGCGCGGCTAGTATACCAGTTTTACACTCTGCAGAGGTTGCACACTTTCACTACGAGCCGTGATTCCCATTTGCTCGGGTTAATTACTCCCAAAAACACTACCAAGGTGAGTGAGCAGGGTATCACTATGAAGTCTTTCAAAAGTCTTGTCTAACAAGTTAGGGCCGCTATGGATTCTGTGCCTGTTCTTATAGTATTTCCCCTGCCTGATGGCACATAACCGCAGCCTATACACATCATTCCAGACAGGGGCCAAACTATAAGCTATCCCGGTTAATCACACCCCACTTGCGCCTTTCGGTAACCACTAACAAGCTAGACAAGAGCATTTTACTGAACTAAAACCAGAGCCCATTAGCACTCATAGTTGCGCGGTTTTCCCGGAGGTTCACTTACGGATAAAGTCATCTTTTAAAGTTCATTGCATTACCATTAGACAATTTACAAGATCATGATATTAATAGCATAGCCAACCCATCCACATGCATAAACCATAGGTATCAAGGTAACAGGTACAAATCTATGGAATTCAACTAGGGTTGACAAGGAATTGCATGCATATGATATTTATAAAAAGCTTTCACAAGTAGGTAACAAGGATAATCCCATGAATTACTTGCCTTGCTCAGGGAAGTCTTGCTGGTCTTGCTGGTCCTCGAAGTGCGGGTCGTAACCAACGTCGAATTGCTCACCGTCTATACTCGATCAAACACCATAATACAAGCATACAGGGGCATTCATGCAAGGCAAACAAGAGTATAAATTAGAACAGTACACCAACAGTGATAAAACCAATTAAAAAAGTTTATAAAACTGATCTACACGTTGCTACGATCACATCAATATAAAGATCATCGAAAACGGATTTAAAACGTGAAAGATATGAATTTTCCAAGTTTTAATGCATTTTTAGGGATTAAAATAATACTTAAAATAAAAATACTTTTAACATAGACAAAAGTTATATCACTGGATAGAGGGTGAAATTATGAATCTAATGCAATTTGAATCCCTCGAATCGGAGCTAAAACGCATAAGTTATGGCCAATTCAAAATGAGTGGCAAATTTGTAAATTCTGAAAACGTATTTTCATTTGAACAGAGAGAAATACGCTTTTGAAAACGGAAAGCGTAAACTGAGAGCGCGCGGGGCTGGCGGCTTTGACCGAGTCTGCGGCCACGTGGCGTGATGTGATTGGTCGGGTCCACCACGCTGTCCGTGGACCAGCGCGGGTGGACCGAGTCCACACTGTAGCCATGCCCCGAAGGGGTATGGGCTGCTGGGATCCGTCCGATTCAAAATGAACGGACGTGATTAGATCGGGAGGGGGGGGTGGCGGCGCTTCCGCCGGAAAACAGAGGATGGCGGCGGCGGTTCGCCGGTGGCTTGCCGGAGAAGGTGAGAACGGCGCTACAGCGGACCATTCGGCACGGGAACGGCAAGGAAAACAAGAGGGGGACACTGCAAGCTCACCTAGGGCGTTGAGAAGGGACGAAACCGGCTCTGGAGGTGCTTGCGACGGACGGCGGTGGACGGGAAGCTCCTGTGCACGGTGGTGAGTCGGTCAGTGCACCAATCGAAGGGGAAATAGGTGCGGTGAGTTCGCCAAGGCCTCACGAAGCTCACGAGTAACTCACCTAGAGAAGAACGCCGACCGGCGGGGCGAATTGCACTCGGCGGCGGAGCGGGCTCCAAGCGGCGGTGACGACGAGGTTGGCAGAGAGGGCACGGGTGGCGGCTAGGGTTCGGAAAGGGTCAGGGGAGGTCGAGCACGGTCTTATAAAGGCTCGGGCCGTGCCAATTTTGGAGGAAGGCGGCAAATTCGTGCCGGATTCCACGGCGGCGACGGCGTGGCTCGGGAAGGAAACAGAGCGGGAGGAAGAAGGAAGGTGGAGAAGGCCGCTGACGTGTGGGTCCAGGTCGCCAGCGAGAGCGAGCAGAGAGAACGGGCGCGCCTGCGCCTGGCGTCCGTTTGGGCCGGCTCGCGCGGCCGCGGCCCAAGAGGAGAGGGGGAGGAGAGAGGCCGAGTGGGCCGAGAGAGAGGAAGAGGGGTAGCAGGCTGGGTTGGGTTGGGCTGCTGCTGCACTCTACTTCTACCTCTTCTTTTTTTTTTCTATTTCTATTTTTCCAACAAGTTTTCAAAAGAAATTTTCAAATATTTGAGAGACCAAATAATAATTCAAGCATCACAAAATAAATATGCAGCAACATGAGTGCAACAACCATGTTTTGACTAGGTTTTTATTTTAATTTCCCCAAAAATTCTATTTTCCCTATATTAGCATGAACAGTTAATTGCATAATTAAGTAAATTCTCTAATTTTAAAATGTTGCAAAATTCTAGGTGTTACAATTCTACCCCCCTTAAAGAGAATCTCGTCCTCGAGATTGGATGCTTACTCAAACAAGTGTGAATACTCTTTCCTCAAATCCTCTTCTCTTTCCCAAGTTGCTTCTTCTTCCGAGTGCCTATTCCACTGTACTTTGCACATCTTAATCACCCTACTTCGAGTGACTCTTTCAGCTGTCTCCAAAATTCTTACAGGATACTCTTCATATGTCAGATCTTCCTTAACTTGAAGTTCATCCATGGGTATTTGTTCATCAGGTACCCGCAAATACTTCTTGAGTTGAGACACATGGAACACGTCATGAACAGCTGATAGATGCTCAGGCAACTCTAATTGATATGCAACTTCTCCACGTCTCTTTATAATCTTGAAGGGACCAACATACCTTGGTGCTAGCTTTCCCTTCATATTAAACCTTCTCACCTTTCTCATCGGTGATACCTTGAGATACACATAATCACCTACTTCAAAACTCAAGTCCCTTCTTCGCTTATCCGCATAACTCTTTTGTCGAGATTGAGCTATCCTTAAGTTCTCCCTTATCTTACTGACTTGTTCTTCAGCAGCCTTTATAACATCAGGCCCAAACAACTGTGACTCACCCGTTTGATTCCAGTATAAGGGTGTTCTACACTTACGCCCATATAATGCTTCAAATGGTGCCATTCCAAGACTTTTCTGATAGCTATTATTGTAAGAGAACTCTGCATAAGGTAGACTCTTGTCCCAACTAGAACCATGCTGTAAGGCACAAGCTCTCAGCATATCCTCGAGAATCTGATTGGTTCTTTCTGTCTGTCCATCTGTCTGAGGATGATAAGCAGTGCTGAAGTTCAATTTAGTTCCCAAAGCTTCATGTACTTGTTTCCAGAAATGAGAAGTAAACTGAGATCCCCTATCAGACACAATCTTCTTAGGCACTCCATGAAGACATACTATCCTTTCCATGTAAAGCTTTGCCAACTTTGGACCATCATACTTAGTATTCACAGGCAAGAAATGAGCAACTTTCGTCAACCGATCGACAATCACCCATATTGAATCATAACCTGTGGATGTCCGAGGTAGTCCCACTATAAAATCCATACCAACTTCATCCCATTTCCATTCCGGTATCTTCATGGGTTGTAGCAATCCAGCAGGCCTCTGATGTTCGGCCTTGACTCTTGAACAAGTGTCACACAGAGCTACATACTCAGCTACAGCCCGTCTCATTTCTTTCCACCAATACTTCTCCTTGAGATCCTGATACATCTTGGTACTTCCAGGGTGAATAGAGTAGGCAGACTCATGAGCTTCCCGAAGAATTGTACCTCGGATAGCCTTTATTGCTGGCACACATATCCTTTTTCCCAACCACAATGTGCCATTCTCATCAAGCCTGAATCCGGGTGCTTTTCCAACAACCACATTTTCAGCTATCTCTTTGAGTTCTTCATCCTCCATCTGACCTTTGCGTATTTCTTCTTCCAAGGTAGGCGTTATCTCAATCTCCACGATATTGTTAACCAAACACAAGTTCAGACGTTGCAACTCTGCACTTAACTCCTTAGGCATCATTGTTTCCTGAACTTCACTATCATAACTTTTTCTGCTAAGTGCATCGGCCACCACATTGGCTTTCCCAGGATGGTAATGCACTTCTAGATCATAGTCCTTAATCAATTCCAACCATCGGCGTTGCCTCAAGTTCAGATCCGACTGGGTAAAGATGTATTTCAAGCTCTTATGATCCGTATATATGTCAGTTTTATGCCCCATCAGGTAATGCCTCCATATCTTCAAAGCATGAACAACCGCTGCTAACTCAAGATCATGAGTAGGGTAGTTTAACTCATGCTTTCTCAACTGTCTAGACGCATAGGCAACAACTCTACCTTCTTGCATAAGTACACATCCTAAACCTTGTCTAGATGCATCACAGTAGATAGAAAAGCTCTTACTTAGATCAGGCAATATCAGCACTGGGGCAGAAGTCAACCTCTTCTTCAACTCATCAAAATTAGCTTGGCACTGTTCGGACCACACGAACTTGGCATTCTTCTCTAACAATGCAGTCATAGGCTTAGCGAGCTTGGAGAACCCTTCAATGAACCTCCTATAGTAACCAGCCAAACCAAGGAAACTGCGAATTTCCTTAACATCAGTAGGTGGCTTCCAATCCAGCACATCCCTCACTTTGCTAGGATCTACAGCAATTCCACCATTTGAGACAATGTGGCCTAAGAAAGCCACTTCCTTTAGCCAAAACTCACACTTACTCCTTTTTGCATACAACTTATGCTCTCTCAATTTCTGCAAGACCAATCTCAAGTGTTCTTCATGTTCTTCTTCCGTCTTGGAGAACACCAGAATATCATCAATGAATACCACCACAAACTTATCAAGATATTCCATGAACACCTTATTCATCAAATACATGAAGTAGGCAGGTGCATTGGTAAGACCAAAAGACATAACTGTGTATTCATATAGCCCATATCTGGTAGTGAACGCTGTCTTCGGTATCTCTTGGTTTCTAATCTTCAATTGGTGATAACCAGACCGTAAATCAATCTTGGAAAACACACATGCACCTCTCAATTGATCAAACAAATCATCAATTCTAGGCAAAGGGTACTTATTTTTGATGGTCACTTCATTCAATGATCGGTAATCAATGCACATCCTTTGAGTACCATCCTTCTTGTCAACAAAGATAACAGGTGCACCCCATGGAGAAGAACTGGGACGAATAAAACCTTTATCTAATAACTCCTTAAGTTGCTTTTTAAGTTCTTCTAACTCATTTACCCCCATTCTATATGGACGCTTAGCAATGGGTGCAGTACCAGGTAATAATTCAATAATGAATTCAATGTCTCGATCAGGTGGCATACCTGGCAAATCCTCGGGGAAGACATCCAAAAATTCCTCCACAACACGATCCTCAGGCTTCCCTTCATCTTCAATCATGTTGATGACAGCAGCTGGAGGTGGCTTCACTACAACATTAACTGAGACTCTGTCTCCCTTAGGTCCATTCATTTCCACAACCTTCTCTTTGCATTTGATGTTGACCGTATGTTCTTTCATCCAGTCCAGACCCAGTATCAAATCAATGCCAGATGCTCTCAGGACAATCGGACTGACTGAAAACTCTACCCCCCTTAAAGACAATACTACTGATGGACAAAAATGAGTAGCAGGCATGACACCACCAGGAGAGTTTACTACCATCTCAGTCTTCATTGCAAGCAGGGGTATACTATGTTTTCTAACAAATACATGGGAGATAAATGTATGCGATGCTCCAGAATCAAATAATACAGTCGCAGGAGTGGAGTTGAGGTCGAACGTACCCAGCATGATGTTCGGCCCATCCTGAGCAGTGTCGGTGGTCACATGATTCACCTTCCCATAGAGTGGCTTCTTGTTGGGGCAGTGGAAGGACATGTGGCCTTCCTTGCCACAGCTGTAACAGACGGTGGGGGCTCTAGGGGCTCCATTCTTGGCAGGGGGACCATTAGCTTTTCCATTCTGGGAGTTTTGTGTCCCTCCCGACTGACGGAACGGCTGGCGCTGTTGGAAAAGCAAGCGCTGGTTGTTACCACCATGGTACCTTTGCTGGGAATTCTGCTGGTGACCATAGCGTGGACGGTTGTTGCTCCCAGAAGACTGACCAGAGAACTTCCTCTTCTTGTCCTGATCCTGGCGCATGTTGTCCAACACAATAGCACGGTTGACAAGAGCTTGAAAGTTGGGGTAGGTGTTACCAGCCAACTGCAGCCTGAGTTCATAATATAAGCCTTTGAGAAATAACCGCTGCTTGTCAGCATCGTCAGCAACTTCCCTGGGTGCATAGCGTGCCAGCTCAGCGAACTTGTTATGATATTCGCTGACAGACATGGACACCATCCGGAGAGACCGGAACTCTTCAGCCTTCTGATCCATCAAACCTTGAGGAATGTGATGAGCTCTAAACTCTCTGGTGAACTCATCCCAAGTAACATCAGGAGCATTCGCAGGCCATGCATCCTGGTAAGACTCCCACCAGGTTTGGGCTGCACCCTGCAACTGCCCTGAAGCATACAGGACCTTCTCCATGTCACTGCACTGCGCAATGTTAAGCTGCTTTTCCACAGCACGGACCCAATCATCGGCCTCTAGGGGGTCTGTGGCATGTGTGAACACTGGAGGACGTCCCTGAAGGAAGTCCTTGCGCCTGTCCCTGGGTGGCGGTGGTGGTGGTGCTCCACCCTGCTGAACATTCTGCATGAAGCGAGTCATTGCTTCCATGAACTGCCCTTGCATCTGCATGAATTGTTCAGGGCTGATCATGGGGGGTGGTGGAGGTGGTGGGTTGCCTCTGGGGTTCCTCCTTCCGGCCATCTGTCAACCCAACATACATAACGATTCTCAGACAATACCCAAATAACCAACATGAATAGAGAAACTGAAATTTCAGGACGAGTTCTCAGAAACAGGAGTGCAGTAAATCGATCGTACAGGGAGCTACAGAACTCCAAATGAGACGTTCTATACATTGCTGGAAAACTTATAAAATTTTCTACAACTTTCTTTTAGACCACTTTACCAGATTCTGACAGTTACCAGGTCCAAATTCACAATTTACAGAAGCTGTTCAGCACTTCCAGACAGCACAGTTATACCAGATTGCAACAGTCATAACTCTTAATCCATAATAGATATGAAGGTGATTGATACGGCGCTGGAAAGGCACTGAAGTCTAGTTTATCTCATAAAAATTTCATGACACTTGCATTATCAGATCTCCAGTTATAACCAAAATACCTCAGGTAACTCCAGAAAACAGCAAGGGTAACGAGAATATAAACCAACCCAACAATATATAAAAAGACCTCAACTTAATTTTTACTTGTTCAAGAAGTACCGTAGACAAGTCTACAGCACTCCAACACTCATAACAAAGATCCAAATCACACAAGTGCATAATAATAAATCATGTTCTCACACCAATCTTACAAGCACACCAAGACTCACTAGACGCAGCTAACGATTTATTACATGAATCCCAAGGGTAACCTAGAACTTATTAACGTGAAGCGTGAAGTCTTCATTCTTCGTGTAGCGGGGGGACTTCTTGAGCATAGCCCGCAGACAATCATTCTCTTTCTGGAGACGCCGTGACGCTGAGTGTGCTCCCTTCAGCTCTCCTTGGAGCCCCACCACTTGCTCCGTCAAGGCATTGACGTGCAGAGCGGTGGTGTTCAACGTCGGATGCAGGGGATCAGCCTGGGTCACCACAGCCCGTCCAGCCCAGGGCTCAAAGCGGGGCAGGTGGCGAAAGCGATCCTCCTCCATGAGCCCATAGCGAAGACCATGGTAGAATGCGTACGCCACTTGCGCAGCATCCTCCATGCTGGCGTGAGCTGAAGTCCTCCTGGCAGGCGAAAAGAAGACCTGATGAGGAGTCGGCTTCGGCTGTCCAGGCTCCCAGTAGATGACTGCCAACAGGGTCTTGTAGTAGGTCGCCTCCTCAGGGTGGGTGTACCTCGAGCAGAGGTACTCGATGACCGGGATGCTTGTCACTGTAGTACGTAGTCAACACTTCTTGCAGCAGGGAGTGTTGATACGCGTTCGGCGCCGGGTCCTTGATGGTGGTAACACGGAACCACTCCATCACTGGCTCAGGTGCAGGGGGAGTCGGTGCAGGTGCAGGCGTCGGTGTAGGAGCTGGCGACGTCGGAGTGACTGGCACGATCTCCTCCTCCACGTCGTCATCGAACATGAGGACCTCAGTGGGGTCCTCCTCATCGTCGGAGAGAACCACGACCTCGGGCTCCACCGGCGGTGCTAGGCTCCACTCTGGGTGCGCTGGGAGTGAACTGGGCGACGTAGGAGGTGACGCCGCGAGATGAAGCAGCCTCAGCAGCAGAGCGGCGAGCAGGCGGAACGAGTGAGAACCATCTACAAAATCAGAAAAGAGAAGCTAGAGTCAAACTTTTTGTAATAGAATAGGGAAGTATAGCATAAAACAAAATTGTAATAAAATAGTCAAGACTGAATTTAAGTGCAAAAATAAACCTATGTGATTTTTACTATCTAGGCTTGCGTCCTACAGTCAACAAAGCTTTGATACCAATTTGTCACATCCCGATATTAAATACAACACCAGGATGTATAAAAGCTCACATGTGTGCCAAGGATCAAGTCCACACATGCTAGACAAATTAAATAGTACCATTGCAGAGTTTATTACTTAGCGAACAATATTTAAATCATAGTACTTTATTACAACATCTCAGCGGAAAAGATAATTCTCGTGGCAGCTTCATCGCAGGGACGTTGACTGGTTGACAACAAGTCTAGAACTCGTTGCGGTAATCATAACTCCAATCTTCATCTGTTGTGTGGTAATAGCAAGGGTGAGCACATTTCGTACTCAGCAAGTAAAACACAGGGTTCATGAGGCTCAACTAGCTGTATGTGGTGATGTTGCGGGAGCATTTTTAAAGACATTTAATTATAGCACAATAAGTAGCATCAATGGTGTTTCATAAATTCCCATATTCATGATCAATGTAAAGTGAAGTAGTAAGCATAAACAATTAAACAATGACAATATTTTCTGTTCCATGAGGATTCCAAGCCACCCATGACCGAGGGCGCGGCTAGTATACCAGTTTTACACTCTGCAGAGGTTGCACACTTTCACTACGAGCCGTGATTCCCATTTGCTCGGGTTAATTACTCCCAAAAACACTACCAAGGTGAGTGAGCAGGGTATCACTATGAAGTCTTTCAAAAGTCTTGTCTAACAAGTTAGGGCCGCTATGGATTCTGTGCCTGTTCTTATAGTATTTCCCCTGCCTGATGGCACATAACCGCAGCCTATACACATCATTCCAGACAGGGGCCAAACTATAAGCTATCCCGGTTAATCACACCCCACTTGCGCCTTTCGGTAACCACTAACAAGCTAGACAAGAGCATTTTACTGAACTAAAACCAGAGCCCATTAGCACTCATAGTTGCGCGGTTTTCCCGGAGGTTCACTTACGGATAAAGTCATCTTTTAAAGTTCATTGCATTACCATTAGACAATTTACAAGATCATGATATTAATAGCATAGCCAACCCATCCACATGCATAAACCATAGGTATCAAGGTAACAGGTACAAATCTATGGAATTCAACTAGGGTTGACAAGGAATTGCATGCATATGATATTTATAAAAAGCTTTCACAAGTAGGTAACAAGGATAATCCCATGAATTACTTGCCTTGCTCAGGGAAGTCTTGCTGGTCTTGCTGGTCCTCGAAGTGCGGGTCGTAACCAACGTCGAATTGCTCACCGTCTATACTCGATCAAACACCATAATACAAGCATACAGGGGCATTCATGCAAGGCAAACAAGAGTATAAATTAGAACAGTACACCAACAGTGATAAAACCAATTAAAAAAGTTTATAAAACTGATCTACACGTTGCTACGATCACATCGATATAAAGATCATCGAAAACGGATTTAAAACGTGAAAGATATGAATTTTCCAAGTTTTAATGCATTTTTAGGGATTAAAATAATACTTAAAATAAAAATACTTTTAACATAGACAAAAGTTATATCACTGGATAGAGGGTGAAATTATGAATCTAATGCAATTTGAATCCCTCGAATCGGAGCTAAAACGCATAAGTTATGGCCAATTCAAAATGAGTGGCAAATTTGTAAATTCTGAAAACGTATTTTCATTTGAACAGAGAGAAATACGCTTTTGAAAACGGAAAGCGTAAACTGAGAGCGCGCGGGGCTGGCGGCTTTGACCGAGTCTGCGGCCACGTGGCGCGATGTGATTGGTCGGGTCCACCACGCTGTCCGTGGACCAGCGCGGGTGGACCGAGTCCACACTGTAGCCATGCCCCGAAGGGGTATGGGCTGCTGGGATCCGTCCGATTCAAAATGAACGGACGTGATTAGATCGGGAGGGGGGGGGGTGGCGGCGCTTCCGCCGGAAAACAGAGGATGGCGGCGGCGGTTCGCCGGTGGCTTGCCGGAGAAGGTGAGAACGGCGCTACAGCGGACCATTCGGCACGGGAACGGCAAGGAAAACAAGAGGGGGACACCGCAAGCTCACCTAGGGCATTGAGAAGGGACGAAACCGGCTCTGGAGGTGCTTGCGACGGACGGCGGTGGACGGGAAGCTCCTGTGCACGGTGGTGAGTCGGTCAGTGCACCAATCGAAGGGGAAATAGGTGCGGTGAGTTCGCCAAGGCCTCACGAAGCTCACGAGTAACTCACCTAGAGAAGAACGCCGACCGGCGGGGCGAATTGCACTCGGCGGCGGAGCGGGCTCCAAGCGGCGGTGACGACGAGGTTGGCAGAGAGGGCACGGGTGGCGGCTAGGGTTCGGAAAGGGTTAGGGGAGGTCGAGCACGGTCTTATAAAGGCTCGGGCCGTGCCAATTTTGGAGGAAGGCGGCAAATTCGTGCCGGATTCCACGGCGGCGACGGCGTGGCTCGGGAAGGAAACAGAGCGGGAGGAAGAAGGAAGGTGGAGAAGGCCGCTGACGTGTGGGTCCAGGTCGCCAGCGAGAGCGAGCAGAGAGAACGGGCGCGCCTGCGCTTGGCGTCCGTTTGGGCCGGCTCGCGCGGCCGCGGCCCAAGAGGAGAGGGGGAGGAGAGAGGCCGAGTGGGCCGAGAGAGAGGAAGAGGGGTAGCAGGCTGGGTTGGGTTGGGCTGCTGCTGCACTCTACTTCTACCTCTTCTTTTTTTTTCTATTTCTATTTTTCCAACAAGTTTTCAAAAGAAATTTTCAAATATTTGAGAGACCAAATAATAATTCAAGCATCACAAAATAAATATGCAGCAACATGAGTGCAACAACCATGTTTTGACTAGGTTTTTATTTTAATTTCCCCAAAAATTCTATTTTCCCTATATTAGCATGAACAATTAATTGCATAATTAAGTAAATTCTCTAATTTTAAAATATTGCAAAATTCTAGGTGTTACAACAACTTAACGTGAGGTGATGTTAAAAGACCAACAAGTATTTCTGGCGCCGTTGCCGGGGATGGCAATTGTATTCATTAGGATAATTTATTGAGTTCGTTGATTTTATTTCGCCAGGATATTTATTCTAGAATTTCATATAGGAGAGTTCTTCATAGATAAAATTATTAGAAAAATATAAAAATAACTGTAGACATAAATACTTAGAGATAACCATAATCTTTTGCTTTAGCAGACTTACCCGTATTTTGTTTATATTTAAATATCTTATGTAGGGTAAGTGCAGGATTGGTTGTGTACTTTAACTCTATCAATCAGGAACAACCATAGGAAGAAGGGTCTTACATTATTTTGTGAAGCCATGGCTGAGAAGACTCTACGTAAATTCTCTGCCCCAAGCACTGAGAATATTCACGTTGGGCCAACTTTTAACATTGGAGATCATGATTATGAGATCAAGCCAAGCCTCATCAAAATGGTGCAAGCTATCACATTTACTGGAAAGAAAGATGAAGATGCAAGTGTCCATCTGCAGAATTTCCTGGAGATTGGCAACACCATCAACATCAAAGGCATTCCTCAAGATGTCGTGCTATTTCGTTTATTTCCGTTCTCATTGGAGGAAAAGGTGAAGCAGTGGTTTTATCAGAATAAAGATTGAGTCAAGACATGGGTAGAATGTTCAAAAGCTTTCCTAGAAAAGTTTTCCCCAGTAGCAAAACCAATGCTCTACGAGGAAAGATTTCAGAATTTTGTCAGCAGAAAGGTGAATCTATTTCAGAAGCCTGGGAACGTTTTCAAGATTACATGTCAGATTGACCCCATCATGGAATGGAAAAGTGGTGGCTCATGCAAACATTTTATCACGGATTAACTCAAAGATCACGTGAGCAACTAGATGCCACTGCTGAAGGATCATTTATGTCACTCACTCCTGGAAGAGCTGAAGATATTATGGCAAAGATAGCAGAGAATCAGAATTAGACAAACAACACTCAGACATGCCATAAGAGTGAAGAAGTTCCAGCGGAAATGTGTGCACTGTCAACCAAGATGGATGTACTATTGAACTGGTTAGAACAAAGAGCCAATCATAAAAGAGATCGTCAAGCTATTCAAGACGTATTCAATTCACAGAATCAATATGAAGGATCCTTAGAAATTGAGTTTGCAAATCCCCCAGAAAATATTAGTACAGTCATCAAGTCCACTTCTCAGAAACAAGGATGGAATCATCCTCGGTCAACCAGTCAAGGTAAGTACAAAGGTAATTCTAATTTTTCAAATCATAGACAACCACCCTTGAGAGAATTAATATTAGAACAAGCTAGAATTAATGAAAGTATTTATAAGAAGCTTGCTTTTAATGATAAAGTTTTAGAAGGAATTAATTCTAAATTGGATAATTTCTCTTCTGCTGTTAAAGATCAAATATTATTTAATAAAAAGATAAAATTACAAATTGCACAATTATCTTCTACATTGTTTACCACTAACCATGAGCAAATAAAAGGAATATCTACTAGAGGAGGTAAGTCTACACGTGATCCACCTTACCCAAAAGGGGTACGTAGACCACATTTAGTGCAGGTAGAAGAAGAGATTGAAAAGGACAACAGAGAAGAAGAAGAAGTTATACCACCTTCACCACCATTTAAACTACAAGATCAAGAATTAACTCAAGATTTTCATGACACAACCCTCCTACCGTTTCCACGCAAAAGAAGAAGAGCTAAAACGGATGATCAATTTGGTAAGTTTGTACAGGTAATTCAGAAGTTATATGTCAATATTCCGTTGTTAGATGCCATGCAGGTACCTACATATGCGAAGTATCTTCGAACCATCCTCAACAACAAAGGACCACTACCTTCTACTGAAGCTGTCAAGCTAATGGAGGAATGTAGTGAGGCTATTCTGAGTTCTTCTCCTACTAAGAAGAAGGATCCAGGGTGTCCCACTATTGATTATTCAATAGGAGACCAGATGTTCGAGAATGCTTGATGTGATCTTGCAGCAAGTGTCAGCGTTTCGACAAACTCAACAATTCTACTGTTCACATCAACCACGATGTGTTTGCAATTAGCTGACCAATCGGTCCGCTATCCCGCAGGAATCGCAAAAAATATTCCAGTAAAAATCCGCAACTTTTTCATTCCTGTAGATTTTGTAGTACTTGACATGCAGGAAGAGAGGAAGATACCCCTCATCCTCGGGCGACCATTCCTAAACACTGCAAATGCAACCCTCAACGTCGGAGCTGGAGAGATCACATTCACCATCAATAGTCAAGAAGAGCGATTCGCATTCAAGCCAAGACTGGAGCAATGCCAAATGTTAAAGTGTCGTGAAGAACAAGATGCAACATCTCCGACACCGGAGATGAATCATGAAGAATAATTCAATTGGAGAAGTCCGGATCGACGGACTCAAAAACCCCGAATCATCGCCAGGAGGTAACTCGGTAGTTATCGGTAATTTAATTCTTGCATTAAAATTTGCACATCTACTTTCTCATAAATTGCATTATTAAAAAGAAATAAAAATAAGCATAGCATGATTAAAGCTTAAGCCCCATATGATTATTACTAACAGAGTGTTAAACCCCCGTCAGTGAAATTTACTGTGGTTGCAGAAAATTATAAAAAGACCATCATTAAAACTCTAATTTTTCATAGATTCATAAAAGTAATTTAGTTTTTCATTCTTATGTCATTATACGGTATAAATATGGGAGACATTTGGAACCCACCATCATCACATCAAGTCACATCATGCATTATCATCAACCACCAACTTTTACTACCATCCAAACCTCATTATTTACACATGCACTATCCACCATCCATCCATTCAGCCATTTCACCAGAGAAAGCAATCAAGCACATGCATCTATGGGTGGTGTCGATATTTTTCAAAAGTTGAGAGCCAAAGGACACAAGGTGGGGCCGGCCGGCGCCCCTCCTCCTTTTCTCTGCCTCTCCTTCCTCTCACTCATTCACTCACTCACACACACTCCAGAGAGCACATAGCCAAGTTGCTTTGCAGCTCGTGGCTTCAAACTCTCATAAACTCTTCATTTGATTCAAGTTTAAGCAAGGAAAAGGGTAGAGAAGAAGATTAGTAAGAAGACCTAGAAGAAAGATCACCACTTTGATTCCTTCTCTCCACTTGTTCTTGTTTGTTCTTATTTTGTTATTGTGTTCTTTCGTTCTTGCCGTGTTCTTCATTTTACAGGCAAGATGAGCAATAGAATGAAAGGTGCCATTTGATCCCTTGGAAGAGCCCTGTCACGCCGCACAACACGAAGTCAATCATCATCACAAGTGCCATCGTTCGTCGGCTCCGACATGAATATCGATCCTCCGTCACCCTTCACGTATGATCCATCATCCTCTTCCCAACCGGAAGAGAGGTATGAACTCACAAGCATAACTTAAATTTCATTATCAACTAGACCCCAGAGAGAAATTTTAAATGTGGTTAAAAACAAGGAATTTACGCATACTCCAATTTTTGATGCCACTTTGCTCCATGAAACCGGAATGGATTCCGAGTTTGAGCTTATTTTTAGAAATGTTGGATGAAAAAATGCATGGCAAATTAATGAGCAGGGTAGCAAGTTACTCACTATAGAATTTATTAGCACCCTAAACTTTGATGATGATGAGGTTAATATTAGAATATTTAATAAACCTTTCACCCTCTCTTGGAAAACTCTTAGTTTAGCATTGGGATTCAATAATTAGTGTGTAGGCAATATTTCTGAAACTCTCGAAGACTTTGATAAAGATGATTTTTTGGAGAGTATCACTGCAAAGAAACCAGAGAGAAAATAAAAATATACTACTGAAGAAGTTCATCATCCCACACTGAGATTTATGCTTAAATAGGCTAGCTTTTACATTCTTTCCTAGAGAGGAGTTAAATACTATTAAACAAGATGAACCACATTTGTTATATATCATGATTAAAAAGAGGAAAGCGTCACCTGTAAAAATGATGTTGAATTATTGGAGAACTAGTCCCTTCCTTAAGAAAGTGCAGTATTTCTTTTACTTCCTGGATCACACGTTTAGCTGTAGGGGTAGGTTTATTATCAAATGCTTCACTTGTTTGTATTTTTGATGCCCTGCAGGATTATTGGTTATAATTTTTTCTTTCGTGCTCACATGCTCAAACGCCGAAATAATAAAATAGTTATGATGTATAAAAATTATGACAATGAGTACGAACTGCCAGACAGGGAGTTAGGAATTTATTCTGTCCATAATTTTGTTTTCCAGCTATTAAAGCTAATATTGGCAGGTGTCCGTCCGCGCGCATCAACAGGGCGCCGAGAGCCAATTTCACTAGATCTGACCCAGCATCATCTGGGCCAGCTTATTCCCACTATGTTAATTTTGGTGAACAGGTATCGACGCAGGAGCCACGCCAGCAATGGACTACAGATACAGGATGGGAGGAACAACCCACATTCCAGCATGAACAATGGCAGTACAGTACGGACCAACGACTGGATCAGATATATCAGGGACAGCAGCAGACGCAGAGCGGATTAGAGTATTTAATGCATCAGATGGGATACCCGCCACCACCTCCACCACATTACTGAGCAACATCCAGCTTGGGGGAGATCCCCGCTAGGTGAGTATCCTCTCACCTTTATATATGCTTTTTATTTCAGTATTTAATTCAGTCTTTAATTCTGTCAATTTCAATATTGCTAAAAACAATAAGAAAACCAAATAAAAATTTATTTACTGATTTCTTTAGTTATTGCATTAAATTTTTGCTTGCTTAAAAAAAAATGAAATTCCAAAAAAATAAAATAGATTGTATAATTAAGTTTTCTTTAAATTCTGCATTCAATTTGTCTTTAGAATAATTAGAACTTAAAGTTAGAGAAAAATCAAAAAGATATTTAAATTGTTTAAATAAAATTTCCTGCAATTGCTTAGTATTTAAATTTAAATTCTCCTAGGAATTGCATGAAGTTATCTACCATAAAAATTTATTCTGAAACTTGATATCAGTGGGTAGTATAAGCTTTTCTAAGTAATTGACGAATATGATATAAAAAGGTTTGAGTTGCTATTTATTTCATCCTAAGTAACACCTAAACTCCAGACATTTCAAAAATCAAAGTCAAAACTAATATAATAATTTGTTCTGCTAATATGATTTAAGGATACTATTCTGTTATGCATTCATGATTGAATTCACATGCACAAAAAGTTTTCACTCTATGCACAAGTTTCTCTCTTAGAAATCTAACAGAGAGCGTGGGTTATAAAATTAAAAGATGCCATAGCAAAGAAGTACGAGCTTGAAAGATGCCATATCAAAAGGGTATGTGCCAAAAAAAGAGAGAGAAAAACAATGCGTGCAAAGACACCCGCCTGAGAGAAAAAAAAATGGATACAAAAAAGTATCCGCTGGGGAGATAACCCACACTTTTCAAAAAGACAGAAAAGAGAGGATAATGCATAGGAGTTCAAAAAAAATAAAATTCAATCACATTCACATTCAATCATGATGTATATCTTAGTAGTCCTCTGCAATCTTATTAGTAGGCTCCCATTATTTCCTAAATAAAAACTATATACTTATTCTAAAAAAAATCTCTCTCTGGAGCAATGGTTGAAACAAAGGATGAAAGACTTAGCACTTGCTTGATTATTCTGTCTCTCAATTCCCTAAGACTTAGTTTAAAAGCCCCACGATTGAAAAGAATAAGAATAAGTTTCAAGGCTGGATTAATGAATTTCAATCCGGAGAAGAATTTCTTTTTAAATATTTAAGTATTTGTTCAGAGTTATACATTTTTATGGAACCCTGAATAAATTACTTCAAGTCGACTTTGCTAAGGGACTAGCAAAGACTTAGCTTGGGGGTATTGTTGACGGTCGTTAAGTACCAATTTTATACCGTCAACTAATGCCTAGGGAAGATCAATAATAGAAGCATAGGGGTTATTACCGACAAATTCCACGAGTTTTGGTGAATTGTGTATTTTCCAGGGATTATTCCAGAAAGGCTTAAAAGAAGGATTAAAGTGCTTAATTACCACGAAACTTAACCGCCAAGGAAACATCATCATGAGAACACTAGAAGCATCTGGAACACACCCGAAGCACCGGGGCCCGAGACCCACCAGGGTGGGGCCGGCCGGCACCCCCCTCTAGGGTTTCGGCCCATCTTCTGGAGTCTTTTTCCACCGCTTCTTTGGAGTCATCTGGGCCCTTTGTTCAAGTCAGTTTGATCCCACGGCGCATGTTCATCCCACCGGGCTATAAATAGAGGGGCAGACCCCCTCCTAGAACACCAATTCATTCCTCCTGCTTCATTCGTCAAGAGTAGACAGAAGTTAGGGTTTCCAGAGATTAGAAATAGGGCTCTAGTTCTTCAAGTTCATAGTTTAGGCGTCTAGCAAGGTTCAAGTAGAGTTGGGCGCTACGCTCGGGATTCCAGATCCGTTCGTCTGGAGATCGGTAATATTATCTTGTATCTCATTATGACTTTGCTATATTTTAATATATTGCTACTTATTTAGTTCTTAGTTTATTCTAGTTGCATATTCGATATAGTTGTGATTGATGATGATTATTGTCGTATGATTGTAAAGCGCCTAATTCAGTACTCGAGTGAGTTAGGTGGTATACGTTATGTAGACGTGGTCTCTAGATATATTGTGTACCTACGGAGGCACCCTGACGTGCCGGGTCGTGTGGTAGTCCGCGTAGGTAACAGCTGCGTTGGTTCCTCTGTAGTCCACCCGCCGTACGTAGGACGAGCAGAGCGCGGTCGCGAAGGAGGTGACCCTTGTGTCTTAATATCCTCATTAGATGATGCTCCTTATGATCTTTTCTGAGTTGATTATGCTATAGATGAAGATGTGTAATGTGGCATAGGTTGTAGACTTTGTATTTAGTAATTACATAGGTTTCGTTTACTTTAGCCAAATCTCGAGATTGTCTTACTACATTAATGAGTCTCCATATTTTATCTCTACAATACCATTTACCTCATTTACTCAGTTATCATTTACCATTTATCATTGACTTATTTATCGCTAAAGCACTAGAGTTATGGGTTATCATAGGTCTGCGCATTTATCTTTCCAATCATTATAGTAGATTATCCTAATGAGTAGATTGCCACCTTTATCCTTTTGGCATAAAACAAATCAACGATACTCGGAATACTTAGCGGGTGAAGTGCTACAATAGGAGAATTATCTGTGCGCTTGCGGATATATTCTATAGTATTATTTTTAGGAGGCAAATGAAGATTATTTTACCTTTGGTTTTTGGCATCATGTTAGGGATGACAACTTAACGTGAAGTGATGTTAAAAATACCAACAGTAAACCTTAGGAACAATAACAGCAACGTTGCTCACTTGGATTTGATGTTGAACTCCGAAGAAATATTCAGAAACAAGTCCCAAAGAAGGACTTGAATCTGCGGGTACAAGTCGTAGAGCAGTCACCGACAGGCCGGCAACTCTCCCAACTATCTCCAGCTCTACTACCATACTACTTCTGGAATAAGAATAGCTCTAATCTGGAGAGACTACAAGGCTAATCTTCTACTTGATGCTTGGCTCTAGATCCTATCTTGGGTTTCTACTCTATCATAGATATGTCGGTGGAACTCTGAAACCCTGGATGATTTCTCTCTGGACCGATATTATGAAACCCTGGGGGTCTGGGGGTCCTTATATAGGCCGGTGGGATGAACCATAGCCCTTGGATCAAACGGACTTCAATGGGCGGTGGAGATTGCGTGAAATTTCGGGATGTGGGGCCACGTCGAAACGCAGACGAAAAGGACTCTGCAGGGGATCAGCTGACCTGTCAGTGGGATCGGCCGATCCCCCCTGACTGACATGTGGGCCCTCCCTTGGCAGGCATGTCTCTGGTGTTCTCTAGAATATTCTTGATCTCCTGCCGCGGCGTAATTTGGTATTTTTCTCTGTGGTGTGGATCCTCTTTGATTCTTTTCCTGTATAGTCCCTGAAAATCACAGATTTACCAAAACTCGTGGAATTCTATCAGTTTAAACCCTATTCTAGGTGTTGGCTCTCATTTATATCCTTTTTCATGATTGGTTGACGGGTAAAATCATTCAGTAACTACCGTCAACAAGCTCCCCCACACTAGATCTTTGCTCGTCCCGAGTAAATGATGGAATTAAACAACCTTAACTTCAGGACTAGACATCATCATTTCACCATTCCTAGTCATAACTGTACTGAGGGATTTATTGTGTCTACCATGAAACTTTTAGCGCTTGAAGAATAGAATAGCCAGAAACTGATTACCTTCTTCTATCAATCAAGTAGTTGGAGGTTTTTGAATATTTTGAAAATAAAGCATAGCTTACCTTCTCCTTTTTTGTAGTACTCTCATGTCACTCATATGTGGTGGTGCTGATCCTTACCAAGGCATAGATGATGTTGCCTTCTCTGTTGCCTACTTCTAAAGCTTATGTTGAGTTGAGGTAGGGGTAAAGTGAAAACATACTTGCATTGCATATATTGTAAAGTCAAAACAAGGATGCAAGGAGAAAGGTGTCATACTCTTAGACCAAGATGTGCATATGTGTGGAATATATGGTGGCTAACCTAATCTATGCTCCTTTTGAGGATTTTCTCTCTCTTCTGCTTCTGCAGGACAACATGGGCTATCTTTCTTCTTCTCTCTTTTCTTCTCTCTTTTTTTCAGGCGGGCATCTGAGTACCCATTGTTTTGGTATTCCAGACACTTGTCCATTTTTACCTCTCAGGCGGGCATCATTGTACCCATTGTTTTCTCTCTTCTCACACTTTTGCATAGCCACATGCCTCTTCTCTGCATACTTTTGAGAGATGATAAAAAGAACTTTGGAGCATTTATTCCTAACTTCTTTTTGTGCTTCCATCAATATCGGAGTGAAACATTTTTTGGTGGAAAGGCATGTTGTTGCGTATCCCCAGTGTAGGAATAGCAGATATATGTGGAGTGTACATGATCTTGGTTTTGGAAGCATGATAAATTTCTCAACGAGGGTCACTCGGTTTGACAAAACTCAAAGTAATAGCAAGTAATAAATGTGAAAGGTTGATTCTATCCTATATTTGGCTCTGGTAGGTAAATTCTTTTACTACAAAGGAGAAGCATAGCTATTGGTTTTATGTTTTGCAAATAAAATTCTCTAACAACTAGATATCAAGAATCAAGCTTTCATTATTCTTACTATCTCGTATTCCATAACAACTTAAGCAACATGGGGTCCCTAATTTTAAGTTCCCAACAGTAGCAAGACTTCCAGGAAAAGTGTTATGTGTGTCTATCCTTAAGTTAAGGCTAATCAGGTAAATCCTTTCATGTTTTAAAGTTGTTTAATCATAAGTTTTTTAATTCAGTGCAAAACAGCGAGCGGCATATGAAAAATATGGAGTTCAGGGTACATACCTGACCGTGGACGAAGCTCGCGGTGAGGCGGCACTAGGATGGATCGGCTGATCCCTCTGGTGGCCGTTCGTGCCCTGTCTCGTCGTGTGTGATCTGTGCGTCGGGTGCTTCTGTTTTGGTGTACTTTCGTCTTCGGTGTTCATCATTCTATTGCGTGCTCCTCCCCCACACTTGTTTCCTATTTTCCTTTATGCACAACAAAGTGGAGACAAGCACAAATATATCCAAGCGAGATAGTATTGACTCAAAACTAACTTTTATTAATAGGGCACTTTTATTACATAAGACTTTCAAACTAAAACGAACTAAGCGAACTAAAGCGAACTAATCGAACTAAGCGAACTAAGGGGGGTGCCCTATGGATACATAACTCTAATACTTCCTAGAATTGGTCTGGCAGAAAAGCTCAAACTTAATCTCTAATTCCCTTTGCTTTTCGTCCTTCAGATCAATCCTAAGATTAGTATCAGCTATAGTCCTAGCAAGGGGCCCATCCTGGTTCTTCATGATCTCCATCTCATGTCTCATCTAGTCAATCTGCTACTGGAGCTCTGCCGTGGTGACCTTGGAACGCTTCCATGGGGGTTGCTCTCCACGTGGTGCTTCCTTGGGTGGCACGTACTTGACTTTGGCCGGGTTAGCACGGACTCCATCAAAGGTGGGGCGAGTGGTATACTTGGCACATGAGACATGGCCATCCTTGTCGAGCTTTACTCCCATCAGCGTCTCGTTCGGCTTCGGTGGCAGGAGCTTGACATCCTTCGGCAGCTTGACGATCGGTTCCTCCCGTGGCGCGTCTTTCAGGTAGAGGGTCTCCGGCGGTGATGGAAGGGCTGGTCTTGCACAAGCACGAAAGGATTGCTCATGCTTGTGAGGTTGGCTGGGTTGAGCAATGGCTAGAGACCAGGGAGTTCTAGCAGGGATGATGGCTTGAGAGTCATCGGCAGGAACCTTGCTTGGATCCATCCCATAGGGGATAATCTTCTTGTCGGCCATGGGAGTTTTGGAGGAGAGCTCGTAGGCATGAGAAAGAGAATGGTTGGATGAGATGAGATGGGAGGTTAGCAGGGGCTGGTTATATAGTCGCCTGGTGGCTGCTAGGGCTTCAAAATTTTCCTACGAGCTTATGGCGGCGGCGGATGGCTTACCAAAAACGAAAGTTGGAAAATATGCGAGAAGAGACCTGAAGGATCACATCACGAAAAGGTGGTGGCGAATGGAGTAGGAGGAGGATCGGCCGATCCCAAGGTGGGCCTGGGCGATCCACCCCGATGTCCATTTGCCTCCGGTCTCTTCGTGCGGCTTTCTCGCGATATTTAGTTTCCAAAATTTGGACTTTCCCATGCGGGAAGGCAAAAGGAAGGCTTAGGCCCTAATATACTAGGTAAATTAATAAATTCTACAATATCTATTTCCTATGGGCTTTTAATTGGTTCTAGAAAGAGTTTGAGGCGGTGACCATTTACCTTGTACCTTCGTCGGTTTGAAGTGTGACCGCTCCATCGGACGAAGTGTTGATCACCTTGAATGGTCCTTCCTATTTGCTTCATAGCTTTCCATGAGCGAATAACTTTACCCTAGAATTAAAAAGTAATGCTTCATCTTCGGGTGCGAAGTCCTTCTTCTTCAGCCTCTTGTCATGCCATCTCTTGGTTCTCTCTTTGTAGATGTTGGAGTTGTGGTACGCTTTCTCACGCCATTCATCTAGTTCAGAGAGTTGCATCTTTCTTTTTATTCCTATAGCATCCAGATCCATATTCCATCTCTTGATTGCCCAGTGAGCCTTGAATTGAAGCTCTACCGGCAAGTGACAGGTCTTTCCATAAACAAGCAGGTATGGTGACATTCCAATTGGTGTCTTGTAGGCTGTTCTGTAAGCCCACAGTGCATCTGGTAGTCTGTCCTTCCAAGCTGTTCCCATTTCGTTGACCGTCTTCTGTAGAATGTTCTTGATCTGCTTATTTGATGTCTTTGCTTGTCCACTTGTCTGAGGATGATATGGAGTGGCAATGTTGTGGCGGACCCCTCTTTTTGCTAAATATAGTTGGAATCTTCTGTCGATGAAGTGGGATCCTCCGTCACTAATTACCATCCTTGGAGTACCGAATCTTAGAAATATTATTTCTTCAAACATTCTCTTTGAGCTTCTAGAATCTGTAGCTTTGCATGGCATAGCCTCTACCCATTTTGAGACGTAGTCTACTGCCACTAAAATGTACTCACACTGCTTTAATTTTGGAAATGGTCCCATGTAGTCGATTCCCCAGACATCGAAAAGCTCTACTTGGAGGTTGTTGACGAGGGGCATGGCACCTCTTGAATCGACTCTGCCAAATCTTTGCATGTGTGCGAAATGCGCCATAATGTCCTCCATATGGTGATGAGTGGCATCTCTCAATGATCTTGATCCCCTCTTCCGCTGGTACACATCTCCGGAGTAGTCCATTAGAACATATCCTGAATAGGTATGGCGGGTCCCACATGTGTTATTCACTCTCGTAGATGAGCTTTCTTTTGTCCTCCCCTGGTGGTACATATCCTGCAACCATAAAATTCACAATATTTGCGTACCAGGGGTCGGATCGGGTGATGCGATAATGCATGTCATTCCCTCATCGAGTCGTTGATGGGCATTTTCTGCATATTCTCAAAATGCATTCTAGACAAGTGATCTGCTACAGAATTTTCTATTCCCTTTTTATCTTTTATTTCTAAGTCAAATTCTTGGTGTAGCAAAATCCATCTTATCAATCTAGATTTAGCATCTTTCTTAGTGAGCAAGTATTTTAAAGCAGCATGATCAGTGTAAACAATCACTTTAGCACCAACTAAGTAAGATATAAACTTGTCTATAGCAAAAACAACAGCCAGGAGTTCTTTTTCAGTTGTTACATAATTAAGTTGTGCTCCTATCAAAGTTTTGCTAGCATAAGCAATTGCATGATGCTTTCTATCTTTAGTTTGTCCCAAAACTGCCCCACAGCATAATCACTAGCATCACACATAATTTCGAAAGGTAAAGACCAATCAGGGGGTTGAATGATTGATGCAGAGATGAGTGCTTTCTTAAGGGTGTTAAAAGATTTCATACAAGCATCATCAAAATCAAAGGGAGCATCCTTGGCTAGCAAGTTTGTAAGAGGTCTAACAATATGTGAAAAGTTTTATATAAAGCGTCTATAAAAGCCAGCATGACAAAGGAAACTTCTAATCCCTTTAACATTAATAGGTGGAGGTAGTTTTTCAATTACTTCAATTTTAGCTCTATCTACCTCTATCCCTCTTTCAGACACTAAGTTTCCTAGCACTATTCCTTCTCTAACCATAAAATGACAATTTTTCCAATTAAGGACTAAGTGCTTTTCTTCACATCTTTGCAAAACCTTGTCTAAATTTTCAATACAATCATCAAAAGTTTTTCCATAAACAGAAAATTCATCCATGAAAACTTCCATGATTTCTTCAATCATATCAGAAAAACAGACATCATGCATCTTTGAAAAGAAGCTGGTGCATTACACAATCCAAACGACATCCTGCGGTAGGCATAGGTTCCATAAGGACAGGTAAAGGTGGTTTTGCTTTGATCATCAGGGTGGATAGGAATTTGGTGATATCCAGAATATCCATCAAGGAAGCAAAAGAAAGAGTGGTTTGCCAATCGCTCTAACATCTAATCGATGAAGGGCAAAGGGAAGTGATCTTTCCTTGTTGCCTTGTTGAGTTTTCTGTAATCTATGCACATCCACCATCCAGTGATGGTTCTCTGAGGGATTAACTCATTCTTGTCATTCTTGACAACCGTCATGTTGTAACACCCTAGTGTTAGTTACTATTTTCACACTTGCAATTGCATGTCATCAAGCATAGATCATGTCATTTCATGCATTATTATCATTGCATTTGATTGGATTCCCTTTTATCACTATATGTTTGTTTATATGTCCATATTATGCAAAATGTGTTGACATGCAAATGTGATGTTTGTGTACGGTTCTAAATGCTTTATACATGTTTAGGATAACATTTGGAACAATGTTCATGTTGGTGAAATCCCCAAAATACCCCTCTAGCTCATAGTTGACTAGAGAGCCCTTTAAAAGCTATTCTGTTTGACCAAACAAGAAGGGCATTTTAGGGATTCTGCATGTCAGTGCACCCTTAATCAAAGTTGTGTAGAATTTTATAAGGAACAAACTTTATTTTTGGGTCAACTCATGAAAATGAGTGGAAGAAGGTCAAAAAGTTGAATTAGTGCAGATTTGGAGCTGTTTTGGAAGTTTTCAAATTTTCTTAAGTCTAAACCGGTTTTCAGTTTCGGTGTACCCCTGTTCATTGACTTGTATCTCTCAATCCAGACCGAACTAGAGTAAAGTGTCTTAATATGAAATGATCTACTCATATAGCTCTTCAACTCATATTAGTGAAGTTTTCGCTGAAACGCTCTGGATCGCGAGTTGTAGATCGATAAAAATCGAGTTTCAGTCGGGTCCGCGGAAACTGAATCGGAGCCGATTCAGTTCGACCCTCGGGCGAATCGCGAGCGAGTCGCGCGACCGCGTCAGGCCTCGGCCGCCAGATGGCGCCGTACGCCGTCGTTGCTGCCGCGCGGTCGGCTTACAAAGGGGAACACGCAACGCTGTCTCCCGCACGCTCGCCCTCACTCTCCCTGCTCTCTCGCCCTCTGTTCGCTCGCTGCTCTCCTCTGTCCCCTTCGCCGTCGCCATTTCCGCCGTCGCCATTTCCGCCGCGACCGCCGCGGTGAAATCCGCCGCCACCGAGCCGTCTCCGACCGCGCCACCCTCGGCGCAGCTGCGGCTTGCTCTGCTCTTCGTTTCCGACCCGTTGCCGACCTCAGCCGACCTAAGGTACAGCTCCAGCGAGCTTCTCGCCGTCCGCCATTGCCGGAGCGCCGCCGAGCTCTCGGGTCGCCGTGACGAGGGCGATGCCGGGGTCGGCTTCCCTCTCTTTTGCTCGTCTAAGAGTCTCCGTTAGCCGTAGATCCTTTCCACGCCGTCGGTTAGATCTACCTCGCCGTGGTTTCGCCGGAACCCGAGTTCGCCGTGAAACCGCTCGCCACCGTGCCGCCATGCGAGCGCGGTCAGTGAGTTTCCGTGCGCAATAGTTCGATTAGTCGCGCGCACAGGTCCGCTAGGGTTGCAGGAACACGGAACGAGGCCGAGCCGCGCGAGCAACGGCCGGAATCGGCCGGCGCAAGTTCGCCGGACCACCGCCGTCCGCCATTGCCGCCGTCGAGCTCGCTCCGGTGGAGTACGACCCTCGGCAGTTGGTCCATCGGGTTCGTCTCGTTGCCGCGAGTCGGTAGGTAGCCTCGGCGTCGCCGGAGACCTCGCCGTCGGCGAGCTCTCGCCGGTCAGCGCCGGCGGCTCTGTTTCCTCTCTCTGACGCGTGGGGTCGGGTCGACCCCGAGGCCCGCGAGTCAGCCGTTCAGGTGCGCCTCTGGTTCACTGAGCCGGGTGCACGTAGCAGTTCTATCGGGTTTAGGTTTTTGATTTTTTTAAAAGGAATTTCCAGAAAATGTGTAAAACCTTCCAAAATTCATATCTGGAGCTAGGAATGTCCAATGGGGGTGAACCAAATTTTGTTGTGTTTGTATTTCTGAGCTCTATCAAGGAAAAATATAAAATGTACTTTTTGAATACTTTTTGTGTGCAGTTATAATTAAATTGTTAATTGCTTGTAAACTTGATAAATGCATAAGTAATTGCAGGAATGTGCTAAAAATGTGATTCCACTTGCATTCATCTTGTTTAGGGAAGTAGAATCTATGAAAAATATGTTTGCTGGTGTTTCACTGTTATTTATGTGATGTCTAGTATAATGTGCCTTTTATGCTTTAATCTTGCAAAAATCACCTTGCTTAATGTGTTAAGGTTATGGACATGAATATTTTTCCTGGGCTATGTTATGTTGGAAAGAAGCTAAGAAAATTAGGAAATCTGTTGTTTGATACTTTTCACTGTGTTAAGCATTTTCCATTGCTTAAAAGGCTGGTTGCTTGTTATTTTTGTGTAGACTGTTATACTTGTCCAAATGACTTGAAATTTTGTCAGTAGGCTAATCTGGATGTGTAATAGCTACTGTAATTTCTATGGATTTTTCTGGTCACAGTAAGCAGTAGGTCCAGTTATAGGCTAGGGTTTATTTAATTGTTTCTAAGCAAATATCTTTTGGTTGTGGTAGGTTAGTTGATGCATGTTAATTATTAAGTGCAGGTTGTAGACCTCTCACCTGAGACGAGAAATTGTTCTATGCTTTGCTTAAGAAGGGTGAGTATGAGTTGGTTGTCTAGGAAAGAAATAAATGAGTGTGGATTGTTAAACTGATTGCATATCATGGGTTAATTCGTGCATCTCTATCTTGCGTTTCATGTGCATTCTCAGTTCTCATATATGCATATCATGCATACAGGATCGCCGGGAGGAGTGACACTGCTGCAATTCGATCCACCGGAGGAGGGAGTTCCGCCGGAGATTGAAGTGCCCGAGGTTTCCGAAGGACAAGAAGAAGAGGTTGAACTTCCGGAGTGCCCGGATCACCAACCCGCTAACTTTGTGAAAGGCAAGCCCCGGAGCATTCCTAAGTCTCCACCTACTCTTTTTACAAATACACTGGTCTTTATTAAATCGTATGATTGTGCACTTAAGTATAGGAGTTGATATGATACCGTTGCTGCATTTATTCCTTGTCCACTTATACTTGATCCTGAAGTTATTACTAGACAAGGGGATGGGTTCGATCCTATGCTTAGCCATGCTTAGACCGGTAGAAGTCGAGGGATTTCCTGTCCTTCGCGAGCATAGGTGGTTACTAATGATGATGGGGTTGGATTCCACATGATGGACTATATGTGCCACCATGCCACAGTGTCTAATGAGAGAATCAAGGCTAGGTAGCGGGGAGCCGCATGACATGGTTGAGGTCATGCCGTCTTCGGTG
Organism: Eremochloa ophiuroides; assembly: GCA_038502445.1. Taxonomy (NCBI): domain Eukaryota; kingdom Viridiplantae; phylum Streptophyta; class Magnoliopsida; order Poales; family Poaceae; genus Eremochloa; species Eremochloa ophiuroides. The sequence goes on from JAHLJS010000002.1 coordinate 45,530,908, forward strand.
CTGCTTGCGGCCGACTAGGACTGAGGCCACCAGACATCAGTTGAGATTGAAGGACGTCGTCACATAGCTGGCCAGATAAGTCGTTCTGACCGCGAAGCCGAGTATTTCTTTCTGAGCCGGGAATTGGTGCGACTAGGCAGACATATTCTGGAGGTAGGAAGTATGTGCGGAGACACCATCTTACCAAGGGCAGGTCAGGGACCTGATGCATCCTGGAAGTGGGTTGGTCTCTGAGAATATGGTCCCCGCCAAGCCCGCGACATATTGTGACTCAGAAAGATTTAACGGTGGCCCAAGAAGCCAGTGGCTCGGCTGACAGGGTTTGTGATTGGCATGTTTGCCAGCTGGTACAATCGATTCGAATCGCCATCTCTCCTGGTTAGTGAGAAACTGAACTGATCTTCTGGTGAGGTAGAGGCTAATAACTTGAACATAATGGTTATGGTGAGATGAGGTTGATATCTGTGGATATCGGAAATCATATGGTTTTATTGATTGCTACAATATTCAGTGAATACTTAGTATAGTGGCTAATCCTAGTAAATAGTTTAACTGAAATCGAAGCTTATCACAATTAAAATGAGTAAGTTGAGGTTCTACTGTAGTAATGCTTTGATGCAAAAATGATGCTACCCTCTGAGCTCCACCAAATAAGCCTTGCATATCCTTGAGAGTCTTTTTATTTACTCCCTGTCGGGTAAGTCTAGCTGAGTACAATTGAATACTCAGGGTTTTATTCCCATTGTTGCAGATGGTGTAGTTTTCTACGCGTATTGCAGGAACTGCTTCACCCCTGCGGGCGAAGAAGACTAGACCCGAGGGCGGGGTCATTATCTATCTTTAGTTGTTGTAAGAATGCTGTGACGGGGTCATGTGATGGTACTCGTATTCGAACTCTGTGGTGTAAAACTATATTGACTTCCGCTACTACCCTATTTGTGTAAAAGACTATGTTGTACTCTGATGTTTAAATTCGGTTGCGAACTTATGTGTCATGTGATCGGGTATTGCTGAATGAATGATCCTTGGGGTATGAAATGTTTGAAATCCTTCGAGATTTCCGGACTACCGGGTTTATATTGGCTCAAGTGCGACTGGATTGCGGCAAAAATGCGATCGTTGTACTTGTGCTCGTATAAATTGGTCGGTTCTGTGACAGCTGGTACCAGAGCATAATTCAGCATATACCGTCACTTGACTATTTAAACACTAAAAGAGTTGAGTTTTATAAACTAATTGCCAACTGATAGTGTGTATAGGTGATTTAAACCAAGTGTTTGCAAAACTTATGAGTACCAATGACCAAGTCCTATAGCCCTATGTATATGTGGTAATTAGGTGGCTTATGTAAGTACTGACTTGGGGGAAATTGCATCATATTTCTATTTGTGGTTCATTTGGTTTTATCGTGCGGATAATCATGAACTGTCGGTTTCTTATTGCTTCTTATGGGTCAATGTACCACGTCGCCTAAGGTAAGGTGAGATGTGAGTGTAAGATCGAACAACCATCGATCGATGGTGAGAGTATGTTACTGAAGTGAGTACATGTTATCCATATGTGTACTTATGGAAGTAAGGTGGAGTAATTAATTTTTGGGGTCGCAAATGTTCACGGGAACATTTCCGGCAAAAAGTGCTTCTTGTTGCCCTGCATGCATTGGGATTGGGCTGAAATGAATCTTCTGCAGGTACGCTAACCACGCAAAACGTATAGCACGGTTAGTTACGTATATGAGAGCACGTGGTATGCCACCGACTATAACGTTAGTTAAAATATATTATGTGTGAGGTCGTTGGCACGTGCATGCATCATGATCATGAAATTAATTTAAGCTATCTGTACTATTTCCTTCCCTATGGTAAAATTTGTGCTGTCCTATCTTATTCTAAATGCTGAAAGATGTTGTAATGTACCAGATGGCAGCTGAAGGTGAGCCGCAGAGTGGTCAGTTTCTGGAGCAGTTTGGCACACCCACAGTGCTATGGAGGTTGTTGCAGTCGGTGGGATATGCAGAGCCACCACTGTATTTCTGGAAGCCAGCGCAAACCATGGTGCAGCCTTGGTTTGATGTTTGGGTGACTATCCCTGTGCTTGAAAGGGGTTGGCCGTTTCCAGGAATAAAGGTGGAAGTTGACATGAGGACGCCATGGGATGGTGCGCAGCTTGCAGCTTTTGAGGTGTTGACGGATATTTGCAGCCGGTTCAACAAGAGAGCTGATTTGGGGCCAGCAAATGTTTTTCCCAGGGTGGATGCTTCTCAGGGTGAGTGGGCTCAGTCTAGCCAAGCTTCTTTAGAGCGAGGCAGGGACGAGCGTGCTCATAGCACGGGTGCTTCTATGAGTGCTATGTTTGCTGTCCTGAGGATGCATTATTCCACTAGGGATGGTTGGATGAAGTGCATTGAAGCCCTGCATGATGCTGTGGAGAAGAAGTTAGAAGCTGAAGAGTGGGCACGTATGGCTCGTCGTAGCTCAGATGACTTGGTGGTAGCTCTCACTGCCTGTCGCAATGAGTTGTTACGATGCACTGGCGCCTTGTTGGCAGCTGATCGCCGTGTCGAGGTGCTTGAGAGGGAGAATGCAGATCTTCGCCGCCAGCTTGACAATCGCAATATGAGTTTGACACGTCAGCGCACTGAGTTTCTGCAAGAGTTGCGTGCTAGTCAGCAGCAAGTTTGGGAGTTGCAGCAGGATGTTCATCGTCTGAACAACCGTGCTGATCCGTTTCATCCTCCGGGTGCAGCGGAGTTTGCTCCTGAGATCTTCATTGCAGCTGATGATGGTGAAGCAAGTGAGGAAGAAGAAGAAGAAGACCCCGAGGAGATCGTGCCTATTGACGAGAGTGATGACCATGGTGGGAACGTGTCCGGCGTGGATAGTGACCACGATGACTAGGCCTTTTTCTAGTGATCTTGCCATGATCGGCACCCTTTTGTATTGGGAAAACCCTTAATGTCATGTAAGGGGTAGAACCTGAATTGTAATGGGAGAACCCTGTGTGTTCAGGGCTGGAACCATCAAACTTTTAATTAAGTAATGGTAACTTATGCAGCTTGGAAACCCTTTTTGGTTGCGCCTTGTTATTGTGCGGTTGTGTGATGATTAATGAATTATTGTGCCATTTGTTGGTTATCAAAAATGATCATTGATATCTTTTGGGCATAATCTTTCGGTTATCTTTGACATAACTGACACTTAACAATGGTTGTTGCGTGTTGCTACAGATGGCACCTCATACCCGTCGTCATGGGTCAACCAGTGGTGGTGGGAACGAACATGAAGATGAGGAGTTGCCGCCTCCTCCACCACGTACCCAGGAACAAATGTTTGCTCAGTTCTTGGACACCCAGCAAGCGATTTTGCAGCAGATGGTTGCTAGTAACAACCACAATCGCGATCGAGGTGGACGCCGCGGAAACGATGAGGACCAATACAGTAACTACAAGGACTTCATGGACACTAAGCCTCCGGTATTCAAGCAGGCCGTAGAGCCGCTGGAAGCTGATGAGTGGTTAAACACTATTGAACAGTCATTCTCTGTGCTGCGATTGACTGAAACCATGAAGGCTAGCTTTGCTGCTATGTTACTGCAAGGCCAAGCTGGAATATGGTGGGCCAATCGTAAGACCGCCTACCCCGTGGTCGCTGATATCACCTGGGAGCAGTTCACCAGGGATTTCAGGGGGCATTTCATTCCAGCAGGCTTGATCAAGATGAAGGTCAATGAATTCATGCAGCTTACTCAGGGTACCAAGACCCTCACTCAGTATCATCATGCCTTTAACAATCTATCGAGGTATGCCCCGTGGATGGTAGATACAGATGAAAAGAAGATTGAAACCTTCAAGAGAGGTCTTAGTACCAAGCTTATGAAGACTCTGGCGAACAACGCTCGTACAACTTTTAACGAGTTCATCAGTGAAGCTTATATCCAAGAGAAACAGAACAACTTGCACACTGCTTCCAAGGGAGGCAAGAGGCCATTTGAAGGAAGCTCTTCTCAGTCAAGGACTCCAACAGCTAGTCGTGCGGTGGCAAATCGCCCTGCTTACCGTCCGGCTGTTCCTGGAGCAAAATTCAGACCCCCTCCAAAGAAGCAGCCAGCGCCTCAGCGCTACAAGAAAGGTTTCACAGTGCCTTTGAACAAGAACAATGCTCCTCCCAGCAACGCCGCTCCAGTGAGGACCAACCAAGGTCTGGGGCCATGCTTTAACTGTGGCCAACAGGGACATCTTGCTCGTTATTGTCCTCATCCCAGGCAGGGTCGTGTCCATCACACTACTGCGGAGGAACTTCCGGAAGGTGAACCAGTCACCGCGGGTATGTTTTCTGTGAATCAGCATCCTGCTATTGTTTTGTTTGACTCTGGATCGTCGCATTCTTTCGTGAGTCAAGCATTTGCACAAAAGCATGCATTACCAATTGTTGAGTTGAGCCATAGTTTCCGGATAACTTCAGCTGGGGCTGAAATTTGTACGCGTCATGGTGTCGGGGATGTGACCATCGAGATTGGTAATCGGGTTTTCATCAGTAGTCTTATTGTGCTACCAGGGTTGAGTCTGGATGTTATTTTGGGAGTTAGTTGGATGGACAAGCGGGGTGCGGTGTTGGACGTCCCTAACCGGATGTTGACACTGAGGGAACCCCAAGGTGAAGGCACTTTTCAGGTTCATCTGCCCCGTAGGGGAGATCTTTTTAGTCTCTCTTTCTCAGTTGAGGCCGTGACACTTCAGAGCATCCCTGTAGTGTGTGAATTTCCTGATGTCTTTCCTGATGATCTACCTGGACTTCCTCCTGATCGAGATGTGGAGTTTGCAATAGAACTTATTCCCGGTACGGCGCCTATTTCTCGAAGGCCATATAGAATGCCTCCTCATGAATTAGCTGAACTCAAGAAACAACTCCAGGAGTTATTGGACAAAGGGTTCATTCGCCCTAGTTCTTCTCCGTGGGGCTGTCCTGCAATCTTTGTTAAGAAGAAGGATGAAACTTTACGTATGTGTGTGGACTATAGGCCACTAAATGCTGTGACAATTAAGAACAAGTATCCTCTACCTCGTATTGATATCTTGTTTGATCAATTGTCCAAGGCCAAGGTTTTCTCCAAAATTGATCTGAGATCTGGGTGTCACCAAATTAAGATCAGACCACAAGATATTCCCAAGACGGCTTTCTCCACTCGGTATGGCTTGTATGAGTATTTGGTTATGTCTTTTGGATTAACCAATGCTCCTGCCCATTTCATGTATCTAATGAATTCGGTATTCATGCCTGAGTTGGATAAGTTCGTGGTAGTCTTTATTGACGATATTCTGGTGTACTCTGAGAGCATGGAGGATCATGCTGAACACTTGAGGATAGTCTTGACTAGACTCAGGGAGCATAAGCTGTATGCTAAGTTCAGCAAGTGTGAGTTTTGGTTGACTAAGGTACCTTTTCTGGGCCATATCTTATCTGCTGAAGGTATTTCTGTAGATCCGTCAAAAGTTCAGCAGGTGTTGGATTGGCAGTCACCAACAAATGTGTCTGAGGTTCGTAGCTTTCTGGGATTAGCTGGGTATTATCGCCGCTTTATTCAGGATTTCTCTAAAATAGCTAAACCTATGACCAAGCTATTGCACAAAGATACCAAGTTTGTGTGGAGTGGGGAGTGTGAAACAGCTTTTCGCACCTTGCAAACGTTGTTGACCACTGCTCCAGTTCTTGCACAACCTGATATTGAAAGGCCTTTTGATGTGTACTGCGATGCTTGTGGCACTGGGTTAGGATGTGTTCTCATGCAAGAAGGCCGAGTCATTGCTTATGCCTCGCGTCAACTGAGAAAACATGAGCAAAACTATCCTACTCATGATTTGGAACTTGCCGCTGTAGTTCATGCATTGAAGATTTGGCGCCACTATTTGATGGGTCACAAATGTCATATCTATTCCGATCACAAGAGTCTCAAGTACATTTTCACTCAGCCTGAGTTGAACATGAGGCAAAGAAGGTGGTTGGAGTTGATCAAAGACTATGATCTAGAAGTACACTATCATCCGGGCAAGGCCAATGTCGTAGCCGATGCCTTGAGCCGAAAGTCTCATTGCAATGTATTGCAGCCTTTGCTAGCAGACGGGTTCAATCTTGTGCATCCAGTGGTGTTGAATAATATTACTCTCAGTTGTACTTTGGAAAGCAAGATTATTGAAGGTCAGAAAACAGATCCCGGCATATATCATATCAAGAGGAAGATGAAAGAACAAGAAATGCTTCATTTCCGAGTAGATGAAAAAGGTATATTGTGGTTCAAGGATCGATTGGTAGTACCGAAAGACCGTGAGTTGAGGAATCAGATTATGGATGAGGCTCATTTGTCCAAGTTGTCTATCCATCCTGGTAGTAGTAAGATGTATCAAGACTTGAAACCTAGGTTCTGGTGGACCAAAATGAAGAAGGAAATTGCAGCCTATGTGGCCAAGTGTGATACCTGTTGTCGCGTGAAGGCTATTCATCTTAAGCCAGCAGGCCTATTGCAACCCTTACCAGTTCCAGGTTGGAAATGGGATGAGATAACCATGGATTTCATATCTGGGTTACCTCTAACGCAAAAAGGCCACGATTCTATTTGGGTGATCGTAGATCGATTGACTAAGATTGCACATTTCTTACCAGTTCGAACTACAGATCGTCCTCATCAGTTGGCACAGCTCTACTTTGCTCAGATACTTCGGTTACATGGTGTGCCGAGGACGATAGTTTCCGACAGAGGCCCGCAATTTATTGCACGCTTCTGGGAGCATCTACACAAGTGTTTGGGAACCAATTTGGTTCGCAGCTCAGCTTATCATCCTCAAACTTCTGGTCAAACTGAAAGGGTAAATCAAATTCTTGAAGATATGTTGAGAGCTTGTGTTCTATCGTCTAAAGGCTCGTGGGAAGAATGGTTGCCTTTGGCCGAGTTCTCATACAACAATAGCTATCAAGAGAGTATTCAAATGGCTCCTTTTGAAGCTTTGTATGGGCGCAAATGTAGAACTCCTCTCAATTGGGTTGAATCAGGCGAAAGGAGATATTACGGGATTGACTTTGTGAAAGAAGCCGAAGAGAGAGTGCATACCATTCAAACACATCTCAAAGCCGCTCAGACTCGTCAAAAGAGCTATGCGGACAAGCGAAGAAGGCCATTGGAATTTGAAGTGGGTGACTATGTATACTTGAAAGTGTCACCCATGAAAGGCGTGCAACGCTTCGGAGTGAAACGAAAGTTAGCTCCAAGGTTTGTAGGTCCTTTTCAAATTCTGGAAAGAAGTGGGAAGGTAGCATACAAGTTACGGTTGCCACCACACATGTCCACTATCTTCAATGTGTTTCATGTATCTCAACTCAAGAAATGTTTACGAGTACCGGGAGAGCAAGTGGATTTTGGTGATATCAAGTTGAAATCAGATTTGACCTATGAAGAAAAGCCTATTGAAGTAATAGATTACAAAGAAAGAATCACCCGTAGCCGAGTGATCAAGTTCTATAAGGTGGTGTGGAACAACCAAAGTTATTGGGATGCGACTTGGGAGCGAGAAGACTACCTCAAGGGAGTCTATCCGTCTTTCTTTAAACAATGGTAATTAACTCTAATCTCGGGGACGAGATTCTTTTAAGGGGGGAGGGCTGTAACACCCTAGTGTTAGTTACTATTTTCACACTTGCAATTGCATGTCATCAAGCATAGATCATGTCATTTCATGCATTATTATCATTGCATTTGATTGGATTCCCTTTTATCACTATATGTTTGTTTATATGTCCATATTATGCAAAATGTGTTGACATGCAAATGTGATGTTTGTGTACGGTTCTAAATGCTTTATACATGTTTAGGATAACATTTGGAACAATGTTCATGTTGGTGAAATCCCCAAAATACCCCTCTAGCTCATAGTTGACTAGAGAGCCCTTTAAAAGCTATTCTGTTTGACCAAACAAGAAGGGCATTTTAGGGATTCTGCATGTCAGTGCACCCTTAATCAAAGTTGTGTAGAATTTTATAAGGAACAAACTTTATTTTTGGGTCAACTCATGAAAATGAGTGGAAGAAGGTCAAAAAGTTGAATTAGTGCAGATTTGGAGCTGTTTTGGAAGTTTTCAAATTTTCCTAAGTCTAAACCGGTTTTCAGTTTCGGTGTACCCCTGTTCATTGACTTGTATCTCTCAATCCAGACCGAACTAGAGTAAAGTGTCTTAATATGAAATGATCTACTCATATAGCTCTTCAACTCATATTAGTGAAGTTTTCGCTGAAACGCTCTGGATCGCGAGTTGTAGATCGATAAAAATCGAGTTTCAGTCGGGTCCGCGGAAACTGAATCGGAGCCGATTCAGTTCGACCCTCGGGCGAATCGCGAGCGAGTCGCGCGACCGCGTCAGGCCTCGGCCGCCAGATGGCGCCGTACGCCGTCGTTGCTGCCGCGCGGTCGGCTTACAAAGGGGAACACGCAACGCTGTCTCCCGCACGCTCGCCCTCACTCTCCCTGCTCTCTCGCCCTCTGTTCGCTCGCTGCTCTCCTCTGTCCCCTTCGCCGTCGCCATTTCCGCCGTCGCCATTTCCGCCGCGACCGCCGCGGTGAAATCCGCCGCCACCGAGCCGTCTCCGACCGCGCCACCCTCGGCGCAGCTGCGGCTTGCTCTGCTCTTCGTTTCCGACCCGTTGCCGACCTCAGCCGACCTAAGGTACAGCTCCAGCGAGCTTCTCGCCGTCCGCCATTGCCGGAGCGCCGCCGAGCTCTCGGGTCGCCGTGACGAGGGCGATGCCGGGGTCGGCTTCCCTCTCTTTTGCTCGTCTAAGAGTCTCCGTTAGCCGTAGATCCTTTCCACGCCGTCGGTTAGATCTACCTCGCCGTGGTTTCGCCGGAACCCGAGTTCGCCGTGAAACCGCTCGCCACCGTGCCGCCATGCGAGCGCGGTCAGTGAGTTTCCGTGCGCAATAGTTCGATTAGTCGCGCGCACAGGTCCGCTAGGGTTGCAGGAACACGGAACGAGGCCGAGCCGCGCGAGCAACGGCCGGAATCGGCCGGCGCAAGTTCGCCGGACCACCGCCGTCCGCCATTGCCGCCGTCGAGCTCGCTCCGGTGGAGTACGACCCTCGGCAGTTGGTCCATCGGGTTCGTCTCGTTGCCGCGAGTCGGTAGGTAGCCTCGGCGTCGCCGGAGACCTCGCCGTCGGCGAGCTCTCGCCGGTCAGCGCCGGCGGCTCTGTTTCCTCTCTCTGACGCGTGGGGTCGGGTCGACCCCGAGGCCCGCGAGTCAGCCGTTCAGGTGCGCCTCTGGTTCACTGAGCCGGGTGCACGTAGCAGTTCTATCGGGTTTAGGTTTTTGATTTTTTTAAAAGGAATTTCCAGAAAATGTGTAAAACCTTCCAAAATTCATATCTGGAGCTAGGAATGTCCAATGGGGGTGAACCAAATTTTGTTGTGTTTGTATTTCTGAGCTCTATCAAGGAAAAATATAAAATGTACTTTTTGAATACTTTTTGTGTGCAGTTATAATTAAATTGTTAATTGCTTGTAAACTTGATAAATGCATAAGTAATTGCAGGAATGTGCTAAAAATGTGATTCCACTTGCATTCATCTTGTTTAGGGAAGTAGAATCTATGAAAAATATGTTTGCTAGTGTTTCACTGTTATTTATGTGATGTCTAGTATAATGTGCCTTTTATGCTTTAATCTTGCAAAAATCACCTTGCTTAATGTGTTAAGGTTATGGACATGAATATTTTTCCTGGGCTATGTTATGTTGGAAAGAAGCTAAGAAAATTAGGAAATCTGTTGTTTGATACTTTTCACTGTGTTAAGCATTTTCCATTGCTTAAAAGGCTGGTTGCTTGTTATTTTTGTGTAGACTGTTATACTTGTCCAAATGACTTGAAATTTTGTCAGTAGGCTAATCTGGATGTGTAATAGCTACTGTAATTTCTATGGATTTTTCTGGTCACAGTAAGCAGTAGGTCCAGTTATAGGCTAGGGTTTATTTAATTGTTTCTAAGCAAATATCTTTTGGTTGTGGTAGGTTAGTTGATGCATGTTAATTATTAAGTGCAGGTTGTAGACCTCTCACCCGAGACGAGAAATTGTTCTATGCTTTGCTTAAGAAGGGTGAGTATGAGTTGGTTGTCTAGGAAAGAAATAAATGAGTGTGGATTGTTAAACTGATTGCATATCATGGGTTAATTCGTGCATCTCTATCTTGCGTTTCATGTGCATTCTCAGTTCTCATATATGCATATCATGCATACAGGATCGCCGGGAGGAGTGACACTGCTGCAATTCGATCCACCGGAGGAGGGAGTTCCGCCGGAGATTGAAGTGCCCGAGGTTTCCGAAGGACAAGAAGAAGAGGTTGAACTTCCGGAGTGCCCGGATCACCAACCCGCTAACTTTGTGAAAGGCAAGCCCCGGAGCATTCCTAAGTCTCCACCTACTCTTTTTACAAATACACTGGTCTTTATTAAATCGTATGATTGTGCACTTAAGTATAGGAGTTGATATGATACCGTTGCTGCATTTATTCCTTGTCCACTTATACTTGATCCTGAAGTTATTACTAGACAAGGGGATGGGTTCGATCCTATGCTTAGCCATGCTTAGACCGGTAGAAGTCGAGGGATTTCCTGTCCTTCGCGAGCATAGGTGGTTACTAATGATGATGGGGTTGGATTCCACATGATGGACTATATGTGCCACCATGCCACAGTGTCTAATGAGAGAATCAAGGCTAGGTAGCGGGGAGCCGCATGACATGGTTGAGGTCATGCCGTCTTCGGTGCTGCTTGCGGCCGACTAGGACTGAGGCCACCAGACATCAGTTGAGATTGAAGGACGTCGTCACATAGCTGGCCAGATAAGTCGTTCTGACCGCGAAGCCGAGTATTTCTTTCTGAGCCGGGAATTGGTGCGACTAGGCAGACATATTCTGGAGGTAGGAAGTATGTGCGGAGACACCATCTTACCAAGGGCAGGTCAGGGACCTGATGCATCCTGGAAGTGGGTTGGTCTCTGAGAATATGGTCCCCGCCAAGCCCGCGACATATTGTGACTCAGAAAGATTTAACGGTGGCCCAAGAAGCCAGTGGCTCGGCTGACAGGGTTTGTGATTGGCATGTTTGCCAGCTGGTACAATCGATTCGAATCGCCATCTCTCCTGGTTAGTGAGAAACTGAACTGATCTTCTGGTGAGGTAGAGGCTAATAACTTGAACATAATGGTTATGGTGAGATGAGGTTGATATCTGTGGATATCGGAAATCATATGGTTTTATTGATTGCTACAATATTCAGTGAATACTTAGTATAGTGGCTAATCCTAGTAAATAGTTTAACTGAAATCGAAGCTTATCACAATTAAAATGAGTAAGTTGAGGTTCTACTGTAGTAATGCTTTGATGCAAAAATGATGCTACCCTCTGAGCTCCACCAAATAAGCCTTGCATATCCTTGAGAGTCTTTTTATTTACTCCCTGTCGGGTAAGTCTAGCTGAGTACAATTGAGTACTCAGGGTTTTATTCCCATTGTTGCAGATGGTGTAGTTTTCTACGCGTATTGCAGGAACTGCTTCACCCCTGCGGGCGAAGAAGACTAGACCCGAGGGCGGGGTCATTATCTATCTTTAGTTGTTGTAAGAATGCTGTGACGGGGTCATGTGATGGTACTCGTATTCGAACTCTGTGGTGTAAAACTATATTGACTTCCGCTACTACCCTATTTGTGTAAAAGACTATGTTGTACTCTGATGTTTAAATTCGGTTGCGAACTTATGTGTCATGTGATCGGGTATTGCTGAATGAATGATCCTTGGGGTATGAAATGTTTGAAATCCTTCGAGATTTCCGGACTACCGGGTTTATATTGGCTCAAGTGCGACTGGATTGCGGCAAAAATGCGATCGTTGTACTTGTGCTCGTATAAATTGGTCGGTTCTGTGACACATGTCTCCCTTTTTAGGCACAACTTGGACTGGGCTTACCCACTCACTATACGGCACAGGATAGATAATCCCGGCGTGCAATAGCTTCAGGACCTCTTTCTTTACAACCTCTCTCATCGCATTGTTGAGCCTACGCTAGGGCTCTCTAGATGGTATGATGTTAGGATCAGTTGGAATGCGATGGGTGCAAAGAACAGGACTAATTTCTTTTAGATCTTGGAGTGAATAGCCAAAAGCTGATCGATGCTTTTCCAAGACAGTGATCAAGCGAATGGTCTCTACTTGGGAGAGTTTATCACTAATGATCACTGGAGATTGCATGTCTCCATCTAGGAAAGCATATCTAAGACCAGTTAGCAATGGCTTGAGCTCAATAGGAGGTTTAGGTGGCACTACGAATTCATCAAGGGGTAAAGGTTTTGGATTTTTGGCTTCTTCCTCGATGAAGAACTCTTCATCTTCTTCAAGATGGGATTCTCTCAGAAAATCAGGGGCTGCTACCGTGATCTCACTAATTGGATTAGGCTCAGGACATGGCTCAGTCTTAGCATTTAAGGAATGGGTGATGGAGAAAGGGAATCTAAAGTTTAGTCCTAATTGAACATTGATTGTCCCAGTTTGTCCTTCTTGAATAAGTCTTCCAATTAGTTGGCCTATCAACAGGTCGAACTCCAAGACATCAAAGATATAAAAACTTAGATGGAGCATGGTGTCGTTTACCTGAATAGGGAGCATATATAAAATGCCTAAGCTTGGAATAATGTGCCCGGAAGAACTTTTCAAGAGCTTTGTTGTTGGGGTTAGTGGCATGTCTGTTGATAAATCTTGAGCAAATGATGCCGACATGATATTAACACCCACAACTCGATTGTAGAAAGCTTCAAAAGAGCCTTTATGGATTTGGCATTTGATTAGGACAGAAGGTGAATCCAATCAGATTACACCAGGGGAAACCTCTTATTCTTCTAACCAATCATTGCAGATTATGGTTATGAGCTCTCTAGTGGTCTTTCTACAGAAGGCTACTTTAGGAGGTTCTATAGGTTCTAAAGATGGTTTCTTGTGCTCCTGAGGCTTCTTGATTATATGGAAGTGAGAAGTGTTTCTGAAATCGGAGAAAAGATCATCTTCAATGTCGAGTATAAAGTCCGAAAGCGGAGTATACTCCTTTTCCATAGGGTTGGAAATCGGGATAGCTGAGGTTTGGGATGTTGATGGTAAAGGTTCAGGTTCAAGTTCAGCTACCCTAAACTTTCCTTCTAACTTCTCCTCGGGTTGGTTATCTAAGATATTGTCTAGGATGTTGCGTGCTTCAGAGTCTAAAACATGTGCAAAAGATCCTTCCGCAGAGTAATTGACATGCTTCCTGGATTTTCTTCTCAGACCCACAAAAAAGTGTTGAATGAGAATCGGGTCTGGAATGGATAGGTCTGGTCCAGATTTTATGAGTTCGTTAAAATGCCCCCAGGATGTGGCCAAAGATTCATTATCTTTCTATTTGAAAGATAGGATCTCGGTTCTGAGGTTGACAATTTTAGAAAGGGGGTAGAATTTGAGACAAAAGTCTAAACGAAGTTTTCCCCAATCTCCTCCTTCTTTCTCTACGGTTCGGTCATACCAGGTTTTAGCTCTCCCTCTCAAAGAGAAAGGAAAAAGCTTCCACCTTACGGTTTCATCGGACATGCCCTCTATATGGAGGCAGTCACAAGTTTGATCGAACTCTTGTAGGTGAAGATGAAGATTATCATCTTCCTCTCCTGAAAAGGATTGGCTTTGGACCATCTCAATCAGACATGGACGTAGCTCATAGGTAGGAGTTTGGATAGGCTTTGAGGATTGCCTACAACTATGGCTTGTGCTCATGGATGCAACATATTTGTAGATGGGTGTGGTTTCAATGGCATCCACAAGGATGAAAACAAAAATAAGGAGACAATAAAAGAAAAGTATCAATACAAGGTTAAGATAGACTCTAGATGTTTCAACCGTTTTTCCCGGCAATGGTGCCAGAAATGCTTGTTGGTATAAGATAACTCAAACAAATAAACACTAGGATTATCTGCAAGCGGACAGATACCGATGTAGCACTTCACCCCGGGAGTATTTCAGGTATCGTTATTTATATTTTACCATAGGGAAAACGGGATGATTAAAATCTAGACATAACCCCTGAGCTGCTATCAAGGACGGAGAAAATAGGTCATATAGGAGATTGCTAAGGCTTCTAGTTCTAATCCTCACAAGATATGATATGATTGTTCTTGAAGGGGAATTACTATAGGAATACACCAACAAAGGGTAAATTCCTTAGTAATGGAATCCTACGGTCCTACTGACGGGAGATGGACTGTGTAAGACTCAACAAGGCTAGGTCACCCTCGTGATCTATCACCGATCCGGACAGTATAGGGCATTTACGAGTAAATATAATCTAAGCACCACGCTTAAACTATAAATAACTATTTCAATTAAGGAGCTACCAAGACTAAAGCACTCAAAAGAATCGTAAACCTTAAGAACAATAATAGAAACGTTACTCACTTGGATTAGAAGTTGAAATCTTCAGAAACAAGTCCCAAAGAAGGACTTCAATCTGCGGGTACAAGTCGTAGAGCAGTCACCGACAAGCCGGCAACTCTCCCAACTATCTCCAGCTCTACTATCACACACTTCTGGAACAAGAATAGCCCTAATTTGTCGCACCCGGTTTTAAGGATAAAACCAAATGCACACCATATGTGAGCCCAGGAAGTCAAATCACACATATGGCTACAAATATGAGGTAATATCAAAAAAATGCTAAAATACATAACGTAGAAATAATAAAGGATACAACCTTAAGAAACTAATAGCAGAAAGACACTCCGATCTTCAGGTGTAGACGCCAACTCCACAGGGACACAGCTGACTGGTTGATTGCAAGCCTAACACCTCCAAACTCTAGCAAACTGATAACCACCTGAGGTGTGGGGAGATAGCAAGGGTGAGTCCATGTCGAACCAGAGACAGGGTGTTAGGCTATCTCTGATAACGGTGCCAGAAGTGCCCTGAGGGGTATTTCTTATGTCTATTGGATAATTCCGCAAGCGCGCAGAATATACCGCTGTAGCACTTCACCCGGGAGTGTTCCAAGGTATCGATATTTATTTTATCCCAAGGGAAAGCGGTTTCTAGGAATAATTAATAAAAGAGAGAGATCCTTAAGTCTATAGCAACTTTGTATCAACCAGTGATAGGGGGGTAAATCGATATATAGAGGAAAGGGCAATGACACAAAGACACGACAAGGTTTAGGATAACTAAGGATAAGTAGTAGAGTATAGCTAGCTGGGAGGACAACGAGTGAGTATAAGACTCCTATGACTCTTACTTTACTCTTGTGAACTATCTTATCAAATGGATGAATTACACTAAGACAACTACCTTACTTCTGGTGTGTAGGGGGTAGTGCGAGACAATAAAGGATATAACCTCTACCCGAAGCGCCTACTCTCTTATGGGAGCCTACCTTTTAAGAACTTGCCTAAAACACATGAAGGGATACTAAGACTAGACAGGGCTGTCACCACCAGCTAGCACCCACTAACAATCCGTGCGACAAGCGGCATTCAAGGGTAAGATCTAGCCTAAGTGTTGACGGTGGATAACATCAACTTTTATTAGAACATTAGACACCAAACGATACATGAATACACACTAGTCTAGGGTTTTAACTGACAGTTTCCATGAGTTTTGCATGTTCTGTATTTTCCAGGGGCTATTCCAGAAAAGCATAAAAGAAGGGTTAAAGAGCATGATTACCACGTAACTTAACCGCCAAGGAAACATCATCACGGGAACAATAGAATCATCTGGAACACACCCGAAGCACAGGGGCCCGAGACCCACCAGGGTGGGGCTGGTCGGCGCCAGGGTGGGGCCGGTCGGCGCCCCCCACTAGGGTTTTGGCCCATCTTCTGGAGTCTTCTTCCGCCACCTTTGGGGAGTCATCTCGGCCCTTATTTCAAGTCGGTTTGATCCTACGGCGCACGTGCATCCCACCGGGCTATAAATAGAGGGGCAGACCCCCCTGGAGGAAAGAACCCATCATTCATTCTAGGCATCAAGTCCTCAAGCCATCAAGAGCCTCCTAGTTCATCAAGAGCGTCCTAGTTCATAGTTCTAGCCTAGTTAGATTAGAAGTAGAGAAGTTCTAGTTCTTCGGCGTATCTGGAGCCTCGGCGTATGTCTGGAGCATGGAGTTTGGTATAATTCTAGTTCTTTCTCTATTATTGTATTCTTCATTATGATTAGGGAAACATTGTTCTTAATAGTTCATATGTTCTTGATTACAATAGTCTTTGTCTACTTTGATTATATGTCTAGTATAGTTGGTTTGATCTTATTGAATTCATGTAATTGCTTGTATAGTGTTTATTCATGTGGACGTTAGATAGATGATGAACAGTATGTAGACTTGGTGTCTAGGTAGCTTGTTTATCTACGAGTGCACCCCGATGTGCCTGGTCGTGTGGTAGATCGCGTAGGTGATAGCTGCGTTGAGTCCTCTGTATTCCACCCCCCGTATGTAGGCCAGCAGGCATGGTCGCGAAGTTGGATGATGACTCTATTTCACATCCTTCCTAGATGATGCCCTTTGCATTTGATTATGATATAGGATTAGTCTAACAATGATTGCTAGATGTAATTGCACTAATTAGAGTTATTCGTTGATGTAGTTATAGAATTACCTTTGATATTAATTCCTTAGTTTATCCATTGGCTAGCTATTACTATGACTAGAGAGTGCTCTGATGATTATCTTTTATTTATGATGCTTGATCATACTTATCACCTTTATCTTTATTTACCTTGTGACCTCTACCTGTTATGAGTAGAGTAAATGACATCGGTAATGTCACTTATCCATTGTATACCATCACTATCAATATAATAGATTAAAGTTTATCCTAGTCCTTCCCAGTGGTATAAATATAAATCGACAACCTGGTAGAACTCCCTAGGTAAATTGCTACATTGGTATAATTATCTATCCGCTTGCAGAACTGATCTTATTTCATATTTATATTTATTTCTGCCTAGTCACATAGATTAATATAAAACCTTTATTTATTCTTAGCACTATTAATTAGGGATGACAACCTAGTTCTTGCATAAGAATATTGGTAATAGAAAAGTGGCTAGTTGCTAATGACAAGTTAATTAATTACCATTCATCTTCTCGCTCGCCTCTTGCATTAAAAGTTATATAGTTATATTTGGCGATGTTAGTAGATGTCAACAAGCATTTTTGGCGCTGTTGCCGGGGAAGGCACATTAAACTTTAGGAAATATTGATAGCATATGTATACATAATGGATAAGATTGCATTACCGATTGATCTATAACTCAAACAGGCACACCCTTGTTTTTTATCATTTGCTTATCTTATGTAGGGTGATGAATGAATGTTTTTTCTCTTCTAAATAATTTCCCTGACGATCCAGAGAAACTCCTGAGAAGAAAGAACTTTGTAGAAGTGAGAGACAATTTCAAGCTACCATCAAAAACACCCATCGCTGCTCAAGCTCATTCATCAAAGGAGCCAGCTCCAATATTGGAAGAAGAACACTTAGGAGAAGATTTATCTCCTGTGTTTGAAGACATGGCTGAGAAGACGCTGCGCGAGTTCTCTGCCCTAACAACAGAAAACATCCGGACTGGACCAGCAGTCAATACTAGGGAGAATGGATTCGAGCTCAAACCTGCTCTTATCACCATGGTTCAAGCCAGCCAGTTTTGTGGAAAAGCTCATGATGATGCAATTGCACACTTACAAAACCTTTTAGAGATTTGTAGCACCTTCACGATTAGAGGAGTACCAAGAGATGCTATTTTACTCCGTCTTTCCCATTTTCACTTTTGGGGAAAGCCAAGCAGTGGTTCTACGCTAACAAAGACAAGAACACTACATGGGACCGATGCTCAGCTGCTTTAGTGGCAAAGTTCTTTCCTACAGGCAAGACAAATGCTCTGCGAGGGAAAATCTCAAGTTTCCAACAGCAACATGACGAATCATTCACTGAAGCATGGGAGAGATTCCAAGATTATATTAAAGACTGTCCTCATCATGGGATAGACGATTGGCTACTATTGCAGACCTTCTACCACGGGCTTACCTCAAGCACCCGTGAGTCCATAGATGCTGCAGCTAGAGGAGCTTTCCTGTCACTTAAGCTTCCAGAAGCTCAAGCACTTGTTGAGAAGATGGCCTCAAATTCAAGCTGTAATGAAGAACGTACTCAACCTCGCAAGAGAGGAGGAGGCATCCATCATCTGAAGGAGACTGACATGGTCACTGCCAAGCTAGACCTCATTATGAAGAAGCTTGACATAAAGAAGAAGGAAGTCATGCATATCAATGATTCTTGCATGACCTGTAAAGAATGTGGAGATTACGGGCATTCAGCTGTCAACTGCCCTACATTGCAAGAGGATGTGAACTTCATCAACAATAACACCTACTATCGTCCTCAACAAAATCAAGGATGGAACCAGCCAAACCAAGGATGGAATCAGCAACCTCGACAAGGTAATTACCAAGGTAACAACCAAGGTAATAATTATAATAATTACAATCTTCCGCCTTTAAGAGATTTAGTTGCTGGTCAATCTAAATTGTTAGATCAAATGTCTAGAAAGGTAGCCTCAAATGATAAAGCTTTAAAAAATATATATACTAGAATGGATACCTTTGCTTCTGCTATAAAGAATCAGCACAGCTTTAATAAAATGTTAGAATCACAATTAGCTCAGCTTGTTGCTGTTGTCCCTCCATTTGAGAAAGAAAAAATTCCAGGCCAGCCAGAGGATTTAGAAACTGCTAATCTTGTTGATATTCACAATGCAACACAATACCAAATTGAGCCTGCAGATATACAGTGGATAGATCACTCACTACCTGAGAAGATGGGAGACCCTGAAAGACCTGTGATTCCTATCTTTATAGGATGTCACAACTTTCCAGAGGCTATCTGCGATTTCGGTGCAAGTGTCAACATAATGCCCAAGTTAATCTATGAGAAAATTTTAGGTGATCCTTTCTTGTACACAGATATGCGTTTGCAGCTTGCAGATCAGTCCATTTGCTACCCCGAGGGAGTACTAGAAGAAACTGTTATCAGAGTGGGGCAATCATATGTCCCAATTGATTTCGTGATCATGGATACTGGAGGAGATGAGAAGGCACCCATTATCTTGAGACGACCATTCTTATGCACAACCAAAGCCATCATCTATGCGGAACACGCCAAGATTGTCCTCTCCATCAAAGACAAGAAGTAGAGATTTTCATTCAAGAACCACATCCTCAAAAATCCAGCAGTCCCGAAGCAATTCCATCAACAAGAAGAGCAACAACAACAACCAGCACCCAAGAAGAAGAACAATAGAAGATGGAGCAAGAACAAGCCCCAGCATGTACCTGAAGAAACCACTCAGCTAATCAATGCTATCAACACAGAAAATGATCATATGCTCCTGAAACCATTCCCAACAAAGAAAGGTGACCCAGGTATACCAATCATCGAATGCATAATCAGAGACATCACTTTTCCTGACACCATCTGCGACACTGGATCAGGCGTCAACGTAATGTCCAAAAAGGTATATGACGAATTATTTGATGATTTACCATTATACCGAACATACATTCAGTTGCAGATGGCAGACCAATCACTGAGATTCCGTGAAGGCGTAGTCAAGGACGTAATGGTAAGAATTAAAAATAAATATATACCCGCAGATTTTCTAGTTATTGATACACAGGGGGACGATGAATCGCCTATTCTTTTGGGAAGATCGTTCCTCTACACCGCCAATGCTATCATCTACATCGGGTCTGGACAGATCCACTTCAACCTACCCACTGGAAAGGTACGCTGTCAATTTAAAACACATCTTAACCATGAACAGATCAGGAAGCAACGCAACAGAAGGAAACGCCAAGCCCGCCGTCTGGCTGCCCAGCCTCACTGTGGATGGGAGGAGTTCCCTGGTAAGATTGTAAAGTATGAAGACTGCTACAAGGAGCAAGAAGAAGCCGTACAAGCACCACACTGGAGTGAGTGGGAAGCGAAAGCTGAAAGGATGGACTAGATTGCTAAGGCAGAGAAAGAAGAGATCCAGGCACAAGTAGAAGAATGAATGAAGAGAGATGAAGAATCAAGAGAAGCATACAAGGAAGGGCTGGAGCTAGAAAAGAGCGAAGCAGAAGAGACAGAAAAGAGATGGAAGGAGAAGGAAGAAGCACCTGCTACACCACCGCAAAATGGGGAATTGACTGAGGTAACCGCAGACAATGAACCTACCAAGCAAGTACTCTCCTCTATCTAAGTCCTATCGGTAGACTTTAAATTCCATACCCTAGCCATAAGATTAGAATGGTAGTTATCTAATTAAATTAGCATTCATTAGTAATTTTGCTTAGCACATTTATTAGTACAATCATTTTCGCATATGAAAAATAAAACCAACAAAAATATTTACTACTTTATTTACTATATCATAAATATTAAAGCCCCATGTAAATACACCTATGGTGACTCTGTAGCCATATTTACTGTGGTGGCATAAAAATAAAAATAAAAATAACAATCTATATTTACTTTGTTGCATTATGAAAATCCTAAGCTCCATGGAAATGAATATTCCCTGTGGTGGCATAAAAATTAATATATACCATGTACACATATTTGATTACTACATAAATTTAGAAAATCCCAAAAAAGAGAATCCTGTTGGAATCCTGCTAAAATCAATTAATTAAAATCAACTCAAAGAATAATCAAAGTGCTCATTGGCTGATCGCTAACCCCTTGATAATTCGAGCCTCGAGTTTTGGTTTTCTTGTTGGAGTACAACTATCCAGGAATAATATTATGACTAAGGAGAGAGTCTATTAGTGGCACCCACCAGGACAGCTGCTAACCAACTCACTCTGAAGATCATTCAAGCACCAAATATTGCAAACATCAAGCTTGGGCGTGGAGCATCCCCTAGTTATCAGGTAATTATACCTATGCGCTTATCAAGTCTATTTTATACAAGCACAAAATACCAAAAATATGTGAACACATGAAGGTTCACCATAGTATCATAGGAAAATCTAAAAATACCAAAAATATGTGGGCACATGAAGGTCCACACCTTTTAGAAAAAAATACCAAAAATATGTGAGCACATGAAGGTCCACACTCTTAGAGGAGTTTCCTAACTAGGAAAATGAACTTAAACTTCTGCTGGAACTATAAAATCAATTACTTACCATGGACTGGTATTAAACCTAACCCCTTTCCATAAGATTGGTATTTTTATTGGCAATTGAGTTCCATAGGAAAATACAAAGAGCTAGTCAACCCGACACCTTTACACTGTCGATACACTGCTCAGAAGGATCACTCAATTTGCAACATCAAAGACTCTGTCAAACGTCAAGCTTGGGGGAGGGCACCCTCAAATTAAAATCCAGTTAAGTATAAGTTTCCTATCTTATCATTATTACTATATCACTTTTTCGCGTGAGTTAGCTAGTAAGATAAAATTTGAAAAATATCTATCTATATATTAGAGTTTGTTTAGAGTCGGTCTGGGCTAGAATAAATTAAAAATTGATGAACATTAAAATTTTGTCTTAGAGATGATGAATAGTTGCTTTGTCACAATACTTTTCAAATGCCTAGTTGTCATACTTAAATTCTCCTGAGTTTTAGATATTGCTGTTTTAACTTAAGAATTTACTCTGAATCTAAAACTTGTGGAGGCATATGTTTTGAGCTAGGTCTAGGTAATTGATTGATATGATTCATGAAAGTTGAGCTACTATTTATCTTATTTCTAGCATTACTAAATTCTGGAGATTTATTTTGAAAATTTGAAATTTACATGATGAGCTCTTGTATGACAAAGTATGAATTCCTACCAAAGCCATATATGATACATCAAGATAGGAAAACCTTTTGCACATTCATGCTGCTTACTTTACATTGAGTTTAGTCAACCTTTGTTGAATACCATATGAGAGTCTTGTCATGCTTTTAAAACCAAGATCACGTACACACTTTATGTAACACCCGGTTTTCCGAAGAATACCAAGCGTTAACTATATGTGTGCCCAGGATGTCCACACAACACATATAGCGACAAATATGGTAAATATCATAAGCAATGCTTTATTACATTGCGAAACATAATTACATTAAGACTTACAAATATTTCATAGCACAGCGGAAACTATTCTTCGTCTTCTATCTTCGGGTCACCATACTCCACGGGACGGTTGACTGGGGGAGCACTCGCCTAGTACTTTTGGAATAGCTCATGAAAGCACCTTACTTGAACCACCATCTGGTACCCATCCGGGATTTTTATTGGTGACAACCACAAGCGTCAGCTCACCATGCTCAGCAAGTATAATTATGGGGGATGCAGGGCTCATAAGGTTGACACAGGCTTATAGCAGTTGCTTTTAGTTGGTCAAGTTTTATTTAAAGTCTACTTTACTATTTTAATGAATAACCCATCTCCCAAGTAAAACAAGTTTATCTTTGAGCATCATTTTAACAAAACTCCTCAACACTTTCATAGGTATCAACTGATACAAAAAGGATTCCAGGCTGCTCGTGACCGTGAGCATGGCTGATATATCAGATTGGAAGAATTCTGCAGAATTTGTATAGCTTTAACCCCGAGTCGTGTATACCCATATGCTCGGGGCCCGTTGACCCCATAACACTGCCGAGGTGAGTGAGCAGGGTAACACTGCAAAGCTTTTCACTAGTCACCCTAACACGTTAGTAGCTGCGAGGTTTCAAGCAGCAAGGCGAATGGAGGCCCCCTTCAAGAATGGCACACCATGTGACCGCAGCCCAGCACACATCTTGACAGGCTCGGAACCCATTCTAAAACCCAGGCTCCCCCTCTTGCGCCTTTCGGTAACCACTAACAAGTTAGAGAAAAACTAGTTACTTGGCTAAGATCAGAGCCCATTGACCCTCGTGGATGTACGGGTTTCCTGGGAGATCAACTTTCAATGGTAGTCCTGACGGAGGGCAACAAGAGTACAAAAACTCATACTCCAGTGCCCTTCGAGCTTTGTTGATAAAAACATATTTTATCCATTATTTCATAATTCTTAAGTCAAGATTCCATAATAGCATTGTTGAGCATAGCAGCTAGTAACTCTAATATGCATAAAAACCCCCATAGGTAACAAGGTGATTGATCAATAAACCTACTCGGGTATATATATATAGCTAGGGTTTACAAGATTAGACACATGCACATGAATGTATTGTTTAATAGTTGCTAGGTAACAAGGAAAACCATAGGTTATACTTGCCTCCAAATGCTTGCTATCCAAACCTTCCGACTTCTCTTCTGTATCTTCCTCGTATAGCTTCTTTTCTATCGATCGCAACAACCAACACAAGCTTCACATTCAAACCTAGAAATAATACATCAAGCATTATAAAAATAAATTACAAAGGTTTTGAAAACATATGGCTTGTTCTATAATCGTGTGAGCGCGAAAACTAAACAAAACAAGAACTAAAATTAAAAGATGCGAGAGTTGAAGTATTTGTGGCAAGGTTTGGATTAGATGAGCAAGATGGATTTGGACTAGAATATGTTTAACATAACAAAAAAGGATTGGATATGTATTAGGTTCTAAACACAAGGTTTGGCTTTGGAGATCATGATATATATTATGGTGTGTGGTAGAGAAACTGGAATAGACAGCATTGGAGAATAATATTGAATTGATATACATCATGTGGCATTCTCCTAGGAATATATGATAATTAGTGATATGATGTTTCCATCACTAAGCTGGAGTGACATATCAAGGTTGATAGTAAGGACAGACGTTTATTTGTGGTGAGGATGTAGTTTATGAGACTTGATAAAACATGATTTGAAAAGGAGAAATATGTTTAGTGGTCACAAGATCATGGTGGAGTGATGTGGTTTGATAGGATTAACTAAAATATACCTCATGGTTCTGCCTGTATGATTTAAATGATGACCAAAATATATAGAATATGCATGCAACGTGTAAGGGCATGTCACATGAAGAGGGCATGTCAATCAGAGATGCACTTAGGACGAAACAAATTTGCTAGTTGGTAGTAGGCTAATAGGCACCATTGGGGGACATAGATTGAATAATGGATAACATGATATGACATTGATAACAAGATTTATCTCTGGTTATAGAAGATCACATGACAAATATAGTGGTGGTTGGGATAGCTAGGATGGGAAGAGGGGTTACACAAATGGCTTGTGTTCCAAATATTCCTTAGTGATATGTGGGAAATTATTTTAGATAAGTGAATAGATTACTTTGGAACATATCATGACCAACAAATGCACTGAGGTGGATGCTAGATCAAAGGAAAACAAGACTATAGCGATTTGTGCATAGGTTGAGCGTAACCGGTGGTGGACAGCGGTAAATATGATAGATTGCATGGTTATATAGCAAATACAAGTAGTGATCAACTACTTGGGGTTGTAAGGAACAGCATGGAACATATTGTATCAAAAGTATATGATGTTTCAACCATTGGTTTGACAGAGAATGAAATTTTGAGGTGGCACTGCGTGGCTGTTGGCATAGCAGGACAGCAGCAACATGGTGATGCCTATAACTCAAGTGTCATTATTCATATGATCAAGCCAACTTGCAGGGATGCGTGTATGTATATGTATGATGACACTCCATGATCAACCAGTGCATATTGACACATGATCAACGGGGGATGTAGTTGTAGCGACTAGTGCATGTAAGAAATATATGTAGGCGGACTGCGAGGGTTTCGATCATCATAGGCATGGTATTTATAGCACTAATTGGCGACATATTTTGTAGAAATGTAATGGAAAGTATGAAGTATGTTATAGTAAAATGGCATGATGTTTTCATGGTCGGTCAGTAGGAGAATGCAATTGCAAAACATGTTACATGGCTGTTTCAGGACAGCAAGAGTAGCAGTTAGTGAAACCTTCATATCTCGGCCATGATAGCATGTATGAGCAAACCAATTTTTGTAGGCATGTGCCATGATATGAAACACATTTTGGTTGAAGGGCTTGATCTCCGGAGCGATGAATCATCGGGAACACGCATGCAAACCGGCATCAGCGCGGCTGCAGGGTAGCAGGACAGCGAGCACAAGATAGGAGCATATCTCTTTCATACTTGATTATATAGCCCTGAAACATTTCAGAGGTGTGTGCAACTATATAAAGGATAATATAGCCAAAGGGTTCATCAAGGGAATCACTAGATCAACGGGAACGCCGCTGCCAAAAACAGCATGTCTGCAGTTTGGACAGCAGGGGTGCAAGGCATGTTGGTGCCGATATCTCGGCCATCATGAATTGTATAACCAAACCAACTTGTGGGATCATGTCCAGGGATGCAATGAACAAGTTTATTAAAGGGATTGGTGATTTGAACAGAGGATTAGCGGGGAACGCCAAAACCACTTAGAGATGCCAATCTGTCCAGACAGCAGGGACAGTGGCACGGTGATGACCATATCTCAGGTTTCTCAACTCCTATGAGGAAACCATTTTACAGAGACGTGTTCAAGGATATAAAATACAATTCCACCAAAGGGTTTGATGATTTGATCAAAGGAACAGCGAGGAACGCCGTTTCTACAAACAGCAGCGCTGCTGGCCGCCAGGACAGCAACACATACACCGGGTAAAATTCAACGGGGATCAACCATATCTCATCAAAGGTACTTTATATTCAGAGGACAATATGAGAACATGTTGGGAGAGATGATTTAGGGATCTCACCATGGGGATTGGTGTGGTGGAGCGGGGAATCACATCAACGACGGCCGGTGATGACAACGCGGTTCAACGGCGCATCCTTCTCGCGATGCGGTTGATCGGGGTGACATCCATGGTGGTAGAGGCCATCACCACGACTTGAACAGCAGGGAGGGTGATGATGATGTCCTCCAAATCCTTGTTGGGTGCTTGGAAAGGGAATCAAGGTGGCAAGATGGGTTGCAATCACCGATTTGCTTCGTTTCCATGGTGCGGAAGGGGAAGAAGGTTGGGGAATGGTTGGGGCAGCCATGGGGGAGGATGATGAGGAGCAGGGGCATATCCCCTCTGTTCTTGACGTGATAAATGAAGGGGGAGGCGTGAGGGGGCTGTGGGGGAGGTGTATGTGAAGGTGAAAGGTTGGGAGGCCAAAGGGTTGGAAGGCAAAGGGTCTTGTCTTGATATTTCCATGCCTTGGTTGATATTTTTGTCCAAAATGGAGAGGGAACCAGGGGTTGACGTGGGAGAGGTGAGAGGAAGTCCTAGAGGGCTGGTTAGGCTTGGTGTTGACCCACAAATGAAAGGAGGATGGTTGGGTTTTGATCCGCGGCGAGAGATAACTCAAACTTTGTACCCGATTCGGCTCGGAGCGATGTCGGAGGACGAAATGAGTTGGGTCAATCCATTAGCAAAAGAAAGAGAGATGGGGAACATGTTTTACTAATGGTATAGACTAGGTGCTTGTATAAAAATAAGAATACAATATGGAATGATGGTGTTGAGCTCAGCCCGCAAAATTCCCAGCGACACGATAAGGCTTTTCGGAAAATTTAGCGTTCCAAAATGGTGAGACCAAGACCATATGGTTTTCAAGAATGGTTCAAAAATATGTTTGGCTTTGATCAAGAGGAGAATGAGTGAGGAGAAAGAGTCCATGTGTATGTTGCCCAAAGGTCGGGGAAGGAGAAGAAAGTTGGAATTGAGATTAACATGGGTACACAACATGTGATTGTTTTGACTTGAACAAAGTGATGGTAGAGTTGCATGAGAGGAATGGGATACAATGATTGATCATTAAGCATATGTTTTGAGATTTGGATAAGACTCAGTCAAAGAGGATTGGAAGCTCAAATATAAGGAAGAAAGGATAAAAGAGAGAACAAGTTAGGATATGAAAAGTTAGGGATTTTGAAAACATGAGCTTGGGTGTTTAGTAAGATGAATGTTTGGAGATCCATCAAGGATTTTTAGAACAAGGATCAAGGTATATTGTTCCAAGTATTTAATTATAGATGGAAACTTGATCAAAGATCTTAGGATATTTGATTCCAATAAAACCCTATGCGCATTTGAAAACATTTAAAAATCATTTTTCATACAAAACACTATGCAAAGGCATGAATGAAACAAACCATTAAATTCAGTTCCAAAAATTTTGGAAACTCACATTTTTAATATCTAAATTGTAAATAACTTAAGCTAAGTTGGTATTTTTAGAAAAGGGTAAAAATCTTTTGTTTTGTTTTTAATGTTTTCTAGTCACATCCCAAAATAGAAATTTTGGGGTGTGACACTTTAGCACATATGCATTATTCCTACCCTAGGAGTAATCACAACCATTTCCACTTTTATCAATGTTCATCATAAAAATGTTTTCTCCTACACTAGAAGTGAACACCAAAAATATATAAACCCCATATGACAGCCCTGTTATAATTGCTCTAAGTTCCTATTATTATCTCTCCAGTTATTTATGTTCAAAGGATACATGTGGCTATACAATTAAAAAATATAAAAAGGGAGTAAAAGATGGACAAGTGTCCCAGCATTAAAACAATGGGTACTAGATGCCCGCCTCCCGAACGAAAAAAAAGAGAAGAAAAGAAAAAAAAATAGAGAGAAAGAATAAAGATAGCACATGTGTTCCTCCAAGTTACAATGGAGAGTGAATCATTTTCAAAGAGCAAAAGTAGAATTAGGAATAGCCACTAAATACCACATATACACCTATCCACCATATTCCATACACATGCACATCTTGGTTTGATTGTATGCCTTGATTCTCTGTGGATCCATTGTTTGACTTTACGACATATGAATTGCAACTATGCTTAAACCTTGTTATTGCCACTCCTATGAGCTCCACTATAATCCTTAGATATAGGAAGGCATAACATTAATGCCTTAAGTGAGATCCACAAATACCATATATACTGAGAGACTTGAGGGTGTCCTACAATTAAAGCTCTGAGTTTTATTTTGAAAACCTGCAAAACTCCAGAATATTAGTTGTGAAGAATTTGCTACATAATGCACAACTTGATTAGTTCTTTCTTTCAATTACTCAAGACTGAGGCAAGAACTGTAAAGCCCCATAGTTAAAGGAAAAATGGGTAAGTTTAAAAGTTAGAGCAGTTTTGTCTAAACCGGAGGAGAATCTATGTTTGTAGCATGTGTACTTGGGAAGTATGAAAACATTGTAGCAACTCCTGATCCAATTACATTAGTAATTAGGCTTCGTTCATTTACCAAGGGACTGGCAAACAGGTAAGCTTGGGGGTGTTGTTGACGATGGATAACGTCAACTTTTATTAGAACTTTAGACACCAAAGGATACATGAATACACACTAGTCTAGGGTTTTAACTGACAGTTTCCACGAGTTTTGCATGTTCTGTATTTTCCTAGGGGCTATTCCAGAAAAGCATAAAAGAAGGGTTAAAGAGCATGATTACCAAGTAACTTAACCGCCAAGGAAACATCATCACGAGAACACTAGAATCATCTGGAACACACCCGAAGCACCGAGGCCCGAGACCCACCAGGGTGGGGCCGGCCGGCACCCCCCACTAGGGTTTTAGCCCATCTTCTGGAGTCTTCTTCTACCACCTTTGGGGAGTCATCTCGGCCCTTGTTTCAAGTCGGTTTGATCCTACGGCGCACGTGCATCCCACCGGGCTATAAATAGAGGGGCAAACCCCCCTGGAGGAATGAACCCATCATTCATTCAAGGCATCAAGTCCTCAATCCATCAAGAGCCTCCTAGTTCCTCAAGAGCCTCCTAGTTCATAGTTCTAGCCTAGTTAGATTAGAAGTAGAGGAGTTCTAGTTCTTCGGCGGATCTGGAGCCCCTGGCGTCTGCCTGGAGCACGGAGTTCGGCATAATTCTAGTTCTTTCTCTATTATTGTATTCTTCATTATGATTAGGGAAACATTGTTCTTAATAGTTCATATGTTCTTGATTACAATAATTTGTCTACTTTGATTATATGTCTAGTATAGTTGGTTTGATCTTATTGAATTCATGAAATTGCTCATATAGCGTTTATTCATGCGGACGATGGATAGATGATGAGCAGTATGTAGACGTGGTCTCTAGGTATCTTGTTTATCTGCGAGTGCATCCCTGATGTGCCGGGTCGTGTGGTAGATCGCGTAGGTGACAGCTGCGTTGAGTCCTCTGTAGTCCACCCCACATATGTAGGCCAGCTAGGAACGGTAACGAAGTTGGATGATGACTCTGTTTCACATCCTTCCTAGATGATGCCCTTTGCATGTGATTATGATATAGGATTAGTCTAACAATGATTGTAAGATGTAATTGCACTAATTAGAGTTATTCATTGATGTAGTTATAGAATTATCTTTGATATTAATTCCTTAGCTTATCCATTGGCTAGCTATTACTATGACTAGGGAGTGCTCTGATGATTACCTTTTATTTATGATGCTTGATCATACTTATTACCTTTATCTTTATTTACCTTGTGACCTCTACCTGTTATGAGTAGAGTAAATGACATCGGTAATATCACTTATCCATTGTATACCATCACTATCAATATAATAGGTTAAAGTTTATCCTAGTCCTTCCCAGTGGTATAAATATAAATTGATAACCTAGTAGAACTCCCTAGGTAAAATGCTACAATGGTATAATTATCTGTCCGCTTGCAGAACTAATCTTATTTAATATTTATATTTATTTCTGTCTAGTCACATAGATTAATATATAAAACCTTTATTTATTCTTAGCATTATTAATTAGGGATGGCAACCTAGTTCTTGCATAAGAATGTTGGTAATAGAAAAGTGGCTAGTTGCTAATGACAAGTTAATTAATTACCATTCGTCTTCTAATCTCGCCTCTCATATTAAAAGTTATATAGTTATATTTGGCGATGTTAGTAGATGTCAACACTAAGCACCACACTTACACTAATTCTCACTACTCTAGCTGGGTACCAAACAGGTAAAGCACCATATGACAGGCAATGAACTACACACGTGAGCTGGTTACAGGATCACAATCTAGTATAACTCAACTATAAGGTAAGACAAGACACAACAATACTATATTGAATAGTAAAGCACTAAGCAAAGACTTAGTAAAGTAAAGTAAAGATAATATATTGATAAAGGTAAAGTCTTACAGAAGGAAAGATACAAGAGCTATACTAGACTCTCCAGCAGACGACTCCGGAGACCCCGAGCGTAGCTCAACTCGACTCTAACTCCCACACTAGACTAATACTACTACTAAAGAGTGGAACTCTAGCTTCTCTTGTCTCTTGTGTATCTTGTGTGTCTTGAAGAGGGTGATGGCAGCCTCTATTTATAGGGAAGGATGGAGGCATGCCACGTCAGCGATCCGTGTGCTCCTTGCCTCTCCTTCCTTGGATGAGCCGACCTTAAACCACCTTAGAATGGACGGCGTTGGTGAATCCAGCACGTGGGAATCATACAGGAAGGCGGTGGAGGCCAACTGACCTAGCTAGGCACCAGGGGGTCGGCCGACCCCCTGTGATAGGTGGGCCCAGCTAGGTGTTGTCCCCACCAGTCATAGAGCATGGCTGTGTACTTGATTTGTTGGTACTCGTCGGTTCACGCCTTGATCCATGTGCCTTGATCTTCCACCATTGAATGGAAACACACCTTTGATCCAAAGGTGGAAATGAGCTGGGTGGAGTGTCACACGGATTGTGCCATGTCAGTAGAGCCCTAGTAGGCCCCACATGTGGGTCGGCCAACCCACACATGGGCCCACTCTGAGCTCTCCTCTCTTCTACGTGATGTTGTGCGCCATATCCTGATGTTTCATGGCCTGTTTTTTGATCTTTCCTGCATTCACAAGCTAAGAGTACAAGTGGAACTAGTAATTGATAAAATATGTTAATGTTATGTTTATTCTCCCTTGAATCCGAGGCCTGTTGACGGTGTTTGAGTGTGGAATTTTATGGTATATCCACCGTCAACATATAGCAACAAGGTAGTGATCCCATAAACTCATGATCAATGTAACGTAAATACTGTAGAGCATAAAATGGTAAAAATGAGCATATTGGCAATCAAAAGTAACCATCTTAAATGTAAGGATTCCAAAGCCACTCGTGTCCTTGATCAAGGCTAGTATACCAGTTTAATAAACTCTGCACAGAGGTGTACACTTTCACTGTGAGCCGTGATTTACCCTTTTGCCCGAGGTGATCAGCCTCTTAGCCCACTACCAAGGAATGCTGATAGGGTTCACTATGAAGCCTTTCAAAGGTTTGTCTAACAAGTTAGGGCCGTTAGGTTTCATTAGTCAGTCTGTGCGATAGAACCTATCTAGGGATCCACAGTCTGCTTAACCCCATTTGCGCCCCACGGGTAACCTCTAACAAGCTAGAACATACTGAGCTAAAACTAGAGCCATGTATCCCTCATAGCTGTACTGTCAATTCCGGAGGTTCTCTTACAGATAATTTCTCAAGATGCTAAAAATGACTTTTTATGGTTTAATGCTAAATCATTAGTTAAGTCACATGATCATGATCACAGAAAGAAAACCCAAGCTATACTTGCCTTAAACTTAAGACCCTTCCTCTAGTCCAAATCTTCAATTGATAGCTCCTCGAATCATCCACGTAATTCTCACCGACTGGGCATGATCATAAAGCACCACACAAGCATCCAAATACAGACATGCATGACATACAAATAGAGCTAAATTAGAACAATACACAAATCAATAAAAATAGAAGTTGAAAATATTATAAATGTAACCTATGTATTGCTACGAACACTTGAGCGCAAAAATCACTCTAATCGGTTTTAAAACGTGAAAGTTTTACTCAAAATAAGATCAAAATGGCATTTTTGTGAATAAACCGAATTTAACTTGAATTAATTTTAATAAAAACAAAATTCTCCTCTCTGTTGGATGGCGCGTCCTATTTTTGAAAACTGTAGGGTCAAAAACATAAGAAAATAGGACTAAAAAGAAATACTTTTGAATAGAGATGGATTGCGGGTTGATTTCGAAAAAACCTAGGGGTTAAAGTGCAAAACATGCACTGCCGGTCAGTGCTTTGACCCTGGGGCTGACCTGGCTGCCACGTGGCGGGCTCGGGTTGGTGCGGTTCACCACGCGTGCTGCGAACTGGCTTGCGTGGCACGGTGGACCGAGTCCATTGCCCACCGTGGACCGGTTACATACCCAAAGGGGTATCTTTTAATCTCGTGCATCCAACGCTAGATCGGCGGGTCAGAGAGAAGGGAGGGTTCCCCGCCGGCTCAGAGATAGCCACGGTGGCACCATCAGCGTCGGTGGCCGAGCTCGCTGGAGGAACTCGAACCAGCGTTCCTGAGCTCGGTTCGTAAGGATGAACACACCCACGTGACGCGCGCGGCACCACGAACCCTATGGGGACATCAGCGAGGGTGAGGAACGCACCGGTGAGGTGGCCCCGCGGCGGCGCCAAGGCCGGAGACCACTGGACCTCACGGCTACGGCGGTACAGAGCACGGGAGGTGAAATTGAAGGCGCTGGGAGAGAGAGGAGGATACCGCCAGTTCGAAGGAGCTGCTCGTGACGTCCAAGGGTGCTCTGAGAGGCCGGTGAAGAGCGGCTGCAGTCGGAGACAGAAAAACATCGGTGAGCTTGAATTCGAGCAATTCAAGGTCGAAAGAAGGGGAAAAGGCACCTACAGACGGGGCGAGGCTTTGCGAAGCTTCAGGGCACCTTACCGACGAGGATTGAAGCTCCGAAATAGGGATTCACCGGCGGCAGTGAGTTTTCGTTAGCTATGGGCGAAAGGAAAGGGACAAGGGGCTCTGATGCGGGTTTTGTAGGTCGAGGTGGGGCAGTGGAGGGCCGCGGTGCTCCACCCGTGCGGACTGGGCGACAGAGTGGCCTTCAATGCCACTCACGCGGCCGTTACCCGGAGGGAAAGGAACGGCGCCATGCCCCCTCGGCCGGAGGAAGAAGAAAAGGCGTGGGTCGCTAACATGCGGGCCCCACTGTGCAGTGAGAGGGAGGGAGAGCACAGGTGGGAGTGCTACGGCCGAGCGGGCTGAGTTGGGCCATGGCCTGCTCACCTGCGCGCGCGGGGGAGGAAGGGGAGGGGAGTGGGCTGGCTCAGGCTGGCTGGGTTTGGCCCACGCACAAGGAGAAGAGGGAGAGAAAGGAGAGGGCCTGCTGGGCCGGGCTAGAAGGTATAGAAGGTGAGGGAGAAAAGAAAAACACTTTTTATTTTCTTTTCAAAACCAAAGCAAGCCAAAATTCAAACAAAGTTTTGAAATTATTTTCAACAACTAGCAAAACAATCAACCAAAATTATAAGCTTCAGCATGAGTGCAACAAGCATGTTTCTAAAACCTATATTTGATTTTATTTACTCAAAATTATCATTTGCCCTAGGTTAAATGCAAGGAAAATCATTTATTTCACTGTTCAATTTGCAAACATCATAATTAAACCTTGAGAAATTTTAGAAAAATTCTAAAATTCTAAAATTAGTTATTTTGTTTAGTGATTTCTATGCACAACCCAAAATAGGAATTTTGGGGTGTGACATAATCTGGAGAAACTACAAGGCTAATCTTCTACTTGATGCATGGCTCTAGATGCTATCTTGGGTTTCTACTCTATCATAGATATGTCGGTGGAACTCTGAAACCCTAGATGATTTCTCTCTGGATCGATATTATGAAACCCTGGGGGTCTGGGGATCCTTATATAAGCTGGTGGGATGAACCGTAGCCCTTGGATCAAACCGACTTCGACGGGCGGTGGAGATTGCGTGAAATTTTGGGATGTGGGGCCACGTCGAAACGCAGACGAAAAGGACTCTGCAGGGGATCGGCTGACCTGTCATTGGGATCGGCCGATCCCCCCTGACTGACATGTGGGCCCTCCCTTGGCAGGCGTGTCTCTGGTGTTCTCTAGAATATTCTTGATGTCCTGTCGCGGCGTAATTCAGTATTTTTCTCTGTGGTGTGGGTCCTCTTTGATTCTTTTCCTATATAGTCCCTGAAAATCATAGATTTACCAAAACTCATGGAATTCTATCAGTTTAAACCCTATTCTAGGTGTTGGCTCTCATTTATATCCTTTTTCATGATTGGTTGATGTGTAAAATCATATAATAACTACCGTCAACAATATCCTTTGGTACTCGTGCTTATTTCTTATCCTTTCTGTACCTTGTGGTTTTGATTTGTATAAGCATGCCTAACCCCTTTTGATCTTATTGTCTCATGCTTATATGAATCAAACCTTTAAAACCTCGCTCTTTCTAAATCTATTTGAGGTTGTTGTCATCAATCACCAAAAAGGGAGAGATTGAAGCATCTAGGCCCTAGTGGTTTTGGTGATTGTTGACGGTCGCTAACACCCTATTTTACCGTCAACATTTCACCCATAATCAAGGTAGAACCACATGAAAAGCAAAGAACTCATTTTGAAACTCACCTAGTTCCACATGTCCTTGGAGAAATATTGTGTATGTAGGAAAAATGGTGAAAACAGGCAAAAACGAAGCAAGTCAAGACACCTCAGCACCTTAGCTGCCACATGGGAGCCAGAGGGGGGGCGCCCGCCCCCTCATAGGGCGCCCGCGCTATGAAAAGTGCCAAATGCACTATGCCACCTCACAGATCCGGGTGCCATCCTCCCACATGGCCTATGGAACATTGACTCAACATCAATGGCTCAGAAACAAGGCACGACGATCAGGTGGCCTTATCAATAGGGCGCCCGCCCTGTCCAAACTGGGTGCCACGTCCACAATCCGAGTGAGGGCCCCCAGGAGTCATCCAAGCCATCAAATGAAGTCGGTTTTCATCCAATGGTGATCAAGTGATGTGCCATGGATCGAAGGACCCACATGTCATCCTCCCGAGGTTGCAAACCGCCAAACCAGGGAACCAACTGACCATGCAACTGCCCTTGAGGAGGAAGGAGGGTCCGTAGGATGCAAGGCGGTGCATCCAAGGGGGCGCCCGCCCCCTAGGAGCGCACCCGCCCTGCCACTTCACGCCACCGACCTCCAGCACCCCTACAAGTACCTGGAGCACTCCTACACTATAAATAGGACCAGTTTCCACACTTGTAAGTGAAACACCACTAGTGAAAACATCACTAGAACCACTAGAGATTCAGCTCATTCTATAAGTTAGAAGTTGTTCCTACTCTCTCTAGCGAAGCTCTTAGGAATAGTGCTAGCTAGAGAAGAGTAGAGTAGAGAGAGAAGTCAGGAGAAGGAGGAAGTCTGTGGAGGAGCCAGGCTTGTCGGCAACCTCCTCTGCGGTGTTCTTCACTCTTATCGGTAATAAAGATCCCCTTCTTCATTTATTTATTGTTATACTTTAAGTAGCTGTATACTTGCTCATTGCTTGGTTAGAGTACTCCAATTCTTGAGCTTGAGTTAGAGTAGTATGTTTTATAGATTAAGCGCGGTGCTTAGGCTATAGTTTACCCTTGAGTGCGGCTAGGCCCACGGATAGTAGTGGTAGGTTCTAAGTGGTGACAGCCCTAGAATCCTCTGGATTCCACCACGTTCGGCCTGGTTTTATCAGCGTCGAACTTGTTGGTGTACGGGGCCTAACCAGTCGAATCCCGGCGAGTTTAGGACTTTGCATGTTCCTGGTATAGCAGTTTCCTGGTATACCAGTCTCTTTGGTATAACAAGCAACTAATCTTTTACCGAGTTAGAGTTCTCCCATAACCTCCAAAGCTACTTCCATTTATCCTAGTGTGTTTCCACCTTAATCATACTTCATGATCCTCACTAAGGTTATTTATCCATATCTAGCTCCTTGACTATCCTAGGAATCACAAACCCCACCTTCCTTTGGGAAAATATAAATTTGATACCTGGTACTCCCAGGTAAAGTGCTACACGATAGTTCTATGCGCTTGCAGAATCCCATCACCTATCCTATACAGCTACCCATAGCATTTTTGGCGCAGTTGCTAGAAATAAATTTATTCCTAGTAGCAACGTTAGAAGTGTCAACAACCATATACTTTGAGCATAGGGATTGACAATCCCCGTGACTGTGTTGAGAAGTATTACCCTTGCTAAAGGATAGATTTGGCTATACTCTTTTGATAGCGTTAGTAACTGTCAACAGTGATTAATGACAACAAGGAGGTTATTATGACTAACGTGTGTTTTGTAGGATAACCTAGAGGTTAGGTCATAATAACATGTAGGTCAAGCCCCTAGCGACGG
Organism: Eremochloa ophiuroides; assembly: GCA_038502445.1. Lineage (NCBI taxonomy): Eukaryota > Viridiplantae > Streptophyta > Magnoliopsida > Poales > Poaceae > Eremochloa > Eremochloa ophiuroides. The sequence goes on from JAHLJS010000002.1 coordinate 45,567,191, forward strand.
AAATCGATTCGGTTTTCAAAGGATGGAAGACAAGATGGTGATAGGCTAGTCCCAAGTGTCGTTTGGAGTTGAGAGACACTTGGAGTAGTCTTAGGTTTTGTTTTTCTCTTTGACCGTACTATTAAGAGGGGTTTGGATGGGTAGTTTGACTTAGGGCAAGGTTAGAGAGTGTATGTAACAGAACCGACCAATTTATACGAGCACAAGTACAGCGACAGCTGTTTTCCCAGCTATCAAGCCACACTTGAGCCAATATAAACCCGGTAGTCCGTGAAATCTCGAAGGATTTCAAACTTTTACACAGTACATACCCCAAGGATCGCAGAAACTCAGCAGTACACATACACATGATACATAGATTTGCACATATTTCAAATACATCAGAGTACAAGATAAACTTTTACATAAAAGTTCAGTTGCGGAAACGAAAAAGATTTACACACACTTAAGTTCATAATACAGTGCCAAGTACCGACCAGTCACAGAAACATAGAAAAGATAGATAATATGACCTTGCCCAAGGTCTAGTCTTCCTCTCCCGCAGGATAGAAGTAACTCTTTTAGACAACGAAGTATTCCTCCTGCAACATTGGGAATAAAACCCTGAGTACTCAATTGTACTCAGCTAGACTTACCCGACAGGAAGTAAATAAAAAGACTCTCAAGGATATGCAAGGCTTATTTGGTGGAGTTCAGGAGATAGCATCATTTTTGCAGAAAAAGCATTACTACAATAGTTCCTCAACTTATAAGTTTTAGATGTGATTCAGCTTCGATTTCAGTTAAGCTATTAAGCTAAGGTTTGCAGCTATACTAAACAATCACTTGATATTATAGCAATCAATAAAACCATATGATTTCCGATATCCACAGATATCAACCTCATCTCACCATTAATCACGTTCAAGTTGTTAACCTCTACCTCACTAGAAGATCAGTTCAGTTTCTCACTAACCAGGAGAGATGGCGATTCGAATCGATTGTACCAGCTGGCAAATATGCCAATCACAAACCCTGTCAGCCGAGCCACTGGCTTCTTGGGTCACCGTTAAATCCTTTTGAGACGCAATATGTCGTGAGTTTGGCGGGGACCATATTCTCAGGGACCAACCCACTTCCAGGATGCATCAGGTCTCTGACCTGCCCTTGGTAAAATGGTGTCTCCGCACATACTTCCTACCTCCAGAATATGTATGCCTAGTCGCACCAAAGCTCGGCTCAGAAAGAAATACTCGGCTTCACGGTCAGAACGACTTATCTGGCCAGCTATGTGACGACGTCCTTCAATCTCAACTGATGTCTGGTGGCCTCAGTCCTAGTCGGCCGCAAGCAGCACCGAAGTCAACATGTCCCATGTCATGAAGCTCCCCGCTACCTAGCCTTGATTCTCTCATTATTTCATTGTGACATGGTGACACATATAGCCAACCATGTGGATCTCGTCAGTCACCACCTACACTCGCGGATGACAGGAAATCACCCGACTTTCTCGCGGATGACAGGAAATCACCCGACTTCTACCGGTCTAAGCAGGGCTAAGCATAAGATCGGTCACCTGTCTAGTAATAGTATCAGGTTCACATATATAGTAGACAAGGTAGATATGCAGCAACGGTTTCAATCCAACTCCTATACTTAAATGCACAAACATACGATTTAATAAAGACCGGTGCATTTATAAAAAGAGATAGGTGGAGGCTTAGGGATGCTCCGGGGCTTGCCTGGGGTTCAGCACTAAGTTAGTGTTTGTTAGATGAAACTTGTTCGACGAGCATTTTTCATCCAAGCACTCGATTAGTCCTTCCACCTTCGTGATTAGTCCACCACACCGTCTTGTGGTTAGTTCCATCATCTTGTCCTTCACTCCACATGTTCATCTATCATACCTAAATGAGATGCACAATGCACATGTATGAATAAAAGGAAGTAATACAAGGCATGTTAATCTACCATCACTGAACCATAAGCTAACAATCACACCAAGCAAAGCAAAGTCAAAGCAATCATAATCTCACATAAGCATTTTAAGGACAGCAGGACAGCAAGCACAAGATTTAACCATAACTGAAGCTATATACATCCAACCAGGGTGATCTAAGCCTTTCTGAAAAGCTATTGAAATTGTCTACAACTTTGCTATTATCATGTTAAGATGATTCAATACACATAAAGGTCAAACAACACAAAGAAGGCAGCTCTGTCCAGATTTAGGACAGATTCTGTCCTCACGCTTCAAACAATCAAAACTACGTATCTAGACCATCAAAAGGGATGATCCTAGACAATTTGGAAAGACAAATAAATATACTACAACTTCTTTATTATCACCAAGAGGTGATTCAAAGCATAAATTGGTTAAACAAAGCAAACATTCAGGTCTGCACCGAAAACAAGCAAAACCTGACAGCAGACTTCTAAAAGCCATAACTCCTAAACTATCAGGCCTATGACCATGAAACTTTAGGACAAGCTATACAATGAAGTTAGCTACAACTTTTGTAGAGAACACATTCTCATGCAACATCATTTTCCTAGGTAAATCATCACAACAATAGGGACTATGCCTGCAGCCATTTTTAGCATATAAGCAAAACATGCTTTTCCCTTATTTATCACCTAAGCACACATAGGAATGAGCTATTTAGATAGCTCCAAACATGATTACATGGTCATACAAGACTCATCTCAGACCAAAGCATATTAAGGAATCACAAGAAACATATATGGATTCATTGGCCTATAATTATTCACTAACCATTACATAAAATCCTATTATTTAATTATTTAAGTTATATGGTACACACCTGCACTGGAGCTGACATTTTTATGAGAGCTAGTTAATTATGAATCATGACCAAGGTACGAATTTCACATGCTCAGGTGTTATAATTTAATTACCACAAAATAAACAAGTTTATAATGCAACAATTCATTGGAGAGTAAGATAAATGTGAAACTCAATACTTTCTGCAACAACATGGCCATATTATGTTTTCTCAGGTTAGCACAATATCATACAAAGGTAGTGGAACACCATTTTCTATTTTTACCACAATATATTATTTATAATGTATTTAAATCTACTTAATATGCACCAAAGAAGATAAATCAACAACTCAGTCATACATGCACCATAAATCATGAAATTGTAACCATACATCCCACATCATACAGAGAGTCTACAATTAAATTTTCATGCCATTTGGAGCAATAAAACTCCAGTTACAAAAATAACAAGTAATTCAACCCTTTATTTCCTATTTAACAAGATTAATGTGAAACACCAATAAAACAGTAAACAACCTATATGTTTTATATTCTTAAGTGCTAGTACATGTTATTAAAAGACTAACAAAATTGGAACCACAATTGTTGGACTTATATTTCTCAGATTATGGCCAAAAGCAAGTTAATCAATCCTAAAAACCACTTTTCCAAAATAATTTCTAGAGCACAAAAATATAAATAACATAGCACATTTACTAGATCTAACATGTAAAGAGCTTAACAAGGAAACAAACAAAACTTGTTTCACAATTTTTGGAGCTTCCTAGAGCTAGATATGGAATTTCAAACCACAACACAATTCCTGCGAATTTTTGCTGCATAATAGAAACTGTGGGGCCCACTCGTCATAGACACAAGGGGCCTTCTTCTTCCTTTCAGCTGAACACGAACAGAAACAGGGAGGAGGAGGCCGGCAAGCGCCGGCACTGCCGACTTCAACCACCCCCAGCCAGCAGCGGCTTGGCGACAGCAGGGAAATGGCCGGCCGCGACTTCCCAGAGGCAGCTCAGTCCAGTAGGGCTAGCAGCGGCCACCAGCGGCCTCGGCACGCCGACGGGCTCGCGAGCAGCGGTGGTAAGGGCGGTGTAGCAGCAGCCAGGCCAGCCGCAGCTCCACAGCAGCCGGCCAATGCCGTGCCCGTCCAGCAGTGCAGAGCGGAGAAGAGCCAGAGCGCTGGCGGACGGCGAGCTCGGCTCGGCCAGCAATGGTGGCGGCGCTCCGCACGCTCGCGCCGGCGAGGGGGAGAGGGCAGAGAGAGTGGGAGAGGCGAGCTGAGGGTGACTAGAATGGAGTGGAGACGCCCCGGGTGTCCCCTTTAGAGCTGAGGCGCGGGAGGTGGCCGACCATGGAGGCAGGGAGCTCCAGAGCTCGCTGGACACGTTTCTCCTTTGCAGCATTTTGTCAGACACGTGGCGTGCGCTATCGATCGTGTTTGGATGGCTGAGTTCGGCATCTTCTGGGTATATTTCGACCTTGATGCGAATACGAACGTTGTTCACCTGGTGATGCTCTTCAATTTGTGTTCAGAGGTCATGGCCAGAATAGCTTTGGTTTGAGAGATAATTAGGCTCAAAGTTGATGCTGTCAACAAGCTAATTACGATCAAAGACCGAAGGCAAAACCTTGTCAAACTGTGTCGGATTGGTCCCAAATTTGGATATGCTGTGCCTCAACCAATTATCTTCAACTTTTATTTTTAGTCCAACTTGAGTTGCTTAACAAAATCTCGGAAACACAAGATGTGTATGAGATCGGCAAGGAATCCAGACTTAGAATTATTTTAAACCCTAACATCATATTTCTAACTCATCTTGGCTACTATTTTTGAGGTACTTAGAGATTGAATCATGATTTGGTCCAAACATAACATTTGTTGTACTCCAAAAGATCTGCAACTCTTGTTTAAGGTCAAACCTCATATCTTGCTTTGAAATAACATTTCTTCTTTGGTCAAACTAAGATCATTAGAGAGCTCAGAGTAGATGTTTAGGCCAATAAAGGTATTTTCTTGATATTTGCTCAACATGAAACCTTCATGACTTTTGTTGTAGAGTTCAACTAGAGTTGTTTGGTTAAGGTTGCAAGGTTTGGTTGGCTTTGCATGCTCATGTTCACGTAGTCCTGCAATCCAATCAAGCAGAGGGCTTGTCATCTCATGTGACTATCCAATTTAAATCTTAATGCAACTTCTCCAATGATCAAGGTAGATGGAGATGAATATGAAATAGTGATTAGGATCATTGATTGAAATAACTCGATTAGGTCCACACTCGCTGGTTAGCTCGTGACTAACACCTGGGGTGTTACAGCCTTCCCCCCTTAAAAGAATCTCGTCCCGAGATTCGGAACGTAAGAGCTTTCAAGGGCAGAAAAGAATGTAACCCATTCAAGGTGGTGCTAGTACAGGCTAAGGCTACATAAAAATTCCATAACACTGGTAGGCAGGAGCGATCACCTCATGGCTCACAATAAAGTGCAGACGATAAAGGTTGGTTCAGTTGTTAGTCCGAGAGATCATGTACTCCCATTTACTTGGATGCAAATGCAAGAGGGATCATTATGGATAGGACAACTTTCCAATCATTCAAGAATTCTTAGAAGTTAACTCTTGGTTGAAGAATTTTCTTCATTGACTTCTATGGAGCATTGTTACTTTGGGATGAATCCAGGATAACACTGCCAATTAATTTGGGAGGATTTCAAGACAACTCATCCCAATTAGCACTTTCAGCATGCAGGGTGTGAATTGGAGCGTCAAAGAGTAGTTTTCAAAACATCTTATTCTCTAGTGGATATAGCATACACCACTATTTTCATATGGGATGAGATCATGGACGGGGCAGATAGTTACTGAAGCTGAGAAAATTGATTGACAACATGCAAGGTTTCTGTTGGTTGTAGACACAATTTACTGAGATGCAAACTGATGGGAAGCTACATAATGTTCCATGTGTACAGTTCTCTTTCTGATGGCAACACTGTATTATTTGAGTTTGTTGAGTGAATGATGAATGCGATAGCTGACTCTGTCGGCTCAGTGCTTTTGATGCCCATCAATAAGGGAATCCTTGTATCCAAGTAGCAACAGTCATTTGGCTTGAGTCTGAGGTAACCTCTTTATAACTATTATTGTAAGAAAAACACTAATAGCAATAGCCATTTCTGACAAGATCCTTGAAAACAAAACATGTATGCTCTCAATAAGTATTCTAAGATTTGATTAATTCTTTCTAATTGGCCTGAGGTATGCTATGCTGAAGATAGGATGAACTCTGGATTAGTTTCATTATGTACACAAAGTTTTCTGTCACTCCGTGATAAAAGGCACAGAGGACATCAAGTGACAAGTGTAGGCATACAGATGCATATGGTTACACTCCATTCTCTTCCAAGGCACAAGATTCTGGCAGGCATTTACTCGAGTAAGGTGATTCTTGTAAATGCTTCCAAAATGAGCTGAAAACTATAGTTCATGATCCGAGACAATGGTTTGGGGTGCACCATGCAGTAGCAAAAGTTTGTGCAATATGCAACTTGGCATACACATTTGCATGATGGTTAGTCTAGACAGACATGAATTGTGCAGGTTGATGAGACAGATCACAAACTCCTGCATAGAATCAAAAACCCTTTTGTACACGAGGAAAAAACCGATGAGCAATCCCAAACTTATGTATTCTCATTTGCAGCCGAGAATAAACAAGATTGAAATGGATTGGCAGGTTTAATGAGGTTGGTTGTGTAGAGTGTTTACTCACAAAGTTTTGAGAAGCAGTCCTCTACCAACAACTTGAGTACAACTTTCTTCATGATACAACCATGAATTAACAAAACTAACTTGTTGAACTACTTTTGACATTGGGTAAACCTTCTTATTTTTGCATCAGCAATCCGAGATCAGAGGGTTTCCAAATAGAAATCTGAAATATATTGTTTGACATAATTCAACTTGTCTTCACTTTACACTCTCAGGAGTTGAGTGGTAGAACACCTTGACCAATCAAGAATAAGGAACTGATTTTTTTTTTAATGTCCTTTTTGTTGTCCATACCATAGAGTATCAAACAGGGCACCTGATTGCACCAAGATGTACTATGGTATTGACTTCATCTGTTGGGGTGTCTTTTGTAGCTCTTCACTAGGCTGAAACCATAATTTACACTATCTGAGTGATTGACAAAGATGGAATTGGCTTCATTATAGCAAGGCCTTGGAAGTGAGAGTGCCACTAAAAGTACCATTTGGCTTATGGGTTTCTTGCATAGCATGGTTCTATGAGACATGGTCTTCAAAAACATGGTCAAACACTTATTTATACCCCTAGAACACACTTATTAGCATGGAACAACACTTCTTGATAGTGATCTATTTGGCTATTTCATGCATCCATTTCTTTATGTCAAATAGACTAATCCAATTGGGCAATACATTGCTCACATGAGAGAGCGAATGAACAAACTTCTGTATTTCATCAGCAGAGGCAATCATCTCATCGAGCAGAAACTAATAACGGCCGGTCTTGTTCCTTCTTGATACAAGAACCAAATACACTTCATTGCTTAGCTGCAGACTATTCTTCACACTGGGGTAACTAGTTAGTTGTCCCTAAAAAGGCTCTACATCTTCAGCCTCTGTAGCAAATGGTTGCAGATGATATACATGCACAAGGTCACCATCACGGTCAGCATACATGAAGCAACACATGAGAAGATTTATTTTGACTGTATGATCTTCATGCAAATAGGTATTGAACTTGGATAGAATCTAGTGGACTTGCAAATAACCTATCAGAAAACATATCACATCCTGCTCACTATTGCCTGACTGATACTTTGCAGATAACTTTAAAGTTCATGTGCTCTTTGATCCCACAATAATGGCAGGTGCCGGTTCATATGCCCTAGTAGATCATGTCAGATTCTTTGTTTACCACATCTTGTAGTATGTCAATGTTGATGTCAGTGACTTGCTCTTCAAAGATCATTCTCTTTGTGACTTCTGAAGGAAGCTATATACTTGACAAACATCTGTACCTTCTGATAGAACATTGAAGGATCGAGTCGGTAAAGACTTTGCAAGATAGATCAAGAAACATAGGGATAAATCAATTTGAATTAGAGGCACCTTCAAAGATAGATTTAGGAAAAATCCATGGAAGACAACACATTGCTATTACTTCATAATGGATTACGATTAGAGGCCGTGATACCAACGTGTGCCGAGAAGCACTACTTTATTGGGCGTCCCCACAAAGAGGTTCCCGGTTTCGTCACAGCACCGTCAGTCAATAATCATAACACCACTATCAAACATGACCAACGAGAAATCTTAAGAAACATGGATAGATTGGGAGATACGAGGTATTACGCATCGGTGTAGTTCTGCAATGTATCATGACCAGAGACCTCGATATTCGCACGTAACGAGCAACACAGCCTAGTGGTTGCGATCCACAGGATGTCCTCGGTTTCGTCACAGTATCATCGATCACGGATCATAACAACATAAATGAACATACAACCAATGAGAAAATCATGCGTGGCAAGGATAGATTTGTGCAAGGATGACATTTCGCAGAGGGAAGGTAAGCTACTACAATCAATTATAGGGTTAATAGCCAACAAGAGCATGATTTGGCAATGAAAACATGAGTTAGAAGACAGATTAGTTGCCAAAATAGCAGTACATGAGGCTTTGCTTCAGTCCCACGCGGTTTCCATATGTCTAGTATGGAGATTACCCGACCCATGATTTACAAGAGATTAGATAGAAGGAGGGAAAATCATGAGACAAAGATTGACAAGCATCTTGAGAAGAAGATAACCATAGACAACCAGATGTCTCATGAACCAACTATATACAACAATCATAGGTTGAGTTGACAAACATCATGATTCATACAGAAAGAATACAAGGAAAATGGGGAAGGAGAGATTTAACTCACATAAGATGGTTTCCTTCAAGTGAGTAACAAGGAGAGGGTCTAGATAGAAACATGGCATAAGAGAATTATAGGTTAGCTACCAAGAATAACTAACATGAGATTTTATAATTCCACATGCATCTCGCATCTATCAAGAAACCTTCAGACCATCCAATGGCGTGAGCTTGTGTACCATTAATTAGTACTAGGAGACTCTTAATGATCAACATTGCTAGGCCTTTAGAGAGATTTGGAAAACAACTTGATCATGGGACAGATTCAATGCATGATTTGTGAGATTGAATTAATAAAACCATAACATGATCCATAATGAAAAGATTACAAGGAAACTTTTGGGTAAGCTGAGAAGAGGTTCAAATCAAGGATTTGGGCAAAGACTCCAATGAACATAATGTAGGCAAGCCTTGCTGAATGAAATCTAAACATTCTCTAGATATGGAGAAGACTGCTGGAAGTAAGGAACAGATTAGATCAAATCATTTGTAGGGGTGATCGATTTTGCATAACCTGATTTCCAAAGAAAAGATTATAAGATCTAATTTAACAGAGATCAAGCTATCATCATGACATCTAGAAGGACTAGAGGAGACAATCCAGATAGGATTTGGATAAGGCTTTAGATGAAAGAAAATGCAGGCATGGTTTCATAGATCTTGAACAAGAACATATGACAACCATAGGCTAGCCTTAAGAGAAAGCTCAGGTGGGTCTATTGTGCCAAATGAGAAGCCTACAGGCAGAATTGGTTTAGCTTATGACAAGATTTATGGTTGAGAAATACTTATAGAGGCTACTTAAAGGTTTAGCAACTCTTATGATTTCAAAACAAGCAAGGAAGAGAGGCAACACAAGTGGTAAACTTAATAAGGCTATTCAGACAAAGTAGAACAAGGGCGAGAAGAAGCATACTTATGCAACAAGCAACAATCACATGATGCAACAATCATGATGCATGCTTGTCCTATTCGTTCTCACTTAGTTGCCTATATATAACATGGCAAATACGTTCTAAGTCGGTGGCATAACCTACGTACTCTCTCAGTATATAGCTAGCCGTTAACTACCATATACACATTCGAGGTTAGCGTACCTGCAGAAGATTCATTTCAGCCCAACCCCACATGTATGCATGGCAATAAGAAGCGCTTTTTGCCGGAAATGCTCCCATGAGCACTTGCGACCCCAAGAAAGTAATTACTCCATCATACTTCCATAAGTACACATATGAATCACATGTACTCACTTCAGTAACCATAAACACTCACCATAGATCGACAGTTGTTCGATTGTACACTCACATCTCACCTTACCTCATTTGACGTGGCACATTGGCCCATAAGAAGCAATAAGAAACCGCCAGTTCATAATTATCCGCACGATAAAACCAAATGAACCGCAAATAGAAACATGATGCAATTTCCCCAAATTAGTACTTAAATAAGCCACCTAATAATCCTAACATGGGCTATAAGACTTGGTCCTTGGCACACTTAGTTTGTTCAAACCATTTGTTTAAAACACCTATATATAACTACAAGTTGGTAATTAGTTTTACAAACTCAAAACTTTTTATTTTTAAATACTCATGTGACGGTGCATGCTGAATTTTTGCTCTGATACCAACTGTAACAGAACCGACCAATTTATACGAGCACAAGTACAGCGACAGCTGTTTTCCCAGCTATCAAGCCACACTTGAGCCAATATAAACCCAGTAGTCCGTGAAATCTCGAAGGATTTCAAACTTTTACACAGTACATACCCCAAGGATCGCAGAAACTCAGCAGTACACATACACATGATACATAGATTCGCACATATTTCAAATACATCAGAGTACAAGATAAACTTTTACATAAAAGTTCAGTTGCGGAAACGAAAAAGATTTACACACACTTAATTTCATAATACAGTGCCAAGTACCGACCAGTCACAGCAACATAGAAAAGATAGATAATATGACCTTGCCCAAGGTCTAGTCTTCCTCTCCCGCAGGATAGAAGTAACTCTTTTAGACAACGAAGTATTCCTCCTGCAACATTGGGAATAAAACCCTGAGTACTCAATTGTACTCAGCTAGACTTACCCGACAGGAAGTAAATAAAAAGACTCTCAAGGATATGCAAGGCTTATTTGGTGGAGTTCAGGAGATAGCATCATTTTTGCAGAAAAAGCATTACTACAATAGTTCCTCAACTTATAAGTTTTAGATGTGATTCAGCTTCGATTTCAGTTAAGCTATTAAGCTAAGGTTTGCAGCTATACTAAACAATCACTTGATATTATAGCAATCAATAAAACCATATGATTTCCGATATCCACAGATATTAACCTCATCTCACCATTAATCACGTTCAAGTTGTTAACCTCTACCTCACCAGAAGATCAGTTCAGTTTCTCACTAACCAGGAGAGATGGCGATTCGAATCGATTGTACCAGCTGGCAAATATGCCAATCACAAACCCTGTCAGCCGAGCCACTGGCTTCTTGGGTCACCGTTAAATCCTTTTGAGACGCAATATGTCGTGAGTTTGGCGGGGACCATATTCTCAGGGACCAACCCACTTCCAGGATGCATCAGGTCTCTGACCTGCCCTTGGTAAAATGGTGTCTCCGCACATACTTCCTACCTCCAGAATATGTATGCCTAGTCGCACCAAAGCTCTGCTCAGAAAGAAATACTCGGCTTCACGGTCAGAACGACTTATCTGGCCAGCTATGTGACGACGTCCTTCAATCTCAACTGATGTCTGGTGGCCTCAGTCCTAGTCGGCCGCAAGCAGCACCGAAGTCAACATGACCCATGTCATGAAGCTCCCCGCTACCTAGCCTTGATTCTCTCATTATTTCATTGTGACATGGTGACACATATAGCCAACCATGTGGATCTCGTCAGTCACCACCTACACTCGCGGATGACAGGAAATCACCCGACTTTCTCGCGGATGACTGGAAATCACCCGACTTCTACCGGTCTAAGCAGGGCTAAGCATAAGATCGGTCACCTGTCTAGTAATAGTATCAGGTTCACATATATAGTAGACAAGGTAGATATGCAGCAACGGTTTCAATCCAACTCCTATACTTAAATGCACAAACATACGATTTAATAAAGACCGGTGCATTTATAAAAAGAGATAGGTGGAGGCTTAGGGATGCTCCGGGGCTTGCCTGGGGTTCAGCACTAAGTTAGTGTTTGTTAGATGAAACTTGTTCGACGAGCATTTTTCATCCAAGCACTCGATTAGTCCTTCCACCTTCGTGATTAGTCCACCACACCGTCTTGTGGTTAGTTCCATCATCTTGTCCTTCACTCCACATGTTCATCTATCGTACCTAAATGAGATGCACAATGCACATGTATGAATAAAAGGAAGTAATACAAGGCATGTTAATCTACCATCACTGAACCATAAGCTAACAATCACACCAAGCAAAGCAAAGTCAAAGCAATCATAATCTCACATAAGCATTTTAAGGACAGCAGGACAGCAAGCACAAGATTTAACCATAACTGAAGCTATATACATCCAACCAGGGTGATCTAAGCCTTTCTGAAAAGCTATTGAAATTGTCTACAACTTTGCTATTATCATGTTAAGATGATTCAATACACATAAAGGTCAAACAACACAAAGAAGGCAGCTCTGTCCAGATTTGGACAGATTCTGTCCTCACGCTTCAAACAATCAAAACTACGTATCTAGACCATCAAAAGGGATGATCCTAGACAATTTGGAAAGACAAATAAATATACTACAACTTCTTTATTATCACCAAGAGGTGATTCAAAGCATAAATTGGTTAAACAAAGCAAACATTCAGGTCTGCACCGAAAACAAGCAAAACCTGACAGCAGACTTCTAAAAGCCATAACTCCTAAACTATCAGGCCTATGACCATGAAACTTTAGGACAAGCTATACAATGAAGTTAGCTACAACTTTTGTAGAGAACACATTCTCATGCAACATCATTTTCCTAGGTAAATCATCACAACAATAGGGACTATGCCTGCAGCCATTTTCAGCATATAAGCAAAACATGCTTTTCCCTTATTTATCACCTAAGCACACATAGGAATGAGCTATTTAGATAGCTCCAAACATGATTACATGGTCATACAAGACTCATCTCAGACCAAAGCATATTAAGGAATCACAAGAAACATATATGGATTCATTGGCCTATAATTATTCACTAACCATTACATAAAATCCTATTATTTAATTATTTAAGTTATATGGTACACACCTGCACTGGAGCTGACATTTTTATGAGAGCTAGTTAATTATGAATCATGACCAAGGTACGAATTTCACATGCTCAGGTGTTATAATTTAATTACCACAAAATAAACAAGTTTATAATGCAACAATTCATTGGAGAGTAAGATAAATGTGAAACTCAATACTTTCTGCAACAACATGGCCATATTATGTTTTCTCAGGTTAGCACAATATCATACAAAGGTAGTGGAACACCATTTTATATTTTTACCACAATATATTATTTATAATGTATTTAAATCTACTTAATATGCACCAAAGAAGATAAATCAACAACTCAGTCATACATGCACCATAAATCATGAAATTGTAACCATACATCCCACATCATACAGAGAGTCTACAATTAAATTTTCATGCCATTTGGAGCAATAAAACTCCAGTTACAAAAATAACAAGTAATTCAACCCTTTATTTCCTATTTAACAAGATTAATGTGAAACACCAATAAAACAGTAAACAACCTATATGTTTTATATTCTTAAGTGCTAGTACATGTTATTAAAAGACAAACAAAATTGGAACCACAATTGTTGGACTTATATTTCTCAGATTATGGCCAAAAGCAAGTTAATCAATCCTAAAAACCACTTTTCCAAAATAATTTCTAGAGCACAAAAATATAAATAACATAGCACATTTACTAGATCTAACATGTAAAGAGCTTAACAAGGAAACAAACAAAACTTGTTTCATAATTTTTGGAGCTTCCTAGAGCTAGATATGGAATTTCAAACCACAACACAATTCCTGCGAATTTTTGCTGCATAATAGAAACTGTGGGGCCCACTCGTCATAGACACAAGGGGCCTTCTTCTTCCTTTCAGCTGAACACGAACAGAAACAGGGAGGAGGAGGCCGGCAAGCGCCGGCACTGCCGACTTCGACCAGCCCCAGCCAGCAGCGGCTTGGCGACAGCAGGGAAATGGCCGGCCGCGACTTCCCAGAGGCAGCTCAGTCCAGTAGGGCTAGCAGCGGCCACCAGCGGCCTCGGCACGCCGACGGGCTCGCGAGCAGCGGTGGTAAGGGCGGTGTAGCAGCAGCCAGGCCAGCCGCAGCTCCACAGCAGCCGGCCAATGCCGTGCCCGTCCAGCAGTGCAGAGCGGAGAAGAGCCAGAGCGCTGGCGGCGGCGAGCTCGGCTCGGCCAGCAATGGTGGCGGCGCTCCGCACGCTCGCGCCGGCGAGGGGGAGAGGGCAGAGAGAGTGGGAGAGGCGAGCTGAGGGTGACTAGAATGGAGTGGAGACGCCCCGGGTGTCCCCTTTAGAGCTGAGGCGCGGGAGGTGGCCGACCATGGAGGCAGGGAGCTCCAGAGCTCGCTGGACACGTTTCTCCTTTGCAGCATTTTGTCAGACACGTGGCGTGCGCTATCGATCGTGTTTGGATGGCTGAGTTCGGCATCTTCTGGGTATATTTCGACCTTGATGCGAATACGAACGTTGTTCACCTGGTGATGCTCTTCAATTTGTGTTCAGAGGTCATGGCCAGAATAGCTTTGGTTTGAGAGATAATTAGGCTCAAAGTTGATGCTGTCAACAAGCTAATTACGATCAAAGACCGAAGGCAAAACCTTGTCAAACTGTGTCGGATTGGTCCCAAATTTGGATATGCTGTGCCTCAACCAATTATCTTCAACTTTTATTTTTAGTCCAACTTGAGTTGCTTAACAAAATCTCGGAAACACAAGATGTGTATGAGATCAGCAAGGAATCCAGACTTAGAATTATTTTAAACCCTAACATCATATTTCTAACTCATCTTGGCTACTATTTTTGAGGTACTTAGAGATTGAATCATGATTTGGTCCAAACATAACATTTGTTGTACTCCAAAAGATCTGCAACTCTTGTTTAAGGTCAAACCTCATATCTTGCTTTGAAATAACATTTCTTCTTTGGTCAAACTAAGATCATTAGAGAGCTCAGAGTAGATGTTTAGGCCAATAAAGGTATTTTCTTGATATTTGCTCAACATGAAACCTTCATGACTTTTGTTGTAGAGTTCAACTAGAGTTGTTTGGTTAAGGTTGCAAGGTTTGGTTGGCTTTGCATGCTCATGTTCACGTAGTCCTGCAATCCAATCAAGCAGAGGGCTTGTCATCTCATGTGACTATCCAATTTAAATCTTCATGCAACTTCTCCAATGATCAAGGTAGATGGAGATGAATATGAAATAGTGATTAGGATCATTGATTGAAATAACTCGATTAGGTCCACACTCGCTGGTTAGCTCGTGACTAACACCTGGGGTGTTACAGTGTAGATGTGATGCACACTTGTCCAACATAGCTCTAGACAGCGCAGAGAGACTCTTGAGAGAGGGAGGATCAAACAGTTTTTGATTCGGTGAAGTTTTGATGAATTTGAGAGCGTCGGACTTTGAACAGTATGGTCGTCGGACAAATGGTTGGAGTCCGACGGGTACGTGGCAGCCCCTGGTTGCTTCTCAACATACCAGGGAGCGTCGGACCCTGGCTGGATGGGCGTCGGACCATCAGCCAGCGTCCGACGGTGCCAGTGGTTTCTCAGGTGAGCGTTGGACTGTTCTGTTGCACGTGTCGGACCATTGTTCTGCAGGGTCTGACGGTCGCTGTTTCTACGCAGAGAGCTCCCGAGAGAGGTTTTGAGCATCGGACTTTTTGCGCGTGTAAATCCCGTGCATTGGTTCTGTGCAGTGCTCCCCCGAGAGCACAGTGGCGTCGGACGTTGGTCCAATGGTGTGCGTCAGACCATTGTCATGCGTTTGATGCTCCTCCTGTCATAGTGTCGTGTACAGACCGACTGTGAGAGTCGGACTAGTGGCCTTTGGTCCGACGCTAGCACTATTCATCCCGTCCGACGATTCACAGACTGCTGAAAATAGTATAAACGGCTAGTTTTGGAGAGGGAGAGTATTTATACTTCACCATTGGCTTCATTCTAGCTCTCTTGCCCGTTTGTTCAGCTGAAGCAACCCTTGTGACTTGGTGTTAGTGCAAGAGCCCTAGGGAGGTTGAGTGATTCCCACTTGCTTGTGAGCTTCTTCTCTAGAGTGTGATCAAGAGTCACTTGTGTGCATCCATCACTCTCTTTGGCCTTGTTCTTGGTCAAGTGAGAGTTCGAGCTTGTTAGTATTGGTGATCGGCATCACCTAGACGGTTCGGTGGCGATTGGAGGCTTGGTGACTGCTTGGAGAGCTTGTGGGCGGCCCAAGCCAAGCTTGTGAGCAGTTGTTGGCGATCCAGTGTGCCGGAGAGGCAAAGGATCAGTCCGTAGAGAGCACTTGGTCATTGCGAAGATCTAGGGGGAGCTACACCCTTGTGTGGGCACTCTAATGAGGACTAGTGGGGAGTGCCGACTCTCCGATACCTCGAGGAAAAACTCGGCTTGCATTCTCTATCTCATTTACTTTCCCGTATTTACATTGTGCTGTTTAGCTTCCTAGAGTAGTATACTTGTGATAGGACTTGGCTCTAGGATGCATAACTTGTTTTAGGATTAGAATCAATGTGATAGAACCGCCTTAATCATAGGGCCCACGTGCACCGTCATCGTCCCTAAGGACTCACGATCAGTCTGCACGAGTTCTCCTTGACCAAGGTGGCTTGTCGGGTCTCCTAGGAAACCCTAACCTCCCGAGGATCTCATTGTAAGCATTGCAGTATTACAACAGTTTACGCAAATAAATTGAATCAGAGTAAAGAGTGCGGAAGAATTACATAAACATAGGTTTACAAATATAGATTACATTAGCCCGAACCAGGGTTTCGTAGTGAAGTAGCATTGTACAACTAGACACCCTGCCCAAGGGTTATACCGTTTACACCTCCATCCATGCACGATCCATTGACCGGCACGATCCCACGCATGACTGTACACTTGGCTCACCTGCAACAGGGGTTAACAAACCCTGAGTACTGGGGTATTCCGCAAGACTTACCCGACTAAGAAAAAGGAATGAGACTCAGGAATGCAGGCTGAGGGGGAATCAAGGTAAGGCTTGAGCAAGAGTCAAAGGGTTTTGCAGAAAAGCATTACTATCCTATTTCAATATTTTACTCAATCTTATTTTAATCATAATCCATAGTTCCAAATTCATTCTCATATATCATCATACTTTCAAATTCTTAATCATTCTCAAAAACACCTAGTTCCGAACCACTTTTCAATTGTAGGTCAAAGGATCAAGTCTCCATATCCGAGGAGCAACGACGATTCGAATCGATTAGTACCCAGCTGGGGATCCCTATCCACACTGCATATGTAGCACTTAAGCTTGCATATGTCAACCCCGCCTACCACGGCTTATCCTACCCCTGAATCGGTCCTGCGCCACCCGAGAGCACAGTACTCCTCTCCTCTCCAGGCACGCCGGCCACGAGGGTACACGCTACTCTCGCCATCTCTCCACTCCCAGTGCGTGGTTGTCAGTTCAAGCAGTAGGGCCACCGGAGTCAGAGGCTTTCCGTAGTATGTGGCTAGTTGCAAAGTCTCGATCACAGCATGCCTACAACGAACGGTCCCTAATTCTTTTTTCGCCGGCGACATTGCATTGGGACTCTAACCCAAGTACAGGTGTCCCAACGGTTTTCAAATCCCTTTTTCCGCCGGTGGTCAAGCATTGGGACTCTAACCCAAATTCACAACCACCGAGCAAGAAAATCCCTTCTCGTCGGTGACAATGTACTGATCAGGTGCACAGCCACCGAACGAGAATATACCAATTCCCTTTTTCATGAATTAATCATAAGCATATATATCACACAGCTCAAAAATAGCATTTTATGCAAAAATCTAATTTATTTAAGCAGGGCTAAGCATTTCAAACATTTTATTTTAAAATGGGTTCTAGATATTTCAGTGGTCAAGGTTGGTAATGCAGCAATTGGGTCATCAATCAACTCCTATCAACTTAATGCAGTAAATTAACTCAAGTTATAAACGTTTTTTTTAAATCACAAGGAGAGGGGCTGAATGCACCGGGGCTTGCCTGTGTTGCAGTCTGTCACTTCCACCAGAAAACCAAAGAAATCCACTTGACTTCGCTTGACGAATACTTCCCCCGTCGGGGAGAAATCAAGAAATCCTTCCGAGAATCCGATCTCTACACGCAACATAATGATGCATGCTTACATGGTGTGGAATGACATGAATGGAAAATGTAGAACAAACATGTAATTAACAACCTTGAGTACAACTTTCCTTCACGGTAAAGTTGCAAAACATTGTTCATTAGGTAGGAGGGTGTTTTCGCATTTCATTTCTATTGACCATTTTAACAGTCATAGAAAGTCGCTGCACAACTTGTTCAGCACCTACCGCAATACACCAGTTAACGTGCCAAGGATCACCATAGTGAATGCCCCAGGGTCAACAATCAGTCCAAAAGTCACACAAAACATAAATCATTAGGGTTTTCTATTTGTTTTATTAATTTATTTATAAGGTATAAAATAATAAATACATAAACTATTTTCATTTGAGCCCAAACTTTTTCTACAGATAGTTCTTAGCCTAAAACAGCGTCACAATAAATTTTATGATTTTTGGATAATTATTCTAACCTATAAAAATCCTAGAAATCCCATTTATGAATTTAAAGGGGTAATTTTAGTTCCTGCAGAAAGTGCTTAAAACGCATATTTAATATTTTTATCAAATACTACATACAACAGAGAACCTACACAGTTATTTTCATAATTTTTGGCGGTCTAGAAATATTTCTACAAAAATGACAAAATTTGGTACTATTCATTTATCAGAAAATTGAAAAGCGAATTCCCTAAATTATTCGGGCCACTCCGCTGGACCGGCCCACCGCGGCCCAGCTTCTCCCTCCCCTCTCTCAGCGCACCCCTGTGCCTCTGGGCCGGCCCGAAACGGCCTGCACGGCCCAGATCCCCCCCTCCTTCTTCCTCCTCCCGCTGGCGCCTTCCCGCGCGCGTATGCGATGTCGCGGCCGCAGCGGCCGGCCGCCGGTGGTCCTCCGGCGAACCCGAAGGCACCAACGCTCTCCCCACACTCTGGTGGACTAAGCTAGTGACTTAACCCGGCTCCTAGACCATCACAGCGCAAGCAGCAGCGACCATGGCGGCTCGGCGGCCCGAAAGCAGTGGCACGACCTCGTTCCGACGTACCCTGCAGGAGAGCAACGAACCTATCTAGCTTACCATCTTCACGGCATTACAAGCAACACGAAACGAGAGACGAAAGCAAGAGTAGCTCACTGGGTGAGGCTAACCACAACAAGGCAGAGGTCGGTGGCGTTTTGCCGGCCGCGGAGAAAGAGAGGATGGTGTCGAAGCTTCGGATGATGAGAGGACGTCTCCAGCAGCTCTATCGACACGCAAAGAGCTAAACTACAGCACTGGGACATGGAGAGGGTGAAGGTGGCTTGTGCACGATGAATTCGTCGACAAACCGAAACTCGACGGCGGCGGCCATGGAGGGAAGAAAAGGAAACACGGCGGTGGTGTGCGTTTTATACGGCGGTCGTGCGCGCGGGGCGTGTCCGGGACCCCCGCGGACTCGTTTCCCCCTCCGGCGAACACGGGACCCGACAGCCGGGACGGCCGGCAACACGCGCGCCGCGCGGCCGGTGTCGCGCGCGGTGTGCGGCGAGCCCTGTTCGTGAACAGAGTCGAGCACTGTAGCAGTCTTTACTCCTTTTTACTGTTTTCTCGAAATTACTTTTTATTTTACCTAGTAACTGGAAAAATCACCTTAATAAGAGTTGTAGAAAATTCCAATTTGAACAACTTTGCCTTTTGGGCCATATTCAAATTTTGAATGGATTTTGAATAATTCAAAAGGGGGTAAAAGTGGATTTTGAATTCCATTTCAAATCCAGACAAATTCTCAAAAGTTTTCTCAATAACTTGAAAATCTCTAAATATAAAAGTTGTTCTATTTGCCAAGATTTACAACTTTCATTAAATGAGTCTGGTCAGATTCCTGATAATTTTTGAAATATCACTTCAAATTTGAATTTCAAAACACTAATTAGGGATTAATTTAAAATTCCACTCACTAACTTCAAAAACTCATTTAATGAGAGTTGTTCCAATATTAAAGGGTTAAAACTTCTATTAAGGAACTATCACCAGATTCTTGCTAGTTTTTGAATTTGTATTTCAAATTTAAACTTTAAAGCATGAATTAGGGTTTTATTTGCAATTCTTTTTAATAACTTCAATATTGCTCCAAATAGAAGTTGCTCAACTTTTAAGGATTTACAACTTTTTTTATGGCCCAACCTCTAATTCCATTTAGTTTTTAAATTAGGGTTTTGGGTCTATTTAGGGTTTTATAAATTATTTTCTTCTGAATTTTTGATTTGTTTTTAAATTAAATTTTCACACAAGCACTTAGATAATCAAATCACTTTAGATCACCTATGCACAATCACATGTAGTAACAATAAAATAAATTTTATTTTAATAAATGCACGGTAACAAGATTTTATGCGGGATGATGTGCAGGTAATCATGATGACATGGCAGGTTTTAATTATCGTAACACCAGGGGTGTTACAATCAACACAAGCACTTGTGGGGTGACATTGGGCAAATGGCGATATGTTGAATTGTATTTCGAAAAATTTACTAGTTGCCCAATTCACCGCCCTCTTGGGCATTCTCGATCCTTTCAATTGGTATCAGAGCCTTGTGCTCACTAATTTGGCTTAACCTCCAAGAGAAGAATGTCTAGTGGTCACGATGGTCCCCCTTCCGTCTTTGACGGTAACGATTTTCCTTATTGTAAAATTCGTATGGAGGCATACCTTGAGACGGTGGACCTTGGTGTTCACAAAGCCGCCATTCAAGGGTACCCCTTTCCCAAAGCCGGCGCTACCCTCACACCCGTTGAGGAAGAACACGAGAAGTGGAATGCTAAGGCTCGAAACATCATCTTTAGAGGCCTTAGCAAAGAGGTGTTTAACCGCGTGAGGAACCACAAAAACGCTCATGCACTATGGTCGGATATTTGTGCGCTCCATGAGGGAACAAAGAATGAGCGTGAGGAACGATATTAGCTTATCTTGGACAAGCTCAGTTCTTTCAAAATGCTTCCTAATAAAAATGCTAATGACATGTATTCTCGATTGAATATCATTGTAGAGGAAGTCATTGGCCTTGGACTCACTCAAATCTCACCGGCCGAAGTTGCAAGGAGGATCCTCAATGCTCTTCCTATTGACAAGTATGGTCACATTGTGACCGTGCTTCATCAAGGGGATCTCTCCAATGCAACTCCTACTCAAGCATTGGGGAAGATCAATGCTCATGAGATGTATATGAAGATCACCCCTCAAGATGGATCATCATCCAAGGAGGAAGAGAAGAAGGACTTAGCTCTCAAGACCAACAAGAAAGGCAAAACTCATGTCAAGTATTCTTCTCTTGAGTCCACAAGTGATGATGATGATGATGATGTGGAGATTGCTCTCATGGTGAGGAAGATCACCAAGATGCTCAAGAAGCTCAACAACAAGGGGATCAAGTTTGATTCCAACAATAAGAAGTTCTTCACAAGTAGCAAAAGAAAACCCATCTCTAAGATGGATTGCTACAATTGTGGAGAGCTTGGGCACCTTGCTCATCAATACCCAAAGCCCAAGAAAGACAAGTTCAAGAATAAAAATATGGGCAAAAGGCAAGACTCAAGTGATGAGAGTGATGATGAGAAGAAGAAGGCCAAGCCATTCAAGAAGAAGCAATTTCACAAGAACAAGAAGAATGGTAAGGCTTACATTGTTGGTGATTGGCTCACCGACATTGAATCTTCTAGTGGCTCTTCCGGTGAAGAAAGTGATGATGAAAAAGAGAAGGTGGCCCCTCTTGTTATTGGGACATCTATTCTTCCACCGCCATCACCGCCCTCATCTCCAGCACACCTTTGCCTCATGGCTAAGGACAAGAACGTGAACTACAAGACCGGTGGCTCTCATTGGGTAATTTATAGTGGATGCACTCAACATACGACCGGTGATGCTCGTATGTTCACCTCACTAGAAGAGAATGTAGAAGATCAAGGAAAGATAACATTTGCTGATAATTCAAAGAGCAAAGTTCAAGGGCTTGGCAAAGTGGCAATATCAAATGATCATTCTATTTCCAATGTGCTTCTAGTTGCTTCTTTGAGCTTCAATTTGCTATCCGTTGGGCAATTGTGTGATCTTGACTTCCAATGCCTATTTACAAGTGAAGAAGTGGTTGTTTCCAAGAAAGATGACAATTAAGTTATATTCAAGGGCTTTCGGTACAATCATCTCTATTTAGTGCATTTGAACTCGGAAGATGCAAACTTGAAGACTTATCACAAACAATCTCTTGGGTGGATATGGCATAGAAGGCTTGCACATGTTGGGATGATGTAATACCTCTGATATTACTATTAATTAATCTACCATGTCATCATGTTTAAATTACTTGCATGCATCTGATTGTGATTAGGCTCATAGAGTGACTTAATTTTGAATGATGATGATTGTGCAATTGAATCCCTTATTGAAAATCAAAACTAAAATCAAAAAGAAAATTTAAATTAAGCCCTAATTGGACCCCAAAACCCTAAATTAAAAACTACTTAGAATCTGGTGAAAATGTCTTACTAAAAGTTGTAGATCTTTTAAATTGGAACAACTTTTATTTTGAGTAATTTTAAAGTTCTTAAACAGAAATTTGAATGAAACCCTAATTACTATGTTTAAATTAAAATTTGAAACTACAATTTCAAAACCTGGTAGAATCTAACCAAACTTTCTTAATAGAAGTTGTAGGACTGAACAATTAGAATAACTTTTATTTTTATAGATTTTCATGTTATGTGGAAAACTTTGGAGAATTAGTTTGAATTGTGTTTGAATTTCAAACTCAAGATTTACCCCCTTTGAAATATTTTCAAAACCAAGCTGAATTTGAATATAGTTCAAAAAGCAAAACTGTTCTTCACAAAATTCTCTGCAACTTTTATTTTTGGGGATTTTCGAGTTGCTATACAAAATAGGGAGATCACTGCATATTTAGGGTTTGACTTTTAGGGAGAATCTATAGTACAGCTGGCCCCTACTGTGGGCAGGGCACGCGCGCGTGCGCCGCGCCGCGCGCCAGCCGCCGTCCGGCCGATCGGGGCCCGGCCACCGTAGTGTCTGAGCCGCATGGAGGGCCCTGGACGTCGCTCGAGCTTATCCTCTCCTCCCCGGGTCGTTTAAAGGCGACGAGTCCCGTCCCCTTCATTTTCTTCTCCCGCTGGTCGCTGACGAGCTCGCCTCTATCCGCAGCAAAATTCGTCACTCTCACACCACCTCCACACCCATCATCTCACACCCAGCTAGAACACTCCTTTGCGCGTCTTGCAACCTTTGGCCCAAGCTGTAGTGTCCTGCAGGCTCCGGGACGCGGATTGTCATCTTCGGTTCCGGCCGAAGCGCCGCCGCGGTCCGTTTCCAGTGAACTGCCCATCTCGTTGAGCTTCTTCCCTTGCCATAGGGCGTTCTTGAACCTTTGTTCCTCCCTGAGACTCATGCGTCCGACCGTTTCATCTTTGGTGTACAGAATCGATCGGAACGGAGGCTCGCCATCAGTGTCCGAGCTGCTGTGTTCGCCGCCGCCATCACGTTCATCGATCCGCACCACCTCTGCCCCTTTCGGCCGTCGTCTAGGAGTTTGGGTGAGCCGTAAACCTTTCCTGAGCCATTTAATTAAAGGCTACTGACCTCTTGCGGTCATTGGACGCGGTCGATTTTGGGAAAGGGGTCATTGGACGCGGTCGGTTTTGTCGTTGAGCTCGTCGCCGGCGAGTTCCGCGGCGAGCCGCCGCGTGCACGCGCGTGCGGAGGCGCGGCGTGAGGAGGGAGAGGGAGCTGACGGCTGGGCCCGATCTGTCGGTGTCTGTGTGTGAGAGAGGGAGTGCGGGGGCGCAAGCGGGCCATGCTGGGCCGGCCTGATGCTGCTGGGCCGACTCGGGCGTATTTTCGTTTTCCATTTTCCAAAGGAATTATGAATAGCTTTTCCATTTTTATTTTATATGAATAGTGCTTGGTTTTGGTAATTTCATAGGAATATTTCTGTGGCCCTAAAAATCATTAAAAAAATTTGTGGATTCTCTTTGTGATGTATAGAATGTAGTAAAAATACTAAATAAATCTTTTGAATACTTTCTGAAAGGTCTAAGAATCAGTAGATTAATTAATAGATGCAACTTTAAGTAATTTTAATTAATTCCCTGTTAATCCAAAAATCATGAAACTTATTTTGCCACTGTTTTAGGTCAAGAGCTATCTATTGGTAAAGTTTGGCATCAAATGGAAATAGTTTAATTATTGATTAATTAAATGCTTGATTAATTGATTAAGAAAATAAATAGAAAACAATAATCAATTAGAGTTTGTGTGATTTTATGGTTGATTGTGGTTCTAGGTCAAACACACTTATGACCCAGGGCATCTTAGGCTAGATCTATTATGGCTTGCATAAGAAGAGAAGTTGTGCTCTAGTTTATGTATTATTAATTATTGATTCTTGTATTCCATGTTGTTGCATGACATTTCATGATTGCATCATATTAAGCATACATCATTGCATACGTGTAGTGCCCGTGAACGAAGAGGTGAAGACTGAGGTGACTGCTGAGGAGCCTACTCTGGAGTTGGTGTAGGGATTTGACATTTGTGGCACCGACCCCGACCCCACTCTTTTTGCAATCCAAGGCAAGCTCCGGTGCATTCAGCCCTTCCTTGTGATTTACAAATTTTATAACTTGAGTTAATCTACTGCATTAAGTTGATCGGAGTTGATTGATAACCCAATTGATGCATTACCATCCTTGACCACTGAAATATCCGTAAACCCATTTTATTAAATATTTGAAAATGCTTAGCCCTGCTTATATAAAAATAGATTTGCAAAAAAATGCTATTTTGAGCTATTGTGATATATGTTATTGATTAGATCATGAAAAGGGTAATGGTAATAATCTCGTTCGGTGGCTGTGCACCTGATCAGTACACTGTCGTCAACGGGAAGGGATTTCCTGCTCGGTTATCGTAGCTTGGGTTAGGGTCCCAACATATTGTCACCGACGGAAAAGGGATTTGAAAATCCGATGGGACAGTTGTACTTGGGTTAGAGTCCCAATGCACTGTCGCCACCGGAAAAATAAAGTAGTGACCATTCGTTGTAGGCCCGTTGGATCGAGACTTTGCAACTAACCACATACTCCGGGAAGCCCTATCTCCGGTCGCTCTATTGCTTGAACCGACAACCACGCACTGGGAGTGGAGAGATGGCGAGAGTAGCATGTACCCACGTGGCCGGTGTGCCTGGAGACGAGAGGAGTACTGTGCTCTTGGGTGGCGCAGGACCAGTTCAGGGATAGAAAAGCCATGGTAGACGGGGTTGGTATATGCAAGATTAGGTGCTACATATGCAGTGTGGTTAGGGATCCCAAGCTGGGTAATAATCGATTCGAATCGTCATTGCTCCTCGGTTATGGAGACTTGATCCTCCGACCATTCAGCGAAGAGTGGTTCGGAACTAGGATGTTTTTGAGAATAAATAAGTAATTGGAATTGAAGGATATATGTGAAAGAATTGAGAACTATTGATATTGAATATAATAATATTGACTAAAATACTGAAAATAGAATTAGTATTGTTTTTCTGCAAAATACTTTGACTCTTGCTAAAGCCTTACCTTGACTTCCCTCAGGCTGCATTCCTGAGTCTCATTCCCTTTTCTTTAGTTGGGTAAGTCCTTGCGGAGTACCCCAGTACTCAGGGTTAGTTAACCCCTGTTGCAGGAAGTCAGCAGCCGGAGGTCTGTCTCGCTCCCTGCTGTGTGACCATCGTCCAGGAAGGTAGTGAGTGTTGACATCTACTAATGTCGCCAAATATAACTATATAACTTTTAATGCGAGAGGCGACATTAGAAGATGAATGGTAATTAATTAACTTCTCATTAGCAACTAGCCACTTTTCTATTACCAACATTCTTATGAAAGAACTAGGTTGTCATCACTAATTAATAATGCTAAGAATAAATAAAGGTTTTATATATTAAACTATGCGACTAGGCAGAAACAAATATAAATATAAACTAAGAACAATTCTGCAAGCGGACAGATAATTATACCATTGTAGCATTTTACATAGGGAGTTCTACCAGGTTGTCGATTTATATTTATAGCACTGGGAAGGACTAGGATAAACTTTAATCTATTATATTGATAGTGAATGGTATACAATTGATAAGTGACATTACGGATGTCATTTACTCTACTCATAACAGGTAGAGGTCACAAGATAAATAAAGATAAAGGTGATAAGTATGATCAAGCATCATAAATAAAAGATAATTATCAGAGCACTCTCTAGTCATAGTAATAGCTAGCCAATGGATAAACTAAGGAATTAATATCAAAGGTAATTCTATAACTACATCAATGAATAACTCTAATTAGTGCAATTACATCTAGCAATCATTGTTAGACTAATCCTATATCATAATCACATGCAAAGGGCATCATCTAGGAAGGATGTGAAACAGAGTCATCATCCGACTTCGCGACCGTGCCTGCTAGTCTACATACGGGGGGTGGACTACAGAGGACTCAACGTAGCTGTCACCTACGCGATCTACCACACGACCCAGCACATCAGGGTACACTCGTAGATAAACAAGATACCTAGATACCACGTCTACAAACTGTTCATCATCTATCCATCGATTGCATGAATACACGCTATACGAGCAATTACATGAATCCAATAAGATCAAACCAACTATACTAGACATATAATCAAAGTAGACAAAGACTATTGTAATCAAGAAAATATGAACTATTAAGAACAATGTTTCCCTAATATAATGAAGAATAGAATAATAGAGAAAGAACTAGAATTATACCGAACTCCATGCTCCAGACAGACGCCAGGGCTCCAGACCCGCCGAAGAATTAGAACTCCTCTACTTCTAATCTAATTAGGCTAGAACTATGAACTAGGAGGCTCTTAATGAATTAGGAGGCTCTTGATGGCTTGAGGACTTGAAGCCTTGAATGAATGATGGGTTTATTCCTCCAGGGGGTTTGCCCCTCTATTTATAGCCCGGTGGGATGCACGTGCGCCGTAGGATCAAACCGACTTGAAACAAGGGCCGAGATGACTCCCCAAAGGCGGCGGAAGAGGACTCCGGAAGATAGACCAAAACCCGAGTGGGGGGCGCCGACCGGCCCCACCCTGGCGCCGGCCGGCCCTACCCTGGTGGGTCTTGGGCCCCGGTGCTTCGGGTGTGTTCCAGATGATTCTAGTGATCTCGTGATGATGTTTCCTTGGCGGTTAAGTTACGTGGTAATCATGCTCTTTAACCCTTCTTTTATGCTTTTCTGGAATAGCCCCTGGAAAATACAGAACGTGCAAAACTCGTGTAAACTATCAGTTAAATCCCTAGACTAGTGTGTATTCATGTATCCTTTTTTGTCTAAAGTTCTAATAAAAGTTGACGTTATCCACCGTCAACAACACCCCCAAGCTTACCTATTTGCCAGTCCTATGGCAAACAAAGTAAGCCCAATTACTACTGTAGTTGGATCAGGAGTTACTACAATGCTTTCATACTTTCCAAGTACACACGCTACAAACATAGATTCTCCTCCGGTTTAGACAAAACTGCTCTAACTTTTAAACTTACCCATTTTACCTTTAACTATGGGGCTTTACAGTTCTTGCCTTAGTCTTGAGTAATTGAAAGAAAGAACAATCAAGTCATGCACAATGTAGCAAATTCTTCACAGTACTAATATTCCGGAGTTTTGCAAGTTTTCAAAATAAAACTCAGAGCTTTAATTGTATGACACCCTCAAGTCTCTTAGTATATATGGTATTTGTGGATCTCACTTAAGGCATTAATGTTATGCCTTCCTATATCTAAGGATTATAGTGGAGCTCATAGGAGTGGCAATAACAAGGTTTACGCATACTTGCAATTCATATGTTGTAAAGTCAAACAATGGATCCATAGAAAATCAAGGCATACAATCAAATCAAAATGTGCATGTGTATGAAATATGGTGAATAGGTGTATATGTGGTATTTAGTGGCTATTCCTAATTCTACTTTTGCTCTTTGAAAATGATTCACTCTCCTTTGTAACTTGGAGGAACACATGTGCTATCTTTATTCTTTCTCTCTATTTTTTCTTTTCTCTTTTTTTTCGTTCGGGAGGCGGGCATCTAGTACCCATTGTTTTAATGCTGGGACATTTTTCCACCTTTTACTTCCTTTTATATATATTTTTTTTGTATAGCCACATGTATCTTTTGAACATAAATAACTGGAGAGATAATAATAAGAACTTAGAGCAATTATAACAGGGCTGTCCTACGGGGTTTATATATTTTTGGTGTTCACTCCCAGTATAGGAGAAAACATTTTTATGATGAACATTGATGAAAATGGAAATGGTTACGATTACTCCCAGGGTAGGAATAATGCATATGTGCTAAAGTGTGTACATGATCTTGGTTTTAAAAGCATGACAAGACTCTCATATGGTATTCAACAAAGGTTGACTAAACTCAATGTAAAGCAAGTAGCATGAATGTGCAAAAGGTTTTCCTATCTAGATGTATCATATATGGCTTTGGTAGGAATTCATACTTTGTCATACAAGAGCTCATCATGTAAATTTCAATTTTTCAAAATAAATCTCCAGAATTTAGTAATGCTAGGAATAAGATAAATAGTAGCTCAACTTTCATGAATCATATCAATCAATTACCTAGACTTAGCTCAAACATATGCCTCCACAAGTTTCAGATTCAGAATAAATTCTTAAGTTAAAACAGCAATATCTAAAACTCAGGAGAATTTAAGTTTAACAATTAGGCATTTAAAAAGTATTGTGACAGAGCAACTATTCATCATCTCCAAGACAAAATTTTAATGTTCATCAATTTTTAATTTATTCTAGCCTAGACCGATTCTAAACAAACTCTAATATATAGATAGATATTTTTCAAATTTTATCTTACTAGCTAACTCACGTGAAAAAGCAATATACTAATAATGATAAGATATGAAACTTATACTTAGTTGGATTTTAATTGGAGGGTGCCCTCCCCCAAACTTGACGTTTGACAGGCTCTCTGATGTTGCAAATTGAGTGATCCTTCTGAGCAGTGTACCGGCAGTGCAAAGGTGTCGGGTTGACTAGCTCTTTGATCTTGTATTTTCCTATCGAACTCAATTGCCAATAAACATACCAAATTTTATGGAGAGGGGTTAGGTTTAATACCACTCCATGGTAAGTAACTGATTTTATATTTCTAGCAGAAGTTTAAGTTCCTTTTCCTAATTAGAAAACTCCTCTAAGAGTGTGGACCTTCATGTGCCCACAGTATTTTTGGTATTTTTTGAAAGGTGTGGACCTTCATGTGCCCACATATTTTTGGTATTTTTAGATTTTCCTATAATACTATGGTGAACCTTCATGTGTTCACATATTTTTGGTATTTTGTGCTTGTATAAAATAGACTCAATAAGCGCATAGGTATAATTACCTGATAACTAGGGGATGCTCCTTCCCCAAGCTTGATATTTGCAATACTTGGTGCTTGAATGATCTTCAGAGTGAGTTGGTTAGCAGCAGTCCTGGTGGGTACCACTAATAGACTCTCTCCTTTGTCATAATATTATTCCTGCATAGTTATACTCCAACAAGAAAACCAAAACTTGAGGCTCGAATTATCAAGGGGTTAGCGATCAGCCAACGAGCACTTTGATTATTCTTTGAGTTGATTTTAATTAATAGATTTTAGCAGGATTCCAACAGGATTCTCTTTTTTAGGATTTTCTAAATTTATATAGTAATCAAATATGTATACATACTATATATTAATTTTTATGCCATCATAGGGAATATTCATTTCCATGGGGCTTAGGATTTTCATAATGAAACAAAGTAAATATAGATTGTTACTTTTTTTATTTTTATGCCACCACAGTAAATATGCCCACAGGGTTACCATAGGTTCATTCACATGGGGCTCTAATATTTATGATACAGTAAATAAGCAGTAAATGTTTTTGTTGTTTTATTTTTTTAATATGCAAAAAATGATTGTATTAAAGAATATGCTAAGCAAAATTACTAATGAATGCTAAATTAACTAGATAACTACCATTCTAACCTTATGGCTAGGGTACGGAATTTAAAGTCTACCGACAGGACTTAGATAGCAGAAGAGTACTTACTCAGTAGGTTCATCGTCTGAGGTTACCTCAGTCAATTCCCCATTTTGCGGTGGTGTGGCAGGTGCTTCTTCTTTCTCCATCCATCTCTTTTCTGTCTCTTCTGCTTCTCTCTTTTCTAGCTCCAGCTCTTCCTTGTATGCTTCTCTTGATTCTTCATCTCTCTTCATTCATTCTTCTACTTGTGCCTGGATCTCTTCCTTCTCTGCCTTAGCAATCTGGTCCTTCCTCTCAGCTTCTGCTTCCCACTCACTCCAGCGTGGTGCTTGTACGGCTTCTTCTTGCTCCTTGTAGCAGTCTTTATACTTCACAATTTTGCTAGGGAACTACTCCCATCCACAGTGAGGCTGGGCATCCTGATGGTGGGCTTGGCGTTTTCTCCTGTTGCGTTGCTTCCTGATCTGCTCATGGTTAAGATGTGTTCTAAATTCACAGCGTACCTTTCCAGTGGGTAGGTTGAAGTGGATCTATCTAGACCCGATGTAGATGATAGCATTGGTGGTGTAGAGGAACGGTCTTCCCAAAAGAATAGGTGATTCATCGTCTCCCTGCGTGTCAAGAACTAGAAAATCAGCGGGTATATATTTGCTTTGAATTCTTACCCTTACGTCCTTGACTACGCCTTCAGGGAATCTAAGTGATTGGTCTGCCATCTGCAACTGAATATATGTTGGGTATAATGGTGAATCATCAAATAATTCATCATATACCTTTTTGGACATTACGTTGACGCCTGATCCAGTGTCGCAAATGATGTCGGGAAAAGTGATGTCTCTAATTGTGCATTCAATGATTGGTACACCTGGGTCACCTTTCTTTGTTGGAAATGGTTTCGGGAGCATATGATCATTTTCTGTGTTGATAGCATTGATTAGCTGAGCGATTTCTTCAGGTACATGCTGGGGCTTATTCTTCCTCCATCTTCTATTGTTTTTCTTCTTGGGTGCTAGGTTGTTGTTGTTGCTCTTCTTGTTGATGGAATTGCCTCGGGACTATTGGATTCTTGAGGATGCGGTTCTTGAATGAAAATCTCTCCTTCTTGTCTTTGATGGAGAGGACAATCTTGGCATGTTCCGCATATATGATGGCTTTGGTTGTGCATAGGAATGGTCATCCTAAGATAATGGGTGCCTTCTCATCTCCTCCAATATCCATGATCACGAAGTCAATTGGGACATATGATTGCCCCACTCTGATAACAGCTTCTTCTAGTACTCCCTCGGGGTAGCAAATGGACTGATCAGCAAGCTGCAAACGCATATCTGTATACAACAAAGGATCATCTAAAATTTTCTCATAGATTACCTTGGGCATTATGTTGACACTTGCGCCAAAATCGCAGATAGCCTCTGGAAAGTTGTGACATCCTATAGAGATAGGAATCACAGGTCTTCCAGGGTCTCCCATCTTCTCAGGTAGTGAGTGATCTATCCACTGCATATCTGTAGGCTCAATTTGGTATTGTGTTGCATTGTGAATATCAACAAGATTAGCAGTTTCTAAATCCTCCGGCTGGCCCAGGAATTTTTCCTTTCTCAAATGGAGGGACAGCAGCAGCAAGCTGAGCTAATTGTGATTCTAACATTTTATTAAAACTGTGCTGATTCTTTATAGTAGAAGCAAAGGTATCTATTCTAGTATTTATATTTTCTAGAGCTTTATCATTTGAGGCTACCTTTCTAGACATTTGATCTACCAATTTAGATTGACCAGCAAGTAAATTTCTTAAAGGCAGAAGATTGTAATTATTATAATTATTACCTTGGTTGTTACCTTAGTAATTACCTTGTCGAGATTGCTGATTCCATCCTTGGTTTGGCTGGTTCCATCCTTGATTTTGCTGAGGATGATAGTAGGTGTTATTTTTTATGAAGTTCACGTCCTCTTACAACGTAGGGCAGTTGACAGCTGAATGCCCGTAATCTCCACATTCTTCACAGGTCATGCGAGAATCACTGATATGCATGACTTCCTTCTTCTCTATGTCGAGCTTCTTCACAATGAGGTCTAGCTTAGTAGTGACCATGTCAGTCTCCTTCAGATGATGGATGCCTCCTCCTCTCTTGCGAGGTTGAGTACATTCTTCATTACAGCTTGAATTTGAGGCCATCTTCTCAAGAAGTGCTTAAGCTTCTGGAAGCATAAGTGACAGGAAAGCTCCTCCAGCTGCAGCATCTATGGACTCATGGGTGCTTGAGATAAGCCCGTGGTAGAAGGTCTGCAATAGTAGCCAATCCTCTATCCCATGATGAGGACATTCTTCAATATAATCTTGAAATCTCTCCCATGCTTCAATGAATGATTCGTCATGTTGCTGTTGAAAACTTGAGATTTTCCCCAAAAGTGAAAATGAGAAAAGATGGAGTAAAATAGCATCTCTTGGTACTCCTCTAATCGTGAAGGTGCTGCAAATCTCTAAAAAGTGTTGTAAGTGTGCACTTGCATCTTCATGAGCTTTTCCACAAAACTGGCTGGCTTGAACCATGGTGATAAGAGTAGGCTTGAGCTCGAATCCATTCTCCCCAGTATTGACTGCTGGTCCAGTCCGGATGTTTTCTGTTGTTGGGGCAGAGAACTCGCAGCAGCGTCTTCTGAGCCATGTCTTCAAACACAGGAGATAAATCTTCTCCTAAGTGTTCTTCTTCCAATATTGGAGCTGGCTCCTTTGAGGAATGAGCTTGAGCAGTGATGGGTGTTTTTGATGGTAGCTTGAAATTGTCTCTCGCTTCTACAAACTTCTTTCTTCTCAGGAGTTTCTCTGGATCGTCAGTGAAATTATTTGGAAGAGAAAAACCATTCATTCATCACCATGCATAAGATAAGCAAATGATAAAAAACAAGGGTGTGCCTATTTGAGTTAGAGATCAATCGGCAATACAATCTTATCCATTATGTATACATATGCTATCAATATTTCCTAAGTTTAATGTGCCTTCCTCGGCAACGGCGCCAAAAATGCTTGTTGACATCTACTAACGTCGCCAAATATAACCATATAACTTTTAATGCGAGAGGCGAGATTAGAAGATGAATGGTAATTAATTAACTTGTCATTAGCAACTAGCCACTTTTCTATTATCAACATTCTTATGCAAGAACTAGGTTGTCATCCCTAATTAATAATGCTAAGAATAAATGAAGGTTTTATATATTAATCTATGTGACTAGGCAGAAATAAATATAAATATAAACTAAGAATAATTCTGCAAGCGGACAGATAATTATACCATTGTAGCATTTTACCTAGGGAGTTCTACCATTTATCAATTTATATTTATACCACTGTGAAGGACTAGGATAAACTTTAATCTATTATAGTGATAGTGATGGTATACAATGGATAAGTGATATTACCGATGTCATTTACTCTACTCATAACAGGTAGATGTCACAAGATAAATAAAGATAAAGGTGATAAGTATGATCAAGCATCATAAATAAAAGATAATCATCAGAGCACTCTCTAGTCATAGTAATAGCTAGCCAATGGATAAACTAAGGAATTAATATCAAAGGTAATTCTATAACTACATCAATGAATAAGTCTAATTAGTGCAATTACATCTAGCAATCATTGTTAGACTAATCCTATATCATAATCACATGCAAACGGCATCATCTAGGAAGGATGTGAAATAGAGTCATCATCCAACTTCGTGACCATGCCTGCTGGCCTATATACGGGGGGTGGACTACGGAGGACTCAACGCAGCTGTCACCTACGCGATCTACCACATGACCCGGCACATCAGGGTGCACTCGCAGATAAACAAGATACCTCGACACCACATCTACATACTGTTCATCATCTATCCATCGTCCACATGAATAAACGCTATACGAGCAATTACATGAATTCAATAAGATCAAACCAACTATACTAGACATATAATCAAAGTAGACAAAGACTATTGTAATCAAGAACATATGAACTATTAAGAGCAATATTTCCCTAATATAATGAAGAATACAATAATAGAGAAAGAACTAGGATTATACCGAACTCCGTGCTCCAGACAGACGCCGGGGCTCCAGATCCGCCGAAGAACTAGAACTCCTCTACTTCTGATCTAACTAGGCTAGAACTATGAACTAGGAGGCTCTTGATGAACTAGGAGGCTCTTGATGGCTTGAGGACTTTATGCCTTGAATGAATGATAGGTTTATTCCTCCAGGGGGTCTGCCCCTCTATTTATGCCCTGGTGGGATGCACGTGCGCCGTAGGATCAAACCGACTTGAAACAAGGGCCGAGATGACTCCCCAAAGGCGGCGGAAGAAGGCTCCAGAAGATGGGCCGAAACCCTAGTGGTAGGGCGCCGGCCGGCCCCACCCTGGTGGGTCTCGGGCCCTGGTGCTTCGGGTGTGTTCCAGATGATTCTAGTGTTCTCGTGGTGACGTTTCCTTGGCGGTTAGGTTACGTGGTAATCATGCTCTTTAACCCTTCTTTTATGCTTTTCTGGAATAGCCCCTGGAAAATACAGAACATGCAAAACTCGTGGAAACTGTCAATTAAATCCCTAGACTAGTGTGTATTCATGTATCCTTTGGTGTCTAAAGTTCTAATTATAGTTGACGTTATCCACCATCAACTGTGAGGAAGATTGAAGTTGAACCTGTGGGCAGGGTTCGTGTTATCATCTATCTTAGTATGTTGTATTGTTGTTCTACTGCTACTGCTACTACTTTTAATTATGGTTTGTAATAATTGCACTTAAATTCTATTTGGACAACTGGTTTGTAACCTAAATGCTAAGTACTCTTTCCGCTCTTTACTCTGATGTATTTTATTTTGAAATGTTGTAATCCTGTAATGGCTACGCAATGGGATCCTGTCGGAGAAACGGGTGCTGATGTAACCCGGTAGGGCCTTCTAGATCATTTGGGACACGGGCCCGGCTGTCAGAGGTCATTAGTGACAATGACAGGTACATGTGGGCCAGGGGTTCTGTTACAGCTGGTATCAGAGAGTTCCATTGCTAAATCATTGCAGTTTTACTTTTCCAAAACTTCAAAATATTTTGGATCATAAAAATCTGAATTTGCTATTTTGGTCCAAATTGCTTATTCTTATCTTATTCCATAATATAGTCATGGTAGCAAGTGGAATAGCATTATTACTAGCCCTATGTTAAAATTATTTATGCATTTATCTATCTTGCATTGATTTAAAATTCGTAAGTACAATTCATGCATCATGATTAATTTATCATGATAATAACTTCCTCCTTAAAAGTGGGTATATGGGTTAGGATCTATCAAACCTATTCTTGCTACCCTATTATATCTTTGCTAATTCAAACTTACCTTCTCTAGCTGGCACGCCGTAAGCTCACCGCTCACAAGATGACTGATCCAAAGGGAGTGCCGCACCACTAGCTGGCACCACGTGACGGAGAGGCGTCTGGTAGCCGTCCCCGCCGCAGCCGAAAGGAGCTCAAGGAACAAATCAAGCTGCTCACGGAGGACTTCAAGGTGGCATGTCATGACCACTACAGGGATGTGCGCATGGTCGCCGAGCTGCAGCGTGAGGTGGACTGCGTGACTCATGATAAGGAGGAGGCTTGGGCACGTGAGGACGTGGCCCGGGCAAGGGTCCACGAGTTGGAGATTTACGTGGGGCATATCGAGGACTACAATGACGCTCTGCACGAGGAGGTGCATAGGCTCAACAATGAGCTCAACCCTGTCCTTGTTCCTTGTGAGGAGGAGCCTGAGTTTGGTGTGGTCGAGGGACCTAGGCAGGAGGAAGACGAGGAGTAGGTTGTTGAGGATGACCTTGAGGAGGAGATTGATCCCATGGAGGATGTGATCGTGGAGGATGACAACGAGGAGAACGTGATCATGATTGACGACGACTAGACTAGTCTTTGGACTAGGGATGTCAGCCTATCATTATCATTTATGTTGTAATGTTAGTGCTTGCCGAGAACCTTAACTGTGGGATGGAAACTTTGTTAAGTCCTAGTCGTGTCCTTTATGTATCGATTAAGTGTTGTAATGTTTAAGTATGTACTGCTACTACATTTTGTTTAAGTAATGCTAGTCCTAAGTTCGGTTTGTTATTAAACAGATGCCTGTTAATACCCGTGCGTCTGGTGCTGGTACCTCTGAGGATGGAGCTGCTCCCTACCCACCGCCTATTCCACCAACCTTAGCTGATGCTATTGTAGCCTTGGCTAATGCTGCCAATGCGATGGCACAGAATCAAGGCAACCGTGGTGGGCGTCATGGCCACCGCGATGAAGATGAAACTACGTATGTGGACTTCACGGATACCTGTCCACCTGTGTTCACCAAGGCTGATGACTGGCTCCGTATCATGGAGCAGAAGTTTAGCCTGATTCACTTGCACTGAGTTTTAGAAGCCACTATTTGCAGCGTAGCAACTGCGAGGTCCTGTGAGTGCTTGGTATGCAAACCTTTTGTCTATACAGCCTGATGGTCATCAACTCACTTGGGCAGAATTCCGTGAGGCTTTCCGTGCTCATTACATCCCTGCGGGTGTGATGAAGATGAAGCTGGACCAATTCCAGGCCCTGCAGCAAAAAGAGTCCACTGTCATGCAGTATGTTGGTCAGTTCAACCATCTGTCACAGTACGCCCCTGAACACACCAACACCGACCAGAAAAAGAAGGACTGCTTTATCAGGGGTCCGAACTACAAGAATCAGAGAAGTCTATTGTTGACGGTGGATATACCATGAAAATCCACATTCAAACACCGTCAACAGGCCTCGGATTCAAGGGAGAATAAACATATTATGAACATATTTTATCAATAACTAGTTCCACTTGTACTCTTAGCTTGTGAATGCAGGGAAGATCAAAACAGAACAAATTGGAGCACTTGGAGCCCAGTATGTTGGGTGGGCCGAACCACATATTTGGGAACCAAGTCATCACAACTCAACAAATGACTCAAGACATCACGTAGAAGAGAGGAGAGCTCAGTGTGGGCCCATGTGTGGGTCGGCCGACGCCACCATGGGGCCCACCTGGCTTTGGTGACGTGGCATGATCCGTGTGACACTTCACCCAGCTTATTTCAATCATCAGATCAACATGTGTTTCCATTCAACGGTGGAGAATCAGAGCACACGGATCAAGGCGTAAAACAACACAATCAAGACAGAACCAGCATAAGGCAACACTCTATGACTAGTGGGGACCACACCTGGCTGGGCCCACCTGTCATAGGGCGTCGATCAACCCCCCTGGTGCCCAGCCAGGTCGGTTGGCCCCCATCGCCTTCCTGCATGCCTTCCACGTGATGAAATCAACATTGTCGTCCATCCTATGGAGGTTTTGAGGCAGTTCATCCAAGCGAGAAGAGGCAAGGAGCACATGGATCGCTGACGTGGTGCCCCTCCACTCTCTCCTATAAATAGAGGCTGCCATCACTCTCTTCAAGACACATAAGATACACAAGAGACAAGAGAAGCTAGAGTTCCACTGTTTGAAGTAGTAGTATTAGTCTAGTATGGGAGTTAGAGTCGAGTCGAGCTACGCTCGGAGTCTCTGGAGTCGTCTGCTGGAGAGTCTGGTATAGCTCTTATACCTTTCCTTGTGTAAGACTTTATCTTTATCAATATATTATCTTTACTTTACTTTAATAAGTCTTTACTTAGTGCTTTACTATTCATTATAGTATTGTTGTGTCTTGTCTTAACTTATAGTTGACTTATATTAGATAGTGATCCTGTAACCAGCTCACGTGTGTAGTTCATTGCCTGTCATATGGTGCTTTAGCTGTTTGGTACCATCTAGAGTAGTGAGAATTATTGTAAGCGTGGTGCTTAAACTAGATCTTACCCTTGAATGCCGCTTGTCGCATGGATTATTTGTGGGTGCTAGCAGGTGCTGACAACCCTGTCTAATCTTAGTATCCCTTCCACGTGTTTTAGGCAAGTTCTTAAAAGGTAGGCTCCCATAAGAGAGTAGGCGCTTCGGGTAGAGGTTATATCCTCTATTGTTTCGCACTACTCCCTACACACCGGAAGTAAGGTAGCTACCTTAGTATAATTCATCCATTTGATAAGATAGATCACAAGAGTAAAGTAAGAGTCATAGGAGTCTTATACTCACTCGTTGTCCTCCCACCTAGCTATACTCTACTAGTTATCCTTAGTTATCCTAAAACTTTGTCGTGTCTTAGTGTCATTACCCTTTCCTCTATATATCGATTTATCACCCTATCACTAGTTGATACTAAGTTGCTATAGACTTTAGGATCTCTCTCTTTTATTAATTATTCCTAGCAACCGCTTTCCCTTGGGATAAAATAAATAACGATACCTTGGAATACTCCCGGGTAAAGTGCTACAGTGGTATATTCTGTGCGCTTGTGAAATTATCCAATAGACATAAGAAATACCCCTTAGGGCACTTCTGGCGCCGTTATCAAAGATAGCCTAACACCCTGTCTCTGGTGGTTGCACTAAGAAGTGTCAACAAGCATTTCTAACACCGTTGCCGGGGAAAGCATCAGTTTAGGAATATTAATAAAAATTGAATCCAGAGTCTACTATCAATTTAGTTATGGATTAGTGTCAGGGGCTTACCCATGTCTGTGTTTCTCGTTATCGTGAAGCTAGACAGTGCATGAGCGGTTTCCAATTGCCGTCAAATTTTGTCGAAGATCCTGAGCAATTGTTGAGGAGAACTAGACGCCGTCAAGTTCCACCTCAAAGGTTCATCTCAAACTTGAATCCGTTCGAGGAAAGAGGCTCCGCACTATCAATCAAGGAAGCTATGGCCCAAAAGACCATCTCTGAGTTCTCTGCACAGTCGGCTGACAACATTGCCACCGGTCCGCAGCTCAACTTGGGGGATGCTACCTTTGAGCTCAAGCTAGCACTTATCAATATGATGCAAACCAACCCGTTCTGTGGGAAGCCGCATGAAGAGGCTAATGCCCATCTCCAGCACTTCTTGGAGGTGTGTGGTACCTTCACTATCAAGAATGTCTCGGCAGACGCCATCCATCTTCGCATGTTCCCATTCTCACTGCTTGGGAAGGCGAAGCAATGGTTTTATGCTAACAAGAATGAAACTACCACTTGGGGGAAGTGCGCCAATGCATTTCTCAAGAAATTCTTCCTGATGGGCAAAACCAGTGCTCTTCATGGAAAGATCTCAAGCTTCCAACAGCAAGCTAACGAGATGATTCCTGAAGCATGGGAACGTCTCCAGGAGTACATTCGTGCTTGTCCTCATCATAGGATTGAAGAATGGCTCCTAATCCAAGGTTTCTACCATGGGCTGACTGGATTAGCCCGTAGTCACCTTGATGCTGCCTGCTGGAGAAGCATTCCTGCAACACAATGCTAAGGATGCTAAGGACCTCATTGAAAAGATGGTTATCAACCAAGGATGGAATGAGGAGCGTCTCCAGCCCAAGAAAAGGGGTATGCACACCGTTCATGAGGTGGACATGCTCTCAGCAAAAATGGACCTCTTGATGAAAAAAGATTGAGGAAGGTTCCAAAAAGGATCAAGAGGCCATTCGAACCACTGCCACTGCATGAGCAATCGAAGCTGATACATGGTGCGAGGTATGTAGTGGAAAAGATCACTCGGGCAACAACTGTTCCGAGACGAAGGCGGAAGTGAGCTTCATCAAACAACAACAACAACAATGGGTATCGACCCTAGCAACAAGGAGGATGGAACTCGCGTCCCTTCTACCTAAGGAAATCAAGGTAATGGTTACAGCAATAATTTTAATAATTCTTATGGTAACCAACCTTCTCTTAAAGATCTTGTCTTAGGCCAATCTAAAATCAATGATAGTATAAACAAGAAGATAACGGCTAATGATAAGATTCTTGGAAATCTTAGTGAGAAAATAGATAGCTTTAACACTGCTATGAAAAATCAATTGAGCTTTAATAAAATGCTAGAAACGCAATTAGCTCAAATAACAGCAGCTGTCCCATCCTTTGAACAAGGTAAGATCCCAGGGAAACCTGAGGAACCAATTGAGGGTGTCAAGTTAATTTCCACGAGGTTTAGTAAGCCTCTGGTCAGGTAAAATCCGGGTTACCTTCTTGACCCACCATTCATGGCCAAGAAGAGTGACCCTGGCCATCCTACCATCACCCGCGAGATCGGGCGGCACACCTTCAATAACGCCTTCTATGACCTTGGATCTGGAGTCAACATCATGTCCAAGGTAATGTATGAAAATCTGCTAGGAGGACCTTTGTACCCCACTTGTGTCAAACTGTAGATGGCGGATCAATCCATCCGGTTCCCGAGGGATTGGCAAGAGATGTCCTTGTCAAAGTTCAAGACGAATACATCCCCGCCGACTTCATCATTCTCGATATGGGGGCCGATGACGAAGTCCCCGTCATCCTGGGTAGGCAGTTCCTCAACACCAGTTAATGCCATCATTTACGTGGGATCCGGCCAAGTCCACTTCCAACTCCCAGGTAAGAGAACTAGATGTCGTTTCAATGGTTATGAATCGATGCAACAGGCAAGAAAGAACCTATGGAGAAACAAGCCACAATATGCACCCCGCAGAAAGAATCAATCGCCAAAGGCCAAAAAGGTCGAACTGGTAAGTAAAGCTAAGGTGGTAAACAAGGCTGACTCTCTTGAGTCACAAGCATCAACCAAGAAGGAATGGTGGAAGAAAGAGGTGCGATCATCACGATCCCCATCTCTGGGACCGATCGATGCACCCGAAGAATGAACCCGAAAAGGAGAGGTCCTGCTCTACGGACCTAAAACATGGAGCCCTTACTGGTAAGGTAAATCAGTATTTATCTCATATTTAATTCCTACATTTCAATTCCTGTATTTTCTTCATTGCATTTCATATTTAAATTTTGTAATATTTTATTTCGACAGAATAAAATATTTAGATGAATAAAACTTGAGTAGAACTGTGTTGCTCACACCTGAGGTGGTGGGACCACCCCAGTTGAGGTTGGCCGACCCCACCATGGGGCCCACTCATCTCTGGTGATGTTGGTCTGTTGTCCTGATCTCTGTCTCAACTTTAATCACCAGTTAAATTTGAATTTCGTCGACAACTTTTGGTCATGACCACTTTCACATGCTCCAATGAGAATCCAACATCTACCACCATCCAAATTCTGAAAAATGGACACTTTGGCATGCATTAGTTCTCTCATGGTCCATGGGAATCACTTTAAAGCATGTCCCCACTTTTGTCACACACCATTCTCTTTCACAAAGCACTAGACAAGGGAATCTCTGAAAACTTCATCACTTTTGGTCCACCACTAATTTTTACTTTACTGGACAAAGTGAAACACACTGTTTAAATCTGAAAAGGGGACCAAACATGGGTCGGCCGACCCATGTTTAAAGCCCTGTCTACAAAATTGTGTTTAAATTCAAATAGATTCCCAGTCCAAAGGTAAAAGCAGCTCTGACACTGCCAATGTGGGGTCGGCCAACCTGGCCCTTGTGGCCTGGTCACCAGCCCTTCTCCCCTTATAAATACACTTGCATTGTGTGCTCAACCCCACACCCAAACCAGCTAAATCATCTTGAGCACACAATCTCTCTTCTTCTCTCCATTTGAGCAAGTTCTTTCTCAAGTATAGTTGTAGTTAGCCACTCAAAACAAAAACCCAAAAATATTGTAGTAGTAGAAGCTTGTCTTACTCTCATCTTTGCTCTCAACAACTTGTTTGTGGAGGTAACCATACCCCTGCAAGGACTACTAACATTGGGATAGCTAACGCTAACGCTAACGCTAATCCCTGTTGTCCTAGTGTGTTCTTGTGTTATCTTATTGCTGCAGGAAGATGAAGCAAGTTCTCCTCCGCATTCAAGAAGGCCAAGAGTGTCATAGGGAGTTCCTCCCGATGACCCCGCCATAACGAAGATGAAGGAAGAGAAACTCCACCGAGACAAAGCTTTGGAGTGCCTCCCAAGAGGATGCTCGACCCCGAGAGCGGCCTCATGCTAGACCAAGAA
Organism: Eremochloa ophiuroides; assembly: GCA_038502445.1. Classification (NCBI taxonomy): domain Eukaryota; kingdom Viridiplantae; phylum Streptophyta; class Magnoliopsida; order Poales; family Poaceae; genus Eremochloa; species Eremochloa ophiuroides. Next base: position 45,609,402 of record JAHLJS010000002.1, read on the forward strand.
GAGTACCAAAGATACATCTCCATCCGACACCGCGGTTATGAACATACCGGCATCATCGACCCTGTCCTTTTGGACAACACAGGTATAACCGCAGAGTTTAATGCTATTTTTAATACAATTAGGTGGGAAGCTTTTGGGAAGTGCAAGAACTTAGAATTGAAAAACTCACCATGGAATTTCTATGCTCTTTATAAGCCACTGATGACAATGTCTACTTTCGCATGTTCAATCGAGAGTATAATTTAACTTGGGGAGTTTCTAGTATGGCACTTGGCCTTGATAACAACTGTCATCTAGATCTAGTTAATGCCACAAGAAAATTTAATAAAGCTGATTTCTTTAAAGCCATAACTGGATCCAATGATTGCTCTGATTCCAAAACTGATGAAATCCATAATCCCACTTTGCGCTTGCTCCGCTATTGGATGGCCATAACTCTTCTTCCTGGCTCCAATGTGCAAATCCTTCTTAATGATGAACTAAGACTGCTTCATGCCATGACCAAGAAAATAAAAGTTTCACATGCTATTGACATCTACTAACGTCGCTAAATATAACTATATAACTTTTAATACGAGAGGTGAGATTAGAAGATGAATGGTAATTAATTAACTTGTCATTAGCAACTAGCCACTTTTCTACTACCAACATTCTTATGCAAGAACTAGGTTGTCATCCCTAAATAATAATGCTAAGAATAAATAAAGGTTTTATATGTTACTCTATGTGACTAGGCAGAAATAAATATAAATATAAACTAAGAACAATTCTGCAAGCGAACAGATAATTATACCATTGTAGCATTTTACCTAGGAGTTCTACAAGGTTGTCAATTTATATTTATACCACTGGGAAGGACTAGGATAAACTTTAATCTATTATATTGATAATGATGGTATACAATGGATAAGTGACATTACCGATGTCATTTACTCTACTCATAACAGGTAGAGGTCACAAGGTACATAAAGATAAAGGTGATGAGTATGATCAAGCACCATAAATAAAAGATAATCGTCAGAGCACTCTCTAGTCATAGTAATAGCTAGCGAATGGATAAACTAAGGAACTAATATCAAAGGTAATTCTATAACTACATCAATGAATAACTCTAATTAGTCCAATTACATCTAGCAATCATTGTTAGACTAATCCTATATCATAATCACATGCAAAGGGCATCATCTAGGAAGGATGTGAAACAGAGTCATCATCCAACTTCGCGACCGTGCCTGCTGGCCTACATACGGGGGGTGGACTACGGAGGACTCAACGCAGCTGTCACCTACGCGAATCTACCACACGACCTGGCACATCAGGGTGCACTTGCAGATAAACAAAATACCTAGACACCACGTCTACATATTGTTCATCATCTATCCATCGTTCGCATGAATAAACGCTATACGAGCAATTACATGAATTCAATAAGATCAAACCAACAATACTAGACATATAATCAAAGTAGACAAAGAATATTGTAATCAAGGACATATGAACTATTAAGAACAATGTTTCCCTAATCATAATTAAAAATACAATAATAGAGAAAGAACTAGAATTATACCGAACTCTATGCTCCAGACAGATGCCAGGGCTCCAGATCCGCCGAAGAACTAGAACTCCTCTACTTCTAATATAACTAGCTAGAACTATGAACTAGGAGGCTCTTGATGAACTAGGAGGCTCTTGATGGCTTGAGGACTTGATGCCTTGAATGAATGATGGGTTCCTTCCTCCAGGGGGTCAGCCCCTCTATTTATAGCCCGGTAGGATGCACGTGTGCCGTAGGATCAAACTGACTTGAAACAAGGGCCCAGATGACTCCACAAAGGCGGCGGAAGAAGACTTCAGAAGGTGGGCCGAAACCCTAATGGGGGGGCACCGGCCGGCCCCACCCTGGCGCCGGCTGGCCCTACCCAAGTGGGTTTCGGTCCCTGGTGCTTCAGGTGTGTTCTAGACTCTTCCAGAGTCTTTGTGATGATGTTTCCTTGGCGGTTAAGTTTCAGTGGTAATTATGCTCTTTAACCCTTCTTTTTTGCTTTTCTAGAATAGCCCCTGGAAAATACAGAACATGCAAAACTCATGAAAACTGTCAGTTAAAACCCTAGACTAGTGTGTATTCATGTATCTTTTGGTGTCTAAAGTTCTAATAAAATTTGACGTTATCCACCGTCAACAACACCCCCAAGTTTACCTGTTTGCCAGTCCCTTGGCAAACAAACTAAGCCTAATTACTAATGTAATTGGATTAGGAGTTGCTACAATATTTTCATACTTCCTAAGTACACATGCTTCAAACATAGATTCTCCTCCGGATTAGACAAAAATGCTCTAACTTTTAAACTTACCCATTTTACCTTTAACTATGGGGCTTTACAATTCTTGCCTTAGTTTTGAGTAATTGAAAGAAAGAACAATCAAGTCATGCACTATGTAGTAAATTCTTCACAGTACCAATATTCTGGAGCTTTGCAAGTTTTCAAAATAAAACTCAGAGCTTTAATTGTATGACACCCTCAAGTCTCTCAATATATATGGTTTTTGTGGATCTCACTTAAGGCATTAATGTTATGCCTTCCTATAACTAAGGATTTATAGTGGAGCTCATAGGAGTGGCAATAACAGGTTTAAGCATACTTGCAATTCATGCGTTGTAGAGTCAAACAATGGATCCATAGAGAATCGAGGCATACAATCAAACCAAGATGTTCATGTGCATGGAATATGGTGGATAGGTGTATATGTGGTATTTAGTGGCTATTCCTAATTCTACTTTTGCTCTTTGAAAATGATTCAATCTCCTTTGTAACTTCGAGGAACACATGGGCTATCTTTTCTCCCTTTTTTTTTCATTCGGGAGGCGGGCATTTAGTACCCATTGTTTTAATACTGGGACACTTGTCCATCTTTTACTCCCTTTTCATATTTTGCATAGCCACATGTATCCTGTGAATATAAATAACTGGAGAGATAATAATAAGAACTTAGAGCAATTATATCGAGGCTGTTCTACGGGGTATACTTTTGGGTGTTTACTCCTAGTGTAGGAGAAAACATTTTTATGATGAACATTCATGAAAGTGGAAATGGTTGCAATTAATCCCAGGGTAGGAATAATGCATATGTGCTGAAGTGTGTACGTGATCTTTGTTTTAAAAGCATGTCAAGACTCTCAAATGGTATTCAACAAAGGTTGACTAAACTCAATGCAAAGCAAGCAGCATGAATGTGCAAAAGTTTTTCCTATCTAGATATATCATATATGGCTTTGGAAGGAATTCATACTTTGTCATACAAAAGCTCGTCATGTATATTTTAAGTTTTCAAAAAAATTAAATCTCCAGAACTTAGTAATAAGATAAATACTAGCACAACCTTCATGAATCATATCAATTAATTACCTAGACTTAGCTCAAACATATGCCTTCACAAGTTTCAGGTTCAGAGTAAATTCTTAAGTTAAAACAGCAATATATAAACTCAGGAGAATTTAAGTTTGACAACTAGATATTTGAAAAGTATTGTGACAGAGAAACTATTCATCATTTGTAAGACAAAATTTTAATGTTCATCATTTGTTATTACCTCTAGCCTAGACCGACTCTAAACAAACTCTAATATAAAGAAAAGCGATATAATAATAATGATAATAAGATACGAAACTTATACTTAGCTGGATTTTAATTGGACGGTGCCTTCCCCCAAACTTGACATTTGACAGGGTCTTTGATGTTGCAGATTGAGCGATCCTTCTGGAAGCTGGTGTATCGACAACATTGAGGTGTCAGGTTGACTAGCTCCTTGATCTTATGTTGTCCTATGAAACTCAATTGCCAATAAAAATACCAAATCTTATGGAGAGGGGTTAGGTTTAATACCACTCTATGGTAAGTAATTTATATGCTCAGCAGAAGCTTCCTAACTGAGTGGACCTTCATGTGCCCACATATTTTTGGGGATTTTCTAAAAGGTGTGGACCCTCATGTGCCTACATATTTTTGGTATTTTTAGATTTTCCTATGATACTATGGTGAACCTTCATGTGTTCACATATTTTTGGTACTTTGTGCTTGTATAAAGTAAACTCAATAAGCGCATAGGTATGATTACCTGATAACTAGGGGATGCTCCTCCCCCATGCTTGATGTTTGCAATACTTGGTGCTTGAATGTTTCTCAGAGTGAGCTAGTAGTAGTTCTGGTGGGTGCCACTAATAAACCTTCTCCTTAATCATAATATTGTTCCTGCATAGTCATACTCCAACAAGAAAACCAAAATTCGAGGCTCGAATTATCAAGGGGTTAGCGGTCAGCCAATGAGCACTTTGATTATTCTTTGAGTTGATTTTAATTAATAGATTGTAGCAGGATTCTAACCGAATTCTCTTTTTGGGGTTTTTCTAAGTTTCTTATGTAGCAATCAAAAAATGTATGCATGCTATATATGTTTTTTATGCCACCACAGGGAATATTTATTCCCATGGGGCTTAGGATTTTCATAATGCAACAAAGTAAATATAGATTGTTATTTTTTATTTTTATTTTTATGCCACCACAGTAAATATGCCTACAGGGTCACCATAGGTTCATTCACATGGGGCTTTAATATTTATGATGCAGTAAATAAAGCAGTAAATATTTTTTGTTGTTTTATTTTTAATATGCAAAAATGATTGTACTACTAAATGTGCTAAGCAAAATTACTAATGAATGCTAAATTAATGTAACACCCTAAAATTTACTCTTATTAAAGTAGGGACAAATTGATTTATTTATGCAATTGTTTGGCATATTAACCTAGCAAATAATAACTTTAAGCAATTAAAATAAATCATAGGATTTAGAAACATGATTTGTTGCATCCATGCTGCTCAATGATATTTTTGTTTGATGTGCACTTTATTGAGATTTAGAAATATTCAAATGTATTTGGAAACCTCCCCTCTTCCTTTTTCGCCCGCTTGGGCAGAAGGCCGCCCGAGCGTCGGCAGACCGCCCCATCTTCCTCGCGCAGGCGCCTTTCTCCTTTGGCTGCCATGCGGGGCCTGCTGCTCAGAGTCGTCCCCTTCCTCCCTCTGGAGTCTGAGCAGGACTCGATGTCCAACCGACCGCCGCCGGAATTTTCGGACGAGTCCGTCCTGAGCACGCCTCCACGGCCCGTAAAAGGAAGCCGCGACCCTCTCCCCTTCCCTCCTACTGGCACTGACGCATCGGGCCACGGCACAGCGCAGTCTCCTTCCTCCGGACAGAGCCCGAACCGAGCACGACTGCCGCCTCCGACCGTATCCTAACCACCAAATCTCCCGAAGTCCGGATATCCTACGTCTCCCTCGCGCCCCTATATAGGTCGGCCGAGCTCTGCCGTCCCTCCCCACAAGTTCCCGAGCAAGCCACGCCCTCCAATCTTGCCCTAGCCACCGCCCCGAGCTCCGCCGTCGCCCCGAGCTCCGCCACCGCCGTCGATTTCTCTTCGGGAAGACTTCTCCGTCGAAATTGGTTGTTCTCCAAGCTTCGCAGCAAGGTCAGGAACCTTTCCGACTCCTTCTTCCTCGGTTTAGTGCACTACAGCCATGATGCCGAGCTTCACCGCCACCATAGTTCCGCCACCTAGCTCGCCGCATCCTCCCCGAGCTACCTCTGTGGCAACCGAAACCATAGATAGGTTCGGCTTGAACTCCTCTTGCTTCCCGACCAGGTCCCGAGGTGTGCCAAGCTTCCTAGCCCCGAAAACGCCGTCTTCGGCCATCTTGCCGGCGAGGAATCGGCCGGGCGCCGCCCGACTCCGGCGACCAGAGCCGCCCCTCTTTTCCCGAGCTACCTGCGCCGTCCACGGCCGATCCAACGGCTCACAGTGGGAGATACCCTTTTCGACCGGCACTTTTGCAAAAGAGCCCCTGAGCTTTTTAGTGTTCTAACCCGTGGTCCTTTGGCGTATTTCTCAGATTATGCTTTCCTATTTAGAAAACGTATTTCCTCGGTTTTAATTCAAAAGGGCGTTTTCAATATTTACAGATTTGCCACTCAGTTTATCTCGGCCGTATTTTATTCATTTTAGCTCTGATTTGATCCGTTCAAGTCTCGTTAGATTCGTAATTTTGTAATCTATCTAATGATGCTACTGTTACTCATATTTTCAACTTTTTAAAATTCGAGATTAGATTTATTCTAATATTTTATTAAAGTAAAACTTGTTTATTTCATAACTTCTCCGTTTGAACTCCGATTTTCGTGATCTTTATATCGTTGGAATCGTAGCAAAGCGTAGATTATTTTTATACACTTTTCAATCTGTTTTTATACTATTGGTGTACTGTTTCTAATATAGATCTTGTTTGCTTCGTGTATGATTGCCTCGATGATTGTGTGGTGATTTTATGATCGAGTTCAGACGGTGAGCAATTCGTTGGTGATCAAGAGTACACGGAGGATCCAAGTTCTCCAGAGCACTTTGATCAAGGCAAGTATAGCATGGGCCATCCTTGTTGCTTATTCACCTTAATCATTAAATTCATGATGCATGTGTCTACCTTGGCAACCATAGTGTTTATTCCTAGTTTTGATCACTTGATCCTTGTTACCTATGAGATTGCATTTGAGTAGTGCTGCTAGCGCTTGATGATGCCATGATCTTATGAACTTGAATAATTAATTATGAGATAAAGATTAAAAGATACTTTTTAGCAACATGGACTAAGAACTTAACTGTAAGTATGACACCGGGACTTACAGCGCAACCATGAGGGTCATATGGCTCTGACTTTAGTCAAGTATGGAGTTACCTGCTATTATGTTGTTAATCTTGAAAGGTTCCTTGCCGAGCCGGTTGTTTTGCGGCTCCTGTCTTTGTGTGTACTGCTGCGTGTGTGTGCCACTAGAAGGAGGGCTCTACCACCCCTTGCCATTGCGCCCGGATTGATTAGTGGCATGTTAGGAAGGCTTTTGAAAGACTTCATAGTGTACCCTGCCGCACTTCCTTGGTGAGGTGACTTGGGAGTCATGACCCTTGGCATATGGGAATCACGACTCATGGTGAAAGTGTGCAACCTCTGCAGAGTGTAAAACTGATATATCAGTCGCGCTCACGGTCACGAGCGGCCTTGGACGTCTTACAGGAACTTAACTAATTTAATATTGATTTATTTGAAGTTTCTGTTGATGTTTATTCCATATTAATTATCATGTTTATATGATCATGCAAATCTTGTTCCTTGGTATAATCTATTGCTGCTACTCAATTTGCTAAAATGTGATCAACTAAAAGCAACCGCTGTCAACCAGTGTCAAGCCTTATTTGAGCCTCATAAACCCATGTTATTCTTGTTGAGTACGACATGTACTTACGCTTGCTTTATTTTTCATATTTGGATAAAAATCCCGGATGGGTAACAGATGACTATGATGATTCTTCTGAGGATTACTAGGATTGTGGTTCACCAGTCAACTACTTCCCTGTGAATTGGAGCTTCCGCGAGAGATTATAATTATTAGTCCGCTGCTATTTATGTAAAGACTCTGTGATATTATTCGTTATATATTAAACCTTGTGATGGTACTATGTAATTTGTCGCTTATGTGTGTGATTGATCTATGGGCGCACATAAGTTGGTTCATTCAATTTTATCCTTAAAATTGGGTGTGACAGATTGGTATCAGAGCATAGGTTGACTGTAGGACGCAAACCTAGAAATTCTAGAGATGTTTTTCTCACCTCATTCATGCTTTCCACCTTAACTTGCTAACTGCTAAAATTTTTATGCTTCTCTTGCCTTATTCCATTATAAAAATATTCAGTCTATTCTAAATCTAACTTTGTCTTGATCTATATTGGAGAAGATGGTTCGTGCTTGCAAAACTGCACGCATGAGCACCGGAGGTTACTACCCACCGCGAACTTTGGACATTCCAGCCGAAGACGACGTGGTGATCGCCCCGGAAAATGAAAGTGAAGAGGAAGCTATGTACATGGAAGATGTTGAAGAGATCCTTCCGTCGCCGACGCCTGCTACTCCGTCACCTCCACCGCCTGTTGCATCACCCGCACCCGAAGTCCCCGCCAGGAGGATGGGATGGATCCAGGAGGAATATACTAAGTATCCAGAAGAAGATGCATTTTTCCACACAACGCTCGTCAACATGCTGAACCTCTACTACGCCGACCTGCAACCTACTCTCAACTACTATAGCATGGAGCACACGTATCCTCTACGAGACACCTACTGGACCACAGATTGAATATCAAGGTTTGGGATGCACAGCATAGAGCCTACAAGACGGAATCTGTTCACAAGAGCATCGCTCCACGTAGGACCGTGGAAGAGAGCATGGAAGATGCCGCTACTCATGCCTATCTCTACTACCATGGTCGCCGCTATGAAGATATGGAAGGAGATGTCCATAGATTCTACCCTCGCGTGGTGACTAAAGAAGGTGACGTCGCCATGACTATGCCCGAAGTGGATCAGCCCGCTCTTAGAGCTCTATCAAGATTATCTTGGGCACTTATGGGAAGAGTCCATGGTTTGGAACGCGATTTGGCAAGAGCCAAGAGTGCCAACACACAAGTAGATCAAGAGATTGATGGATATCGAGCAAGACTCAACCAACCAAAGCTATTCCAGGAGATTGCCACACCTCCACCATTCAAGGATTCCGCTCCATAGGGTTAGGAAATTCCCTTAGCAATAAAAGACGCTTGTAGCGCTAAGTTGAGTCGAGTCGAGTCTTGCGTGCGTATGAAACTCTATGTGTTAGTTGCTTTGTTCTTATGAAATATTTGTGATTTGGTTCTTTGTAATGAGTGCTGAGAATTGTGGGCATGACTACAACTCTCTTAGTTAGGGTCTAAGATTTGAGAATTATTGAATCAATAGTTGTCTGGGTTAAATCTGTGTTTCACCAAATCTGTTTTTTCAGACCTCTCTGTCTTGTTAATTATTCTTAATTAATTTCGTAATTTCAAAAATTATGACAATTTAATGGGAAATAGTAGACTTCTAGACCTTTTCATTGCCACAAGAATCAAGTTAATATCCATTATGGTTTGAGAGATGTAACTGTTGCAAATTGAAGTTTCTGCACAGTCTGGCAGCCTGGACAGTTCTGTTCATGTCTATTTTTAGTTAATTTAACTTCCGAATCGGGACAAGTGATCAACATGGAAGTTGTAGAAAATTTTCTGATCTTTCCAACAGTATAGAGAACGTCTCTGTTTGATTTCGGAAACTCCAGGTATGATCGTTTTTCTTCCCTGCTGTTATCGGATCTCGCCCAGAAAATTCAGATTCGTTATTCATAAGTGATTGCATAATGGTAAAAATACTAAAACTCATTTATGTGTTGAAAAACAGATGGCCGGTAACAGGAGGAATGCCAATCCACCACCACCACCGCAACCTAGCATTCAAGACCTCATCGCTTCGCAGAACCAGCTGATGCAAACTATGATGCAATTCATTCAGCACCAACCAGCTGGAGGACCGCAGCCTGTTCAAGCTCCTGCTAGAGATAAGCGACGAGAATTTCTGAAGGGTCGTCCACCTATGTTCAACCATGCCGCTGACCCGCTAGATGCTGATGACTGGCTTCGCGCTGTGGAGAGGCAACTCAACATTGCGCAGTGCAACGATCAAGAGAAGGTGTTATATGCATCTGGACAGTTGCAAGGAGCTGCTCAAGACTGGTGGGAATCATTCCAGTATGGTCGTCCCAACAATGCACCTGCTATCACCTGGCAAGAGTTTTGTGAAAACTTCAGGTCATATCATATCCCTGAAGGTCTGATCGAGCTGAAGCAGGCAGAGTTCAGATCTCTGAAGCAAGGACGGATGTCTGTGCCAGAATTCCGTGATCATTTTGTTCAATTGTCATGGTATGCTCCTGACGATGTTGCTAATGACAAGGACAAGCAACGTCTCTTCCTCAAGGGACTTCATGATAGATTGCAACTCCAACTCATGACAACCACCTACCCCAATTTCCAAGAGCTTGTGAACCACGCTATCGTGATTGACAACAAGCGCCAGGAGATGGCTGATAACAAGAGGAAGAAGCAAGGACCAGGTTTTTCCAGGAACAACCGTCAGCGTCCCAATACCGCGCAGCAAAAATTTCAGCAGAAACACCAGGGGCCATCCAACCAGTGGAACCAAGGGGGATCTAGTCAGTGGAACCGTAATCAGAACCAACCTCGTTCCCCCTATCCTCAGCAGCAGCAAAAGACTCCCTCTCAAACACCCCAGCAAGCTACCCCGAGTAAGACTCCCATGAGGACTAATACACCGGGCACCCCCATCAAGTGTTTTGGTTGTGGAGAAACTGGACACCTCTCCTACAACTACCCCAAGAAGCAGAACCAGCAGACTCCCTAGGGGAGCAACCCAAAGAGCAGATACCAGCCACCATCTAATCAAGGAAGGGTGAATCATGTGTCCACAGAGACAGCTCAGGCAGCACCAGAAGTTATGATGGGTACGTTCAGCGTCAACTCCATCCTCGCTACTGTTCTTTTTGATTCCGGTGCTTCGCATTCTTTCGTATCACAAAGTTTTGTTAGAGTACGGAGTATACCACTTTTAGCTCTACAAAACCCAATATTAGTAAATTCACCGGGTGGGGCTATGCAAGCTCAATATTATTGTCCTTCGGTTAATATTGCTCTAAGGGGGGTAGACTTTAAAGTGAACCTTACCGTAATAAGAACAGCTAGAATTGATGTCATATTGGGTCTGGATTGGATGAAGAAAAATAAGGCAGTTATTCAGTGTGAGGAGAAGGTCGTTGTGTTAACTACGCCTAAAGGAGACAAAGTCAGTGTTGATGTAGTAATGCAACCACCACCTGCAGCGACAGTTAATCAACTCCAGGAGGATGACAGCCAGCTAGATCACGTTGTGGATGAGTTTCCGGACGTATTTCCTGATGAATTGCCAGGTATGCCACCCGACCGCGACATTGAATTTATTATTGAATTATTGCCTGGAACTGCACCCATAGCTAAGCGTCCATATAGAATGGGAGTAAATGAGTTAGAATTATTAGACAAAGGTTTTATTCGGCCTAGTTCTTCAAATTAAAGAATTATTAGACAAAGGTTTTATTCGGCCTAGTTCTTCACCTTGGGGAGCACCAGTTATTTTTGTTGATAAGAAAGATGGAAGTCAGTGGATGTGTGTGGATTATCGGTCACTTAATGAGGTTACTATCAAGAATAAATATCCATTGCCAAGAATTGATGATTTGTTTGACCAATTGAGAGGAGCCTGTGTATTTTCCAAGATTGATCTTCGTTCTGGTTACCATCAACTAAAAATTCGTGCTACAGATATACCTAAGATAGCTTTTACTACGCGGTATGGATTATATGAGTACACCGTGATGTCCTTTGGATTGACCAATGCACCTGCCTACTTTATGTATCTGATGAATAAAGTGTTTATGGAGTACCAAGACAAGTTTGTTGTGGTATTTATTGATGATATTTTAATTTATTCGAAAAATAAGGAGGAACATGCTGAACATTTAAGATTGGTGCTACAAAAATTATGAGAGCATAAGTTGTATGCTAAGCGGAGCAAGTGTGAATTTTGGTTAAAGGAAGTTGCCTTTCTTGGTCATATTGTCTCCAATGGTGGTATAGCGGTTGATCCTAGCTGTAACACCCTAGTGTTAGTTACTATTTTCACACTTGCAATTGCATGTCATCAAGCATAGATCATGTCATTTCATGCATTATTATCATTGCATTTGATTGGATTCCCTTTTATCACTATATGTTTGTTTATATGTCCATATTATGCAAAATGTGTTGACATGCAAATGTGATGTTTGTGTACGGTTCTAAATGCTTTATACATGTTTAGGATAACATTTGGAACAATGTTCATGTTGGTGAAATCCCCAAAATACCCCTCTAGCTCATAGTTGACTAGAGAGCCCTTTAAAAGCTATTCTGTTTGACCAAACAAGAAGGGCATTTTAGGGATTCTGCATGTCAGTGCACCCTTAATCAAAGTTGTGTAGAATTTTATAAGGAACAAACTTTATTTTTGGGTCAACTCATGAAAATGAGTGGAAGAAGGTCAAAAAGTTGAATTAGTGCAGATTTGGAGCTGTTTTGGAAGTTTTCAAATTTTCCTAAGTCTAAACCGGTTTTCAGTTTCGGTGTACCCCTGTTCATTGACTTGTATCTCTCAATCCAGACCGAACTAGAGTAAAGTGTCTTAATATGAAATGATCTACTCATATAGCTCTTCAACTCATATTAGTGAAGTTTTCGCTGAAACGCTCTGGATCGCGAGTTGTAGATCGATAAAAATCGAGTTTCAGTCGGGTCCGCGGAAACTGAATCGGAGCCGATTCAGTTCGACCCTCGGGCGAATCGCGAGCGAGTCGCGCGACCGCGTCAGGCCTCGGCCGCCAGATGGCGCCGTACGCCGTCGTTGCTGCCGCGCGGTCGGCTTACAAAGGGGAACACGCAACGCTGTCTCCCGCACGCTCGCCCTCACTCTCCCTGCTCTCTCGCCCTCTATTCGCTCGCTGCTCTCCTCTGTCCCCTTCGCCGTCGCCATTTCCGCCGTCGCCATTTCCGCCGCGACCGCCGCGGTGAAATCCGCCGCCACCGAGCCGTCTCCGACCGCGCCACCCTCGGCGCAACTGCGGCTTGCTCTGCTCTTCGTTTCCGACCCGTTGCCGACCTCAGCCGACCTAAGGTACAGCTCCAGCGAGCTTCTCGCCGTCCGCCATTGCCGGAGCGCCGCCGAGCTCTCGGGTCGCCGTGACGAGGGCGATGCCGGGGTCGGCTTCCCTCTCTTTTTCTCGTCTAAGAGTCTCCGTTAGCCGTAGATCCTTTCCACGCCGTCGGTTAGATCTACCTCGCCGTGGTTTCGCCGGAACCCGAGTTCGCCGTGAAACCGCTCGCCACCGTGCCGCCATGCGAGCGCGGTCAGTGAGTTTCCGTGCGCAATAGTTCGATTAGTCGCGCGCACAGGTCCGCTAGGGTTGCAGGAACACGGAACGAGGCCGAGCCGCGCGAGCAACGGCCAGAATCGGCCGGCGCAAGTTCGCCGGACCACCGCCGTCCGCCATTGCCGCCGTCGAGCTCGCTCCGGTGGAGTACGACCCTCGGCAGTTGGTCCATCGGGTTCGTCTCGTTGCCGCGAGTCGGTAGGTAGCCTCGGCGTCGCCGGAGACCTCGCCGTCGGCGAGCTCTCGCCGGTCAGCGCCGGCGGCTCTGTTTCCTCTCTCTGACGCGTGGGGTCGGGTCGACCCCGAGGCCCGCGAGTCAGCCGTTCAGGTGCGCCTCTGGTTCACTGAGCCGGGTGCACGTAGCAGTTCTATCGGGTTTAGGTTTTTGATTTTATAAAAGGAATTTCCAGAAAATGTGTAAAACCTTCCAAAATTCATATCTGGAGCTAGGAATGTCCAATGGGGGTGAACCAAATTTTGTTGTGTTTGTATTTCTGAGCTCTATCAAGGAAAAATATAAAATGTACTTTTTGAATACTTTTTGTGTGCAGTTATAATTAAATTGTTAATTGCTTGTAAACTTGATAAATGCATAAGTAATTGCAAGAATGTGCTAAAAATGTGATTCCACTTGCATTCATCTTGTTTAGGGAAGTAGAATCTATGAAAAATATGTTTGTTGGTGTTTCACTGTTATTTATGTGATGTCTAGTATAATGTGCCTTTTATGCTTTAATCTTGCAAAAATCACCTTGCTTAATGTGTTAAGGTTATGGACATGAATATTTTTCCTGGGCTATGTTATGTTGGAAAGAAGCTAAGAAAATTAGGAAATCTGTTGTTTGATACTTTTCGCTGTGTTAAGCATTTTCCATTGCTTAAAAGGCTGGTTGCTTGTTATTTTTGTGTAGACTGTTATACTTGTCCAAATGACTTGAAATTTTGTCAGTAGGCTAATCTGGATGTGTAATAGCTACTGTAATTTCTATGGATTTTTCTGGTCACAGTAAGCAGTAGGTCCAGTTATAGGCTAGGGTTTATTTAATTGTTTCTAAGCAAATATCTTTTGGTTGTGGTAGGTTAGTTGATGCATGTTAATTATTAAGTGCAGGTTGTAGACCTCTCACCCGAGACGAGAAATTGTTCTATGCTTTGCTTAAGAAGGGTGAGTATGAGTTGGTTGTCTAGGAAAGAAATAAATGAGTGTGGATTGTTAAACTGATTGCATATCATGGGTTAATTCGTGCATCTCTATCTTGCGTTTCATGTGCATTCTCAGTTCTCATATATGCATATCATGCATACAGGATCGCCGGGAGGAGTGACACTGCTGCAATTCGATCCACCGGAGGAGGGAGTTCCGCCGGAGATTGAAGTGCCCGAGGTTTCCGAAGGACAAGAAGAAGAGGTTGAACTTCCGGAGTGCCCGGATCACCAACCCGCTAACTTTGTGAAAGGCAAGCCCCGGAGCATTCCTAAGTCTCCACCTACTCTTTTTACAAATACACTGGTCTTTATTAAATCGTATGATTGTGCACTTAAGTATAGGAGTTGATATGATACCGTTGCTGCATTTATTCCTTGTCCACTTATACTTGATCCTGAAGTTATTACTAGACAAGGGGATGGGTTCGATCCTATGCTTAGCCATGCATAGACCGGTAGAAGTCGAGGGATTTCCTGTCCTTCGCGAGCATAGGTGGTTACTAATGATGATGGGGTTGGATTCCACATGATGGACTATATGTGCCACCATGCCACAGTGTCTAATGAGAGAATCAAGGCTAGGTAGCGGGGAGCCGCATGACATGGTTGAGGTCATGCCGTCTTCGGTGCTGCTTGCGGCCGACTAGGACTGAGGCCACCAGACATCAGTTGAGATTGAAGGACGTCGTCACATAGCTGGCCAGATAAGTCGTTCTGACCGCGAAGCCGAGTATTTCTTTCTGAGCCGGGAATTGGTGCGACTAGGCAGACATATTCTGGAGGTAGAAAGTATGTGCGGAGACACCATCTTACCAAGGGCAGGTCAGGGACCTGATGCATCCTGGAAGTGGGTTGGTCTCTGAGAATATGGTCCCCGCCAAGCCCGCGACATATTGTGACTCAGAAAGATTTAACGGTGGCCCAAGAAGCCAGTGGCTCGGCTGATAGGGTTTGTGATTGGCATGTTTGCCAGCTGGTACAATCGATTCGAATCGCCATCTCTCCTGGTTAGTGAGAAACTGAACTGATCTTCTGGTGAGGTAGAGGCTAATAACTTGAACATAATGGTTATGGTGAGATGAGGTTGATATCTGTGGATATCGGAAATCATATGGTTTTATTGATTGCTACAATATTCAGTGAATACTTAGTATAGTGGCTAATCCTAGTAAATAGTTTAACTGAAATCGAAGCTTATCACAATTAAAATGAGTAAGTTGAGGTTCTACTGTAGTAATGCTTTGATGCAAAAATGATGCTACCCTCTGAGCTCCACCAAATAAGCCTTGCATATCCTTGAGAGTCTTTTTATTTACTCCCTGTCGGGTAAGTCTAGCTGAGTACAATTGAGTACTCAGGGTTTTATTCCCATTGTTGCAGATGGTGTAGTTTTCTACGCGTATTGCAGGAACTGCTTCACCCCTGCGGGCGAAGAAGACTAGACCCGAGGGCGGGGTCATTATCTATCTTTAGTTGTTGTAAGAATGCTGTGACGGGGTCATGTGATGGTACTCGGATTCGAACTCTGTGGTGTAAAACTATATTGACTTCTGCTACTACCCTATTTGTGTAAAAGACTATGTTGTACTCTGATGTTTAAATTCGGTTGCGAACTTATGTGTCATGTGATCGGGTATTGCTGAATGAATGATCCTTGGGGTATGAAATGTTTGAAATCCTTCGAGATTTCCGGACTACCGGGTTTATATTGGCTCAAGTGCGACTGGATTGCGGCAAAAATGCGATCGTTGTACTTGTGCTCGTATAAATTGGTCGGTTCTGTGACAGCTGGTACCAGAGCATAATTCAGCATATACCGTCACTTGACTATTTAAACACTAAAAGAGTTTTGAGTTTTACAAACTAATTGCCAACTGATAGTGTGTATAGGTGATTTAAACCAAGTGTTTGCAAAACTTATGAGTACCAATGACCAAGTCCTATAGCCCTATGTATATGTGGTAATTAGGTGGCTTATGTAAGTACTGACTTGGGGGAAATTGCATCATATTTCTATTTGTGGTTCATTTGGTTTTATCGTGCGGATAATCATGAACTGTCGGTTTCTTATTGCTTCTTATGGGTCAATGTACCACGTCGCCTAAGGTAAGGTGAGATGTGAGTGTAAGATCGAACAACCATCGATCGATGGTGAGAGTATGTTACTGAAGTGAGTACATGTTATCCATATGTGTACTTATGGAAGTAAGGTGGAGTAATTAATTTTTGGGGTCGCAAATGTTCACGGGAACATTTCCGGCAAAAAGTGCTTCTTGTTGCCCTGCATGCATTGGGATTGGGCTGAAATGAATCTTCTGCAGGTACGCTAACCACGCAAAACGTATAGCACGGTTAGTTACGTATATGAGAGCACGTGGTATGCCACCGACTATAACGTTAGTTAAAATATATTATGTGTGAGGTCGTTGGCACGTGCATGCATCATGATCATGAAATTAATTTAAGCTATCTGTACTATTTCCTTCCCTATGGTAAAATTTGTGCTGTCCTATCTTATTCTAAATGCTGAAAGATGTTGTAATGTACCAGATGGCAGCTGAAGGTGAGCCGCAGAGTGGTCAGTTTCTGGAGCAGTTTGGCACACCCACAATGCTATGGAGGTTGTTGCAGTCGGTGGGATATGCAGAGCCACCACTGTATTTCTGGAAGCCAGCGCAAACCATGGTGCAGCCTTGGTTTGATGTTTGGGTGACTATCCCTGTGCTTGAAAGGGGTTGGCCGTTTCCAGGAATAAAGGTGGAAGTTGACATGAGGACGCCATGGGATGGTGCGCAGCTTGCAGCTTTTGAGGTGTTGACGGATATTTGCAGCCGGTTCAACAAGAGAGCTGATTTGGGGCCATGCTTTAACTGTGGCCAACAGGGACATCTTGCTCGTTATTGTCCTCATCCCAGGCAGGGTCGTGTCCATCACACTACTGCGGAGGAACTTCCGGAAGGTGAACCAGTCACCGCGGGTATGTTTTCTGTGAATCAGCATCCTGCTATTGTTTTGTTTGACTCTGGATCGTCGCATTCTTTCGTGAGTCAAGCATTTGCACAAAAGCATGCATTACCAATTGTTGAGTTGAGCCATAGTTTCCGGATAACTTCAGCTGGGGCTGAAATTTGTACGCGTCATGGTGTCGGGGATGTGACCATCGAGATTGGTAATCGGGTTTTCATCAGTAGTCTTATTGTGCTACCAGGGTTGAGTCTGGATGTTATTTTGGGAGTTAGTTGGATGGACAAGCGGGGTGCGGTGTTGGACGTCCCTAACCGGATGTTGACACTGAGGGAACCCCAAGGTGAAGGCACTTTTCAGGTTCATCTGCCCCGTAGGGGAGATCTTTTTAGTCTCTCTTTCTCAGTTGAGGCCGTGACACTTCAGAGCATCCCTGTAGTGTGTGAATTTCCTGATGTCTTTCCTGATGATCTACCTGGACTTCCTCCTGATCGAGATGTGGAGTTTGCAATAGAACTTATTCCCGGTACGGCGCCTATTTCTCGAAGGCCATATAGAATGCCTCCTCATGAATTAGCTGAACTCAAGAAACAACTCCAGGAGTTATTGGACAAAGGGTTCATTCGCCCTAGTTCTTCTCCGTGGGGCTGTCCTGCAATCTTTGTTAAGAAGAAGGATGAAACTTTACGTATGTGTGTGGACTATAGGCCACTAAATGCTGTGACAATTAAGAACAAGTATCCTCTACCTCGTATTGATATCTTGTTTGATCAATTGTCCAAGGCCAAGGTTTTCTCCAAAATTGATCTGAGATCTGGGTATCACCAAATTAAGATCAGACCACAAGATATTCCCAAGACGGCTTTCTCCACTCGGTATGGCTTGTATGAGTATTTGGTTATGTCTTTTGGATTAACCAATGCTCCTGCCCATTTCATGTATCTAATGAATTCGGTATTCATGCCTGAGTTGGATAAGTTCGTGGTAGTCTTTATTGACGATATTCTGGTGTACTCTGAGAGCATGGAGGATCATGCTGAACACTTGAGGATAGTCTTGACTAGACTCAGGGAGCATAAGCTGTATGCTAAGTTCAGCAAGTGTGAGTTTTGGTTGACTAAGGTACCTTTTTTGGGCCATATCTTATCTGCTGAAGGTATTTCTGTAGATCCGTCAAAAGTTCAGCAGGTGTTGGATTGGCAGTCACCAACAAATGTGTCTGAGGTTCGTAGCTTTCTGGGATTAGCTGGGTATTATCGCCGCTTTATTCAGGATTTCTCTAAAATAGCTAAACCTATGACCAAGCTATTGCACAAAGATACCAAGTTTGTGTGGAGTGGGGAGTGTGAAACAGCTTTTCGCACCTTGCAAACGTTGTTGACCACTGCTCCAGTTCTTGCACAACCTGATATTGAAAGGCCTTTTGATGTGTACTGCGATGCTTGTGGCACTGGGTTAGGATGTGTTCTCATGCAAGAAGGCCGAGTCATTGCTTATGCCTCGCGTCAACTGAGAAAACATGAGCAAAACTATCCTACTCATGATTTGGAACTTGCCGCTGTAGTTCATGCATTGAAGATTTGGCGCCACTATTTGATGGGTCACAAATGTCATATCTATTCCGATCACAAGAGTCTCAAGTACATTTTCACTCAGCCTGAGTTGAACATGAGGCAAAGAAGGTGGTTGGAGTTGATCAAAGACTATGATCTAGAAGTACACTATCATCCGGGCAAGGCCAATGTCGTAGCCGATGCCTTGAGCCGAAAGTCTCATTGCAATGTATTGCAGCCTTTGCTAGCAGACGGGTTCAATCTTGTGCATCCAGTGGTGTTGAATAATATTACTCTCAGTTGTACTTTGGAAAGCAAGATTATTGAAGGTCAGAAAACAGATCCCGGCATATATCATATCAAGAGGAAGATGAAAGAACAAGAAATGCTTCATTTCCGAGTAGATGAAAAAGGTATATTGTGGTTCAAGGATCGATTGGTAGTACCGAAAGACCGTGAGTTGAGGAATCAGATTATGGATGAGGCTCATTTGTCCAAGTTGTCTATCCATCCTGGTAGTAGTAAGATGTATCAAGACTTGAAACCTAGGTTCTGGTGGACCAAAATGAAGAAGGAAATTGCAGCCTATGTGGCCAAGTGTGATACCTGTTGTCGCGTGAAGGCTATTCATCTTAAGCCAGCAGGCCTATTGCAACCCTTACCAGTTCCAGGTTGGAAATGGGATGAGATAACCATGGATTTCATATCTGGGTTACCTCTAACGCAAAAAGGCCACGATTCTATTTGGGTGATCGTAGATCGATTGACTAAGATTGCACATTTCTTACCAGTTCGAACTACAGATCGTCCTCATCAGTTGGCACAGCTCTACTTTGCTCAGATACTTCGGTTACATGGTGTGCCGAGGACGATAGTTTCCGACAGAGGCCCGCAATTTATTGCACGCTTCTGGGAGCATCTACACAAGTGTTTGGGAACCAATTTGGTTCGCAGCTCAGCTTATCATCCTCAAACTTCTGGTCAAACTGAAAGGGTAAATCAAATTCTTGAAGATATGTTGAGAGCTTGTGTTCTATCGTCTAAAGGCTCGTGGGAAGAATGGTTGCCTTTGGCCGAGTTCTCATACAACAATAGCTATCAAGAGAGTATTCAAATGGCTCCTTTTGAAGCTTTGTATGGGCGCAAATGTAGAACTCCTCTCAATTGGGTTGAATCAGGCGAAAGGAGATATTACGGGATTGACTTTGTGAAAGAAGCCGAAGAGAGAGTGCATACCATTCAAACACATCTCAAAGCCGCTCAGACTCGTCAAAAGAGCTATGCGGACAAGCGAAGAAGGCCGTTGGAATTTGAAGTGGGTGACTATGTATACTTGAAAGTGTCACCCATGAAAGGCGTGCAACGCTTCGGAGTGAAACGAAAGTTAGCTCCAAGGTTTGTAGGTCCTTTTCAAATTCTGGAAAGAAGTGGGAAGGTAGCATACAAGTTACGGTTGCCACCACACATGTCCACTATCTTCAATGTGTTTCATGTATCTCAACTCAAGAAATGTTTACGAGTACCGGGAGAGCAAGTGGATTTTGGTGATATCAAGTTGAAATCAGATTTGACCTATGAAGAAAAGCCTATTGAAGTAATAGATTACAAAGAAAGAATCACCCGTAGCCGAGTGATCAAGTTCTATAAGGTGGTGTGGAACAACCAAAGTTATTGGGATGCGACTTGGGAGCGAGAAGACTACCTCAAGGGAGTCTATCCGTCTTTCTTTAAACAATGGTAATTAACTCTAATCTCGGGGACGAGATTCTTTTAAGGGGGGAGGGCTGTAACACCCTAGTGTTAGTTACTATTTTCACACTTGCAATTGCATGTCATCAAGCATAGATCATGTCATTTCATGCATTATTATCATTGCATTTGATTGGATTCCCTTTTATCACTATATGTTTGTTTATATGTCCATATTATGCAAAATGTGTTGACATGCAAATGTGATGTTTGTGTACGGTTCTAAATGCTTTATACATGTTTAGGATAACATTTGGAACAATGTTCATGTTGGTGAAATCCCCAAAATACCCCTCTAGCTCATAGTTGACTAGAGAGCCCTTTAAAAGCTATTCTGTTTGACCAAATAAGAAGGGCATTTTAGGGATTCTGCATGTCAGTGCACCCTTAATCAAAGTTGTGTAGAATTTTATAAGGAACAAACTTTATTTTTGGGTCAACTCATGAAAATGAGTGGAAGAAGGTCAAAAAGTTGAATTAGTGCAGATTTGGAGCTGTTTTGGAAGTTTTCAAATTTTCCTAAGTCTAAACCGGTTTTCAGTTTCGGTGTACCCCTGTTCATTGACTTGTATCTCTCAATCCAGACCGAACTAGAGTAAAGTGTCTTAATATGAAATGATCTACTCATATAGCTCTTCAACTCATATTAGTGAAGTTTTCGCTGAAACGCTCTGGATCGCGAGTTGTAGATCGATAAAAATCGAGTTTCAGTCGGGTCCGCGGAAACTGAATCGGAGCCGATTCAGTTCGACCCTCGGGCGAATCGCGAGCGAGTCGCGCGACCGCGTCAGGCCTCGGCCGCCAGATGGCGCCGTACGCCGTCGTTGCTGCCGCGCGGTCGGCTTACAAAGGGGAACACGCAACGCTGTCTCCCGCACGCTCGCCCTCACTCTCCCTGCTCTCTCGCCCTCTGTTCGCTCGCTGCTCTCCTCTGTCCCCTTCGCCGTCGCCATTTCCGCCGTCGCCATTTCCGCCGCGACCGCCGCGGTGAAATCCGCCGCCACCGAGCCGTCTCCGACCGCGCCACCCTCGGCGCAGCTGCGGCTTGCTCTGCTCTTCGTTTCCGACCCGTTGCCGACCTCAGCCGACCTAAGGTACAGCTCCAGCGAGCTTCTCGCCGTCCGCCATTGCCGGAGCGCCGCCGAGCTCTCGGGTCGCCGTGACGAGGGCGATGCCGGGGTCGGCTTCCCTCTCTTTTGCTCGTCTAAGAGTCTCCGTTAGCCGTAGATCCTTTCCACGCCGTCGGTTAGATCTACCTCGCCGTGGTTTCGCCGGAACCCGAGTTCGCCGTGAAACCGCTCGCCACCGTGCCGCCATGCGAGCGCGGTCAGTGAGTTTCCGTGCGCAATAGTTCGATTAGTCGCGCGCATAGGTCCGCTAGGGTTGCAGGAACACGGAACGAGGCCGAGCCGCGCGAGCAACGGCCGGAATCGGCCGGCGCAAGTTCGCCGGACCACCGCCGTCCGCCATTGCCGCCGTCGAGCTCGCTCCGGTGGAGTACGACCCTCGGCAGTTGGTCCATCGGGTTCGTCTCATTGCCGCGAGTTGGTAGGTAGCCTCGGCGTCGCCGGAGACCTCGCCGTCGGCGAGCTCTCGCCGGTCAGCGCCGGCGGCTCTGTTTCCTCTCTCTGACGCGTGGGGTCGGGTCGACCCCGAGGCCCGCGAGTCAGCCGTTCAGGTGCGCCTCTGGTTCACTGAGCTGGGTGCACGTAGCAGTTCTATCGGGTTTAGGTTTTTGATTTTATAAAAGGAATTTCCAAAAAATGTGTAAAACCTTCCAAAATTCATATCTGGAGCTAGGAATGTCCAATGGGGGTGAACCAAATTTTGTTGTGTTTGTATTTCTGAGCTCTATCAAGGAAAAATATAAAATGTACTTTTTGAATACTTTTTGTGTGCAGTTATAATTAAATTATTAATTGCTTGTAAACTTGATAAATGCATAAGTAATTGCAGGAATGTGCTAAAAATGTGATTCCACTTGCATTCATCTTGTTTAGGGAAGTAGAATCTATGAAAAATATGTTTGCTGGTGTTTCACTGTTATTTATGTGATGTCTAGTATAATGTGCCTTTTATGCTTTAATCTTGCAAAAATCACCTTGCTTAATGTGTTAAGGTTATGGACATGAATATTTTTCCTGGGCTATGTAATGTTGGAAAGAAGCTAAGAAAATTAGGAAATCTGTTGTTTGATACTTTTCGCTGTGTTAAGCATTTTCCATTGCTTAAAAGGCTGGTTGCTTGTTATTTTTGTGTAGACTGTTATACTTGTCCAAATGACTTGAAATTTTGTCAGTAGGCTAATCTGGATGTGTAATAGCTACTGTAATTTCTATGGATTTTTCTGGTCACAGTAAGCAGTAGGTCCAGTTATAGGCTAGGGTTTATTTAATTGTTTCTAAGCAAATATCTTTTGGTTGTGGTAGGTTAGTTGATGCATGTTAATTATTAAGTGCAGGTTGTAGACCTCTCACCCGAGACGAGAAATTGTTCTATGCTTTGCTTAAGAAGGGTGAGTATGAGTTGGTTGTCTAGGAAAGAAATAAATGAGTGTGGATTGTTAAACTGATTGCATATCATGGGTTAATTCGTGCATCTCTATCTTGCGTTTCATGTGCATTCTCAGTTCTCATATATGCATATCATGCATACAGGATCGCCGGGAGGAGTGACACTGCTGCAATTCGATCCACCGGAGGAGGGAGTTCCGCCGGAGATTGAAGTGCCCGAGGTTTCCGAAGGACAAGAAGAAGAGGTTGAACTTCCGGAGTGCCCGGATCACCAACCCGCTAACTTTGTGAAAGGCAAGCCCCGGAGCATTCCTAAGTCTCCACCTACTCTTTTTACAAATACACTGGTCTTTATTAAATCGTATGATTGTGCACTTAAGTATAGGAGTTGATATGATACCGTTGCTGCATTTATTCCTTGTCCACTTATACTTGATCCTGAAGTTATTACTAGACAAGGGGATGGGTTCGATCCTATGCTTAGCCATGCTTAGACCGGTAGAAGTCGAGGGATTTCCTGTCCTTCGCGAGCATAGGTGGTTACTAATGATGATGGGGTTGGATTCCACATGATGGACTATATGTGCCACCATGCCACAGTGTCTAATGAGAGAATCAAGGCTAGGTAGCGGGGAGCCGCATGACATGGTTGAGGTCATGCCGTCTTCGGTGCTGCTTGCGGCCGACTAGGACTGAGGCCACCAGACATCAGTTGAGATTGAAGGACGTCGTCACATAGCTGGCCAGATAAGTCGTTCTGACCGCGAAGCCGAGTATTTCTTTCTGAGCCGGGAATTGGTGCGACTAGGCAGACATATTCTGGAGGTAGGAAGTATGTGCGGAGACACCATCTTACCAAGGGCAGGTCAGGGACCTGATGCATCCTGGAAGTGGGTTGGTCTCTGAGAATATGGTCCCCGCCAAGCCCGCGACATATTGTGACTCAGAAAGATTTAACGGTGGCCCAAGAAGCCAGTGGCTCGGCTGACAGGGTTTGTGATTGGCATGTTTGCCAGCTGGTACAATCGATTCGAATCGCCATCTCTCCTGGTTAGTGAGAAACTGAACTGATCTTCTGGTGAGGTAGAGGCTAATAACTTGAACATAATGGTTATGGTGAGATGAGGTTGATATCTGTGGATATCGGAAATCATATGGTTTTATTGATTGCTACAATATTCAGTGAATACTTAGTATAGTGGCTAATCCTAGTAAATAGTTTAACTGAAATCGAAGCTTATCACAATTAAAATGAGTAAGTTGAGGTTCTACTGTAGTAATGCTTTGATGCAAAAATGATGCTACCCTCTGAGCTCCACCAAATAAGCCTTGCATATCCTTGAGAGTCTTTTTATTTACTCCCTGTCGGGTAAGTCTAGCTGAGTACAATTGAGTACTCAGGGTTTTATTCCCATTGTTGCAGATGGTGTAGTTTTCTACGCGTATTGCAGGAACTGCTTCACCCCTGCGGGCGAAGAAGACTAGACCCGAGGGCGGGGTCATTATCTATCTTTAGTTGTTGTAAGAATGCTGTGACGGGGTCATGTGATGGTACTCGTATTCGAACTCTGTGGTGTAAAACTATATTGACTTCCGCTACTACCCTATTTGTGTAAAAGACTATGTTGTACTCTGATGTTTAAATTCGGTTGCGAACTTATGTGTCATGTGATCGGGTATTGCTGAATGAATGATCCTTGGGGTATGAAATGTTTGAAATCCTTCGAGATTTCCGGACTACCGGGTTTATATTGGCTCAAGTGCGACTGGATTACGGCAAAAATGCGATCGTTGTACTTGTGCTCGTATAAATTGGTCGGTTCTGTGACACTAGCAAAGTAGAAGATGTTCTAAATTGGAAGCCACCAACAACTGTTAGCGAGATTCGTAGTTTTCTGGGATTAGCAGGGTATTACAGGAGATTTATTGAAGGGTTCTCAAAGCTTGCTAAGCCTATGACTGCTTCATTAGAAAAGAATGCTAAGTTTGTTTGGTCGGAAAAATGTCAAAAGAATTTTGAAGAATTGAAGAAAAGATTAACCACAGCCCCCGTGTTGACTTTGCCGGATTTGAGCAAAAGATTTGCTATATATTGCGATGCATCTCGTCAAGGCTTGGGTTGTGTTCTTATGCAAGAAGGAAGAGTTGTGGCCTATGCGTCAAGATAACTAAGGAAACATGAATTGAATTATCCTACTTATGACCTTGAGTTAGCTGCAGTTGTGCATTCGTTAAAAATTTGGAGACACTATATTATTGGGCAAAAGTGTGATATCTACACCGACCACAAGAGTTTAAAATATATTTTTACTCAGTCAGATCTGAATTTAAGGCAACGTCGCTGGTTAGAGTTGATCAAGGATTATGATTTGGAGGTACATTATCATCCGGGAAAGGCGAATGTTGTCGCTGATGCCCTCAGTAGAAAGAGCTATGCTAATGAGATGCGAGTAACACCTATGCCAGAGGAGCTATGTGCTGAATTTGAGCGTCTCAATTTAAGTTTGGTTACTAATGCTATGGAGATAGTGGTTGAACCTACACTAGAGCAGGATATACGCAAAGGGCAGCTGGAAGATGAGAAGCTCAGAGAGATAGCTGAAAATGTAGTGGTTGGTAAGTCACCCGGATTTAGAATAGATGAACAGGGTACTCTATGGTTTGGAAAAAGGTTGTGTGTACCCGAGATAAGATCTATTCGCGACGCGATACTCCGAGAAGCTCATGACTCAGCCTACTCCATACATCCCGGCAGCACAAAAATGTATTTAGATCTTAAAGAAAGGTATTGGTGGGTTGGACTTAAAAGAGATGTGGCAAAATATGTAGCAATATGTGACACCTGTCAGAGAGTTAAAGCTGAGCATCAGAGGCCTGCAGGTTTGCTACAACCTATGAAGATACCTGAATGGAAGTGGGATGAAGTTGGTATGGATTTCATAGTTGGTTTGCCACGTACTCAGTCAGGGTATGATTCTATTTGGGTAATTGTTGATCGTTTAACTAAAGTTGCTCACTTTATACCGGTTAAGACTACCTATGCCGGAGCAAAGCTAGCTGAATTATATATGGCAAGAATTGTGTGTCTGCATGGGGTTCCTAAGAAAATTGTGTCTGACAGAGGTACTCAATTCACGTCTCACTTTTGGAAAAAAAATACATGAATCTTTGGGCACTGAGCTTAATTTTAGTACTGCATATCACCCTCAGACAGATGGACAAACAGAAAGGACCAATCAAATATTAGAAGACATGTTGAGAGCCTGTGCATTGCAAAAGGGTGATAGTTGAGATAAGAGTTTGCCATATGCAGAGTTCTCTTATAATAATAGTTACCAAAAGAGTCTCAAGATGGCACCGTTCGAGGCTTTGTATGGTTGTAAATGTAGAACACCTCTATTTTGGAACCAAACCGGAGAAACTCAAGTGTTTGGACCAGTAGTGTTGAGAGATGCAGAGGAACAAGTTGCGAAAATTAGAGAAAACTTGAGAGTGGCTCAGTCACGACAAAAGAGTTATGCAGACACAAGAAGAAGGGAACTGACATATGAAGTAGGAGATTATGTCTACCTAAAAGTATCACCTATGCGAGGTGTAAAAAGGTTCAATATGAAAGGTAAATTGGCACCAAGGTATATTGGCCCATTCAAGATTCTAGCAAGACGCGGAGAAGTAGCTTATCAGCTAGAACTACCCGGAAGTTTGTCGGGTGTTCATAATGTGTTTCATATATCCCAACTTAAAAAGTGTTTGCGAGTGCCAGAAGAGCAAATACCATTGGAGGAATTGGTTATTAAAGAAGATCTCACATATGAGAAATACCCAATTAAAATATTGGAAACAGCAGAGCGAGTCACAAGGAGCAGAGTTATAAAAATGTGCAAGGTTCAGTGGAATCGGTATACAGAGGATGAGGCAACCTGGGAAAGAGAGGAAGAATTGAGAAAGTCATATCCCCAACTTTTTGAGTAAGCTAATCTAATCTCGAGGACGAGATTAATTTTAAGGGGGGCAGAATTGTAACACCCTAAAATTTGCTCTTATTAAAGTAGGGACAAATTGATTTATTTATGCAATTGTTTGGCATATTAACCTAGCAAATAATAACTTTTAGCAATTAAAATAAATCATAGGATTTAGAAACATGATTTGTTGCATCCATGCTGCTCAATGATATTTTTGTTTGATGTGCACTTTATTGAGATTTGGAAATATTCAAATGTATTTGGAAACCTCCGCTCTTCCTTTTTCGCCCGCTTGGGCAGAAGGCCGCCCGAGCGTCGGCAGACCGCCCCATCTTCCTCACGCAGGCACCTTTCTCCTTTGGCTGCCATGCGGGGCCTGCTGCTCAGAGTCGTCCCCTTCCTCCCTCTGGAGTCCGAGCAGGACTCGATGTCCAACCGACCGCCGCCGGAATTTTCGGACGAGTCCATCCTGAGCACGCCTCCACGGCCCGTAAAAGGAAGCCGCGACCCTCTCCCCTTCCCTCCTACTGGCACTGACGCGTTGGGCCACGGCACAGCGCAGTCTCCTTCCTCCGGACAGAGCCCGAACCGAGCACGACTACCGCCTCCGACCGTATCCTAACCACCGAATCTCCCGAAGTCCGGATATCCTACGTCTCCCTCGCGCCCCTATATAGGTCGGCCGAGCTCTGCCGTCCCTCCCCACAAGTTCCCGAGCAAGCCACGCCCTCCAATCTTGCCCTAGCCGCCGCCCCGAGCTCCGCCGTCGCCCCGAGCTCCGCCACCGCCGTCAATTTCTCTTCGGGAAGACTTCTCCGTCGAAATTGGTTGTTCTCCAAGCTTCGCAGCGAGGTCAGGAACCTTTCCGACCCCTTCTCCCTCGGTTTAGTGCACTACAGCCATGATGCCGAGCTTTGCCGCCACCATAGTTCCGCCACCTAGCTCGCCGCATCCTCCCCGAGCTACCTCTGTGGCAACCGAAACCATAGATAGGTTCGGCTTGAACTCCTCTTGCTTCCCGACCAGGTCCCGAGGTGTGCCGAGCTTCCTAGCCCCGAAAACACCGTCTTCGGCCAT
Organism: Eremochloa ophiuroides; assembly: GCA_038502445.1. Taxonomy (NCBI): domain Eukaryota; kingdom Viridiplantae; phylum Streptophyta; class Magnoliopsida; order Poales; family Poaceae; genus Eremochloa; species Eremochloa ophiuroides. Next base: position 45,637,394 of record JAHLJS010000002.1, read on the forward strand.
CTTGCCGGCGAGGAATCGGCCGGGCGCCGCCCGACTCCGGCGACCAGAGCCGCCCCTCTTTTCCCGAGCTACCTGCGCCGTCCACGGCCGATCCAACGGCTCACAGTGGGAGATACCCTTTTCGACCGGCACTTTTGCAAAAGAGCCCCTGAGCTTTTTAATGTTCTAACCCGTGGTCCTTTGGCGTATTTCTCAGATTACGCTTTCCTATTTAGAAAACGTATTTCCTCGGTTTTAATTCAAAAGGGCGTTTTCAATATTTACAGATTTGCCACTCGGTTTATCTCGGCCGTATTTTATTCGTTTTAGCTCCGATTTGATCCGTTCAAGTCTCGTTAGATTCGTAATTTTGTAATCTATCTAATGAAGCTACTGTTACTCATATTTTCAACTTTTTAAAATTTGAGATTAGATTTATTCTATTATTTTATTAAAGTAAAACTTGTTTATTTCATAACTTCTCCGTTTGAACTCCGATTTTCGTGATCTTTATATCGTTGGAATCGTAGCGAAGCGTAGATTATTTTTATACACTTTTCAATCTATTTTTCTACTGTTGGTGTACTGTTTCTAATATAGATCTTGTTTGCTTCGTGTATGATTGCCTCGATGATTGTGTGGTGATTTTATGATCGAGTTCAGACGGTGAGCAATTCATTGGTGATCAAGAGTACACGGAGGATCCAAGTTCTCCAGAGTACTTTGATCAAGGCAAGTATAGCATGGACCATCCTTGTTGCCTATTCACCTTAATCATTAAATTCATGATGCATGTGTCTACCTTGGCAACCATAGTGTTTATTCCTAGTTTTGATCACTTGATCCTTGTTACCTATGAGATTGCATTTGAGTAGTGCTGCTAGCACTTGATGATGCCATGATCTTATGAACTTGAATAATTAATTATGAGATAAAGATTAAAAGATGCTTTTTAGCAACATGGACTAAGAACTTAACTGTAAGTATGACACCGGGACTTACAGCGTAACCATGAGGGTCATATGGCTCTGACTTTAGTCAAGTATGGAGTTACTTGCTATTATGTTGTTAATCTTGAAAGGTTCCTTGCCGAGCTGGTTGTTTTGCGGCTCCTGTCTTTGTGTGTACTGCTGCGTGTGTGTGCCACTAGAAGGAGGGCTCTACCACCCCTTGCCATTGCGCCCGGATTGATTAGTGGCATGTTAGGAAGGCTTTTGAAAGACTTCATAGTGTACCCTGCCGCACTTCTTTGGTGAGGTGACTTGGGAGTCATGACCCTTGGCATATGGGAATCACGACTCATGGTGAAAGTGTGCAACCTCTGCAGAGTGTAAAACTGATATATCAGCCGCGCTCACGGTCACGAGCGGCCTTGGACGTCTTACAGGAACTTAACTAATTTAATATTGATTTATTTGAAGTTTCTGTTGATGTTTATTCCATATTAATTATCATGTTTATATGATCATGCAAATCTTGTTCCTTGGTATAATCTATTGCTGCTACTCAATTTGCTAAAATCTGATCAACTAAAAGCAACCGCTGTCAACCAGTGTCAAGCCTTATTTGAGCCTCATAAACCCATGTTATTCTTGTTGAGTACGACATGTACTTACGCTTGCTATATTTTTCATATTTGGATAAAAATCCCGGATGGGTAACAGATGACTATGATGATTCTTCTGAGGATTACTAGGATTGTGGTTCACCAGTCAACCACTTCCCTGTGAATTGGAGCTTCCGCGAGAGATTATAATTATTAGTCCGCTGCTATTTATGTAAAGACTCTGTGATATTATTCGTTATATATTAAACCTTGTGATGGTACTATGTAATTTGTCGCTTATGTGTGTGATTGATCTCTGGGCGCACATAAGTTGGTTCATTCAATTTTATCCTTAAAATTGGGTGTGACAATTAATTAGATAACTACCATTCTAACCTTATGGCTAGGGTACGGAATTTAAAGTCTACCGACAGGACTTAGATAGAGGAGAGTACTTACTTAGTAGGTTCATCGTCTGAGATTACCTTAGTCAATTCCCCATTTTGCGGTGGTGTAGCAGGTGCTTCTTCTTTCTCCTTCCATCTCTTTTCTGTCTCTTCTGCTTCTCTCTTTTCTAGCTCTAGCTCTTCCTTGTATGCTTCTCTTGATTCTTCATCTCTCTTCATCCATTCTTCTACTTATGCCTGGATTTCTTCTTTCTCTGCCTTAGCAATCTGGAACTAGGTTGTCATCCCTAATTAATAATGCTAACATTCTTATGCAAGAACTAGGTTGTCATCCCTAATTAATAATGCTAAGAATAAATAAAGGTTTTATATATTAATCTATGTGACTAGGTAGAAATAAATATAAATATAAACTAAGAACAATTCTGCAAGCGGACAGACAATTATACCATTGTAGCATTTTACCTAGGAGTTCTAGCATGTTGTCGATTTATATTTATACCACTGGGAAGGAATAGGATAAACTTTAATCTATTATATTGATAATGGTGGTATACAATGGATAAGTGACATTACCGATGTCATTTACTCTACTCATAACAGGTGGAGGTCACAAGGTAAATAAAGATAATGGTGATGAGTATGATCAAGCATCATAAATAAAAGATAATCATCAGAGCACTCTCTAGTCGTAGTAATAGCTAGGAAATGGATAAACTAAGGAATTAATATCAAAGGTAATTCTATAATTACATCAATGAATAACTCTAATTAGTGCAATTACATCTAGCAATCATTGTTAGACTAATCCTATATCATAATCACATGCAAAGGGCATCATCTAGGAAGGAAGTGAAACAGAGTTATCATCCAACTTCGCGACCGTGCCTGCTGGCCTACATAGGGGCGTGGACTACAGAGGACTCAACGCAGCTGTCACCTACGCGATCTACCACACGACCCGGCACATCAAGGTGCACTCACAAATAAATAAAATACCTAGACACTACGTCTACATATTGTTCATCATCTATCCATCGTTCTCATGAATAAACGCTATACGAGCAATTACATGAATTCAATAAGATCAAACCAATTATACTAGACATATAATCAAAGTAGACAAAGACTATTGTAATCAAGAACATATGAACTATTAAGAACAATGTTTCCCTAATCATAATGAAGAATACAATAATAGAGAAAGAACTAGAATTATACGGAACTCCGTGCTCGAGACAGACGCCGGGGCTCCAGATCCGCCGAAGAACTAGAACTCCTCTAATTCCAATCTAACTAGGCTAAAACTATGAACTAGGAGGCTGTTGATGGCTTGAGGACTTGATGCCTTGAATGAATGATGGGTTCCTTCCTCCAGGGGGTCTGCCCCTCTATTTATAGCCCGGTGGGATGCACGTGCGCCGTAGGATCAAACCGACTTGAAACAAGGGCCCAGATGACTCCACAAAGGCAGCGGAAGAAGACTCCAGAAGCCAGGGCCGAAACCCTATGGGGGGCACCGGCCGGCCCCACCTGGTGAGGTTCGGGCCCCGGTCGCTTCGTGGAAACTATCAGTTGAAACTCTAGACTAGTGTGTATTCATGTATCCTTTGGTGTCTAAAGTTCTAATAAAAGTTGACATTATCCATCGTCAACACCTGCTAAAATTTTAGTCCGCTTTTGGCTTGGTATTTTCCATAGAAGCGAGCCTATATTCTTTACCACTTTTATCACTCGCATTGCTAAAATAATAGACTTGCTAAATGGAAAACACTACTTTGAATATATTGCTTCTCCTAGAGACATTATAACTAAAGATTTCTTCATAAGTGCTCAATTCCTAAAAAGAGATGAAAATGGTGATTTTAAACTAATTTATCCAGGCCATACAGCCGAAATCTCTCTCCCATGTGAGAGGCGTCGGTTGTATGCGCTGCATACACTAACCGTAAATTGGGACCGAGAGGCAAGAAGCCAAAATGTTGCAGGAACAAGAAGGGTGAAAAGGAGCATGTCACAAGCCGGCACATCACGAGCTGCAGCGGGATATGAAGAAGAAGGCGATGAGGCAAGTTCATATGAAGAAGAAGGTGATGAGGCAAGTTCCATGGACATTTCAAGGTCCATGGAACGGCCTCAACAGCACACTCCAAGAGTGCGCACTTCCCGTCCGTCCACACAGGCGAGGGGTCATCGAAACCAAGGATCAGAAATGGACCAACTCATCAACGACATGGGCGCGCAAGTTGAACAAGATGCAACTCTAAGTATGGCACAACAAAATGCCCAATTATTACAAGCCATACAAGATGAAGAAGCACAACGCTGGGCGGGATGGTTCCAATACTATCTGCCACCACAATGGGCAAAAAGACAAGCTTGGGGGAGATCCTCTCCCCCACCAAGGTAAGTATTCTATCCTAGCTATTTATATTATTTTAATTTATTGCATTTAAAAAAATGCATAAGATAAAAATACCAAAAATATTTCCATTATTTCCATATGTTTCATGAATGTTTATCTTCCTCATGGAAATGATGAATAGTTACTATGTTAATGTTTCTTTAATGCCTAGTTTACAACTTAGTATTTCTTTGAGTATGGATCACTTGGCTCATTTAAAATCATCACGAACCTGAAAACTTTATGGATGCTAAGTGCTAGAACTAAGTCTAAGTTGTTGTGAGATATGATATAGTGAAACAAGAGCTACTATAATATTGTTCTAAGAATGCATGAATACTGGAGATTTATTTCTTAAACAATCAAAACCTTATTGTTCCTCAAAAGGTAATAAATTCCTACCACAGCCATATATGCTACACATGTTTAAAACCTTCCACATAAGGTATTTGCTTTGTATTGAGTGTTGTCAAGTCTTGTTGACCCTTATTGAGAGACTTATCATGCTCCCAAGATCAAGATCACGTACACACCATATATTTATGCTGCTTCTACACTGGAAGTACGCAACCACATGCCTTTCATTTCCACCAAATAAATGCTCCATGTGTTAAGTCATAGAAAATCTCTCTTAGTTATTATGGTAGAAGAGACAAAAGACTATGCAAAATGAAAAGAAAAAGAAAGAAAGATGGACACGGAAAGTCCATAGAAAAGAAGAGAAAAATTTGAGCAAGTCTAGGCTCATGAATAAAAGAAAGGAAAAATGATAGCCATGTCTCTAAAATTTATTAGAGAGAGATACAATTTTAAATAGAGGAGCATTATAGTTCATATTTTCCACACACTTGCACATCTTGATCTAAGGGCATGACACTTCTCTCTTTGGATCCAAGCTTTGACTCTACAACATATGCAAAGTAAGTATGCTATACTCTTTCATTCCTACCTTAAGCTCCACATAAGCCATTTTTTTAGAGTAGGATAACAAAGAGAAGGAAACATTTACTTTGTGTCTTGATAAGGAATCATACACCATTTGAGCGACATGAGAGAACCATATGAGGAACATTAAGTTTTCTTTTGCAAAACATTGCTAAAACCTCCAGTATGAAACTTGCAAAGAATGAGAAAAATAGTGCTCAAGTTAAACTGTTCTATCTCTCAACCACCCAAGGCAAAGGAAAGGTCATTAGCCCCCATAAAGGACTAAGGTAATATGGGTGAATTTTTATAGCCAATTTTTCCATTCAAATGAGAAGTATTTTATTGTGCATATGGTACTATTGAAACCTGAACATTATAGCAACTCCTGATCCACCGAGGTTAAGTTTAATTATTTGCTCGGGACGAGCAAAGGTTAAGCTTGGGGGATCTTGTTGACGGTGGATATACCATGAAAATCCACATTCAAAACACCGTCAACAGGCCTCGGATTCAAGGAAGAATAAACATATCATGAACATATTTTATCAATAACTAGTTCCACTTGTACTGTTAGCTTGTGAATGCAGGGAAGATCAAAACAGAACAAATTGGAGCACTTGGAGCCCAATATGTTGGGTCGGCTGAACCACATATTTGGGAACCAAGCAATCACAACTCAACAAATGACTCAAGACATCACGTAGAAGAGAGGAGAGCTCAGTGTGGGCCCATGTGTGGGTCGGCCGACCCCACCATGGGGCCCACCTGGCTCTGGTGACATGGCATGATCCGTGTGACACTCCACCTAGCTCATTTCAACCATCAGATCAACATGTGTAGATCAACATGTGCTTCCATTCAATAGTGGAGAATCAAAACACACGGATCAAGGCATGAAACAACACAATCAAGACAGAACCAGCACAAGGCAACACTCTATGACTGGTAGGAACCACACCTGGCTAGGCCCACCTGTCATAGGGGGTCGGCCGACCCCCCTGGTGCCCAGTCAGGTCGGTTGGCCCCCACCGCCTTCCAGCATGCCTTCCACATGATGAAATCACCACTGCCGTCCATCCTATGGCGGTTTTGAGGCAGTTCATCCAAGGGAGGAGAGGCAAGGAGCACACGGATCACTGACGTGGTGCCCCTCCACTCTACCCTATAAATAGAGGCTGCCATCACTCTCTTCAAGACACACAAGATACACAAGAGACAAGAGAAGCTAGAGTTCCACTCTTTAGTAGTAGTAGTATTAGTCTAGTGTGGGTGTTAGAGTCGAGTTGAGCTACGCTCGGAGTCTCCGGAGTCATCTGCTGGAGAGTCTGGTATAGCTCTTGTACCTTTCCTTCTGTAAGACTTTACCTTTATCAATATAATATCTTTACTTTACTTTACTAAGTCTTTACTTAGTGCTTTACTATTCATTATAGCATTGTTGTGTCATGTCTTAACTTATAGTTGACTTATATTAGATAGTGATCCTATAACCAGCTCACGTGTGTAGTTCATTGCTTGTCATAGGGTGCTTTAGCTGTTTGGTACACAGCTGGAGTAGGGAGAATTAGTGTAAGCGTGGTGCTTAAACTAGATCTTAACCTTGAATGCCGCTTGTCGCACGGATTGTTTATGGGTGCTAGCAGGTGGTGACAGCCCTGTCTAGTCTTTGTATCCCTCCACGTATTTTAGGCAAGTTCTTAAAAGGTAGGCTCCCATAAGAGAGTAGACACTTTGGGTAGAGGTTATATCCTCTATTGTTTCGCACTACCCCCTACACACCGGAAGTAAGGTAGCTGTCTTAGTATAATTCATCCATTTGATAAGATAGATCACAAGAGTAAAGTAAGAGTCATAGGAGTCCTATACTCACTCGTTGTCCTCCCACCTATCTATACTCTACTAGTTATCCTTAGTTATCCTAAAACCTTGTCGTGTCTTGGTGTCATTACCCTTTCCTCTATATATCGATTTACCCCCTATCACTAGTTGATACTAAGTTGCTATAGACTTAAGGATCTCTCTCTTTTATTAATTATTCTTAGCAACTGCTTTCCCTTGGGATAAAATAAATAACGATACCTTGTAATACTCCCGGGTGAAGTGCTACAGCGGTATATTCTATGCGCTTGCGGAATTATCCAATAGACATAAGAAATACCCCTTAGGGCACTTCTGGCGCCGTTATCAGAGATAGCCTAACACCATATCTCTGGTGGTTGCACTAAGAAGTGTCAACATCTGTCCAATAACCTCCACTGCACCTATCACAAGGCTGTAAACATTGACATTGCCTTTGAAGAGAGTGACCGTAAGCACCAAGAAGAAAACAAGAAGAAGTCTGGATCTTCTGGCGGCCAGAAGCGTCCGAAAATCATTTACACCCCACTCATCACTCTCGTCCACCCTACCCTCAGCAGCAGGTCATTGTTCGCACTGCTACTATCTCCCACAGCTCCAACCAACAAAACACCACTCAGTTGAATGCCCTTGGCGTTCGTGTTACCACCCCACAGGTCAACTACAACCATCCTTGCTACAACTATGGCAAGATGGGGCACTGGGCTCGCGACTGTCCATTCCCGAACCAGTATAATCAGAATGCACAGAAGGGTCATGGTGGTCAGCAGCAGCAGGCTCAGCATCGTGGTCATCAGCAGCATGCCCAAAAGGGAAAGGTGGTCAAGAAAGCAGCCTAGGTCTACTACACCCAAGTTGGCGAGATTCCCGAGGGAGAACCCGTCATGATGGGTAGGTTTCCTGTCGCAAGTCATCCTGCAATTATGCTTTTTGATTCTAGTGCATCTCATTCATTTATCAATCACACATTTGTCGTCAAGCATGAGATACCAACTGGGGAAATAAAGGAAAATTTCCTTATACATTTGCCCGGGGGGCGTATAAGTACTAAGGAGGTAGTGCAACGAGTACCTATAGAACTGGACGGGCATATATTCCCTACCACCATGACAGTACTCAAAGATCAAGACATAGATGTGATATTAGGCATGAATTGGATGTATCAGCACAAGGCCCTCATTGTCGTGCTGAATAGAACCATCAGGGTAAGCTTTCCTAATAGTCAAACTCAACTTCTCATCCAAATTCCAGTACCTCAAAGAGCAGTTGGTAGGATATGTGCAACCGCAGTCAAAGAAGTGCAGGATATTCTGGTAGTCTGTGAATTTCCGGACATGTTCCCCGATGATTTGCCTGGTTTGCCACCTGATCGTGATGTGGAGTTTGCTATTGAGTTGAAGCCTGGAACAGTACCTATATCCCGTAGAGCCTATAGGATGCCTCCCAAAGAACTGGCAGAGCTTAAGGTTCAGTTGCAAGATTTGCTGGATAGGGGTTTCATTAGACCTAGCACGTCTCCGTGGGGTTGTCCTGCGATCTTTGTGAAGAAGAAAGATAAATCCCTCCAACTCTATGTTGATTACCGTCCACTCAACGAGGTCACCATCAAAAACAAATATCCTTTGCCTTGTATTACTCTATGACCAACTAGCTAGAGCCTGTTGACACTTCTTAGCGCAACCACTAGAGACAGAGTGTTAGGCTATCTCTGATAACGGTGCCAGAAGTGCCCTGAGGGGTATTTCTTATGTCTATTGGATAATTCCGCAAGCGCACAGAATATACCACTGTAGCACTTCACCCGGGAGTATTCCAAGTTATCGTTATTTATTTTGTCCCAAGGGAAAGCTGTTGCTAGGAATAATTAATAAAAGAGAGAGATCCTTAAGTCTATAGCAACTTAGTATCAACTAGTGATAGGGGGTAAATCAATAAATAGAGGAAAGGGTAATGACACAAAGACACGACAAGGTTTAGGATAACTAATGATAACTAGTAGAGTAAAGCTAGGTGGGAGGACAACGAGTGAGTATAAGACTCCTATGACTCTTACTTTACTCTTGTGAACTATCTTATCAAATGGATGAATTACACTAAGACAGCTACCTTACTTCCGATGTGTAGGGGGTAGTGCGAAACAATAGAGGATATAACCTCTACCCGAAGCGCCTACTCTCTTATCGGAGCCTACCTTTTAAGAACTTGCCTAAAACACGTGGAGGGATACTAAGACTAGACAGGGCTGTCACCACCTGCAAGCACCCACAAACAATCCGTGCGACAAGCGGCATTCAAAGGTAAGATCTAGCCTAAGCATCACCCTTACACTAATTCTCACTACTCTACCTGGGTACCAAATAGCTAAAGCACCCTATGGCAATGAACTACACACGTGAGCTGGTTACAAGATCACAATCTAGTGTAAATCAACTATAAGGCAAGATAGGACACAACAATACTATAATGAATAGTAAAGCACTAAGTAAAGACTTAGTAAAGTAAAGAAAAGATAATATATTGATAAAAGTAAAGTCTTACAGAAGGAAAAGTATAAGAGCTATACCAGACGACTCCGGAGACCCCGAGCGTAGCTCGACTCGACTATAACTCCCACACTAGACTAATGCTATTACTAAAGGGTGGAACTCTAGTTTCTCTTGTCTCTTGTGTATCTTGTGTGTCTTGAAGAGAGTGATGGAAGCCTCTATTTATAGGGGAGATTGGAGGGGTGCCACGTCAGCGATCCGTGTGCCTTTCCACCTTGGCCCTTGGATGAACCGACCTTGAACCGCCTTAGGATGGACGGCGTTGGTGAATCCATCACGTGGGGTGCATGCAGGAAGGCGGTGGAGACCAACCAACCTAGATGGGCACCAGGGGGTCGGCCGACCCCCTGTGACAGGTGGGCCTAGACAGGTGTTGTCCCCACCAGTCATAGAGCATGGCTGTGTGCTTGATTTGTTGGTACTTGTCGGTTCACGCCTTGATCCATGTGCCTTGATCTTCCACCATTGAACGGAAACACACCTTTGATCCAAAGGTGGAAATGAGCGGGGGGAGTGTCACATGGATTGTGCCATGTCAGCAGAGCCCTCGTGGGCCCCACATATGGGTTGGCCGAACCCAATGTGGGCCCTCCAGGTGCTCCATTCTCTTCTATCTGCTTCCTTGTGTCATTTCTTGTAGTGTGATGATCTGGTGCCTCCATATGTGGGCTGGCCGAACCACATATGTGAGCTCCAGCTGCTGCATTTTGTCCTATTTTGATCTACCCTGCATTCACAAGCTAAGAGTACAAGTGGAACTAGGTATTGATAAAATATGTTCATGTTATGCTTATTCTTCCTTGAATCCGAGGCCTGTTGACGGTGTTTGAATGTGGATTTTCATGGTATATCCACCGTCAACAAGATCCCCCAAGCTTAACCTTTGCTCGTCCTGAGCAAATAATTAAACTTAGCCTCGGTGGATCAGGAGTTGCTACAATGTTCATATTTCCTTATTACCAAGAGCACAACAAAATACTTCTCTTTTGAATGAAAAAATTGGGTATATAGAAATTCACCCATATTACCTTAGTCTTTATGGGGCTTGTGGCCTTTCCTTTTCCTTAGGTGGTTGAGAGACAGAACAGTTAAACTTGAGCACTACTTTTCTTATTCTTTGCAAGTTTCATACTGGAGGTTTTAGCAATGTTTTGCAAAAGAAAACTTAATGTTCCTCATATGGTTCTCTCATGTCACTCAAATGGTGTATGATTCCTTAGCAAGGCACAAAGTAAATGTTGCCTTCTCTTTGTCATCCTACTTCTAAAAATGGCTTATGTGGAGCTTAAGGCAGGAATGAAAGAGTATAGCATACTTACTTTGTATGTATTGTAGAGTCAAACCTTGGATCCAAAGAGAGAAGTGTCATGCCCTTAGATAAAGATGTGCAAGTGTGTGGAAAAAGTGGACTATAATGCTCCTCTATTTGAAATTGTATCTCTCTCTAATAAATTTTTAGAGACATGGCTATCATTTTTTATTTCTTTTATTCATGAGCCTAGACTTTTGCTGATATATTTTCTTTTCTTTTCTATGGACTTTCTTGTGTCCACTTCTCTTTCTTTCTCTTTTCATTTTGCATAGCCTTTTTGTCTCTTCTATCATATTGACAAAGAGAGATTTTCTATGACTTTAACACATGGAATATTTATTTAGTGGAAATGAAAGGCATGTGGTTGCGTACTTCCTGTGTAGAAGCAGCATGTATATGTGGTGTGTATGTGATCTTGATCCTGAGAGCATGATAAGACTCTCAATAAGGGTCAACAAGACTTAACAAAACTCAATACAAATCAAATAGCTTATGTGGAAGGTCTAAGACATGTGTAGCATATTTGGCTGTGGTAGGAATTTATTACCATTTGAGGAACAATAAGGTTTTAATTGTTTAAGAAATCAATCTCCATTAATCTTGCATGCTTAGAACAATATTATAGCAGCTCTTGTTTTACCATATCAAATCTCACAACAACTTAGACTTAGTCCTAGCACTTGGCATCCATAAAGTTTTTAGGTTCATGATGATTTAAATAAGCCAAGTGATCCATACTCAAAGAAATATAAGTTGTAGACTAGGCATTAAAGAAACATTAACAGAGCAACTATTCATCATTTCCATGAGGAAGATAAACATTCATGAGACATATGGGAATAAGGGAAATATTTTTGGTATTTTTATCTTATGCATTAAAAGTTATATAGTTATATTTAGCGACGTTAGTAGATGTCAACAGCAGGTGAAACTTTTATTTTCTTGGTCATGGCATAAAGCAGTCTTAGTTCATCATTAAGAAGGATTTGCACATTGGAGCCAGGAAGAAGAGTTATGGCCATCCAATAGCGGAGCAAGCGCAAAGTGAGATTATGGATTTCATCAGTTTTAGGATCAGAGCAATCATTGGATCCCGTTATGGCTTTCTAGAAAACATCTTTATCGAATTTTCTTGTGGCCTTAACTAGATCTAGATGACAGTTGTTATCAAAGCCAAGTGC